>JAPVLO010000173.1:2400000-3600000 GCA_027257055.1 Cephalopachus bancanus | reverse complement strand
TCCATCCTTTGTGTCACATCAAGGAGAAAATTAAACTTATTTTGACCGAGTGCATTAAGCTGCCTTCCATCTTTTTACATTCTGTGATCCAGAATGCTTCAAAATTAATTGACATGCTCTTGATTTTTATCAACTCTGTTATTAGTATATGCAGAATAAACAATTGCATTATTAATGCAATATATATTTTAAATAAAATAGCACTTTCCATGTAGAGATTTTTAATGAATACATATTACTACTTTGTTTCGTTTTGGAATAAATTAAGAATTAACCCCTTGGTTGTGTGTTGCTACCAAAAAAAGTTTACTGACACCAGTCATAAGATTTAACCTCTACCTGATGTATTGCGAAGCATAGCTGTCCTGAAGAAAAAGAATGGCTCGTTTCACTTTCACAGGTTCAAAAGAACCACACAAAGTTTATTTAACCTGTCAAGAGATATTGTAAGGTTTCTGAAATCAGTAACACCGAATGTAGAGAGAGTGGACAGCCTTTCATTGTTAAGTGTGAGTAGTAACACCTCACAGTTTGTATCAAAGTGCACTCTACTATTTTAAACTTTTCCTCTTCAGGCTCACAATTGTTTCAGTAATCTACCTGCTGTGCTTGTTTATAACGATTACACAGAACAAGCAAAACAGCTATTTTATGTTGAGGCTTTGCTATTTCATCTCAGCACTGCAATTGCCACTGATTAAATTATACAGAGGACATCTAGAATTATTAGATTCAGTCTTAATATACATTTTCTCTGTAAATTATGCATCTTAATAATTCTCCTTTTTACAAAATCATTGGGATCTCTAGTAAGTATTTATTATTATTTGTTCGATTTAGTTCTTGAATGTAAAATCTAATAATTATATACCAATTGCTTCTTTTTATTTTTTCTCAAAGCATTGATACTCAAATTATAGTTTGCATATAGGTGATATTGACAAACATATTCCTTGCCCCACCTCCCAGAGATTCTAATTCAGTAGATCTGGAGCAGTTGTTTGTTATTTTTATCAAACTTCTAAACTCTAGATAATTGGACATATATTTTGGCAAAAATGCCATTCTAACAAATTGCGGCAATGATCTGAACACTCAGATTTACACATGCATCCCGGCTAACCTCCCAGTGAGAGGCATTTTCTCCTCAGAGACTTTTCTCTTTAAGGATAAATCAAGGGGAATGAGGACCATCTAGAAGCCCAAACTTCATCTGCATGCAGCCTACTTATGTAACAAATCCTCACCTGTACCCACAACTCTATAAAAAATAAATAAATTTTAAAAAAGAAAAGTCAACTCTCCTTACCCACTCCCTCAAGCACCAGACATAATAGAGAAAACAGAGAGCCAGATTATTTAATGACATTAGAATAATCATATTTAATAACTTATTAATCACTTTTCTCTTTTTCAAGCTTAACCACTGAGAGTACTATTTTATTAAACCAGATGAATGATTGCCACTTTCCAAATCACAAAAGAAGAAATATAAAAGTCTCAACTCACTGAATATTATAAAAAACTAATGGATAGCATTATGTAACATAATTTTTAACTCATAAATTGGCAACATTTTCAAAATTTAAAATTGATCATAATTTCTACCCTTGGCAAAACCTTGGTAGGACATTTATACAACAGTGACAGAGTAATTTGGTCATATGTATCAAAGCTAAAGTTACCCTAATCTTTCCCCAGCAAACTTAATGTTAACAATTTTTCCTATAGAAATAAAACACTTAGAGAAATAAAACATTTATTAAAGGTATATAAACAAAAAATTAAGACAAACTTTTCAATACTGAGAGAATATTTAACAAAACATAGTTCAATATTCTACTATCTCATAAAATCTTAGAAAAAAATACCAAAAGTCACAATATGGTTTACATAATATAGTAACAGAAAACTAAAAGCTGTAGGATTTTGCATAAGGCTTATTTTTTTATCTTTTAGCGATGCAGCTCTGATCAGATTAGAATGACATACTGACCTGTGTGTATTTATTGTCGAGGCTCAGAGCACAATATCCCAAAATATGGCACCTTGGCACTATTTTAAACGGAAAGAAACTAAGACAGTCTCAGAAGCAGAAAGGTCACTTCTAACCTTCTCTCACCTTTTCCCCTGAGTCCATGAAAAGAATCATCTGATCTACTTCCTCTGAAAGTAGATCATAAAGCCTTCATTCTAGAGGGGTCCTGCCCCCAGACCCAGAGGAAAGGAATATGACACCCAGACTCAGAAGAATCAGCACAAACATGCCTTCCACCAGTTTATTACCATTAGATCATATCCTTTTGACCTCCACTCACGCTTCAGCATGATTGCCTATAAAAATATAGTTTTCTCTGGGTCTTTGCTTCTTTGTTTCTGAAGACTCCCATGTCACATGTCCTGTAATGCTTTGGTTAAGTAAATTTGTTATAATTTTTTCTTGTTAATCTGTCCTTCTTATAAAGGTGTCAGCCATGAACCTTGTGATAGGTGAGAAAAAGGTATTATTTCTATCCCTTATACTATCTATATAAAGTTATCAATCTCAAATTGATGCCATTGGAGGGTGAGGTTCTGCGTGCTGAAATACAGGAACAGAGAGGTAATTTCTTATGAAATACACTTTCAAAAAATGGTGGTGGCATTATGGCAAATATAAATATCATATGTTGTGGTATGTAATAATACATCAGTAAATGGTAAAACAAAAAATACATCTCAGTATCTATGTATTACATTAGAAATATCTGAACTGCTGGAAAGTTTCAAACAAGTATACAAGATGAAGATGGCTCTCAGAGGCCAATCATTTTTATTTCGTTTTTGTTCTTTCAACAAAAGCAAATTTTCAAAATAATGGTTGACCACATGTAAACTGTAATTTGTATAGTTTTTTGAGGAAAACAGTTTGGTGCTATACAAGCACGTGGGAAGCTGCTCAACTGATTCCTTGAATTTCATTTTATAGAGAATATCTTTTCCAGCTTTGGGCACCCAATAATCATATAGGGAGCTGTTAAAATTGCACATGGCTGCGTATACCTGTCTAAATAGCCTGGGATAAGAGTAAGATCTGAATTCCCATCAGCTAGACTATTCATTGTTATTCCTCCTTTTTTTTTTTTTTTTGAGTTGGAGTCTCACTCTGTCGCCCAGACTGGAGTGCAGTGGCACGCTCCCTCCCGACCACCGCAGCCTCAACCTGCTGGGCTCCGGCGATCCTTCTGCCTCAACCTTCCAAGTAGCCGGAACTACAGGCGCACGCTACCACACCCAGCTAATTTTTGATTTATTGTAGAGACGAGGTCTCGCCAAAGTTGTCCGGGAAAGTTCTCGAACCTGCGGGCCCAGGCAATCCATTGGCCTTGGCCTCCCAAAGTGCTGGGATTACAGGCTGAGCCACCAAGCTCGGCCTCATTGTTATTCTTACACAGTCTGGGAATCACAATTTGAGAAATCGTATTCCAGACAAAGCTAAGGCCAATGGATCTGGAAAACTGTCCCAAGAGGTGTTATTTACCTCCTCCTTCAAGTATGATCAATCGTCAATAATATTATAATAAAACTTTATATACCAAGCAGCAAAGTGTTTCAAAATTTAACAGAAAGTGATGGTTATAGAATATATCTGAAAGCAATTAGAATAGTTCATTTTGTATATGAGGCTGTTCAAAATGACCAACTGAACTTTGGCAAATAAAAGATAAAATGTTTTAGCAGAAAAAAAAATCAGTGAATCATATATAATTTATGAAGGGAGACCCTCCCCCCAAACTGGTATTATCTCTTTGGAGGGTAGATCCCTTGTGGTGCAGGCTTTCCTCACTAAGTGACCTAGGAACCCATTGGCATCAATGTAGCAGCTAGCATTGTTGTGAGAGGCTGTGTTATGCTTCAGTGAATTTTTTTGTTGTTGATTCTTTCAATAAATTTGCCATTTCATGATGGGTGATTTATAAGTTCACCTGCCCACACTGCACTGAGTGTTCAGCAGTTTTTGACCAAAAAACATGACACTCATGCCTTTTTTTTTTTTTTTTGAAGATTCTTTCAATACATTTGCCATTTCATGATGGGTGATTTACAAGTTAACCTGCCCACACTGCACTGAGTGTTCAGCAGTTTTTGACCAAAAAAGCATGACACGCATGCCCTTCCCTCTCTACTCACCTGATCTCACCCTGAGCGACTTTTGTTTCCCTGACGAAAAATGTTCTCAGAAGGGAGCATTTTGCTGGTGTGGAAGAGGTGAAACGAGCAAACAAAAAACTGGCAGAAGCACTAAAAGGCATCAAAATTGATGAGTTCAAAAACTGCTTTGAGCAGTGGAAAAAGCATCTCCATAGGTGTACTGCATCAAATGGAGATTACTTTGAAGGTGACTGAAATTTAAACATGTAAGAATAAATACATATTTTAATAAATAAATTCCATTTCTTTGGTTCCCCCTCATATAGATTTTTAAATCATTTATAAATCTTTATAATTTAATAGTTTTAAAATTAACTTATGTAGAACTATTCTATGTGCAATCGAATGTATTTTTAAAATGAAATATCTCAAAATTTGAAGATCTTGAAATTTTGAAGAGTAAAAAAAATCTGAGCTTTATACATTCCAGCTTCAGTTGATAACTTTACTTGCATTTCTCACAGCTTTATTTACATCAAAGCAGTGTCTAATTGTGTCTAGTAACTTTCGTTATTTTGTGTGATACTTTTCTTGAATGCTAACTAGATGTCTATTACTTCCATTTTTAATAAATAATAAACACCAGGTTTTCAACGTGTTTTTTTATATTCAATAGTATATAGTACTTCTCCTATTAATCCCCTCTTTTTTTTTTTTTTTTTTTTTTTGAGTTGGAGTCTCACTCTGTCGCCCAGGCTGGAATGTAGTGGTACGCGCCTGGCCACTGCAGCCTCGACCTGCTGGGCTCCGGCGATCCTTCCGCCTCAGCCTTCCAAGTAGCTGGAACTACAGGCACACGCTACCACATCCGGCTAATTTTTTGATTTATTGTAGAGATGAGGTCTCGCCAAGTTGCCCAGGTAGGTCTCGAACCCGCAGGCTCAGGCAATCCACTCACCTCAGCCTCCCAAAGCGCGGGATTACAGGTTGAGCCACCGAGTCCAGCTTAGTCCCCCTCTTAAACTGCTTTAAGAGGTTTTCATTTCTAGTGATCAAGGTTGAGGCCTTGGCTTTCTGGATTCCACTACAGTTTTGCACTACAGCCTTCCTATTGCAAAATTAGGTTCATACATTTTTGCTTTTTTTTTTGTCTGTTTCATTTAGATTAAATTCTCTATCTATTATCTATCTATCTATCTATCTATCTATCTATCTATCCTGTCATCTGCTGCAGACTAAATATGTCCTCTCAAAATTCATATATTGAAATTCTAACCTCCAATGCAATATTAGGAAGTAGGTTTTTTTGTGTGTGGGGGGGTGATTAGGTGAGGAAGCTGCCCTCATTAATGGGATTAGTGCTCCTATAAAAGTGACAAAGCTAGCTTCCTCACCTCTTTTCCACATGAGAACATAACAAGAAGACAGACCTCTAAGGACCAGCAAGCAGGGTCCTCACCAGACACTGAATCTGCCAGCACTTTGATCTTGGACTTCTGAGCTTCAAGACACATGAGAAATAAATTTTTGTTGTTAAACTACCTTGTCTATTTATTTTTGTTAGAGAAGCTGGAATGGACTAAGGCATTGTTTATCCATCTATCTATCTCCCTATGATAGCACAGGTTACAGAGTGAAATTCAGTACAAAATAGTTTTGTCTTAAAACCAATCCAAGAGGATTTTTATTTTTTGGAGGAACCACTCAGGAAGTAGTTTCATTTATAATGTTATCTAGAGAAAGAAAACTCAAGACAAGCACTAGAGAATGGATCTACTCAACTGTAAAAATATAAAAGTCAAGTAAAAATAAGAAAAAAAAAACTTTGAAGAATATATTGCAGACTAGAGTATTTTTAATGCGTGATTTATAATAGCTCATTAAAAAGGAATTATACAAGCATATAGAATTAATAGCGTTAATATTAAAAATTGTTAATGAACTCATAAAAAAGACAATTTTTTATGAATTCAACGGTTCTCGAAATATATTAGATTATTATTATACTTGAGAATGGGAGAATTACTTTATACCTTCTCAGAAACTCTGTAAACCTGATCTTGAAACAGGATTTGTTCTTCCTAAGTGTAGGCATTTTTAGGTGCCATGTGTTATCCTAATGTGGTCTGAACAAATTGTCACATGTACTTCTGTTCCCAAACTCTCAGTGTATTAATGTGACATAGATAAGAAAAAAAAATGTAACTTCTTGTTTAAAATAAAATGCTTAGAAGCAGATAGCCAAATGGCAAAACTATTTCAGGGCACTAAGGAATATAATCTACTTGTATCTATCATTTCCAACACTCATATCTTTCATTTGAAATAGTTTGTTTTGCTCTAAACTTCTCAGTCAACCTAAGTCCAGTACAATATTTTTAAAGGAACAAGACTATTGGTTTTGTTGGGCAGTTTTGAAAGAGGAAATAAGGAAGAGAAAAGAAGCTGGGAATATTATTTGAAATAAAGCGAAACTAACAGGTGCAGTTTTTTATTTATCTCACTGGGCAGGTACAAGACGCTTCTAAGGCATTCCCTTCTATTCTCCTGTTGTGCTTTTAAATTCCTACTTTTCTTATGCAATATATCCTTTCAGTTAATTTAATTAATTGATTTAAAGAAAAATGTCATGTTTAAAATCTTGATAAGGGAAGACAGTGGAAAACCTAGAATTTCAAGCTTGATTGGCCATTCCCAGAGTCTGGAGGAACTGAAGAATCATTATTGCTTTCTTTCTTAATTATGATAAACTCTTTTATAAAAATTTATTGAAATCTCTCCATTTCTTTTTATATTAAGTTAAAATTCCAATACACATCTTATTTTTATGTCCTCTGCTTTATATTTTTACATATAACCCAATACCTTCTCTGCTTTAGATGAAAATAAAACTACAGCAAGATCTACTGTTCTCCTTATTAATAGGGTAAAACTCTTCATCTGATTATTCCAGTTAGGACTGTTCAAACGTCCTTCTTTCATTAATTAAAATAATAAATGAATGGCAATATTTATAATATTAATAATAAGTAAAATTACTGGTATATTGTAATCTGTCAAAATTAGAATACTAGTGCTACTTTGTGGAACAAGAGAGAGCCATTATGGAAGTGTATAAATTTAGAAATTAGAAGAATTTGGAAAAAATTGACAAAAATATTAGAAAGCAGTGATATGCATGCATTATTAAATTTAACTTTCATACCAAGGCTTTAATCAAAAGTAAAAGAAATAAAAATAAGCAAATGTCTATAGTCTAAAGCACTCCACTCATCTATTCATCCAGTCATTTCAAAAAAGAGACAATGAGTATGATCTCTAAGCAGTACTCAGGGGGAAACAAAGCATGCTGAGCACTTACTGTGCACCAGACACTGCCCACGGATTTTACTTTCATTATTTCAGTTACAGATCTCTTACAGGCAGTGATACATGTAAATCTCCACTTGGGAGAGAGATCTTAGATGAAGATTCAGCATAGTAGGACATTTTAATTTCTGAGAACGAAGTTCAGTAAATGCATGACAAGCTCTGCCTTTTCAATATGTGAATAACCATAAACATGCATTATTAATTGGGAAATCAAACAGCTGTGTAATGAAGTTGAAGAAATCTCATTCAGTGGAAAGGACTACTCGACTAGAGAGAAGACAGAATTTAAATCAGCAAGATCGACAAAGTAGAGGGTGTCACAGCAGGTAACCCAGAGACTGTGGGAGCACAAGCGGGAGTATGGAATCTGTGACATGGGCTCAGTCAGAAAAGATGCCACTGAAGCATTACTTAACACGAAGCACTAAAACATGAAGAGGGAAAACAGCATTCTTGACAGATGAATCAGCATCTGCAAAGTCCCCATTAATTTCTATGAAAACGATTAATAGAAGTCATCATAAAATGTCGTGAAACAAAGCTGCTTTCTGAACACTACTGGAGGAGGAGTGATAGCATATCTTATTTATCAAAGACAGATCACAAGCTCCACTCAATGTATGCACCACACAGAGTCTAATTTTCCTATTCGAAGTAACATAACACATATGTTTATTACCATTGCTCCAAACTTTGAGAGGTAAATATGCACAGTAATGACAGGGTAGCAGTTGTTAATGTCTGATTATGTACGATTAATATATCCAAAATCTGAATTCCTCCCATCGCTCTCATTGCTAACATCTCTAGCCTGGTGAGAAGAGCCTCCCACGAGGTTGCCCTGTTTCTGAACTTGTTTGCTCATGATCTCTGCTCAAGAGTAAGCAGAGTGAACACTGAAGCCAGATCATATCAGTCCTCTGTTCAAAAAATGACCTTCAGTTTTATGCACTGTCTTAAAAGCTGCCTGCTACCACTCCCTAATCAACACCGCTCATTAATTTCCAGAATTGTTTTCTGCTTTCCTCCCTGTCACTCTCTTTTCTCCAACTCCCTGGCCTCCTTGCCATCTATTGAACATGCCAGGCGTGCTTTCTCAGGGCCATTGCCCTTTTTGGTTCCTTTGTTTGTCACCTGCCTCAGATGTCCACTGGCTTGCTTCCTCAGCTACTTCTGTTTGTTTTGAAATCATCATTTTGATGAGATGTTCCTTATCATCCTTTTTTAAAGAACAACTACTATCCTCAACTCCCTAGCACTCCTTGTGCCTCTGAATATAGTACTTTATTTTTCTTTTTACTTTTAGGCCAGGAGTGGTGGCTTATATCTGCAATCCCAGCACTTTGGGAGACTGAGGCAAGAGGATTATTTGAACTTGGGAATTCGAGACCAGCCTAGGCAACATAGGGAAATCATTCTCATTTCTGGGAACAAAAAGAGCCGGGCATAGTGATGTGCATCTGTAGTCCTAGCTACTCATGAAGCTGAGGTAAAAAGATTACCTAAACCCAGGCGGTCGAGGCTGCAAAAAGAACCCTGATTGTGATCCTGGACTTCAGACTGGGTGGGAGAGTGACACTCCAACTCAAAAAAACAAAAAAAGTTTTACTTTTATACAGTATCACCTCACTCTAATGATAACATCTTCAAGAAAGGGATTTTTGTCTCTTTTGTCTTCTGACATTTCACTATATCTAAAATAGTACTGGCACATAACAGATAAATATTTGTTGAATGAAGGAATGAGTGGATGACATCAACATTGTTTCAGAAATCTAGATTTAAATTTAAAATCACTTTTCTTCTCATTCTCTCATCTTTCTTATTATCTCTTCCCAATTCTTTGATTCTATTGTCAACCTGTTTCCCTGACACTGCATTTCAGTCATTACTTCCAATATTTAGGTCATCATTTTTCTGTAGAATTTGTATGATAGATACTAAGTGGGTTTGTGCAGCTAACTTGCCCCTTTTCATAAAACCATCATATACACACAGATTTAAATATAGTTCTAAATGACAATTCTTCCTAAATAATATTTCTATATACAGGTCTGAAACTTGTCAGTCTTCCCATTTGATAAAGTATGCATTTCTGATCATGACATTTCAGGTCCATCATGACAAAGTTCCAGATTCTTCTCTGCATTATATTCTACATGTCCCAGTCAGAGGAAACTACTTGGTGCTCCTGCAGATGGCTGAGTCTGCCACTCAAATTTCCTTCAAACGTGTTGGCCACAGCCTTCGGTGGCTTCCCATCAACATGAAAGTCATTCTTCGCCTGGGCTGCTTCCCACCAAAGGCTGAGAGTGACCTGGGTATTAGTGCTGGCACCATGGCTCCCAGCCACCCCATCAGCCTGCTGAAGTTTGTCTTAGACCTGCACTTACTGCTGAGCCTCTTCCTATCCAATCTTTTCTTGCCCACCTCTTCTTTCACAGGTGTGAGCCCTGCGTTAACCTCAAGGCTCTCTTTGTGTTCTCCAGCTCCCTCTTCTTTCAATAAATGTCTTGCAGAACTTCTCTCATCTTGGTGGAGGATTTAAACTGACACACTGTTCCTCGAAAGAGTTTCATGATTTTCAGCTCTGTCTTTGCTCTTCCTACAATGCCTTCCTTCTCATTCTGTCTAAACCTTACTTGGTCACAGAGTAGCAAGCTCTTATCCCAAATACGCCTTGTATATATCCCTTCTGTAATCCTTCTATTTATGAACTTTTATAAAAAGTCCTTTAGTTCATCCTCGATTTGGACTTTAAACCCACTAATGGCAGGAACCATGACTTATTCATAAGGTGTAAACACAGCAACTGAGGACTTCTACAAGTTGAGTACACATTTAATGAATTAGGTCCCCAAGTTTTTATTAGAAGAGTGAGGTTGGGATATCAAAATAAAATACGACTTATTTTCTAGAGCTCCTCATTACTTTTATATCTAAATCTTTCACAGTATTCCACGGTGTTCTTTATTACCATCCTGCAGTGATCTGTCTGGATCTGGGCCACAAAAGAGAAACTAAGAAAATGTCAGTTTCTTAGTGAACACAATCACAGGTGGTCAAGAAGATCATAAGTAAGTAAGCAGTGTGTAAAGTAATCACCATGACCCTAAATATGTTAGATAAACACCAAAGACCAAGGAAGGGAGGCTTAAAATAGAGCATTTTTGGAGAACACAAAAAGCATGGCATTTAGGATACATTTCATCACAAAAAAAGAAGTATATGAAAAAATATAAATAATAGTCAGAAAATCTATAATGGCTTATAATTTACAAATATGATGAGCTGTATGAAATATAAAACATAAAAATATTCATAAGTAGAAAAGAAACACCCATTGGTAAATTAATAAAAATTAATTTAAAAATAATAAATCATTCTTAGAGTTCTAAAATGAACCAATTTTCCAATATTCTGTGATAAAAGATTTATTATTATCCCTGTCCACATAGAGTTCAGAACACTGACTTGGAATTCTAGTGAGAGATGTGTAAAAAGGCCATTTAAATCAAAATTTGCAAAAATCACTATTCTAATAGACACATGCTACGATAGCAACATTTTTGGCCTACTATCTAGTGTCTAATGAACCTTCTTTCTATACAACTCTGATTAGTCATTCATTAAACTATATTTCTATGAAGTGTTAGCATGCAGCCTAATGCTGTTGTCAGGTAACTGTGACTACTTTGTATATTAAGGTATATGAGCAAACCAAAATCAACACAACAATTTGGAATTTCAGAAGAAATTAGAAAATAAAAGTAGACTATTAATGTTTAGGCAGACTTTCTTAGAATCAGTAGTCCTAGGTTAACAGTCTATTAAGATGGCAGCCAACAAATACAGTCAATGATCTGAAAGAATAATAGAAAGTCAGCAGAAGATACAACCCATGAATTAACCATTTTTTGCTAGATATGCAGTTATATGACCTGTGATATATGTGTTGGTGCAAAATAGAAAGCAAAATCATTTGTGTGATCTTGTTATGAAATCTAATGGAATAACTTTCATTATTTTGCACAAAGTATAGTAAGGTTACCAAACCATTAAGCCTTTGCTAATCAAAATTAATGTGAGGTGTTTTTATATTAAGACAGTAGTGATAGCAGCATAAAAACTTTCCAACATAATTTTGAAAACCAGAAATATCCATATGTATTGTCCTTTAGTTTAAACATTGTTCGTTTTATCATTTCAGTAACAGCAAGGCAAGGGGAACTAACTTGAAAACCAAAGATGACAACATAGAAGACAATGGTAATGACACATCATAAATGGTTACTTGAGAGGATAATACTTGGAGCAATGTGGTGATTTTGGTTTGTTTGTTTTCTTTTGCTACACATTTAACCAAACATCACAGTGCTTAATGATTGTCTCCTACTACAGGCTGTTCCTCTACATGGTTAACTCTGGGGTAAGTGTAAAGACTTCACGTGTTGTCTGTATTCACTGCCCTGTACTGCAAAATATCTGTTCTTAAAATGATACAATCTTGTCCTACCTTTTGCATTATGTGTATGACTAATATCTGAAATGTAACAATTCTACCCTACTTTAATTGCTTCTCAGAGACTGACTGACAAGGATCATGAGTTCAAGTATTTTCCTTTATCACATTTTTCTTAACTTTTTTATTTTTAAATTATTTTAATGGGTTACTTTGTAAGCCACTGTATTGGGGTCTAACTGACATAGAGAAAGCTGCACATATTTAATGAATACAACTTGATGAGCTTGGAGGTAAGTACACACCCCTAAAACCATCACCACAATCTATGCCATAAACGTAGCCATCACCTGCAAAAATTTCCACCATTCTCTTATTCATTGTTATTATTATTTGCATGTGATAAAACACTTAGGAGCAATCCATTTGCATCTGTTTTTAATAAACAATACAATGTTATTAATTATAGGCCATACACTGTGCAGTAAATCTCTATAGCGTAATCACATTGTATAACTGAAACTTTGTATCTTTGACCTACACCTCTCTGCTTCCCATCCTCCCCCCTTCTTAACCATCCTTTGACCCTCCGCTTCTATGAATTCAATTCTTTTAGATTCCACATATGAGTGAGAGCATGCAGTGTTTGTCTCTCTGTGGCTTGGCTTATTTCACTTAGCATAATGTCCTCCAGATTCACCCAGGCTGTCAGAAATAGCAGATTTTTTTTTCCTTTTTGAGACGGAATGATGATCCTTTGTAGGCAAATGTCACATTTCTTAATCTATTAATCCATCTATAGCCATCTAGATAGCTTCGTTGTTTGAGTTTCGACTATTGTGAATAACGTTCTTTTATTGGGTAATGCTGTTTGGCCTTTGACAAGAAACAATATAACTCCTGCACATTCATCCCC
This sequence comes from Cephalopachus bancanus, assembly GCA_027257055.1. Lineage (NCBI taxonomy): Eukaryota > Metazoa > Chordata > Mammalia > Primates > Tarsiidae > Cephalopachus > Cephalopachus bancanus. The sequence goes on along the minus strand of JAPVLO010000173.1, from coordinate 3,587,119 downwards.
CTTGCTTAATAATCTTCTGAGTGGTGGGTTAATTTTTAAATCAAAATTGTACCAATTGTTTTATCTCTTTATAGTCTGTTACCCCTCATTCTCGGTTTGAATTTCTTTTTCCCCAAAAAACATTTTGAGAAAAAAATCGAATTACAAATTCACACATATCAGTGGAATTTCTTATCATTTTCACATCTGTATATTGTTCCAAAAATATCTGTGTTCATGTGACCAATAAACATAAAAATGTTCAGCATCATTAATCATCAGATAAATGCAAATCAAAACTACTAAATGGACCATCTTACACCAGTAGCAGTCAGTAGCACCAGTAGTCAGTAGCAGTCAGAGTGGCTGCTACTGAAAAGTCAAAAAACAATAGATGTTTGCAAGGTTGCAGAGAAAAGGGAAACATTCATACACTATCGGTGGGAATGTAAGTTCAGTCCCTGTGGCAAACAGTTCGGAGATTTCTCAAAGAACTAAAAATAGATGTTTCCATTTGACCCAGCAATCCCACTACTCAGTGTATACCCAAAGGAACATAAATCGTTACACCAAAAAGACACCTGCGCTAGCATGTTTATCACAGCACTGTTCACAATAACAAAAACATGGAACCAACCTAGGTGCCAATTAACGATGGACTAGATAAAGAATGTGAAATATATGCACCATGGAGCTCTATGCAGTCATAGAGAAGAATGAAATTATGTCCCTTGCAGCAACATAGATGCAGGTGGAAGCCATTATTCTAAGCAAACTAACACCAAAACAGAAAACTGAACACCACATGTTCTCGCTTACACGTAGGAACTAGACACCAGTATACACAGGCGTGAGGATGGAAATGAACACTGGGGATGCTTAAAGAGGCAGGGCGAGAAAAGGGGCAATGATTGAAAAACCACTGACTGGGTACCATGCACATCATTTGGATGATGGGGCTTAAGAGAAGCCCAAACCTCACTATCACACAATATACCCACGTAACAAACCTGCACATGTACCTCTTGATTCTAAAAAAAAAAAAAAAAATCTGTGCACAGAGCTCTAGCCATAGACAAATCCTTAAATAAGCAGACAAAATACATTTTACATTGCTATTTTAAATAAAAATAATGGTAAACTTCTGAAACTCTGCCTTTTCTGACATGGATTCCTACTTGATCTTTGTTAAATAAAAATCCAAGGCCAGCCGGGCTCGGTGGCTCAGCCTGTAATCCCGCACCTTTGGGAGGCAGAGGCGGGTGGATTGCCTGAGCCTGCGGGTTCGAGACCCGCCTGGGCAGCGAGACCTCATCTCTACAATAAATCAAAAATCAGCCGGGTGTGGTAGCGCATGTCTGTAGTCCAGCTACTTGGAAGGCTGAGGCGGAAGGATCACCGGAGCCCAGCAGGTCGAGGCTGCCGTGGCCGGGGGCGGCCACTGCACTCCAGTCTGGATGACAGAGTGAGACGCCAATTCAAAAAAAAAAAAAAAAAAAATCCAAGGCCAAAAAAAAAAAAAAAAAAAAATACTAGAATATCCTTGGAAACTTCCAATATACCAAAAATTGTTCGAATTAGATCATGAGGCTTAAAATAAAATTAATGAAAAAGATATTGAGTTTTGGTTAACACTGAAATTTTTGTTCTTCTTTTAGTAGGGTAAGGTTACAAAAATAACTGGTAAAAAGTATAGTTAATCTCTATGACTTGATGATATATTCTGCATCTCATTCAACTGGAATATACAGATTAACAACATGTATTATTAATGTGCATTTATTTTCTCTGTTGAATTCCATTTTATAGAGTTTTACATAATTAATGGGATATTTTAATCATATTACAATAACAAAAGTTAGTCCGGAAACATAACTGGGTTAGGAACATTGGCAATGTCTAGTGGGAATTATTCTTCTATCAGTTTTCCATGAGCTATTAAAAAGAGTAACAAAAAATATGTCACTAGTATTATTTAAAAAAAGAGAGTCTATATATCAACTTAAAATGTCAACCTTTAACTGGGAAAAGAAAATATTACCCTTTAAAATAATATGTAAACAGAAAATTACAGAAAAATAATCAGCTCTGAGGCTTCACATTACTAAATATCCTTAAAAGACCTTGTGAGCCCTGTATTTTTTTTCTATCAAGAATGTTTTTCACGTACTAATAAGAAAAAAAATTGACAAGGAAATGACCAACAAAAAAATGAGCTCAGAGCGCAAAGGACTCCTTAAATGGAACATGTCAGACAATACATCATGTTGGTACAAGATACTCTGAGAGTCGCATCTATGAAACACCGAAGAGGGCTGTTCTGGATACTGCCTTTATGAGATTCCAAATATAAACATGACATAATCAATTTATTAGCATGTCTTGGGAACACTCATTTTGAAACAAGTTAACAACTCAGTTTAAAAGAGATTTTCAGTCTGCTTTAATTTTCTAGACCGTGCAAAGCTTTTCTAAATACAGGATTGATGAAAAGTTTACAACATGTACCCCACCTCTGGTATATGTGAGATGGAACAGAAATCCCTTCTTAGGGGCCTGCAGACCTTGCCAACCACGGAAATAAAGGGAATCTTGAGTTTCTTCAAGGGAAATTCCAGGTACTTAGCTAGCCCTAAGAAGCAAATACACAACTTAATAAGCAAAAGGTAATATTAGGCTTAAAATTGGCAACCAAGGAAGCTAGAAGTATGGAATGCTAGGTTTCCCTGCAGAAACTCAAGATAACATCTTAACATACATCTCTGAGTTGTTTCTCAGAATCCCAGGCCACCAAATAGATCCTCTGGCTTATAGACTTCTGATAAGGGAGAACTGGGGATTGAACTCTGACTTACTGTTCTTTGTTCTAAATTTTTTCCCGAGGGGTCTGGAGAAAATCACACCACCGAGCCAGTGCTGGCGTTATTTTCTGCTGACCTCAAACTTGTAAACAGAACTTTTCTAACTTAACCAATCGCAATTCAGAACATCTTTCAATCTACCTATGACGCTGCTTCAAAATATAGCAGGCATCCTTTAAGGCCAAAACCAATATGTAACCTCCAGGTATTGATTTATGATTTCGCCTTTAACTTCTCCTTTCCTGAATTTTACCCCTGGCTTAAACTCTTACCTGCAAGCCATCAGGGAGGCTGGGACATAGCCATTAGCTGCTTGATCCTCCTTGCTTGGCGTCCTGTAAATAAACACCTTCCTCTCTCCTGTTGCAAACCTTAGTGTGGATATCTGGCTTTACTGTGCTGGGTAAGCAGATGCCCAGTTTGGTTCAATCACCTGTGTCACCATTTAATCTTTTAATGGGAGTGTATTTACTGCAGAAGCTAAAAGTCTTACTAACAAATACCCTAACTGATAGGGGTCAAACATTAGAAAATTTCACTCTCTGTTTTCCTTTAAGTGAAAAATTTATTCCATGAGTGAATCTTTATACCAATAATGTAAAGGGAATTTCTGATGGAAATAGTACAGGTACACAAACAATCAAGGTCGGGATCTGTGAATATTGCCCTAGGAATCCCAAGGAGCTTTAGAACCTCTACAAGAAGCAATATTGTAGGTCCTTAAAGAAAGATGATAAAAACAACAATGAAAATAACTAATGGGAAAAAGAGAAAAGATAAAGTGACATTTAACATTCATCTGTGATGTGCTAGCGATTTTCAAATATATGTATATTACCATATGAACTGTAAAGTGCCTTGTATGTACAAGGCAAGTGTTATAACATGAATTAATTTTGATCACTCATAAGCAACATTGACAAATACACAATAGAAACTTAAATTTGTCAATATGCATTTCACAACAACTAGGACATAAACTTCTCTGATTCTAATAACTGGCACCCATTATCTAAAGAGCAATACTTCTCAAATAGAGAGAGAGGTATTGAATGTGCTTATTTGATTGAAAACAAAAGACCTTGAGCCCCACTTTGTTCTATTTCTGTGGCTAACATGCTATATTCCAGTAAGTGACTTTATCCCTTGATTGCACAAGCCTGACTTTGGACAAGGACATTTTGTTCAAATGACAGGTGGAGGGTAAACAGATCTCTTGATATAAATTAGTATTTTACCGTTAGCCTGGTAAAAAAAAGAATGAATTCCACCACCTGATCACTATGCTTGTGAATTGCCAATGATTAGTTTCAGAATCTGTAAGGTGAACAAAAACATCCTTGGGTCCAAAAGACCCCTGACGCGAGGTCCTGTGAGATTGAGCTTGATCTAGTCTATAGTTTTCTCCCTAATCATGCTTATAACTAAGAAAAATATCGACTGGGCTCGGAGGCTCAGCCTGTAATCCCAGCACTTTGGCACTCTGAGACGAGTGGATTGCCAGAGCCCGTGGGTTCGAAACCCACCCAGGCAACTTGGTGAGACTTCGTCTCTACAATATGTCAAAAATTAGCCGAGCTGTGGTAGTACATGCCTGTAGTTCTGGCTACTTGGAAGGCTGAGGCAGAAGGATCACCGGAGTCCAGCAGGTTGAGGCTGTAGTGACCGGGAGCGGCCACTACACTCCAGTCTGGGTGACAGAGTGAGACGCCAACTCAAAAAAAAAAAAAAAGAAAAAGAAAAATATAAATACTCAATTCGGTCAAAGTCTAGACAAGCATTACTGTGGGTGAAAACAAATCATATATTTTATATGGACTCTCAATGTTTTGCTTTTAGATAAAGAATTCAAAAAGATTGTATTATTTGGTTTTTTGTTTTGTTTTGTTTTGAGTTGGAGTCCCACTGTGTCGCCCAGACTGGAGTGCAGTGGCCGCTCCCGGCCACTGCAGCCTCGACCTGCTGGGCTCCAGCGATCCTTCCGCCTCAGCCTTCCAAGTAGCTGGAACTACAGGCACGCGCTACCATGCCCGGCTAATTTTTTTGTTTGTTTTTAAATTTATTGTAGAGAAGAGGTCTCACCAAGTTGCCCAGGAGGGTCTCGAACCCGCGGGCTCAGGCAATCCACTCACCTCAGCCTCCCAAGGCGAGGGATTACAGGCTGAGCCACCAAGCCAGGCTAAGATTGTATTATTTAACTATAAAGCATCTTATATAAATTCATAACAAATTATCTTGAAATCAGGCCACATTTGCACATTTCCAATATGATTGTATTTTATTCACCATGGTTTAGTTATATAACATCAGTCTCCCAACAACATAGTTCAAATTCCAGTTACTACAGTGTATTAACTGTGGGTGATGTGCAGTTTGTACAGTTACATAGCACAAACTTTACTGTTGGCTGTGCATTCACAAATTACTACTTAAATATCAGTGACCAATCTTGACACTTCTTTCAAAGTACACAGACAGCAAAGCACATAGTTCTTTCTCCTTCTATCTCCCCATGATAAACCCACATGATATTTTACAAAAATGAATAATTAAAAGAGGTAATTGGTCAAAGTAAATCAAAGTGCTGCAAAGAAACAAAAAAATGAAAACATCACAAGTAAAATTTGGATGAACGTAAATAAGTTATAGAACTCAGTTCAAGATTTGCAGCCAGAAAATTAGTGAAGGAAATTTATCAATACAAATAAGTAAAGTGGCTGTGAAGAAAAAGATGAAGATGTTCTGGAGGGAGTTACACTCGCAAAAAAAGGAACTCTTACAAATGCTTCAAAACATTGAAACTGCAAATGATAAAATGTTGCAAGTGGATCCAAATTTAGCAAGGACTATAACAATTTACCAAAGTTTATAAGCCTGTAATCCCGCGCCTTTGGGAGGCTGAGGTGAGTGGATTGCCTGAGCCCGAGGGTTCAAGACCCGCCTGGGCAAGGAGACCTCATCTCTACAATAAATCAAAACATCAGCCAGGCATGGTAGCGCATGCCTGTAACTCCGGCTACTCGGAAGGCTGAGGCGGAAGGATTGCCAGAGCCCAGCAGGTCGAGGCTGTGGTGGCCAGCAGCGGCCACTGCACTCCAGTCTGGGTGACAGAGTGAGACTCCAACTAAAAAAAAAAAAAAAAGAAAAGAAAAAAAACGATGCATGTTCTTTATTAAGTTATTCAATGAAAATAAAAAGGTAAGAATAGTTTAAACTACTCTTGTTAAGACTTTTTATTTTTTGTGAAGAATAAAACTTTAATCGTAAATATTTCTAAAGTTGTAAATTACAGTGAATTTTAAAAATTAGTTTTACTATTTGCACATTTCCCTATGTATTTATAACCATGGAAGATGGTTTCTATATTTTGGAGGAACATTTTAAAAGATTTTGAAACCATTTAAATTTTCCCATTGATTATTGAGTTTTGTTTTTTGTTTTTTTTACACAGTGTCAACCTGCACAGTCATTTTTAAGGCCTTTTAATAGTGCGCAACACCTGCACTTCCTGCATTTCAGATGAGGCTTCACTCTTCCCTCAAGAATACATGTGTGCTAAAACCCCCACTAGGATCCGAGTTTTAGGCCTTAGAAAAGTATTTGATATGCTTCATGAGAGCAAAGATTAAAGGATACAAGAATAAATCTTCTTAGTAACAGTTTTACAAATATGTCGCAAACCCCATTTTATTCTAATCTACAGAGAGAAAGGTTTATACTTTCTAATCTTCCTTAAGAAATAAATTTTAATATAGTAAGTAATTCAACCATTACTAGCAGATAAGTGGTGAAAGCAAGTTCTGAGAGTTAAAAACGGTTCCCATGCTCATGTCTTAGTCTCCATGAACGTCAGTACGCTTCGGAGCTGCACAACATGCTACCTCCAAGCCTTGTGCCTCTCAATTGGCAAACGCTGGCTGGCCATGCCCCATCCTCCTGTTACACACGCTTTACTTATACAACACAAACCAGCATGTTTTTTCTTCTGATTTCTTTTGGATCATCATAAGCTTTATAGACATTTTCATCAGTGATGCCAAGAGAACGGGGAATATGTGAGTTTACTTTTGCGTCCTCTGTTGCCTAGCTGGCTGCTTCTGCAGCAACAGAACAAAAAGAAGATCATGCATGAAATACAGCTATTATTTATGAGAGAATGACTGGTTTTAAAACAAGATAGATGTTTAGTATTCCATGGATATTTCCCCACCAGATTGTAACAGTTCTGAAGGAGGTTAAATTGCAAGCCAAGACTGTCAAAATTTTCTCTTGATATAGCACCAAAATAGCATGATCAGCCCAAAAAGCTGCTGAGCCTCACTATTAGGAATTGCAGCTACTCTGCAATGTGAAACATGAGGAATTTGGTCTATTTCATAGGTTCAGAAAAAAAAAATTCAGAGATAAAGAACAGGAATTTCACTTGAATGGCTTGATGTGACATATATCTCCAGTTTAGTAAATGAGGTCATGGTGGTGTTTAATGCATTGCATTAACCCATGCCTCTTGGACCTCAAATCATTTTGAATTACAGTTCAGTTTTACCCAATGTTGAAGAGTGGGCATGCAAACAAGTTCAGATGATATTCTAAATCAAGACTATTCTGCAGGTTATCCATTCATTCACCAAGTTGTATCAAGCATCTGCTATGTGCCAGGGATACATCTTGCATGAAGAATTCATTAGTGAGAAAACAGGTTTTCCTTCTCATAAATCTCTACCCAGATTTTCTATATGAGGTCAAACTAAAATAACATCTTTTTGGTAAAAGTCCTAAGAAAAACCATAGTTATCAGCTAAGTATCTCAACTAATGGGTTTAAACCTCAGACAGGCTGACCAAGGTGTTCTCCCTTGAAGAAGGAAAGTTATCATTATTCCTTAGGAGGTCTTAGGAAAGTTATCACTATTCCTTAGGCGGTCTTAGGAAAAATTGGGCAAGTAGTATAGTTATTTCATCTAGCAGTGTACAAAATAGTGTTTAATGGATTGGAGCATAATATAACATCAGGATTTAAAGTATTTGGGTGAAGAACCAGGGGCCCTAGCTTCTGTTGACTTGTTGCATTAACAAGCACGTTTTAAAAATATTACTGAAAAGCTTAAAGACATAATTCTATTTTTATTACTAAGAAAAAAAAACACTTCAAGAATGCAATGATTGCACTGCAAGTCTCTGAGGCTTGAATTAATAAAATCATATTTAATTTATGGCATGAAAGACTAAAAGCAATAGTTATAAGATTAGAAAACATAACTGGAGGAATGACAGAATTTAAAAGCATATAAAGGTGTATAAACAAGTGCACTCTGTCTTCTTTTATATTTCTCTTATGTATTCACTGCCTTCATTCAAATTATTTACACTCAGTGAAGTTTTAATGTTGTTTCAGCATATGTATACTAAAAATCAGAAGGAGTAAAGATCGTTAATAATGTCTGCATCATCTTCTAATATTCAGTTCCACACTCAGAGGCAGAATGTTGTAACAAGAAGAAACAGTGTGGAGAGAATGTATAATTAGAGATTCAAATACCACCTTTTCATTTTCATTATATACAAGTACAGAGATACAATTGTCTGTTTATATAAAATTGGCTTTTAAAATATGTTTGCTACTTATTAATAAAGCCCAAGAAATATAGCATCTCTGGTCCTTCTCTTGTTATGAGACAGCCATGATTCATAGGAACAAGTGTAACAGTGAATGGATCTACAGACTATAGTCAATCTCCATTCGATACATTTTTACAAAACATACACTTTTTTCACATATACCATGCCCATGTATTGCAATAGGTCATACATGAATGTAAGAAGTATGAAAGCTCTTGGACTTCACCTGCAAGCACTATAGAATTTTGTGAAAATTTTGCAATTTTTAAAATAAAGAGTTATCATACTGGGACATAAAAAATGACTCCTGAAATATAATTATTTACTTACTTGTTACAAATCAAATTACTTTAAATATATAAAGGAAGTCATTTTTTAAAAAAAGACTTTGTTTCAAGTAGTAAATCTGCTGAAGTGTGAATATTCTCCCTTACATTTACTTGCATTTTAACAACATTTTTGTTCTTTTCATAGGCTTATAGAGAAATCCTCGGGCAAAAAATTACAGATTTTATATATGGTGTATTTTCTTTACCCTTTTTGTTCTTGGAGCCAGCTTTTAGCGTACATGTAACTACAATTTGTCACACTTGCTGTGTAGCATTTCATAGCACCTCAAATACAAGGGATTGTCCTTTCTTATTTTGCTTAATTGGTTTTCAAACTCTTACCCAGAGCACACTAAAGAGCTAAAGTCTAAGACTTGCCATTCAAAATCAACACTTGCCCCTTTGGCTTGATGATAAATTCAAATCATTAGAATGGAAGAATTACAGGAAACCAAAATAGACACTTAATATTTGTTGAATGAATGGACTAAATGATTACTAATGAAGATTACAGTTAAACAGAAATGTTTTGGAGTAGTCATTCTCACATTTTAATATGTAGACTTTTTCATTTGTGGGAAAATACACATTTTGATTCATTATATCTGGGGTGGGACTTGATACTCTGCATTTTTTTTTTTTTTTGAAGTCAGGGTCTTGCTGTCTCCTAGACTGGTGTGCAATGGCACAATCACAGCTCACTGCAGCCTCTACCTCCTGAGCTCAGGAGTTTCTTCTACCTCAGCCTCCCAAGTAAACGGAACTACATAGCTGCCACCATGCCCAACTAATTTTTTGTTTGTTTGTTTGTTTGTTTGTTTGTTTTTGTAGAGTTGGGGTCTTGCTATGTTGCCCAGTTTGGTCTCAAACTCCTGGGCTCAAGTGAACCTCCTGCCTCAGCCTCCCAAATTGCTGGGGTTACAGGTGTGAGCCAGTGCACTCAGCCTGATACTTTGCATTTCTAACAAATTTCAGGTAATGCTACTGTTACTGGTCCCTAGACAACACTTTAAATAGCATAGTTTTTGAATACTAGTGTAAAATTCATTGCTCAAAACATGTTTTCAGACCATAAATACTTGAACTAAAAAGCCATAACAGGTGTAATCCTGTACTGATCTTAACAATAACAATAGTATTTGTTTCTACATTTAGTGCTTGCCATACACTTACCATATGACAAACACTCACCATATGACAAACACTCCTATATGTTAGAAATTATAATTCATTGGAGGATCAATAAGGAATATTGTAAAATATCATGGAGAAAAAAAGAGTAGTGATTGAACTAACCATTACCAGATATCAAAAAAGGGTTGTGTAAAATTGTGGTGAAGCTTTGAAATGTTGAAGAATGACAATGAAAAACTTTGTCAGAAAATATGAACAACAAACAAACAAAATATTAGCTGGGCATGGCGGCAGCTATTTAGTTCCATTTACTTGGAAGGCTGAGGCAGAAGGAACTCCTGAGCCCAGGAGGTAGAGGCTGCAGTGAGCTGTGATAGTGCCACTGCACACCAGTCTAGGCGACAGGGAGACCCTGACTCAAAAAAAAAAAAAAAAAAAGCAGAGTATCAAGTCCCACCCATATAATGAATCAGAATGTGTATTTTCACAAGTTTCCACAAATGAAAAATCTACATATTAAAAGAAGCTATAAAATTCCAATGAGGGTATGTTAAATCATGAAAAGTCTTGATTCAACCACATTTTAGATGCTCATATTTGTTAACTTTTATAAATAGTCTGAGACAGGTGTTGTTTTGTAGATGAAGAGATGTATCATAAGTTACCATTTGAATGACTTCATCTAGGGTCTCACAACTTGAAAGTGGTATGAACCAGAAGTCATATTAAGTCTCCTTTCAAGAACCTTCACTGAAATTATTTTTATTTAATGTTAGAGAGACTGTAGATCTGAAAATGTGTTCTCATTTTTAGAACTTCATTGTGCTTGCCCTCAAACCTTCCAGATATATTTGGCAGTGGTTACGAGATGACTCAGTTTCAACTTCTTTCTCCCTTCAATGCTTTCTAAAATATTTCACTTTGTTTCTCCTCCAATGATTTTGTAAATTCATAACATGTTTGAACTTGAGTATTAATTTAAATGAATTCTACATCCTTTTGATGCAATATAATTTAAAATCCCATATGTTCTTTAAATGACTTAAAATATTATAAATGAACATAAAACTGAAATTCAAAACACAATCTATGCTTTATCTACACAAAAAACTTCATGAAAAATGCAAGAGACGACGCTAATACGGTGCAGATTCCACAAATTTAAATCTTTCTTGTCATACATTACAAAAGCTAAAGTTTACGAGACTCCAAGTACAAATATTATCGTGTTTTGTTGAATATGCTGATTGCGTGATTGAAAGGACCACTGCCAATGTTGTTCTCTTACTGTTATATGCAGATTTTTGCTCGTGTGCCCAAGAATCTGAGACGACAGTCAAAAACTTTGGATGTGTTCATAATTTCCCTCAAGGACCCACTCTACTGTTGCGGTGAGATCATTGGCTTTGAGATCCCACACAGCTGATCCCACTTTACCCCTGACTACCACTTATCAGTGGCCTCATTTGCATAATGAGCATATTGACACTCATACAAGGAGTAGACATAAAATGTATGTAAAAGTTAATAGATTACTTAACATTCTGGCATGGTTCAAATCATGAACAATTTTCTGTTAATATTACCTCGGGTATGTCATAGAATTTTTTACTGGATGATATTATTTACTGCATCAATTCACAAGCCTCCTAAGAAATATATGTAATCATGTGCTTTTAGCCCCAATGAAATGGCTTTAAGTATTACTTATTTATTTAGGTTCATGCTTTTTCAAAGTGTGTGTGTACGGGGTTTTTTTTTTTTTTTGCGTGTGTGTATAGGGTTTAAGGTAATCCTTAAGGGGAATGTATTATACTTGTTTCTGAAATACAAAAACAATAAAAATACAGAAACAGTATTTAAGATATTGGATATGCCACAAGACTAGTTCTATAGTATCTGCAGTGATTTGACTTGATTGTCTATGCTAAAATTATCAGAGTTTTAAATTAACTTATTTATTATTCTGATCTTACCTTTAAAGAAATAAAAAGCACTTGGTCCATTTACTTGGAATGTTTTTAGATTTTTAATGGAATTTAAAATTTCTTTATATCTATATCAAGGTTGTATTATATTTCTGGCTTGTGATACATACACGTAAAGCAATTTCAATCTCTCATCACTGGCAGATTTTTTAAAGAACTATTTTCAGTATTTTGCTTTTGATATCATCCATTAATAGTACTAAAGTTGTAGCAAAGTCAAAACGTCATTAACATGGTTTATTATTAACTTCCATGTTAAATTTGTACTGAATTGCAGAGAAAATTACTCAATAAAAATATAGCTGGATATATGTTTAGCTATTAAAACTCAGGCAAAAACCTAAGAGAGCAAAGCAAAAATCTCATTTTCAAGGGTCCGTTGAGATTTGAACCACTGTCGCTGTCATAACTCTTCCCTTGTACTTTATCCCAGGGACTGAGGAGACAGTTTCAGTGCCTAATGCTGCCCTGGCCTTTCTTAATGGTTACGTACCTTGTTTGCTAAAGTTGTCATCTCAAAAGCACTAAACCATATGATTTCTCCCCTCTGTTATTTCATTTTATTTCCCATAAAAGGCACAATGAGAAATATCCTAGGAGCCAGAGACGTTACTCTCCAACAGTAATGTTGAGTTTTATAACAGTGTTAGGTTTCTTACAGAAAAATAATAATGCGTGCAATGTGAATCAGTTTCTCACATTGGCTTAAATATTTCTGAGACCCAACCAGCCATCAGATTCACTCATTAACTGAAATTTCAGCTATTTAATTATATAGATGACTACATCAAGGTAGTAGACCACAAAGTAAAGAAGACTACTAGGCCAAAGTTAAAGAAGGAAAAAAAAAAAAAAAGAAAACTTACAATGTAGATATGCAATATAAATTATCATCTGATAAGAACTGAGTTAGGACTATTTTATCCCCAGAACAGAAATGCCAATTGTTACCACTCTGAAACCCGGAGGAAATTGCTTATAAGGTAAGTTTAATTTTATTCATTAATGATGAGTAAAATTAGTCTAATCTGTCTTTAAAAGATCAAGATTAAGATTATCAACTATCATCGCAGGGCGACAAACCAAACAAAAGTATCCTGGAAACAGACTTCAGATAAAAATGTTTAAATTATTTCTCTGAAGATTAACAAATCCCGCTAACGTTGATCATTAGGAGACCAACGCACCGATTTAAACACAGCAGATTTAAAGGAGTATCAGCTTCCATAGTCAACTATATAGCATGGCTATATAGTTACAGACAATGTGACTTATCACTGGGCTTTTAGCCAATAGACCATTTGAGAATGACCTTAAGAATGTGGTGTTCTATAAAAGGCAGTGCAATCTGGAATCTATAATCTAATCAAACCAACATTACTAACTCCAGTGTTGTTTATCAAATTTATCTTGGTAAATTTACTTGTTGGTTTTAGGGAATCAGGAAGATGAAATGGTAGAAAATGTATCAGATACGGAATGAATAGGGGTGGCAAGAAATAGAACAGTAGAATAAGAATTTTCTCCTTTTCTTCTTCATGGACTCCTATTGACCATATTCCTCTACTCTATGATTGGCATATTAAGTCAGAGAAAACTGGGAAATTTCAATATAGTCCCAAATAAGCAATCAGAATTTCTCTTGGCTATTCCTGGGCAGAACAGAACATTCCTAAGTGGTGTCTATAGGAATCATGATCATAAACCCAAATCACAGACTACTGAAAAGTATTCCAATCGTTGTACTATCTGCTGCTCATATTTCAATTGCCCATTCCTGTAACACAGAAAAACTTTCAACAAAACCCTTCTTGCTGGTGTCATCATTTCCACCCCTCCAGGACGGACACAGCTTAGCACTAGGCAGATAAATAGCTCTGCTAGCAAAGCTAAAATCATGGGTTAATGAACGTAGGAAAGAATCAAGCAGGCCACTGCAGAGCGTATTCAGTATACTGTAAGATATCGAAATTTTGCGGTATTTACCCCTGACTCCTACCCTTGGAAACCTTTATACCTTTACTTCACACATGTTGCAAATAAGGTTCAGTTACAAGCCCAGGGTGACAGAGGTGACATGGGAATACCAGGGAATAAACCCATGTTCAGGACTGTGGTGCCACTTACCCAGGACTTCATTCTCAGCTGCTTCTTTTTTTTTTGGCCTGCATAGACACACTAACTAAAACAAGTGTTTTAAAAATAATGTCAAGCCAGTTCTTTGAATCATGAATCCTCCATCCAATTTATAAATCTTGGGAATTTTCTGAATTCTGTTTTTGGGAAATCTAACCATTTGATCATTACTGCCCTTAGAACTAAAAGTGGTTCACTCCTTTCAGTGGACTTATCAATTTGTCTTCTTAGTCCCAGAGTCTGGCCAAAATCTCAGACAAAAATCAAGAAAGAATAATATTTTAAGAGCTGAAAAGCAACCCATAGTTGGAAATCAAGATGTCTTCCACAGTTGATGGGAAGACTGTGAAATATTTGACTCTCTTTACGACATATATATTTTGATTTAAAAGCTTGAAAGGTTTTTTTTTCAAAAGAGAAATATTTTTTCAAATTGTTTTGTTCATTTTTACCACCTTCACTGAAGCATGAATAGCACAGAAGTAGGCATTAGTCTTTGGCTTGTGTGTGATCCAATCGAGTGTTGCTTACATTCCAATTACTCAGATGGCATGGAATACAGCTGTGTCCAAGAAGGATTTCAGAGTGTCTTAACCAACTCTGTATACCGCAACTGAATTCACTTAGACTGTATGTTAACTGTTACTCTTTGGATCTGAACTTTAGGCTTTTACATCTAAAGTCATAGATTACCTACAAATATTACCAAGCTCAGAAAAAAATTTAAGTTGTTATTTTAGAAAGGTAATACATTAAAGATTCTCGGGGTAAGTCCATCAGTTCACGTGGGATAAATTAAACACTAGTCAAATAATGTTAGATAAAACCGCCATGATGACATCCTCTCTGTTAATTCAGAAGAAGCACATAGGTTTGACAGGAATGAACATATCGAATTAATTACTGAGGCATGACATCTTACTAAATCCTGCCTCTGCCACTTACAGCCGTGTGACTTTACATGCATTATTAGTATCTGTTCTTTATCTCCCTCTAATGGAATAGTTCTTGCAAGGATTAAATGAGATAATGTATATAAAATATCTGTCATAGTACTTGTCACCTACTGAGTCTATCACCCAGCAAATTATTAGTTCTCTTTGCCAAATAAGTGATTTTAAAACAAGGTCTAAGACAATATTTATCACGCACTGTTGTCTTCATTATATAACAACACAAGGTCAAAATAACAGCAGTTAGAATTGTGATTCTCTCAAAAAAAGTCACAATTAAATAGAAACGAAATGCCTTTTACTAAAAGGCAAATCTGATTCCCTCATGCCAAAGTTGAAATTGTAGCTACACGAGATTAGGAAGGAACAGAATGCTAACTTTTATAATTATAAACATTAGAATAGTCAAGATAAATAAGCACACAAGAGTCAACATTTTCTTTTTGCCAAAACATAGCTAATATATTATAGAAAATACTTTTTTTCTTAAGAAACCAAAATAGACACTTTAACCTATTTTTGGAAAAACATTTATTTAATATCTACCTATGTTAGCCATTAATAAAGAAGCAATACAGGATAAGCTGTGTTGGGGGTAGTGCTTCTTACAGCATTGTTTTATCACTTTAATACTACTATTGCAGCCGAGCTCGGTGGCTCAGCCTGTAATCCCGCGCCTTTGGGAGGCTGAGGTGAGTGGATTGCCTGCGCCGGTGGGTTCAAGACCCGCCTGGGCAGCGAGACCTCATCTCTACAATAAATTAAAAAATCAGCTGGGCGCAGTAGCGCACGCCTGTAGTTCCAGCTACTTGGAAGGCTGAGGTGGAAGGATCGCTGGAGCCCAGCAGGTGAGGCTGAGGTGGCCGGGAGCGGCCACTGCACTCCAGTCTGGGCAACAGAGTGAGACTCCAACTCAAAAAACAAACAAACAAACAAAAATACTACTATTGCCACTGTTTTAGCTAAATTTCCATATAGCAACCCAACAAAACCACAACCAATGAAATATTACCTAATCAATTGAAAAGCCTTCTATTTCCTAGAGTCAAAAGACTTTATTTCAGAATGTACTAAAAATATTTTTATTTAAATTCTGTGTCCCTAGAATATATTCTCAAAGACTACGAGAAGAAAATACTGAATTTACTAAAAATAATTTTCTCCAGATAATCTCCCCAGATTAATATATTTCTCAGTAACACAATAAGAATTCTTAGAACTTCAAGAGAGGGAACCCTAATTAATCACATTATGTTGGCTGAAGGACAACTTTTAGATATTGTTTACATCTCTTTAACTGTTCTTATCAGAGTTTCTCTTGATACCATGGACAACAGGGCACTCTGATAGGGACCCATATTTGAAACGGTAAAGCTGCAGGTTTTCTGTTAACTGTCTCTCTCTCTCTCTCTCTCTCTCTCTCTCTCTCTCTCTCTCTCTCTCTGTTTTCTTTCTCTTTTAATAGCAAATACAAAAGCATACAAACCTTTGGTGAAAGATGGGAGACTGTGTGTATATGAGGGGCATATGAGAATTCTTTGTATTCTCCTGGCAATTTTGCTGTGAACCTAAAAGTGCTCTAAACATATTTTTTTAACTGTGTAAAAATGATTACATAATTTCCCTGTACTTTGCTTTCCTTTTAAAATGCTTGATGGGCACAACTAAAAAATTATTTTAAGAATTTGAAAAATTGAAACAATTTCAAACTATAAATGCAAGTTTAAAGTTATCCTGTAAATTCTCCTCATTTAATGTTGTGAAAGGTATGAGCCATTTAACAATTTTATCTGCTTTACAAAATAATTAACATACAAATAAGCTATATATGTAGGGAGCAACCAATTTGAAAATAGACCATTAAGTAAAAGACAAAGTACAGCAATAGGATATTTTTTTTAAATGGGAAAAACACTTTAATTGTTAAGTTGTATACCATTAGAAAAATGGCATTCATTATATCTATAATAGTAACTGATAGGGGTTGCACAAATAATTTTTACACCTACCACTAAGTAAGCTTTCTGCTCTTATAACCAATTGACCTATAGTTATTCTTCTCAATAAAGAAAAACAATTAATTTTAACTTTAACATCCCGAAGCCCACACTAAAGAAACTTTATGGTGGGACTAAGCATTTAGAAGTTTTGAAATAAAGAAAAACTACACACCTAGAACTGAAGGGAACAAGGAAAATGGATGAAGAGTCAAAACATTTACTGTTGTGGGGCATATTATAAGATAAGGACTTCAGAGTGTTATGTAAATATGTTAAGGACTTTCTTTTTTTTTTTTTGAGTTGGAGTCTCACTCTGTCGCCCAGACTGGAGTGCAGTGGCCGCTCCCGGCCACCGAAGCCTCGACCTGCTGGGCTCCGGCGATCTTTCCACCTCAGCCTTCCGAGTAGCCAGAATTACAGGCATTCGTTACCACGCCCGGCTGATTTTTTGATTTATTGTAGAGATGAGGTCTCGCTGCCCAGGCGAGTCTCGAACCCGTGGGCTCAGGCAATCCACTCACCTCGGCCTCCCAAAGGCACGGGATTACAGGCTGAGCCACCGAGCCTGGCTTGCTAAGGACTTTTTAATTAACTAATCCCAAACAGTATCCTCATGAGTTGATGAGTTATCTACATTTGTAAATAAAATTTATAAAAATAATATTGCAGAAACTAAAGTAGTTCTTTAACAGTCATTCTTGCAGATTTGATCAAACACACACACACACACACACACACACACACACACACACACACAGTCACAAGTACATGAAAACACATGATTTCTGATGGTCAACCATGTCATGGAAACACTAACAATAATTTCATTATTAAGATAAAAACAATCAAACAAGTAGCAGAAGCAACAACAACAAAAGACATAAGAGAAACAAATGACCCTAAAAAAAAAAAAAAATCAGACTGTGCTGTAGAATAGTATGCGATAATGAAATAAATATTAATTTGTTGAATGTCAAAATACTTATCTCTGAATCATGACATTCTATGTGCTCTCATATCTGTTAAGTGATAGGACTAAGGGATTCTGAAGCATTGCTCAGCTCTGTTATTGTATATATCAAGAATTAAATAATATAATTTTAAAGAATGTTTACATGCTTAATGGAAGGGCCTCTTAAAATTAAGTGTAATAAAAAATCAATATATTATTAATTAAAGATATTATTTTACAAAGTCTATAATACAGTGTCATTTTCCTTACTATGTGATGATTATTAATGTGCTTTATCATTCACACTTATTTTTAAATTCTTTAGCTAAATCCTGTTTCCAATTATATTTATTTTACTCATAACTTTTCTAAGCTGTATAGTTTGCAAAATCCTATACCAAAAGTGTTAGAATAAAGGAATTTATAGGGAGCAATAAAAAAAAGTGAGAGCGAGACAGAGAAAATTTGCATTCCCACAATCTGCTCTTGCTTGATGAAGTAGATTTATATTGTTTAGTAATAGGGGAGGATGGTCAAAATATCTTGGTTAGGAAATACAAATAAATAGATTGAATAATAAAGAAAAAGAAAATTAACCAATATAAGTGATATAGTTGTGAGCTGTTATCCAAACATAGACTGTTTCTCCCATATCTGGCTTCTTTCTGCCCTTCCCTCAGGGAGTGGCCTCTGTCCAAGGATGTCTCTGAAGGATATGCATATTCCCAGTAATGAGTCAAAGGATGCAGGTGATCCAGCAAAACCAAGAACAATGTGTCACCCTTAATCAATGTAATTGGAAACACCACATAGTAATTTGAATCATTAACTTGCTGATTATAAGACTGCTTGCTGTACTGTCCTGAGGCATGGATTCTTCACCAACTGGCAGCCACTGGTGCATCCCCTAAGTTCTAGCAAACCAATGTCTTTCCTGCTGGACCTCCAGGTCACTTATTTGGAATGGGTAAACATTACCCTCAAACCCTTTCAGATTTGGGATTACCATGTTACAATTGGCATAGTTGGCAGGATATTCCAGAAAAGCCCCCCATTGGATCAGCCACCAGAGAGCGGGGAGGAATGTCACTAGGGGGAATACCAAATATGTTACTGGGGTAAATACCAGGGTGGACCACTGGCTCGATGTGGTTTGAAGTTTCCAGCCTGATAAACAGCTGAGGGCCCCTGTGTGGGGTGTACAGAAAACCACAAAAACGCCAGTCGGCCTGTTGGAAGTATTGACAGCAGTTGATGAGAAAGGAAGAAACAATCAGTTAACTAAGGCAGGAAGCGGAATATCTGCTATCCCTGCCAATAGGTGTGCTGGTACTTGGGCCACGCAAGCCTTACCAGAGCTGGAAAAACAGATGTGATTAGGTAGAAAAGGAGAGTTCAGAAGGCGACAGAGAACCCAAAAGGAAATAGCGCTGCAAGTTACCCCATAAAGGTGACCCACAAACAAATTAAGGCGGGGTGGATCCTAACAAGATAAATAAGCAACTCATATCTGTGTTGGTGTGAGTAGGGAAGCAACTCTCCAAAGAAAAGTGCTACCAACCTATCTCTGAAAAGGGGACTGAAGTCTGGGGATGAGAGTGGACCCTCAGTAAAAAGAAGGTTCCGCCCCAAAGAAAGAGCGAGCAGAACAGAACCAGTGTGTGCAGAGTCCCTAGAGGCTGGTCCTGGTCAGCACCACTTTCCTTGCAGCCAACGTGCAGGCAGGGCTCAGAGTAAGACCCAAGTTGGAATACACACCAAGACGTGATCTATTGCTGTGGGTGACACTACAACACTTAGTGCATTATAAGCAACCTGGAGCATACCATTTTGCAGTGGATTTGGCTAATGCTTTCTTTAGTGTTGACATACATGCAGATTGTCAAGACAAGTTCGCATCCACCTGGAAAGGAAGAGAATGGACATTTGCGGTGCTGCTGATGGGGTAAAGCCCTTCCTCATGCCACAGCACAACTGTCAAGATTTGGAAAATTGCAATCTACATCAGCATCTGTATTTCAATGTATATAGATTATGTCATTCTAACCTCTTGATTCTCTTCAAGACCTAGGGCAGGCAGCACCCCAGCTGATGGGATGTTTGCAGGGCAAAGGATCCTCAGTTGTGATTGACAAAACCCAGGCTTATCCCCTCTTTCCCCAGCCCCTACTGCCTAACACTGCCCAAATAGCTGCAAGAGCTTTTGGGCTTGTTGGGGTATTGGAGGGCATTTATTCAACTTTTAGCACAGATAATATGACTCATATAGATTAACTAGAAAAGGATCTCAATGAGACTGTACGGGGAAGTGCTGAAAAGCAGTCAGTGCTGCCAAAGGCACTGTAGATGTCTTCCAGGCATTGGACCTTCTAAACCGATCCCTTCCCTGTGAATTGGACTTAAATGGTAACCAGGAGGGATAGGCTTGGGCTTGGACAGCGGCAGGGAAAAGCTCAGCGTCCCACTGACTTTTGGCCATGCGGGCCCTGCCCACAGTGGGATGCGAAGTCGTGCAGACCATGACCCTAACCAAATGGTGAGTATACCTACAGTAGTGTAGCAAGCTCTCCACAAGTCCTCAAAACGAGGAACTGCAGCAGCTCCTAGGACCTACAATGCTTGTCAATGCACGTGAGCAACGGGAGCAGTAGTCACCCCATCACCCATTAAGAAGGGAATGCTGCCAGTTCCAGAAGAGGCTTGGTACATGGATGGATCATGTTGGGGGCAACCCCTTCAATGACAAGCCATTGCATACCATCCAAAAACAGAGACTCTCTGGATGGAAGACGGGACCTGGCAGAGCAATAAGTGGGCAGAGTTGTGGGCAGCGTAGCTTGTGATATACAAAGAGCCAGGACCACTGACAATTTGCACTGATAACTGAGCAGTGTTCCAAGGACTGATGCTGTAGTTGCCACAATGGCACCAGAAGCAATGAACAATCATGTACAAGCCACTGCAGGGCCAAGAAATGTGGCAGGACATTAAGCTAAAGGATACCTTAACAGATCAGCGCTCATTGCAGGAGTGGACGGCCTAACCACATGAAGCAATTCACACTCTCAATGAGAGACCCTGTCCTGGTTATCTAGCACCTGTAGACATGCTACTCAACCATGGGCAACTCCTCTGAACATGCAAATCCAGCTGCAAGAATCATCACTGCGACCAAGTGGGGGAAGTGAGAATAACCTGTTGCTGTCTGCTCCACAGGAAGTAGTAACCAGAGAGAATACTCTCCACTGGCCCTGGGAAGTTCAATATGAATCTCATCAGTGCTCCCTGCTTGCCCCCTGGGGCAAGGGGATAGATCATCATTTAGTTATTCATTCTATGGCTATAGGAAAGTGAACAAATACTGTTAAGTGTAATAACGCCAGGTCTCAAATACTCACAAGGGGAATTGTTATCACATCGATGTGACAATTCAGGACAGCCCCACTGTCCTTTCATGTCACGGACAAGATGCCTCTCGGGCCTGATAGGGCATGGTATTCCAGGCCAGGGGGCCTCCACAGAGTGTCACGGTGTTGTCACAAAACATGTTATTTGTGTTTTACCTGATAATCAGGATTTACCTTTGCTTGTTCCTCTCAAACATCTGTCTTATCTAAGCCTAAGACCCCTTCTATAACTTACCTTTTCTTTGTGGCAAAAAAGAAAAAAAAAATCATAGGTGCTATAATCACTGTAATAATTTTGCTGTTTGGATCCTGTGCCCTTTATTATATATGTGGGATATGGACAGCATGTTTGACTCATGTGTCCACCTCAGGGAACTTGTGGAAGATCAATTTTAAACGAAGATTGTGAGGGTGAAAAAAGTCCATATAGGGGAGGAGTATGAGGTCTTGTTCGGGACATAGACTGTTTCCCCCACACCTGACTTCTTTCTTCCCCCTCCCTCAGGGACTGGTCTCTGGCCAAGGTCAATCTCTGAAGGGTATGCATATTCCCAGTAATGAGTCATGGGATGCAGATGATCCAGCAAATCTGAAAACAATGTGTCACCCTTAATCAATGCAGCTGAAACACCACATAACAATTTGAATAATTAACCTGTTTGATTATGTAACTGCTTGCTGTACTGTTTTGAGGCGTAAAGTTTTCATTGACCAGCCATTGGTTCCTCCCGTAAGATCTAATAAACCAATGTATTTACCTGCTCAACCTCTAGGTGGCTTATTTGGAATAGGTAAACATTACACACAGGGCTTCTCAGATGTGGGGTTACTGCATTATACAGCAAACCAGCCAAAACCAAAACAGCAGTAAAACAACATAAGAAGTGATTCCTGATTGAAATGTGAATGGTGGCGGGTTGTTCAAGTTATATCTAGAACTGATACAGATATTTAACAAATCACAAAAAGCATTCGCACTAAATGAATGTCAGTTCAGATAATGGTTTGTAAAGAATGACCTGATGTTGTTGAAACCTTCTGAATCTAGGATTTTAAACGAAAATCTGTGGATTCATATTTTCATTCTCTCACTGCAATCATTCTAGTCAACTAAGCAACACCAAAGTCATCAAAGAATAGTGCCAATGCACATAAACCTAGAAATACCGTGAATACTGTCGCTTCGGTTAATCAGATTTATTAGAACTTCAACTTAATGCTCCAGTTTTCCTATTTTGCCATAGGAAGGACTAATGGAGAAGGTGTTGTCTAGGCCTAGCTTGCAAGAGCTAAATGGCCATCCTCCATAACCTTTGTCCGTACTATTTGTCAAATAATTAATATGCTTGCATAAAACTCTAGTCAAAAATCAATGGACTTAAAAAAATCTGCCATTGAATTTGTAAAAAATGCAAGTAAATGAGATACAATTTAATGACTCTGAATATTGACTTTTGTTATCTGACCCTACATACATAACTTAAGGGAATGTACTAGAATCAGCAAATCTGGCATTTGCTCTAGTATATCCTAAATGAAATAGTTTAAGGAAATAACTTTTTCTAAATATTCAGAAATGGAGATTATTGGGTTTTAAAGCACAATTCATCTGCCTAGACTGCACAGTAGGGAAAGCAAACTCATCTACAGTGCATTAGATAAAGCAGAGGCTCTCGGGTAAAGGGCCCGTGGAGAACAACAGGACTAAGTAGGACTTGATATGAGGGGCTGACACTCTAGACTGGATAACATTCATGCTCGGCCGCTGCAAAGAAACAGCTAGTGAGGAGTCTGTATGGATAATAACTTCGAAATACCTTTCAGCCCTTCATCTAGCTTCTTCCTCTAGCAAAGGTTAAATGTAAGTTTGACACCATGTTCTATTGCCTGCACTTACCCTCAGGTAATAAAGGTGACAATGAAATATAATAATGGGTCCCTGTGCTCTATGGCACTGTATAACATCTATTACACACCTCCAGAAGTTCAAACACACCATCCTAGTGATGTTAAATCACTGAACTGTATTTAAAAGAAAATAAAAGAAAACATTAGAGTAGACATGTCACTAAGTCTGTGGGGTTTTGCCCTGCCTCCGAAGTGGTCGACATCTTCACTAAATGTTCCTTCTTCCCATTCCCCAATGAATTTGATGTTCCTTAATGTATTAATATATTTTAGGCTAGTTGACCTGTAACACATTAATTAATTGGATTATACTTCTATTGACTACTTTTTATTCTCATATTATTAAGAAATAATAGTAAACATAGTGATAACAATAATAATGAGTTCTCAGTAGTACCAGGGACTGACTGGTCTCATAAGGTTTATTTAGTCTTATACAGATTATTTAGTTTTATATGAATTATTTAGATTTGTCTTTCTTAAAAAGCAAAAGCACTTGGAGAATACAAAAACATATATGTAAGGTGCTGGCACATAGGAAATATACATTTATATAAATTTATAAATATATAAATATTTATATATTTAATCATACTAACTTTATTAGTGTAAAGCCTAATAAAATGCAAGACATATTTCCAACATAAATACATGTATATATTTAAAGAATACTATCGGTGTAAGAACGAATACTAGGAAATTGCAGAAATATATAAAAAAAAGCAATCACTACAATTTCTAGCTTACCTCAGTTTTACCAAAAATTCTTCCCAAAAGACCTTTAGTTGCTCTTCTCTTTCTCACAGTTTCTCTTCCCTTTGGCTTATCATCTTTTAAGACCAGCACACACTTTGAGAAGTTCATTGCTCGGTTGCTTGCAAATTGTTCTAAGCTATTCATTCCTTCTCATCCTTAGAGTTGAGGTTGAACATCTGTACTGCAGGCTGCTGGTAAAATATCTACCAGAAAAGTCCGCTCAAGAAGTAGCACGGAGTAAAGAACAGAAAGATCCAAGAGAGATAACTGCTGGGACACAAATACAATCGAAAGATGGGTACATGTCTCTAGAGTGCAAGTGACTCACAAATGACATCCCTGCTACCCCGGAAGGGTGTCCACAGATGCCCCGCCATGTCCATTAGACTAGAGAGGAACTGCGTGTAGCAGAAGGCACACCTGCTGACAGCAATTTTCCAGTCAGCTCCCCATAGCAATGCTGTTCCTCACCCTTATCCTATTCTTGTGCATTCTATCCTATTTCTTGTGTAAAACAAAATAGTGACACTAATTTCTACATTATTATTCATGAAGAGAAAAGACTTCAGACGCAATCTGATTGTAAGCAAGAACATATTTAAAAACTGTATTTGTGCTGTGTACTGCCACTTAAACATCATTCACTGAATCAGCTTCTGTACAGCTGGAAAAAAAGAAGTTAAGGAAGTATATTACATGTGTGAATAGCAAACACACTCAGATTTTATATTTCAGCTTTTCTCCGGAGATCCAATGAAATACAATGATTAATAGAGTTTCATTAAAATATTCAAAAGTAGGTTGCTTAGCTGCCAATGAAGTAGGATATATATTTCCTTCACCCATTAGCACCTTCTAAATACATGTGGCTTTATATATAGTAAAAATATGGTAAGGGTTTTCTTTGTTTTTCTGTTTAGGTAAACATCCCAATTAATACTTCTGTATGTATCACATAATAAGTATTTTAACCTCAAAGTAAATAGTCTGATTCTTAGCTCTAAATTTATGTTATAATATCTTTAAGTATGACAAATTGTCTTTCGAGGTAAACATCAATGAATGACACTGAGAGTAAAAAAAAAAATAACAAAGGAACAAAAACAAACAATGATAATTAATACTGTTAAATGAAATACCGATGCTGTTATGGAATGCAATAGAATGTCTCAATGGCATTACGCCTCAGTGGACTACTACTGCTGTCAAATAATTGAAGATTTCCAAATCCCCACAATTTATCAGTCCCAGCACTGAGTGTTTGTGGAAATGTTTCTTCCTATAGTATTGATATAGTATAGCTATATAATATGTGTGTGTGTGTGTGTGTGTGTGTGTGTAGTATAGCTATAGTTTACCATAGCCATGGTATTTATATAATTTTTAATAAGTTTTCTCCATCATAAACAAGCAGAAAGGTCCCTTTTCAAAAGTCCTATATTAAATTGTTTTCTTGTATTAAAAGATTAGAAAATTGCAAGTCCTTCAGAGCTTCAGTTAAAGTAGATCAGATGTGAAGGCCAGAAGGAACTCTGCACAATGCAAAAATAAAACTGCTGGAATTGGACCTCAGATCCCTTGATTCTTAACAGTTTATGAACCAAAATAATTATAGGCTCGTAGTCAAGCAAAGCAAGTGTGCTTCATCTATGTCTTTGTGGCCCTGCAATCTTGAGATATTTCTGAGGCTCAGTAATCTCACCTCTAAAATGGACAAATTGCACCTGCAACTCACAGCATATTCTAAACATGGAGTAATATACAGAAATAAAAATCTGACATTCAAAAATATTAATGTTGCTAATATAGTGCTCTAATATCTGTGTTTTCACATGGAAAATAACAAAAATTAAAAGAGATTTTAAAAGATGAAAGAAAATACTTTAAAACAGAAAAAACCACATTGAATGTCCAAATTATTATCTTTATTTATCCATCCTACTCATTAAAGTAAGCAAAAACTGCCTCCAATTTTTAAATTTCTCTCTGAGCATGCAGAGGAAACATGACAAAGAGTTTCTAATCTAAAAGACTGAATAATCGAGAATGACTGAGACATTCTGGAAAGGAGAGATAGATTAGAACTAAACTATTGGATTAACACATATTATAAATCCACTGTTGGCCAGGCTCGGTGGCTCAGCCTGTAATCCCAGCGCTTTGGGAAACCGAGGTGAGTGGATTGCCTGAGCCCGTGGGTTTGAGACCCGCCTAGGCAACCTGGCAAGACCTCATCTCTACAATAAATCCAAAATTAGCCAGGCGTGGTAGCGCATGCCTGTAGTTCCAGCTACTCGGAAGGCTGACGCGGAAGGATCGCCAGAGTCCAGCAGGTCAAGGCTGCGGTGGCCGGGAGCGTGCCACTGCACTCCAGTCTGGGCGACGGAGTGAGACTCCAACTCAAAAAAATAAAAATAAAAAATAAATAAATCCACTGTACTACTGAAAGAATAATTTATACATACAAGTGAGAATATAAAAATAATAGAGGTTAGTATATACACGAATTTAGTTCAGGAGATTGAAATGACAACAAAACCGATCAATCTAGTGGAAAATAGATTTTCTTTTCTATTTAATTTAATTCTATTAATTCTATTAATTTCTAAAATAAAATAGATTTTATTTTCTATTAGGAAAATAATAAAAGCCATGAATAAAATATTCATAAACTTAAAATGTCAAATGCCAACACATATGTGAAGAAAGTTGGGGAAATGGACACCTCCTGGCCTACGAGGTTAAATTAGCGTGACTGGCTACAGGTGATGTGTAGATATCAGTTAACAGCTTTAGAATCTTCCTGTCTTGGAATTCAGTAATTCCACTTTCAAAAATTTGTTTACATGTCATTATCAGGGATACCTACAAAATGTTTGTGTTATATAACATCATGATACCTACAAAATTGTTTGTGTTATATAACATCATGACAGATATGTAGCATTAAGAAAAGACTATAAATATCTAAATTCAATATAATTTTGAACTTGCTAACAATGTTATTAGCAATTAATATTGATTTTCTTCAAGTGTCAGGAAAGCAAAAGCTTTTCATTTTCTCTTCCTTTTTATATGTTACTAATCTTCTACAGTAAACATATACCACTTATACAGTAAAGGAAATTGTAAATTATGTTAAAGCAGAAGAGATGGCTGGTAGACAAGAAATGGTAACTTAGCTTGCACTCATAGAATACACAGGAGTGGTGGATCACATAAGGACTTGAACGCCTGGCTAGGGAATTTCTAAGTCATTGAGTAGGCAGTGGGGAACCATTGAAGTTCTTTGAGCAGGGAATTCACAGAGTCAATTTGCTAGTTTTGGATGTGGCAAAGTGAAGGACTTTGAATTTAGTTGCAAAGAGGCCAATTGTGAGACTTAATGATCTATGAATGTAATATCAGAAATTTCAAGGTACTCAGATGTACTTTACTAATAAATAGTTCTTATGTTAGATATTCAAAGTGAGGGCTTGCTGTCAACTGTCACATGGGGCAATATTCTAAGCTTTGTGTTTTCGTCTTTGTTATCTCTTGAAAAGAATAGGCATGAAGTTTCTGCGATGCATACGAAAACCTACTGGCAGCCTCACAGCTACAATCTGGGTCCTGGAGTTTTAAGCATATCAGTTGGTTTTAGGCTAGATTTAACTGTGAGGATAATAAGAAATGTGGGTACCTCTGTTACTTCTAACTAGCAAGTCTATGCATTGAACTGTTGGAAATTCAAATATTTCAGAATCCTGTGGCAAAAATAATGAATTCACATGGATTTGTAAAGGGGCCCTTAGATATTCATAGCCTTGTCAGATTAGCTATATCAATGATTAGGGCTGTTTCTATGTTCCACTGTCTCCCTCTCCTCCCATACCCCAACTACCCCATTCCCACCTTTAGAGCCATCTTCCTTCCCAATTACAGTGTAGGGTTTGGCGTGTGGCTGTAAACTGTTTTCAATTTGCTTAACACAACACTTTACAAATTATCCCTTTGAATGACTAAACACATAAATCATATCCTGGTGTACAATGAAATGGTTTTTATGTTTAGGATCCTCTTTTTCAGTAAGTGAATCCTTAAACTCACTTTTAAATAAGTTTCATTTCACTGAAATAAAAGCCACCTTCTTTAGAGTCTATAATACTCTGTGATCTATTACAGAAACAAAGAACTGAGTACCACATGTTCTCCCGCATAAGTAGACCCTGAACATTTACCCTAATACTATAAGAAATGGCATGACAGTAGCCAGAAACTGCCCGGTGGGCGGGGGGGCATAAGGGTAACTGATCTCAAACCAGGCAAAGTGGGAACCAAAGGGAGGCCCAAACTTTACCATACGATGACCACTTGTATAACTAATCCCCACATCTTTAAAATAAAAAAAAAGAAAATAACTGAAACAATTATATCAACATTGTAGATGAGATCGGAAAGGATGTATTAGACTGGTAAGAAAAATCAAATTAAATAAAATTTTCATTAGAAAAAAACACTTTCTCCTCCCTAAAATGCCTTTTGATATTTTTCCTTTATAAGATCGCCATAAACTTAAATCCTCTTCCTTCGCCAACAATGCTACATCTAGCCTACAGACACATATTTGCCACTAACATTCCTTCAAAACTGAAACTTATTGGCCTTGAGGTTTCTGTTTCATTCATTTGATATTCTATGTCTCTTTTAAATAGTTGGTTCACAAGTGATTTGCAAAGAAGATGATGCAAAATTGCCTACGCTTTCTGGAAAAATACCAAAAATATAAAGGTTTGTAATCTTTTTGTTCTAAAAATAAGATCAAATAAAATGGAAAGCTTTTCTTAGTCTGTCAGTAATTTAGTAAATTAAAATGAGACTATAGGGCAAAGAAACTCTAAACTTTGGAAATAAAAATATAGAAGCAGAGCACTTTATATCACCCCATAAAATACCATCTTCTTTGGCTACAGTTTTTGGGAATTATATTCTAGATTACTGGAAAATAATGGGTCACTGACAGGAAAGTCCTGAAATAAATAATTCTAGCTTCAAAATCTCTGAGTATCCAGAGATGAAGTGAGCACATGAATTAACTATTATGAAGTATGCCTATTTGTGAAATAAATTTGTACTGTTTTATTTATTCAATTTGAATACAAACATTTTGATGAGTGAGAGGAGTAATGATACAGCATCTTTTTAAAACTGATGAGACACATTTTAAAAAGTTTTGTTTCTTTTTTTTAATTAAGCAGCTTTCCATTTTTCTCTTAGCTATTAAATTTATACATATTTGAATAATAATATTTATTAAGCTTCAAAGCCTATATTTTCCATAGTTGCTTAAATGTACACTACACGAATAGCCCAATATAAGTATACTTAAGTATATGAGATACATAATATCCAATGATATACATCATTTATGCCAATAACTTCAGAAATACATACAGGTTTGGATATATTAGTTTGTGGTATAAAGAAATATATCTCAGAAATGCACACATGTATATATTTAAATCTGTACATCTATATATCAGTTTGCAGTCTAGGAAAAAAATTTTGATGACATTCTAAGTCAGCTAAAATTTTGAACAATGCACACCTGAACCCTAAGATAATGATGCCATTGACCAAGTCATGCAACTTTTCAAATCTAGTTATCAGTAAAATGAAGATAATGCTGGTATAACTGAGGGACATTAAGTATGTAAAGTGCCTCACATGTGAAAGGGAGTCAATACCAGTATTCTCGTTTGTTTCAGAGTTATTGTGAGGATTAAATTGGATAATGTATGAAAAAATCTTGGAGTTGCTTTTTATGTGTTTGCTGTTTGCCAATTTGTGTATTCATTCTACAGAGACATGTTAAATACTCATTGTGTGCTAAATATATGTGACTGTTCCATGTTAAAAGCATAAGCATTTTATATAAAATACAAGATAAGATATTGAAGGCTATCTTAGCATTAAATGTATTTCAGGACTTGTTCTAGGCTTGAAATAATAAGGGGTTATATCATCTTTAAATGAAAAAGCAGTAGGTTAATCATCAGTTGTGATTTCATACTTTATGTTAAAAGTTTATTTGGCCAAACTGTAATTTTAATTTTAATATGGCATATCAAGAGTAATTCAGTTCTGGCTCAGAATATTTATCTTTTAAAAATAATTAAAATAACCAAATGGAACATACAGATTTATTTACAAGTAAGCTGATAGCAC
The DNA here is from genome assembly GCA_027257055.1 of Cephalopachus bancanus. NCBI lineage: Eukaryota > Metazoa > Chordata > Mammalia > Primates > Tarsiidae > Cephalopachus > Cephalopachus bancanus. The sequence goes on along the minus strand of JAPVLO010000173.1, from coordinate 3,556,891 downwards.
AGCTATACAAAACTAAGGGTTATGCATAAGAAATAATTTATAATGTTTTACATTGTGACAGGTAATGGGAATGAAGCAGGTGTGCTCAAAAAAATCACCCATGGCAAAGTAATAAAAACTTGCTTTGTCAATTTCAAGGCAGAAAATGACCACCTAAGGCCAATAATACAATTCATTTTTACAGAAAAAAACTAATTTCCAATTGTACCATTAGGATTGTATAGCATATAGCTTGTCCAAACATTTATTACAGGAATAAAGAATAATCCACAAGAATAGATCAAGAACTGATTAAATTTATCCATATGAACATAAAAACCACCATTTATTTATCAAATTCACAATTTAAATTAAACTGAGTATTATATTAAATAATTGGAGTAGGAGCAAGCTGAACATTTTAATAAATTTGAATAAGTATACATTAATTTTACTCCAGTAAATGCATTTTTAAGGGAATACACTGTATTCCATTTTAATAAAGTTGTAAAGATTAACATTGTAGTATGAATCCACAAAGCAAAATCTATTAATTAGACCACCAAAATATTTTAGCACAATTTTAACAATTTGCCTCAAAAACATGGCCGCCATGTCATATTCAGTCAATTTTTGTGGCTTATTTGAAAAAGTATAAGTGTTCTCAGCACAGTCCGGAAAATGTCTGTGCAAACTGAAAATATATGTATGTATATTATAAAATTTTCTTTTAATGACCCCTAAGACACTTCAGATTCCCCCAGATCTGAAGTTTTAAAAGAGATAATGAAGCTTAGTCATGACATAAGAAAAAAATAACTGGCTCTCTTTAACTCGCTGAAATCTGAGTCTCTACTTTGGTCGCGCCACCTCTCTCTACCCTTCCTTACCTTCATCTCACTTCATCTTCACATCTTAACATTATTTTACCAGCTATGATCTTGATGTATTTTGAAGTTCTATTTTGCCAATGAGATTTAGTAATCATGTGTTTTGAGCATTACTAAATTCATTTTCCTAAGTAAGCCAATGATATAGCCTAATCATGTAGTTTGGCATATTTCATTTGTTAAATGCATCTGTCTACAGGTGGTTTGCTTATAGAACCAGTCCAAGTCTGGACATCTCCCCTATTCATAAGCACAAATAAATCTTTACTACTAATTCTTAAAAGGGTTTCTCTAAAATTTGTGTCTAATGCTTTCTAACCTGTAATAAATGTTTATGTTAACCATTTGAGTAAAAGTATCTGGAAAATCTTAATATTTAGCATTATAATGACATAAGAATTACTTCAAAACACACCTCCAGCAAGGCTAAATTGATTTTCAAGCTACTTTAGAAATAGTAAAATATTTTATTTTAGATCAAAATAGTTCTCTGGGTTAGTTTTAAAAAGCTTCGTCAAATATTTATTATATTTCTCTATATAATTTTAGGACAAGCTATTTTGCACCTTGAAGCTTTGATTTCATTTTTTATTTATGAGATAAAAAAATCAAAATATATGTGATGAGTCCCTAGTGAAAGGACAATATGCCTCTTGGAGTAGATTATAAATACCATTATATTTAACCATAATAAGTGACCACTTACTATGAACATACCACTTATTTTGTGTACTAAATTTCTGTAATATATTAAAGAAGTAGATGGGTCCTTGATCTAAAGGACTTGCCAATTTAGTTGACGAGGCTTTACACATGCAAATGAAAGAGTTTAATAATAAATAGCCTGTCAAAGCAACATCTAAGTGTATATTTTAAGAGTCCTTGTAATCTGGGTTTAAGCTTATCATATGGAAAACTACTACTGTATGCAAAAGCGTGCATTTACAAAAAATTAAATTATGGAAATGATTCTTTCAAAGTCATAGCATGTTGTTGTGCAGATGATAAGCCAGGTGGCCCCTGAAATGACAGCCAATAATGATGCATTTAAACCAAGTAAACTGAGATAAATAATTTCCAAAAATACCCAATGAACATGTGACCAACTTCTCTTCAGTTTTCCAGAGGAGCAAAAATCCATGACCACAGAATAATGACTTCATTTCCAATGAGAATTAAAAGTTAAATGCAGGTCAGGCATGGTAGTTCATGCCTGTGTTTCCAGTAGTTTGGGAGGCTGAGGTGTGAGGTTTGTTTGGGTCCAGGAGTTCAAGACCAGCCTGGGCAACATAGCCAGACCTTGTTTTTATAGAAAATTTAAAAATTAGCTAGGTGTGGTGCTGCACACCTACTGTCTCAGCTACTCAAAAGGCTGAAGTAAGAGGATTGCCTGAGTCCTGGAGTTGGGGGCTGCAGTGAGCTATGATCCTGCCATTGCACTGCAAGCTGGGCAACAGAGTGAGACCCTGACTCAAAAAAAAAAAAAAGTTAAACACAAATACTTAACTATGTGCTTTGTTTATGATGCTTTTAAAAAGAAGTTCTTAAAAAGGGGATATTCCATGTACAAAAAAGACATGACTACAAGAGGAATCTATGTGACTTCTATAGCATGGTTTTAGTGATGGATAATTATTGAAGATATCTGTGTAATAGGCATCATAGACATGATGTTTATAATCTCACAACAATTTTACAAGGTTGGTGTGATTCTTCCACAGATAAGAAAACAGAAGTTCCCTGAATCTAAGTAACATAACTCACTCAGGAAATGGGGGAACCTTGATTTATATGTCTGTTCACCCCTCTGACTCTAAGTTGACGCTTGCTTTTATATTATCTGCCAGTAAAGCACTCTCACCCAGTGCAGTCCATTTTAATCATATTACCCTGCTTCATTTTCTTTATAATGATCACTATCTGAAATTGTGTGTTAATTATTCACAGGTTTATAGTATTATTCATTAGAATGCAAATTCCATGACATCAATGGAATTGGTGCTGTCTTAGACTAGTACCTACTCAATGCATATGACTGACTGAATAAATAAAGATTTTGATCTAATTGAATCTCATGCCCCTTTCATTATATGGCATGTGACTTTTGCAGATGGCTTTTTGGAATAATTTTTTTTTAACTAAAATGAATTACAATTCTAAGATATAAATAATATGTATTATATTAAATATTACATTATTATATAGTATATATATATTAGTTGCTTTTTGTAAAGTAGGCATAACAAGTCAAATAAATACATAAACCTGGGCTACAAAATAAGAAACATAAAGAGTCTAGTAGCATGTGGAATTAAGATACAGTCATCAACATTCTAAAATATTAACAATTTTCTATATTATTATTTTAAACAAGTGATCCCTCAGGCTATATAAAACTTTACATGAACAAATAAACAAACATTTATTTTCAGGAGAAGTAAGTACTAGACCAAAGGGCCTTTCTTAAGATGTAGTACCAATGAATAGTCTACTGTAAGGGCTTAATAATAAACACCAGTCAAACAATGACTCATCATGAAAACAGTTACTAAATTTCTAATGCTACCACCACATTTTTCCAAGGAAAGATTGGGTGAAATTTCAAACTCACTGTTACATTACTCTTTTTTAATTGAACATTGCAAAATTAAATAAGATCATTTTATTTACCATTAGATCTTCTAAGGTTTTATATTCTTAAGTATTTCGGTGGAGATGAGATAGTTCCTGGGAACTCCCATGCCAAGTCTTATTTTTGAATGGCCTTGATCCAGTGAAACAGAAGACAAAATGTAATCGCATAAGAAATGTAATAGCTATAAGAATGTTACATGCAACTTTCACCACTTTAAGCTAATTGAACCTTCCATGCTACTGTTATTATTTATTTAATAATTAAGTTACTAAATATGCGTAACTATTAATGTTAATGGCCTTAGCCTGGAACTAAAATTTAGGAAGCTCACACACAAGTTTAGATGCATTCCATTTATCCAATCATTGTTAAGTCAGGTCTTGGTCCTCCTCACTTCACTAGCGAGCACATCGGTTTTATATACATTTTTAACAGTGCACTTTGGCATCAACATAATGCCAGTTAGGTTGCACCTGTGTCATTTTCTGTACTTCAGTTGTGACCAACTTAGAGCAGAGCCCAGCTCCAACTTTCCCGTGTGCTTCAGTTTAGTACTCCTTACAATGTCATGTTTACAATTGTTATTGTTAATATCACTGCTGTCGTCATCATTTTCTTTATCCCTGTCATTAATTTTTCTCTGGACACTCACTCTGTGCTGGGCATGGGGTTTGGTATATTATATGTACCTCCAAAGTAACTTTATGACACAGTTATTATAATTGTCGTTTAATAGGTGAGGAAACTTGTCCAAGGGAACACAGGTGCCGCGTGGAAGAACCACGCTGAAGCTCCCATGCGGCCACCTTCATCAGCAGCAGCTCTGCGCCACACCAACACATCCACAGCTTTACGTATACTGCTTTAGTCCACCCTCGGTGGCACCAGGCTTCTAGGGAAAGGATTCGCGTTTGCGCTGTGTCTTCTGTTAGGGTTCTATCAGATAAGTTATGAAGATGTGAAGCAAAAAATTTTCCAAACTTAAATTGAAAAGAATAATGTTTTCTTTTCATTTGACTAAAATTTTAAAATGTGTAAGGCCTTTACAAGACAATGCCATGTATTTGTATCTGTGTGGGGCTCCTTCTCCTTGTGACTTTAGCCCGATCTCACTATAATATTTAAATTTTTAGTTCAAATCCTAGCATTGACCTAGGAAAGTTATTTCCTACTCTTAGACTCTAGTTTCTTATTGGTATTCTGTCTTCAAGTTGAAATTTATCAGATTAATTTCAAATTCACAATACAACACAGTACTATTAGTAAAGAAGATTAAACCAGCTTATAATATTTTTTCTTTTTTATTTATTTAAAGATATGGAGTACAATTCAGAGTTAAGTATACAAGTATACATGAAAAGTTTGGACCTCCCTTTGGACCCCACTTTGCCTAGTTTGAGATCAGGTACCTTTTGGATGTTATGTGCTCCCCCTCCCCTGGCAGTGTCTTGCTACTACCAATCTCTTTCTTATAGTATTATGATAAATGTTCAGTATCCACTTATGAGTGAAAACACGTGGTACTCAGTTCTTTGTTTCTGTGATAGATCACTGAGGATAACCAGCCTGTAATCTTCAATAGATAAATATGCCTTTATTTTTCCCCCAGAAAATCCATACAGAATATTTGTGACTATGTATTGTCTGCATTTGTCCCCTAGGCAAAAAGCAAATAAAAATGTTTAATACATTCCTAAGATAAGTGATTGCCAATGTTTGATGCCTTGTAACTTCAACCCTTGACATTGTCAACTATAAGACATAGTTCCCTCAAAACTATAAATTGTATAATTACTGTTCCTTCTATCTTTAATAATTAATTTTGTTCCATATGGTAACAGGAAGAACAACTTACGTTAGGTTAGGCATTCCCAAATCATGTTTTCTTCTGATACAGTAACCACCAACACTACCCATCAAACACCAGAATCACACCAAGAAATGCAATCGCTAAGATAGGCAATAAAATGTACTTGTTTTGCTGGATAGAGGTAATTAAAAGTCAAGGTGTTCAATTTGGTGTATCACAGATAATGATGTTTCATACAATATAACCTAGGTTTTATTTATTTACTTTAAAAAATCAAATTAGATAACATACAATAGCTTTATGATAACTCAGCAAAAAAATCTCTGAGTTCAGTTTGCTTAGTCAATAACAATTGGTTAATTCAATGTTTAAAAAGGTAAACAGAGTCGGGCTCAGTGGCTCAGCCTGTAATCCCGTGCTTTGGGAGACTGAGGTGAGTGGATTGCTTGAGTGCGGGTTTGAGACCCACCTGGGCAACTTGGTGAGACCTCATGTCTACAATAAATCAAAAAATCAGCTGGGCGTGGTAGTGCGCGCCTGTAATTCCGGCTATTCGGAAGACTGAGGCGGAAGGATCCCCGGAGCCCAGCAGGTCGAGGCTGCGGTGGCCGGGAGTGGCCACTGCACTCCAGTCTGGGTGACAGAGTGAGACTCCAACTCAAAAATAAATAGATAAATAAGTAAACAAAAACATTCATTCACTTTGTGATTATTTTTCCATGGATTATATAGAGTTCTGTTTGTCAATTTTTTTCCCTCAAGTACTCTTTTGAGCCATTGTTCTTAATTGTCATCTCCATGAAATGTTAATGCCACAGATAAAGGGCATAGCTGCCTTTTTATAAAACATGTATAACCATGCTTTATCCATACAAAAAGTAAGAATTTTTACCACCCTCCCCCAGAAATTAAATTCATCCTTTTTTGGGCTGTATTCCTCCACTAAGAATATATGCAGTAGACAATGTTCAAAGTTTCAAGTTGTGGAAAATATATTTTCATTTAATTTCAGTGAAGCATCTGCCAGTTATATAGTTTAACCTGTTTTTACAGGTTTTTTTTTTAAAGAAAGAATTTTAAATGAATGAAATGAGACAAATAAAAAATAACAGATATACTTTTTTTGTAAACACTTTTAAAGCAATATATTACATACTCCACAAGGCAACGTATTGATGAATGTAAGATTTCAACTATGTCGTTAAAGTGTTTCAAATAAACTTTAGAATGACATATTCTCCTTTGTGCATTCTAACTTTGAAAACTAAAATATTTAAGAGGTAAGGGGAGAAAAAAAAGAGAAAGTTAATAATAAATGTGTCCATGCATCAGAACATGTGTTGCTAGATAAAAGCAAAAAGAGAATATGGCCTGGAGTTTTGACTTTCTATCTCGTTAGACTGGCATTATGTAGAAATTGTCTTAGTTTGAGTACATTTTATTTGAAAAAATTGTGAAAGACTTTGACATTTAGCTGACATCCTTACCCTCACCTATCTGTGTTAGCTTCTCTTCATTGTTATCTCATTGTCTTGTCAAGATTTTGGGAGAGTTTTGTTTGTTTTGTTTTGTTCCAGTTCTTTACAGATAGAATTTAAATGACAGAAAATAATTAAGCATAGCATTGGTTAATTTCAGCTAGTTTGGATTGCCCATATGCTAATCTCCATAGCTACTGACCCCATTGCTATAGAATCTATTCACTATAGATAAACAATGTTCTGTAACAGTAAGTCCATATGGTTTTGGAGTAGGATTTATCAGGCTGTTAGCATTGTTTAGAGATAATAATTTGATTTATAATTAGCAGCTGTTTTTGGTGAAGCCTGGGATGGAGTTTCAAGGTGAATCCTGGTCACACAGTTAGAATGTCTACGTGAACAGCTCACCTCCCACCTTTAGCCAAATTTGGGCAACCTGGCAGAGAATGTTTGGCACATATCCTGGTGGTGGTCCAAGCTCTGAAGACAGTGTATGTTCTGTGAGCCCACGTAAGAGTGAGGACAACAGGTTCTGTGCCTAGTATCTCTGGACTTTTCAATGCAAATCCTTTTGCTGCTACTGTTCTGTGTCTTTGAAATAAAGGTGTCTCATGAGAATAAAGTGATTCTTGTAAGCCTGTTCAGCAAAAGAATACTGAAGGTGATCAAAGTGTAATTAATATAGTTAGTAATGCAAATAATTCCTATTCATAAAAAATGCAAACTGTGTCCAGTGAAATGCAATTGATTATTTATTTTCCTCTGGATATTGACCCGTTTTGCCAGTTTTTCATCCATTTGTAAATTTATTTCAGCATTCCTTAATGTGTGGTATTTTGGGATTTTCTTTGGACCAGATATAGTAACTTACTGGTTCCATCATTAATTAAAGAACTAAATAAAAATCTTTGACATATTTTTACTTATACATCAAGATAGTAACAATAATATATCTTCTTTCAAATTTTGTTCTTCATTCACTTAATAAGGAGTGATGCATAGCTAGTCATCAGGACCAAAGACACTAGTCAGATGTCTGGTTTTGAATCCAGATGCTGCCAGGTATGTGGCTCTGGCTGAGTTATTGAAATTCTCCAAGTATTTATTTCATCAGCTGAAAAAAGGGTCACAGTAAATTCCTTATGTTTTTAATCAACATGTCTTTGATGCTTATCAATAAAAGGAAGTAATATCAGCTCCTATCTCATGTGACTTTGAGATGAATAAGTGAGGAAGTACAAGAAGCTAACTAGTAGGATCTCTTTTCGGTAGCAATGTGGGTAGTGTTGTTATCTGAGTTGTTATTGTTTTCTTTTTTTCTTTATTTTTGACTAACATATTATTGGTTTTTTTCTTCCTGCCTTATTCCGGCATGTTTTAAGCTGCTGACCTCCTGGAAGGAGTGATACAATCTGGTAAAAACTACATAAATTATTTTGTTCACTTCCATTTCTCTTAGATGCCTGATATTGAAAGATTACTTCTACTGGCAAGTAAAAACTCATGGAACTCTCCAAGCCCAGATCTGTTAATACTGATCACAATATCTACCAGAGGATGCTGGAAACACAGCCACCCACAATTAGAGAAAATTAGATGAAAGCATTACATTATCCTCATTTTTATAAATTACTTTTAATTATGTCTCTTTATTTTTAGAAATGTTATTTACCTAGAAAGGAGATCCTGACAAAATCTGATATAACTTTGAAAACAAAACTGGTGATTTTTTCTGCTTCTTCAAAATGTGTATCATCAGGAAGGAGGAGGAGAAAAAAGATAAGGAGAGCCAGTTTGAAAAATTCCCCAAATGAAAGACTAATTGTACCCACTCTAAGAACCTGAATAGGAAAAATTGTTATCAAATTCAGCTTGATAAAAAAAAAAAAAAAAAAACAGCCGGGCTCGGTGGCTCAGCCTGTAATCCCACGCCTTTGGGAGGCTGAGGTGAGTGGATTGCCTGAGCCCGCGGGCTCGAGACCCTCCTAGGCAACTTGGCGAGACCTCATCTCTACAATAAATCAAAAATTAACCGGGTGTGGTAGTGCGCGCCTGTAGTTCCAGCTACTTGGAAGGCTAAGGCGGAAGGATCGCCGGAGCCCAGCAGGTCAAGGCTGTGGTGGCCGGGAGCGGCCACGCACTCTAGTCTGGGCGACAGAGTGAGACTCCAACTCAAAAAAAAAAAAAAAATCTTCTTGGGTTGAGGCTTATTCAAGCAAAATGCATGGGTGAGCAGTCATTAGTATGGTCCCACTCTAAATTCAGCTAAGTGAAATAAGGCTAGCCATATTTATAAAATCAAACCTATTACCCCTTGGTTTCACCTATCACAAATACACACAAGAAGGTACAATGGAAATCGTTATGTTCAAGGTAAGGAAAATAAGTAGTTAATTCAAAATTCTGTGCTCTGTTGAACTCAATAAGCATACTTTTCCCAAAGCAACAACAAATGCACCTCAGAAATGCAATCAAGGTGTCAAACCCATTCTAGCAAACTTATTTTGTCGACCTATTATTAATGTTGCCTCTCAGAAAATTTCCATTTTTACATGAGCTGAGCCAAATTTTTCTCACAATTTTATATCATCATACTTTTACATTATCCATTAAAAATAAAAAGAAAGAAGCTTACACAGAGAAGGAAGATAAACTTTAAGGAAATAATCTTAGAACAGAACCAATCAAAAATGAAAAACAGAAAAAAATCTATCTTGACAAATTTGTAAAGAATTTATGAACTGACACTAATTGGTGGAAAATTTGACAGGTTACAGATAAGTGAGTTGTCTCTGTTGAGGAGCAATTCTGTAGATCCATTTTTCTGTATTCCTTTCCATGCCAATCACTGAAAATGCTGGTGAACGGGCCTAGCTGAATTGAGCCATTGAAGGCGAGAGTAGGGAATTAATTGTGTTCTCTTGCATCTTTTCCTACTGCCAAAGAAAAGCACTATTGTCCTCCTTGAAGAACTCCCTTTCAGCCTTAAGGATCTCTGCCAACTTCATTGAGAAAAGTCAAACTGCATATCCAAGTGGAAGTAAGGGGGTTCACATCCAGCTTTGTTCTCGAGGGAGGGGGTTGTGATGAGTTCTAAACCTAAGCATTACATTTTACGTTTATTTAGAAAATGGCTTAATGAAAAACGAGAAACCTGGAGGTAAGAGCCAGAAAGGAAAAAGAGTAAAGTATAGATTCACAGCCTGAATAAAAGCTACACAGAATGCTATTTATAATATTGTCTATGTACGCATGCTATGAAATTACACTTGTTAAATGCATAAGGGGCTCTGAACCACAGAGAGCAATCTTATCTGAAGTAATAATATAAATGTTCACTTTCACAGATGGATGGATGCATTGGTTTTTTTTTTTTAAATCACTTTCCTTAATATGACCTAATTAAGGGTGTAAATTAAAAAGAATTTTGAGGCATAAAAATGTCAGATCGCAAATATAATGTATTTGAAAATTTGAAGATAACCCACATAAAATACATGAACTATACAATGACATCTCCAAAAAGGACATATTAGCATGATTTCTATGAGTAACGTGGGTAAGTTGACTAAATTATTAAGGTTAGAATATATGAAATTTTAAGAAAAGTGTAACATCACTTAATAAAAGAAAAGACTTAATATTCAACACCAAGATTGACTGAACAAAATATAATTTAGCAGTCTAACTGGCAGTTAAGAGCTCACAGGGGCAATGTTAAATCACTTGAAGGTAAGAAAATATCCTTTTTTTTTAGGAACAAAAGATTGCATGCTGCAGAAAATTCTGCTGTGGATACAAGCATACACCAATCCAAACCAAACAGACAGAATGTTATATTCATTAGATTAAATGTCTTCCTAGCTCTTGGCACTTGTACCAGGACTGGGAGAGAACTAGCCTGTACTTTTGTTCACTGTTCTAGTTTGATTTTATTTCTTACACTTTCTGCAGCAAGGACATTTTTTTTTTTTATAGAAGTCTGGGCAACTAACCCTACAGAAAAACTCTAAAAACATTGGATATATAACAAAAACTGTGAAATGCATAAGCTAACAGTTTTATTTGGTAATAAATTCAATTGTATGGCATAATAGCCATATGGCATAATGGATTTTGTTTGTTTATCTGTGCTTCATTAAAGTGAGCTCCCAGCACTTTTTTTTTTGTCTGTGAAAGATATATTATAAATGTGACTTCCTGCAAGCAAAGCAAGGTGAAATATATACTTGCACCTTTCAATTAACTCTCCAAGTCATAGTTTTGTGCAAGGCAAGAAGCCAGAAAGTAGGATAGTATTCAATTGAAGACTGGCCTGAACTCAGGATCCAAATTTAATCAAGATTCTAAATATTTAGATCCATGGCAGTGCAGCACCTTCACACTACAATCTATTTATCCTAAATACCTCTTCCTAACAAGTAATTTTCTGGATGTCATCACAATTTACCAGGGTCAGCATCCAAATGTAAAACAAGAAACTTATTTAAATTAGTTTATTTGCTCAGAAAAAAAACTATATAACCTGGCATGCATCATATGAGCATTAATTTACTTGTGCTTGGGATTTAAAGCATCTCCTTTGCAGTAGCAGGTGGTTTATAACAGTGAATTAAAGCACAAACTGTGTAAGATCATGTTTAGAATATATCAAGTAAAAAACAGAATGTCCTTTCAGGCAGGCTGAAAGGAAAAATAAAAGGCTTCCATCCTAAAATCCATTATGAGCCTTACAAGGTTCAGGTTTTTTTCTCTTCCCTTTTTTGGGTTTGTTTTTTGATTTTGTTGTTTTTGACAATGCTTTGTTATTATCATCATCTAATCAGCTGTTTGACTCTTAACCTGGAATAAAATATATGACATACATACATACTTTCTATAAGCAGTTGTCTGTGAGAGTTTATGACTCTCAGAATCAACATATCCTTTTCATTATCATCACTAAAGTAATACTGCATTAGTAAGTAAGGCAAAATTATTTCCATATCAATTGTACTTCCATTTTAAAATAAAATATGACTTAAAATATTCTTCAAACAAATACCTAGAATAGTCTATCCTGTCTAATATTAAGATAAATGAATGCAAAACTTGCTACTCAATAATAAACTAGCACAGGAGAGAGTAATGGACCAAAATTCAGAGCCAAGTCTGAAAAGTCATGCAAGAGGGAAGTGTGGAGACTTACAGAGGAAAAAGGTACAAATCCATTTGCTTTTTCAGGATTCAGGAGTAGCCCTTAGACCTAAGAATTGACTGGCCAAATGATGTAATCTACCTTGAGAGATGGAATTCTTGTATTTAAGAATTGTGCAAGCAATGATTATAATGGTTCTTAAACAGTAGGGTATTCCATAAAGGGGTGAGTCAGTTAGATACCTATAGGACCTAGAAGAATTTTGCAAGAATGCTTAGGAAAGTACTGAACCGGGTAGTCATGAGCAGGCTGAACTAGAAACACTGGGTTTTAAGCAATTTGGTGACTTTTGTTTCACATTGCCAAATCTTCCATGTTTTGCATTTTTCATTTTTGTTGTTTGTTTTGTTTTCAGAAAATGGGTGAATATAGGCAGAAGAAAAATATTATGTATTCAACTTATTCTAACTTGATAACTTCATATGTCACTCCTCTAATAAACTCATGCCATGCTTAAGAACAGAAAATACATAGAAATTTCTTAGAATTTAAGACTTTCTAGTATTTCCCAAGCCTATATGCATGCAATGTGTGAATTAAAAGCGAATCATTTGAACTCTACTGAGCGCCATGCCCATGAATTAAAAAATAATATGGGTCTGTGTCAAGTCCTGAAGAAGGGTAGTATACATCCAGAAAAGGCATTTGTATTGGTATTTGTATTTCTGTTATTTCTATGTGCAGTTCATAGTCAAATGTTCAAAACATTTTTCTGGGTGCACAGACCACCACTGTGGCTGCAAGACCATCCTTCATGGATGTGAATCTTCACCACCCTCAGGGCTAATCCCTGGTATAGGGGTTGGTTATGAATGGGATGCTCCTATGCTGCCACTAACAACTTTGCTTTACCTACACAATCCTTCCTACATTGCTTCTTTTTTTAATCCCTTCATTTTTGCACCACCCAATCTTAAAGATACAGTTTAAAGTCTCATTTTTTTCTGTAATTATCACTAAGTCTTCCATTTCACAACAAACTCAACTGCTCTCTTATTAGTACTTACATAGTACCTTACACGTAGTTCAATCACATTCTATCAGTTGTTTAGTCACAAAAATACTTCACCCAATATGACAAAATTTACTTTTTATTCATATTTGAATTTGCAATGTCAATCATTAGGCCTTCTTTATATACTTGCTGAAATAAACTGATAATACTTTTTTTCTCATTTGTATAATACTTCACAGTTTTCGAATTACTTGCTCGTATAGTATGAGGAAAATATATAGATTTTGCAAAAAGGTGCCAGTATATGTTTTTAAACAACTGAAAAATGCTAATTTTGCAGGAATCACTTGGAACACTGCAAAGGAGAAGGGACTAGAAGCACGAGTTCATCGAGAAGGAACATTCCATGGTTAATGTAATATGTCTGTTTAGTGGTCTATTTAACAACTACTGACTTCCTACCATATACTAAGATTCTGAAGACAGAAATTAATGAAGAAGCTAGTTCCTCAAATAACTCAGAACAGAGAGGTGTGACAGATACATATATACAAACTATACCTCTTTCAGGGTATTGCTTTATATAATTTTTTTTTATTTTGGAATTGCAAGAGTCAATATACATTATAAATTTTGCAAATATGATTTATTTTGGCCTTGAGTGCTGTCTGGGACACACAAGCTCCTATTCCTGCTCTTCCTGCAAGATTCAAATATTTGTCCCACAAGGAGACAGTGAGTGTGAGCTGTAATTTTAAAATGTGTTGAACCTGCAGACCTCATGAGTTACTATACAAGATTGGGAAATCTGTTCTGTATTCTGCCAGAGAATTACAACATACTGCCGCCTGGAGCAATGTTAACTTTTAATGTCTTTGTTGTGGTATCATAAGCTTTCCCCCCACCCATCATAGAGAATATTACAGTGTTTTTCCTTGCCCTTTTCCAAAATACTTTGTATTACATTTACTAATCTTCTAATATTTTTTACATATTATCAGCAAACTCTAGAGAATACTGTATATATATATTTAAAAGATGTGGGGTATAGTTCAGGATTTGATATACAAGTGGATGTCAGAGAATACTGCTTAAATGTATGCCCTTTCAGAATTTTTAATGGTCATGTAATTACCCTGTATCTCAATTTTTTTCACCTAGCCCTAGAATTTTTTGTTTTGTTATGTTTTTAAAAGTTGTATGGTTGATTTTGATGAATACATTCGAATCACATTGTTCTAAAGATGAGCATCTATTTATCTTAAAATGGTCAAACTGAATATAATAACTATATCTTTTTCCGACTCCTATTATTTGATTCATATTCTCATTGTGATATTTTCTTTGCTTCTTATGTATGAATAGCTGAATTACAGATGTGCTCATTCCAACTGCAATAAAGGAAATTAATATCTATATAAATGAAATGTGGCACTTAATTGTAAGTACTAAGCATTTTCCTCAGATGGTGGAGATGCCTGAGAAAAGGAATGATATCTTTTGAAAGCCTTCACTTCTTTGACCTGTCATACATATTTTCTAGTTTATTCTTAACAATACCTTCATGAAGCATGCATTATCTCCATTTTATAGATCAGAGAGTTGAGGCTCAGTATATACTAACATTTGGGAAGCAAAGAATCTTAGTTAACTCTTAGAAACTTCACCACACCAGATGGTCTTCCAGGGAAATCAGGCAAACATATAGATTAGCTTAAACACGAAATTAATTTTGTTCTCTTGAGAAACAATTGGCCACTATTTTTGTTAGTTATAAAAACACTGAGGACAGTTACTTTATAGAGCTAATCAAAATTTGTTGTTTGTTTTAGGTTTTCTCATTCATTTTTTCATTAAAACATTACCAAAATCACTTTTAAATGTGCTTGATTCAAACTTGGAAAAACAAAATCTACTTATTTTCTAGACTTGTTGCAGCAAAAGACCTTTTTGTACCCATCTTTATATTTTTACTCAATTCACGAAGGTTAAGTTACCCGGAGCAGAAAGCAAATAAATACAAACTGACATCGTCTGCTGCTTTCTTTTCTTTCTTTCTTTCTTTTTTTTTTTTTTTTTTTTGAGTTGGAGTCTCACTCTGTCACCCAGACTGGAGTGTAGTGGCCGCTCCCAGCCACCGCAGCCTCGACCTGCTGGGCTCCGGCGATCCTTCCGCCTCAGCCTTCCAAGTAGCTGGAACTACAGGTGCGCGCTACCACCCAGCTGATTTTTTGATTTATTGTAAAGATGAGGTCTTGCCAAGTTGCCCAGGTGGGTCTTGAACCCGCGGGCTCAGGCAATCCATTCACCTCAGCCTCCCAAAGGCATGGGATTACAGTCTGAGCCACCGAGCCCGGCCATCTGCTGCTTTCAAATGGACTTTAAGGCAGCATGTTTCCTACAAGAAAGGCTGAGAGATGAAACACCCAGAACTCCTTTCTTTCCTGTGCTAGCCTATCCCTAGTTAGAGTGAATCAAAACTTGGCTGTACTCCAACACAGCAACTCTGTTCAGATGTTTAAAGCAAAAAAAGATGCTCCTTTATGAACATATACTTGTCTGAAAGGCAAAGCCTGTGTTGCCAATGTTCTTATTGCTTTTATTTTCAACACTAATTTAAGCCCTTTGATTTTCTTTTATTGAGATATGTGTCTTACTAAAGTAATTTTGTGATACCTATCATTGGTTAGTATGATTATTAAACTATGAAAGTGTGATTAGGAGAGAGTTTGTATCTACAACTAAATTTAATATTCATCATTTCATTCTTATTTAATCAAACCAAAATATAGGTATTAAGAAACTAACTGGCTCTGAATATTAAGAAGAAATTAAGTTTCCCAGAAATTATGAAAATAAAATCAAGTAAGTTAGTTGATTTCTGTATTTTCCCTTCACAAAATACTTTGTCACATTAGATTTTTAAAAGTCTGCTATTTACATGTATATTACATATTAATATATACATTATTTCAGATTAATTAGCGAGACTCAGGACTAAAGAATATTTCTAAGCAGTATCTCAAGTCACAAAATATGCTTCATCTGAAGAGTTTAAAGAAAAATTAACAAAAACGTTAGCATTCCTGCCCAGACATGACTGACTATGACTCTTTTATTGTACTTAAGTATTTTGAATTATAATTTTTTGTTTGTTTTAAATACTAAATCATAAGAAATCAATGCCTTCAAAAGAGTAAAACGCATGTACTCTTCAACTACTAATTATTGTCAAAGCAGTGCCATCTGTAGTATGCCATACTGCTATCAACTGGGAATAAGAAAGATCATGCTGGGTTTTAAGTATGCTGAGATCTTTGCTGTTTATGAAAAATAAATAAAAAGATGAAAACTCTAAACTCAACTGGATAAATTACTATAAGGGTGTCTTGGGTTTAGTAGGCAATATATTTATTTGAAGAATTTAATATACACTTAGTGAATGCCCAAATGTATGCAGGAATATTACAGGTATATAAGAAAATGAATAACCCATTCTCTTTCCTCAAGCAGCTTACAATCTTGTGGAGTAGACATGCATGTAAAAAATTATTATGTAATAAGGTAGAAGGTCCTGTGGGACTTCTTAATCAGCTCCTTGCTGTAAAACAATAGGCATATTGTTGGCTGTGCAGTATCAATTTATGACAGACTCAAAGCACTTTTCAAGCAGCATTATTTTTTTATCACATTTCATAACCTAATACCTATCAGCATATCATCCTACCTTTTTTTGTGCTGTTATTTGTTGATGTAGATAATTGACCTCACAAGGCAATAATTTTTTTTCATCTTCATAAAATTTTTGAGAAAGAAGAGGAGACAAGATGAAGCAAGAAGAGTTTTGTTTTGAAGTACACAGTGAGAGGGCATGAGAACAGAGGGAGATTTTGGATACTCTTTAATATGACATCTCCCCACCCCCCAACTCCCACCCAGGGTCATTGCTATCCAGAGTAGATTTTAGTTAACCTGGCAGAGGAATAAAGTATTCAGGAAGCTTTTTCTCAGTGGAACAGAACCATTTTACTGGTGTTCAGAGAGATTTCTGTGTCCCTTTTGTGTGATGCATTCATGTTAATGATATGAATGTACTTCGTTTCATCTCATTGGATTTTAAAAATTCAGCTATTCCTGAGATTCAGATGGGTCCTGGTATAACTTCCTAAATTAACACATTAGGGGAGTGCTTTGTTAAGTTGGTGTAATCTGCAACAAGCCTGGAACTAGAACCGAGGTCAGGCAGAAGGGGGTGGGAACATCCTATGCTTAGAGTCAGTGTAGAGTGCAGATCCTGGTTCTACAACTTATGAAACTTTTGACTTTGGGTAAGCCTTTGAACCTCAGTTTCCTTATCTGAAAAACTGAGAAAGCTAAGAGATTGTAAGGATTTAATGGAACAATAAATGGACAGTGTTTCTGTCTGCCACAGAGTAGGCATTCATAAAATTCTCTCCCATTTTTCCTTCCTAGCTTCTAAAGAATACTCTCTTCAGTCTACCCTTGGGCCTCATGAAGATGGGAATTTTGACTTGTGATATCATATATTGCAGCTGTGTTGTGACTCAACAGAGTATGTGTATTACTGTTGCCAAAGGAAAGATAACAAACATTTCAGGGGATAAATCCTCCATACCCATACTGTGTATGGGTGTGGAGAGCATGACTTAAATCAAGAGCTCTGTGAATTTACCTGGACTGGAGTAGGAAGAAATAAAATGTGACGGGGGAGAAAGAATCTCTCCTCTTCCCTTTGTTACAGAAGTATTAAGCTGCAGGAAAATTGCAGCATAATTGTGAACATGGCATATGTGAAGGAGAGGTGGCTAAGGATGGGGATTTTTGAATTTATGTCACAGATCTCTTTTATCATCAGCAAATATACCATCATCCAGTCTAAGCTGCACTTGGAGTTTGTTTCTTAGTTGGAACTCAATAAAAATTAGAATGTGTGCTTCATCATTACTTTTCATGTACTCTAATGTACTTGTAATGTATTACATTCTTAGTCATTTTTTATTACTATTTTAGAATGATACTTTCACAAGGTCTTCCTTTTTTTACCCTTTAGTTTGGCCAACTATAGTGTTCTTTCAAAAAATTCTTCTCTGTATGTGTGTGTGAATGTGTGTGTGTGTGTGTGTGTGTGTGTGTGTGTGTGTGTGTATGTCCTTCTTGTACTACTGCAGAACAAAGTCTTGTGTTGTAGGGAAGAGCATATTGGGTAGGCCAAGTTATTCTGACCATTTCTGAAGTCAAATTTTCTATTCATTTTAAAACTTTTTGTATCTGTTTGCACACATACACACACACACATATTTATGTGTGTGAGTGTATCCAATGCAGCTCACATATATTCAGTGCTTATCAGTTCCCGTAATTGTTTGACTTGTGTTACTTGTATTAATGCATTTAATATCCCAGTAGTCTACTAATATCCCCAATTTTCAGATGAAAAATTTGAGGTGAGAAAGGCTAAAAACAAAACAAAACAATCCCATCCTATATTTAGTAACTAGCAGTTAGAATTCAAATGTAGAGCATTGGTTCCAGTGCCCAGGCTTTTAGCTTCCACACTGTAATAGTGGAGTGAATATACTGAAGTTATGCCACTTTTAGTTTAGCTCTTAATCAACTCACAGCATTCTTCTTTAGTAAACTCTAGTATACTCAGAATGAAGCTTTATCTCTTTTAAATAAACACTCACTAGCTTAGTGTAGCCAAATATCAATTTTCAAACATATAGGGTTTTTTTAAGGATTAAATTTATAGATCAGTTGTTTAGATATGAAAGCAATGCAATACACAAAGATAGGTCGCAAAATTCTCCTTAACCCATTATAAATTAACTAATTATTAATTAAGGCATTCATGTTACTATATTTTGACAGCAGAGAGGTAGGCATGCTCAAGAAGAGAATAGGCAAGTTTCCTTCTTATTTTAGGGGGAAATAGGGCTGACTCCAGGCAAAATTTTAAAATAGTTAAAATTTGACATTGGCACTTCCCAAATATCCTTTGTGTCCTCCAGCGATTTTAGCCCGTAATATTTCAATTTCACAGTAATCAAGATTTTTATTTCTTTAAGTCAATTAATATTTGTTATGTGTTAGGTGGGGAACAACGAAATTAAGCAAATAATATACAAATGATCCTTGCCCCATGGTGGAGCTAGAGATAATTTTACATTATAAAAAGATGTTCCTTATCAAGATTTACAATAAATTAATTGAATTTGGTCTCTAAATGAAGAGAAACAAACCCAGATGACCCTAAAGTTGGCTTTTCTTCTGGCTTTTGGTAGCTTCATAGGAGACTGACTCAGTTGATCTGACGAACTCAATAGAAGAACAGGCTGACAGAGTGTCAACTCTGATGGCATCCTTACCCAAGGCCACTTGGAAGACATGAAATTCTATCTGTAAATAGTTGTCCAAATGTTTCTGTTCCCTGATCCTTAACTACATAGCAGGGGTAGGGAATCCACTTCTGGAGTAGTTTTCCGACTGTGACTTGTCCAGCTATGGCCAGACTAAGCATATTCCTCTGCGGGATGGTGTGAGTTTGGGGGACCTTGATAGTGCTTCTTTCCCTGATAAGCCAGAGCACTGCAGGATGCTAGTGTGTGTTTGTGTGTGTCCTTTTTGTACTATTGCAGAATAAAGGCTCGTGTTGTAAGGAAGAGCATATTGGGGTGGTCGAGTTACTCCGGCCATCTCTGAAGTCAGCTTTTCTATACATTTTAAGACTTTTTGTCTCTTTTTACACATGCGCACGCGCGCACACACACACACACATGCACATCTTTTCTTCAAATCAAGTCATAATTTTTTCTATTGTGCTAGTATGGATACAGAAAGGATGCCAAAAGCTCCTGTCATGTGGTGCAAGAGAGTGAATACCGGGGACAGAAGTACTTTTTTATCCATAAAGATAATTTACACATTTGCTGTTTATATGTTATTTTGTTAATGAATGGAATTCCTCTATTACTTTTTTCCAGATAAACTAGATGTTTGGTATCTTTTTAGCACCACTTATTTTTGCCAAGCAGGAGAGTATTACAGAGGTATTCTCATCAAAGTAATTAGGTTGTTAGATAGGCTCTGCAGGTGGCAGTTAATGTGATACATGAGTTAAATTGTAGCCCCAAAGGCTTGTGGGAATCAGAATTGCAAACACAGTCTGAGTTCCCAAGTCCCATGAACCCACCCTTTAGGATGTACCTCATCTAGAATGAGAAGGAACACTGCAATAACTAATCATCATTGTAAGGGCAGAGCTGATTCTCCTGGAGAAAACATTCATGTAAAGACATTCAGTATTTAGAGAAGCACATTTGGATATGCTGGGATTTTTCCACAACCCCCAGACATGCCAATCAAAGATAACACAATGCAAGTGCTCTGAGTGACACTTCAAGCTGCATTCATAAGCAACCTGCCTCATTCAAAGTCAATGAAGAGACAGGACTTACAAGCCTATGCTGAAAAGTTATTGAAATGTGACTGACATCTCAAAGAAACAGTGTCAAAGGGT
Source organism: Cephalopachus bancanus (assembly GCA_027257055.1). Classification (NCBI taxonomy): domain Eukaryota; kingdom Metazoa; phylum Chordata; class Mammalia; order Primates; family Tarsiidae; genus Cephalopachus; species Cephalopachus bancanus. Next base: position 3,536,404 of record JAPVLO010000173.1, on the reverse strand, counting down.
TTGCATGACCTGGTGCTGAAACACAGCGGAGTTAATCAAAGTTATGGCAGTAGGGTACCAAAAGACCTTCCCTCAGCTTTATTTATTTAATTTAATACATATCACCTAGTGGGGTTATTATCACCATCCACTCTCTCCCTCTGGTATTTCACCCTCAGTTTGTATTATTTGTTGTAAACTTTTGCTTCAGTTTAATGTGGAAGGTGGGAAGTAGAGTCTCTATTGTTAGTGAGGCTTCTGTGGATAAAAGGTGGTGTTACATCTATTTCCATTGCTTGAATTCTCCTGGGAGATCTTGAGCGTCTACCATTATTTTACAGTATGAGGTGCCTCCCGGGGGAGGGAGATGGAGCTGCTAGTCTACAATCCTGTGCAAAGAATTTTCAGTGGTACATGAGTTTAACAATTCACTGAAACCCTATCTACTCTCAGAAAGACCCAGAAGGAGGCTAGCTGAGATAAATTTGAGCTTGGTCTATTTAATCATTTTGTCTCTTTCAAAAGCAGACATATATCCTGCCTGGTGATAGCCATTTGACTACAGGAAACTTCTTATGTTTCCTCGATGCTACACCTTGGGATAGAAGTCAATCCTCAGAGAACAATTTGTTGTAACTTTATTGTTAATAATACTTATCAGCAATTCTGTGATCTTTTTATTTTATGCTAAATATTCTTTGGCTTTTCTTCCATATCATTGTAAAGTTCAGAAGTTATATCGTCGGATAGTGTGAATAACTAATAAACTTGCTTAGCCAAAAAAAGAGTGAGAGGGAAAACAAAACAGAACAAAAGTCTCTTTGCTATGAACAGAATCTGGCCAATGCTATAATTATGTTCATGGTAATATGTTTATGGATTATGGTTTAAAGAGTGCAAGAAATTATGAGTTATGTCTGTACACATTAGTGAATAACAAGGCATGATTGGAGGTATACAAATGAAAAATATGTGTGTGTTTCAAGCCAATATTCTAGCTTTAATAAGCTTTACATTTGAAACCAATGTTTTCTGGCTTTTTAATTTTTTTTACATTGTGAATTCATTAGTCTGTAGGAATGAGTCACTGGTTAAACTAATATAATCATGAACCTTAACAAGATTAGCTGCTGAGGTCACAGTCATCTACTCTTCCCTAGAAGAAAATAAAATAAAATAAAATACATATATATGTCTATATATATCCAGACTACATACACACACATTACACACACGCATGTGTGTGTGTGTATTTCTCTATAGTTAAAAGAGCAGGAAAATAAATGTGATTTTCTATTCTGCCAGTTAGTTCTACTACCAAATAAGTGACTAAGTACTAAAGTCTGATAATATCAAATGAATGATCTATTCTGGATTCAATTCACAATTCATATTAAAGTCTTTCACAATAATACCAGAACAAAATAAAATAGAAAATGAGAATAAAATAACTATATTCCTTATTATCAATTATTTTAACAAGTTTTTTTAAAAGATGAGAGTTAGACTTGAGAAAGATCACCTTGGAAAGAAAGTATATCAAACATGATAGCAATAGACCTTTCTTTTTCGAAGAATAATGGTTTAATGTTTAATTAATCTTATCCATTTCTGCATTTATGGGAAGGCAGAGAAGAGTCTGCTTTATAATGTAGAAAATTAAATATTAAAACCTTGGTGCCTACCAGACTTACATTTTCTTATTATGAATGAGCATTTTCACTTTCTGCACATACAAAGAAAGAAACAGGAGATAGATGTAGTCACTTAGCGTTTCAGTAAAGGATTATATCAAAGTATCTCTGATACTATCTTACTACTAGAAATAAAACACATGAAAGTTGAATAAATATTTAAAATCAAAACAATGCAAAACTATAAGCTTATTATCATATATAACATACATCCTTAATTATAAATAGCGTAAATAAAGTAATTTTTAGTGTTTTTTTATGTGTGAATTATGTAAAATTAATAGATCTAATACTCCAATGTGGTATATTGCTTATAGACTATTACAAGAGCTTTCATATGCTGTAATGCCCTTTTCGCTGGGGAAACTGATGATATTAATTAAAACTAATAAAATGCTGCTAGATTAAAATATAGAAATATCAAGTAAGAACAAAGAGAGATCACATATTTAGGTGTTTAACTTAAATTGGTACATATTAACTTTACTCATAGTTTGGGTCAGATAACATATCTTCTAATTAAGCAGAAAATTTAGACTTCCATTTTAACCTACAATTGGACTTTTGGTCTCCAGTGAGTTACTATATATGGTAAGGCAGGGATTGTAGAAAGGGTGAAGAGAAAAGCTGCACTGGAGGACTCCCAGCTCCATGGATGTCATGTCAAGTCATGTGATTAGTGAATTTAGCTCTCTACAACTGGTTTGTTACTCAATAAGAAAAAAATTGATTTGAAAGGAAAATAAGGCACACTTTCCCAATATATTTCCTAAAAATAAAGGGTTAACACATGCTATTTAACATAGTAAACCCTCTCTATTTTTTGTATGTGAATTTCTGAACATCTGACATCTTGGTTTCTAATCTTACAATGTGTTGCTTTTAAAATTAAACCAGGTTAGAAAGTATCACATTCATGAAATCTTGGTGATATATTTTCCAATATCACTTATTGGAAAACATTAATAACAATTATGGGGAAGTGCAGCAAAAAACTGAGGAAAGTTCAGAGAAAGCTTGGAAATTAAAATTCCAAGAAACCAAGTATGTGTTTTCATCTTATTTTCACGCAACTATCAGTTTCTACCTCAATCTAGGTAGCACATTGTGTTCTTCAGGATGCCACCTTGAACAAGTGCCTCTGAGATGGTGAGACAGAAATAATGAATATATATGTATATGGATGATTTCAGCTTCAGCAGATGTTGTGATGTCCTGCATACCCCATGCTTGTTCTAATAACAGAAGACTGCCTCTCAGTAAGAACTCAACTCCTGCCTCCCCATCTGTCAGCACTTTTGACTGTGTGACCCCACCACCAAGCCAATGAAATGACTGCTTAAAACTTCTCCTGCTAGCCAGGCTCGGTGGCTCAGCCTGTAATCCCGTGCCTTTGGGAGGCTGAGGTGAGTGGATTGCCTAAGCCCGCGGGTTCGAGACCTGCCTGGGCAGCGAGACCTCATCTCTACAATAAATCAAAAAATCAGCTGGGCGTGGTAGCGCATGGCTGTAATTCCGGCTACTTGGAAGGCAGAGGCGGAAGGATCGCTGGAGCCCAGAAGGTCGAGGCTGCGGTGGTCAGGAGTGGTCACTGCACTCCAGCCTGGGTGACAGAGTGAGACTCCAACTCAAAAAAACAAAACAAAAACAAAAAACTTCTGCTACTGTTATCAGAAAACAGGTGTTTTCTTTTCACAAGAACTATAAACTCAAATGTCTAGTTCAGTTTAATTATCTGCCAAATTGCTTTCTGTACCTATAGATGTGACTAAAGTTTCTACTGGTAAGTTTAGGAAACTATGTGGAATCAGAAAGTTAGAAAATTAAAGTTGAACTTATCTATGAAAACGAATAAGAATGGATATTATTTCAGTCTCAAATGTCATTTCTTCCCAGTCAGCAACCATTCTCCCATTTAATTATGTTTCCATACATTCCAATCTTTGAGAATGAACTTGGATCACTGGAATAGACCACCCCCTTCACCAATAACCTACCCGACACCTGCTCATCTTTCAACCCACAATTAGAAGACTATACCATGCAAGAAATTGTCCCTGATCTATCCAGTTAGCAATTTCATAGGTGGGTTCATAACTGGGCTAATTCTGTGGTATGTATGCTCACCAAAAGTGCAGCCCAAAGTTTTTCCATTGTCACCAAGCTTAAGTCAATAACTAAAATTAAAATGCAGAAGGCATCACATTGTTTATGGCAACGAAGGAAGATAGCACAAATTCAAAATAATTGTAAAAGACTGTATTAATGGGTCAAAATCAACAAGATAGAAGTTAATCGTGATTCATGATAGGTGTAGAACACAGCAGAAACTTTAAATATATGACTACAGCTGTGACTGACAAAGTATATGCCAAAAATATTGAAGTCCTATTAAGGTATTATGAGGTCAATACAAATCCAGAATTCAATAAAAATGTTATATCGGACAGATGAAAATGTTTCTGATCCTTTCTTCTAGTTAAAACTGTATTCCTCCAGGCCCTGCTCAAATCCAGTTCTATCCAGGAAGCCTATCGTGACGATTGTATGTGTTTTCTGAATTCCTGCAATACCCGTTTTATGTACCAGATTTAAAATGACAACTTCTTGTAAGATATTTCAGTGATGACCATCAAGAGATAAATATAAAAAGATTGGACACCCAAATCATGAGAAACAAGACTTCAAAGTCCTCAGCCACATTCAGACACATAAACAGTGAGTGTATCAGCTTTTTGAAGATGAAAGGCAAGATTTCAGAAAATAAAGTATAAAATAAATTTGGAATGTGAAATCTGGATCTATCTACACTAAAAGGAGAGCATAATTAGCCACTTCAAAATTTCGATGGACTCTAAATTGGAAAAAAGTAGCTCTATTCACTTTTGTTTCAGAGGATAGAAACAGAGACAACAGAAAAAAAAAATAATAGAGAGGTAGATTTGAGCTTCATTTATAACTGAGCCCCATAATAAATATGCTTCCTTTAAAAATTATGAGTTTCATATACCTGGATGCATTTGTATAGAACCTGAATGAGACTGTAAGGAATTCTGAATTGGAATTCTTATACTGCTTGCAAAGCTGGATTGCATGATATTGGTCTCCTTTACCTCTGTAATTCTATAATTTCAAATCTAAATTCTATGTCATAACATTAGGTAAAAAAGACAACCTCTTTTCATTAGGTTTAGTGTGCTACAGAACCCTGGTCTCTATCAAAGGGAGATAAAAGATTTGCCTAAGAGGAAAATTGGAACAAACCCAGGTTCCCTGGCAAGCAGTTTGTGTTTTATCTAAATGAAGGCATTGCCTTTTCTTGTGTTGCTCATCTAGAAATGAAAGGTTATAAAAAAAAAAACCACTCTAAGAAAATATCTTAATAGTCAAGGTTTGACTCTTCATGCAATAAGTTAATCAAAAGTATTGCTAGAAAGAGTGACTGTTTGATGCACTAATTTAGATTAGATTCATGTTAAGAAGTCCACAGTGAGGGTGGAATGGGAGGGACTTCCACTTAAAGATACCTATGAATGCTCCTAGTTAGATAGGGTTCATAAAATAAATTGAGCTGAAAATTTATTAAAGTCTTGAAGACTCCCTCTCTTACTCCCACTTAAAATCAGTACCATTTTGATGAATTTAAAATTATGTATATCCAGTAATTTTGTTGGATGTTCAGCAATTTAACTTCTCATAAAAGTGACTATTTTTTTAACAGAATCCTCTAAGATTGCCTCCAAGTGTTTTTGATATAACTATGCAAGTCAATGTTGACAAAATATCCAATTTAAAAAACACCACAAAGGTCCTAATAGTTATATCTTATTCTTTCCCCATTTTAAAGATAATAAAGATCAGGATTCAGGAGAATTTAAAATTCAAAACACTCCCTTAGGTTCTTAGATATAGGTCATTTCATTTAGATAAAAATACAAACTTACAAAAAGTGATATAAATCACCCTTTATTGCAGAATTAGCTGTTTTAATAATCCAGAATAAGCAGTTCCTTTTGGCACTCTGATTCACCATGGTTCATATACACGGTCACTCCATGGGGACCTGGAATCACTAGCCTTGCTGTTCACGCAGCATTAAGATGACCCTGGAGAAGCAGAGTCACCGAAATTGTGGTCTTACAGCCAGTTCTCTTTCACTGCATTTTCTGTTCAATGTATGCATTTTTCTTCATTGAAAAGCTTGGGTTTTTTTTTTTCCTCTTATTTTTTAAATTTGAGAGCACTTTTTAAGGCATGCAAGACTGAGATGTGGGGTGGTTTCTGGCTCTAGCACATTTGAAAATACTGACTAACAGTGCAAGTACAAATCCAGAAATGTGCGTGAGAGTGAACAAGTCATGGAGAAACATGCTCCAGAACTTTTGCACAATACAAAGGTGGCATCTGGTGTTTGAAAACTCTTTCAAACTACTGATTATTTAGAGAGAAAAAAAATCATGGCGTGCTGATTGATTTTTTATGCCATAGTAACTGGAAAGGAGCTGCGGTTAAAGAGTAGCAATGAAACCTGAAAAGTGAAAAATTTCCAGTCCCGTGTATAATATGCTTAGGTTTATGCTAATTATTTCTGGGTAGGGAGGATTTATGTTAACTACTATTGTTAATAATAATGAATTTAATTGATTCTGCTATGCCATCAATAATATAATTTGCTATGATCTCCCTTGCCATTATCAGGCTGGGTGTAGTGACTCACACCTATAATCCCAAAACTTTGGGAGGCCAAAGTGGGAGTATTGCTTGAGTTCAGGAGTTTGAGAGCAGCCTAAGTAACACAGTGAGACCTCATATCTACAAAAAAAAAAAAAAATCAAACAATTACCTGAATATGGTGGCACCCTGTGAAAGGACAGTCTGAGTTCAGAAGGTTGAGGCTAGGGTGAGCCATAATTGTGCCACTGCATTCCAGTCTGAGTGGCAGAGTGAGACCCTGACCCCTCAAAATAAAATAAATTAAAGTTTTATCAATAAGTTTTAAGATGCCATTGATTTCAAGATGCAACTCTTTTAGAAATATCAAAATGTCTATTGTGAGTTATTAAAATATATTATTAATAATATTTTCTAATTTTTTTTTTTTTGCTGGTTAATAATGCTATGACTTAGGCAAGTGTGAAGGATCCAGGGGGTGTCACAGTTGGCTCAAACTGGACATTTGCCTCTCAGAGCACAGCCTGGAAAAAAATAATATCTAGGTTCCAGCTGTGTCTATTCAGTTTATATTTTCTATATTTTTTATATATCTTATTTTATAAGAAGCATTTATTTTTCCTCCCACCTTCAATCTTCCTCACTTTGATTTATATAAAAATAAGATTTTCCAAAATTACAAAGTAGAATATCTAACCAAATGCCAGTACTTTACCTCACAAGGTTATTCCACATCAAGAACACTGGCAGGCAATGTTCATGAGATGGCAATAATTAGTGATTTATAAATAGCAGAGTTCTGAAGGGAAGCTGTACAATCAGAACGGACAAGAAGAATTTGAAAATGCAAGTCATAAATTTACAAGGAGTCATTTTTTAAAAAACACTTGAAGAAAATAGAATTGGGAGAAATTGTGGTACATTTGCAAAGTGGAGAGAGGTGTTGGCATGCTTTTCTTTCAGATTTTTTTCTCTCATACCTTCTTAAACAGTGAGAGAATTAGAGACCCTGCAGTGTTGATTACAGGGAATCTAGGAAACTTTCATTTACAATAACATTTCCTGCTCCTAGAAAGCAAGAAATGGCCTCTTTGATATGTCTGCTATGGTGCCTCATCCAAACATACTGAATATTCTTAAAATTTTAAGTACAGTCATGTGCTGCATAGTGATGTTTCAGTCAAGGACAGACTGAATATTGAATGGTGTCCTCATAATATTATACTTTTACTGTAACTTTTCTATGATCAGATATGTTTAGATACACAAATACTATGGTTTTATAATTATAGTTTTCAGTACAGTAACACACTCTACAGGTATGTAGCCTAGGCACAATCAGCTATGCCATGTGGCCTTGTTGTGTAATAGGCTACACCATCTAGGTCTGTGTAAGTACACTCTGTGATGTCTACACAATGACAAGATCACCTAAGAACACCTTTATTAGACAGTATCCTCATGCATGACTGTGTCGGTAATGCTGTAAGGTATGAATCAACCCTTCACTGCAGTGCCTGTTCCTCTTCACATGTGCCAGTGTTCCAGAAAACATTAGTTTCTAGACCTGCAGTTGGTCCTTTGAGTTATTTGCATTACATACTACTAGAGTAAGAAAATTTGGGAGAACAGAACTTATACTTTCAGAATTCAATATTTAATTGTGCTCCGTAGAAATAAAGGCTAACTAAATTATACATAAGTGCTGTCGTTTTAGATAGATATCACTGTCTGATCTTTGAAATGGAGACTAAAATTGTCATCTGAATCAATCACTTGGACTTTAATTTTATATTTTACAAATGTTAGCTAATCATAACAATAATAGGGAAGCAATTAAAATATCTGTGGCTCCATTTTTTTCTGTCCCCAAATTTTACACAACATGTTTGTGAATAGAAAGCACTACAAGATGAGTCATGAAAATGAGTTACATTTACTTATCCTGGAGTGTTATTGTGTAGCAATGTGAGAAGCCAGGACTTCCCATTCAGTCGTTTTATTCAGTAAATATTTTATCATTGCCTATGAAGAGCAAGGGACTGAAGACATGTAAGTCAAGTCACTTTCAGGTAGTAATGTAAGAATGATAACTGGTTGGTAATCTATTTAAGTGAAATCTTTTCTATTGAAATCTCAAACTATAAGCTCAATGAAAATACTGGAGTATCTATCACTATTTCCTCAACCTTCTTTGTCAAGAGCAATTTTGCAGGTAAAAACTTTGGAGTGATCTTCTTGCCTCCATTATAAAGATGAAAATATAGCATGAATTATCTTTGGTGATAAAGAACAGTTACCAAAATAGAGATGACTCAACTTCTACACAGTAAAGTTATGTTGTAATGGAAATTGGCTTTCAGCTTCTGTGACATGTAATTTTATAATACATTTTAGAACATTTAACCTATCCACATTTTTTTCAGCTCTGTCTGCAATAGTGAGAGGTAGTGCTATTGTTACAGTCTGCTAAAGCTACTTATGTGCTATTTATATACAAGCATGAAAAGGAATTCTTTCTTCACTGGTGGTCTCTTCCAGCTACTAAAAAAGCTGTTTGGCCTAAAAATGTCATCAACTACAGGGATTATTTGATTTGCTATGTCCATAATCGATTACTTGGCTTTTACAAAAAGCACATCTCAAAAAGTATCCAAAATGAGAGGAAATATGTTCAATTACATGTCAAAAAAATTCTAAAAATTTTTGAAGCTGAAAGGAATGCCCATAAACAATCTGATCCCAGTCTTATTTTCAGTAGCCATGCATAAATCATGTCTTATGACAGAGAAAGAGATTTCTTACCTAAACTGGTACTTAAAAGAATTTTTAGCAGACTGGGAAGAAGTCCGTTTAAGCTAAATAGGAAAATGCATGAACTTCTTCTTAACATGAAGTGACTTTGAATCCCATCATTACTATTTGAGATATTCTGAGGAAAGTATTCTGCCTCACTGGTCCTCAGTGTCTTCCTGTACATGCCCATTTCACTGAATTGCTGTGAGGACTAAATAAGCTGAACTCTTTGGACTGTTTAGAACATTGTCTGGCACATTGGAAGGATACAATACATGGTGCCCATTATTCATGTGAATTATGAAAAGTTCATGTGAGTTATGCAAAGTTCATGGTTATAATGGTCTTTGTTCACACTTGCTTTATTTATAGTCTGTGCCACCTGTTGATATCAACAACTGAACGTATTGCCAATATGTTAACAAATCATTGAAAATAGCCTATACACATCAGAATAACCAAACATTTTGATCAAGGTGCACAATATTCTCCTAGGAAACAAAGTAGAACAGTTATAATTTAAAGTCAAATAACACGAAACAATACCAACAGTATGTGTATCTATGTGACTGAGGAAATGGATTTCCCATAGTAAGAATCTAAAGCATTCAGATGACACCTGTATCAGGAAGGAAATGCCACTCCCTGCAATTCTCAAGGGAAAACTCCAGTCAATGCGATCACATGTGCACTTTCTTCTGCCCTGACGTCTGCCATGCCTTTTTTCCATAAACCACGGTGGATTCTGTCAAATCATCCAAGTAATAACATAACCATAGAACACATGAGCAGAAGACTTTCTTCTGACATCGGCTGTCACACTATGTGTGAATCAAACTTGCTTCATTCAAATAATTTGGTTCTTGTTCCGACTGCTCAACACTGCCATCCCCATCTGCGAGCAGCCTTATTGACTCCTCGCTGCCATTAACAAGTCTTAATCACTAGGAGGCTCGGCACAGTTGGATATTTTAATCAGAACAAATTCCCCATTTGATTCCAACACAGAAGTTACCAGTGAAACTAACAGAGTGGTAATACGAGATTCTCTGACTTCATCTGCTTTTCTCCCAATTCTGTGGAGCTAAAACGGAACCATTCAGGGATTCATCTGTAAGCTGCTATTTCTCAAATTTACAGTGGCTATTGATATGCACAATTATCAAGGATTTGAATATATTCCAAATATATTACTCTTACTTTAAAATTAGAAGTGTCCCGATAAATCAGCAGTTTTGCTTTGCAACGTGCATGACCTGCACATCTGGCTACCCAATCCAGTCGAGAGGCAATCGTCATAATCGTTTCAGGTTGCACCATAGCATGACATCTGCTCTGCAGTAACCAATCTGACTCTGCATATGAACCCTTGAAATGAGGTAATTATGCTTTCATTAACTCCAAAGCACTTCCCATCAGCTGATATGTGGTCACAAATGATAAACAGTTAATCATTAAACCAATTATTTTCTGGTCTCTTTTTGGTGTTTGGAGTCACTTTGTGACAGGATTGAGTGTCTCTCTTTCTCTGAAATACACTTTTCATAAGGCAATTCCATTGGCTGCTTTTCCTTCTGCTACCAAAAGTGTCATTTTCTAATCACCCCCCACTGCTCTATCTTCTAAAACAACTGAATTCTTGGGGTTTATGGAAGGGTTAAATCATAAAAGAACATGCTTGCTAGCTAGCATCAACGACTACTGATTTATGACAAGAATACTTTTAGTCAATTATTGTCTGAAAGACAAAATGCACCTTTTGGGGTTCAGAATTTACTCATACGAAGTGTCTGCCTCACATTTCCAGAACTGACCATTAATTATGATGCCCACAGGTGGCAAGTCACATATATCTTAGCTTTTTCTAAAAAATGTACAGCACAAAAGTGAATAGAGCTAAGGTAAAAGCAAGTACACTGATGGAAGAATTGGGAAACAAATATTGCAAATTTGAAAGATTCTTTAAAGCAACTAATTTAAATTTTTTAATTTAAAAATCAGAAAATCCAGGAGAATAACAATGACAAGTGCATACATCTGTTTTTCTGCTGCTTCAAGTCTAGAAACAAGTCATCTCTTCTGGAAGTGTGAAGTGGGTCAGATGTACTCAAACCCAAGGACATTCTATAATTACCTTCACTGCTTTCAAACAAATAATAATTTTTGGTTTCCACTCATAGAGATTCTGATTTAATTGATCTGGGGGAGGGCCTATAACTCGTACTTCTTTTAAAAACCCAATTAGTTCCAATATACCTTCTCCACTGATCTTTAGTATACCATCTGCAGAAATGTTTCTCTTCTCCAAGGATAAGAAACCATGTTCTTATTTTAATAAAGCCATGCCCTGGACATTATGGGTCATGTGAAGCATGTTTCTCTCATCACCTTGGCTACTGGAAGCTTCACATTAAGTTTGAAGTGAACACTCTGTGTCTGTAGCTCCTTCAGAGCATACATTCTTTCTGGCTCAGTTTTATGATCCTAACTTTTCTTTTTCTTTCTTTCTTTCTTTTTTTTTTTTTTTTTTGCATTTTTCTCTTTTGTTTATAATATTTAACTTGGTTTATGTATTATTGGAAACTACCATTACAGAACTACTTGGGCCATCAAAAGAGGTAAGGAACTAGACCCCTCGCAATGGAGAAAATAAAAGATAAATATGTGGCTAATAGCAATTAGAGTCCTAAAGGAAAAAGTTTAGAACGGTTTTTCTCATTTTGTTTGGAATTCTACAAACCCTTAAAATAGACACAAATAAAAAGACTTTTATCTGATTTCATGTATCACCATTAGTTGTCTCAGTGAAGATCTTATATTCAACATGAAAACACAATAGTTTCACATCAAACAACTAGGACACAGGGCTCAAACTGATTCTATGCCCAAACTGGTATTTTAACAGTTAGGGTTCATGATTAATTTTGGCTTTGTGGCTTCTAAATCAGCAACAGTTTCAGTGGTTCCATTCATGGCTGATGTTTGAATGTTAAATGAAAGCAAAGGTAATAGCTTAGTTCACTACTCTCCTCCTGGCAATTAAGTGTTTGACCCATAGTAGGTGCTCAACAGTGTTCCAGCATGAACAAAGATGACCTTTAAGAGAACATAGGGGTATTAACGGAAGGTGAAATTAATCTAAAAGAACAAATGAGTACAAATAACTCTTAGGGATATTACAGATTAGTTTCTGGAATGGAAAATCTTGTTTTTTATAAACTAAGGTTAAGGTAAATGAAATGAGAAAATAGGCATTAAAAATTATACCTATTTTCCATTAAAAAAATACAAGGAATTCATCAGAATAAGATTGCTTCATCAAATACATCATTACTATCTTGGACAGCAATAGGACCATATTATAATCATTTTAATAACTCATTTTTACTGTTTATGCTTTCTAATAAATATCCCAAACTGAACTTCACAACAGTCTTATGATGTAAATAGAAGATTCACTATTATGGAATTTAAGATTTTGAATTAAGAAAACTTGTGGCTAAATTTGATATGTTCTAGGTTTTGGAGTTTTGTTTAGTGCTCTCTTGGCTAGTTGCTAGAAAAAATGAATCTGGTCACACTGACTTCATTCATGATGCAGATGGATGTGAGGCATATGGATCAAGTGCCAGGTTGCTTGGCTAGCCCTCATTTCCTTTTATTCATCAACTGACTATTAACATCCAACCCTCCAGATAATTTCCTCCAAAATGGTCTAGCAGGAAAACACATGTGTAATACTGAAATGTTTTAAAGTAGGAGATCTTTCTGGGAATATGCCCCTTCTCTTTTGGGCTTACAGTTTTAAAAACAAAGTCACAGGCCAGGCTTGGTAGCTTAGTCTGTAACCCCAACACTTTGGGAGGCCGAGACAAGTGGAATGCCTGAGTTCGTGCATTCGAGAGCTGCCCGGGCAACTTGGCGAGACCTTGTCTCTACTATAAATCAAAAATTAGCCAGGCATGGTAACGCATGCCTGTAGTTTCTGCTACTTGTAAGGCTGAGGTGGAAGGATCGCTGGAGCCCAGCAGATTGATGCTGGAGTGACCATGCGTACAGTACTGTACTCCAGCCTGGGTGATGGGGTGGGACTCCAACTCAATAGTAATAATAATAATAATGATAAATAAAAATTAAAAGTCACTAAAATCTAGTAAGAAAGGAAGGAGGTACTCTGCTGACCAGACAATGGACCAGACTCTGGGGCCTGGGGAGCTAGAGACAGAAGCTGCACATGGGCAGCCTCCTCAGTGGCGAGCGCTTCCTCAGAGACCCTGTGCTAAATTCAATTTCCTTGAAGGTTTCATGGCAGTTACATGCTTTAGGTGGAGTATGAAGAATAAGTGCATCTCGACAGATAATAAGGTGTGTCATGAGCATCATGCACCTGTACATTTTGAGAGAATAGAGGGAACCCAATTCCCATTTCTTTCCTGATCAATCAGGCCCTATATCTCCCTCAAGGGCAAAACTATCTCAGATAAACTTCCTTTTAGTCCAAGAAAGGCAAAAAGTTGCATTTGGAGAGGTTTCTAACATTAAATTGTATAAAGAGGAAATGCAAATAGAACTTTTTAGAACAACAATTCCCTTTCCTGGTATTGCCACATAATTTCCAAAAGAGATTTTAATTTGTTTTAATGATAGTGGCCTTATTTGCCAGGGATTAATTTAAGGAAGAAAATGTTTTGAAATGAAAGAGAAAGAGGTGCTACAACTGTGTAAAATTTGTAATAGTTATCTCTTAGGAACAATGATCTTGTTTTCCATCCTTATTTTTTATCCTAATTATTGGTGATCATGTAAGAAAAAAAGCCTTGCTGTACATAGTATCTTATTATTTATGTTGTTATTACCAAACAAAATACAGTCCAAATAAAAAACCAGGATCTATTAATTCTGAACCATCTCAGTCAATTAGTGAAAAATGCATATATTTTATAAAATATTCATACTGGGAAATATCTATAGTTCTGGGAACAAGTACACTAATTAAATGTGTAAAACACTAGATACTTGCTATATACCAAACTGACATTGAAAGAGTAAAAATGTCAAGGATCCTAAATCCCTGTGTGATGGGTTTTTTTCATTCACTGCTGAAGAATGCTAATAGAGTGTCCAAATAATACCTTGGTATATCAGATCCAATGTTCCCAATGATTTATTCCACTGATTTTTACAACTATAGACAGAAGGTGAGTATGGTATGAGTATGGTATGCATTAGGTAGAAAAGCATGTAAAGAGGACATATAAACGTTCTGTAATTTACTATGTACTTTCTTCAAACAAAAAACAAGATGAAATGGGAAATGCTGTATCAGCAGTCACGTTCTTCTGAGTTAAAATCCTCTCATGTTTGTCAGTGATTTAAATCCCACTTGTCACTTTGACCCCCTTAATTCTCACAATAATTTCCTGTAGACACTAAATCACATAAATTGTTCCATTTTTAAAAGTACCTCTCCGGACTGAACTGGAAGATGAGGGTGTTCACATATTTTCAGATTCTTAACATCTTTGCTGTTTGATAAAAAAAAAAAAGGTGGGAGGGGGGATGAAAGTTCTCTGAAATCAGACATTTATTTTCTCCCTAATGGTTTTAAAGGGAAACTCGATCACCCACCATAATGCAATGCAAGGATGATAGTAAAATAAAATTAGAAGATCCATCTCTTATTATCCATCATGTATTGCATGATGACTGTCCAAAGTTGTCTTTGCATGACTGTCTAAATATTAGTATCAAACCCCAAAGAAGTAGAATTCATCAAGAACTCATGATTTAGTAAGAGACTTGAAAATGAAGTATCTCTCTATTAAGATGCTTAGGTTTCTTTCAAGTGTTCTGAATTAATTATTTTTACCTTGTCAATTTTTTTGTTCTTCGTTTCACATACATGATAGGAATGTTGAGGGATTTTATGTACCTCATTTAAAAGCACAGAAGCTCAAGAGTCTTAATTAAGACAAAATATAATTTCTCAGTAACAAGAAAAGATGATTCATGCCTAAAGGGAAGGAATACCTTATCCTTTTAAATTATTATCATCTACTTTACAGTTTATTCCATAGGTTCTAGAGTATAAAATAGACTATCCAAAGACTACCTTTTGAAGTCACATGTTCATATGTATGACTTCAAATCTAGAAATAAGTAACAGAAATGTTTTATGACTATAGAGTAGGAGAGGCATTAATGCAAACTAGTCCATCTCTAACGGCAAATTACTCCTGGTTACTGTACTTTTTTATAGGATATAAAATATGCTAGTATAATGAATGAAAATCTTCCTAAAGTGTTTGGAAAGTCATTTCAATGACATCCCTCTAACTTCAGAAGAAATGATATGTCTATCAATAAAATGACACCAAAATCATATTTTATAAAGATTTTATATTAACACTTGCTTTTGAAAGATGGCATTATACGGTCTTGATATCTATAATCAGAAAATCCTTTCTCTTAACTTGCAAGGCAATACGTTTAAGAATTAATTTTGTCTGCTATAAAGCTGGGCTTGCCTTTAATCTTCAGATTTAATAGGTCTCTTTTTGCTGAATGTTTTAGGCAGGTAATTGAGGAAATAGTCCACGTTTCATTTCAGTCAACATAAAATGACATTGAAATGTCTTCAGATGTTTCCAGGAAATTCATGCTAAACAGTCTCTCTGTTACCTTTGATATTGAATAAGAACAGAAATCCCTGTATTTAATACAACCCTTGCTAAGATTTTAGGTAATGAAGATACATATTCAGGATGCCTTACTTTCCAAGATATGACAAAACTAACATACATAAAACACATATAAAATTCACATGTGAATATATGATACTTTTGTATAATGAAGAATATCATACATCATATATTCTTTCGAGCACAACTTACTGATATAATTTTGAAACCCCAAAAGTAAAAACTAAAACAAAACAAAGAAAGCAGGACGATTGTACTTGGTTTGCTCTGATGAACATCTTGATTCAGACTTTCTACCATTATTTGTGTCAATGAAAATCTTGAAAAAATCATCTGCTCAGTAGAATTTGTAAAGTGCACAAAAAATATTCAGGGGACATCGGAAACCAGCAAATGACCCTATCCAAAATAGATTCTTCCAGGAATCTTTGAGACTGTTCACATTTAAAAGCGGCAGTGGTTACATTAAGGACTTATGAAGGGGTTCCAATTCTGAAATGCTTTCAATGCTTGTGGATAACTGGCAACTTCTCTCTTTTTCATTAAAAATACTCTGCCAGAAAAGCCTACTTTAGTCAAAACAAACTTTCACTTAAGAGCAGTTTTTTCCTGAACATTTTCATAAAGTAAATACTGAAGCTCCCCCTTCCCTCTTTTGATAGGAAGTGAGATTCTAGTTTGTCAAGAAACAACTATGATTCTGGTTTTCTTTTTCAAGTTTAGTTATTCATTCATGGTTCTGAATTTTGTTATATAGGTGCCTAGAGGCAAGGGGATGCATTTTTATACATACAAAGCAGATAAACAATGCAGGGAAGATACTCTAATGGACCGTTTCTCTGCTCCCCTCATCTAGCCTACGGCATTTTTTTTTTTATTCTGCAAATATTACAGTTCATCTAAAAATGTTTCTGAAACCATTGTTTTTAGCCTTACCTTTCTTTTAAAATTACATTTCTTATTAACAACAGCTGAAAATATAGTTCTAGGGTGCTTAAACTTTCGATCAGACCTTCATTTGTTGAATGAGAGATAATTTTTTAAAAAATAAAATGGTTTTATCTTGGCAATTATTTATATCTACTTAATGGTATTTTTTAACAGCAGAGGTGAGGTGGGGCAGAAGGAAGGCGTGAGAGGAAGTACACATCACAAATTTAAAACTGCAAATGTCTTTACTAGAATACCAGTAATCTGCTGCTTGGTTACATCCAAACAGTCAGGGCCCAAGCTCAGCTCTCAGTTCAGGCATCCTGCACCACCTAGGAGAACAACTATGCTCACCTTACATAAAAGTGACCTCTCTGGCCAAGGTTCACCTGGGCTTGAAGAGGGTACTATATCCAGTTATTTTTGTTTTTTAAAAAAGTAATAATAGCTAAGATCTAGTAAGTTTGGAAGAAAGCCAGGACATTTTGGGATTGTCATACAAATATCACCTTTTTTAATAGCCAAAATTATTTCTTTATGTTTTACAGACACATTTACAACATCCACTGTTTATGTACTGCTTCCCTGGTTATTAGAAGAATGCCTTTGCAGACAAACAGCTAAGAAATAGCTAGGGTCTGGACCAGTTCTCTTTGTTTTAGTCTATGACCTCACTGCCAAAGCATTGCATCCTTCCTCTCTACCCCACTCTCCCACCCCAGAAAATGAGTATGCATTACATGCGGGATAAAACTATCATATCCTTAAACAAATGTCATTTTCAAAAGTATAATATAAAGCAGACCTAGAAAGTCTGCTGCTGTAATGATTTCATGTTTTGCTGATCCTGGTCTTTTCTTCTGAAAGGCTTTTTAGTGGTCCCCAGTGAAAAGTTGAGATCAGCATTTAAATGTGGGTCTATCTTTTTAACATACTTTAAGTCCTCAGAATTCACTAAGTCTCAGAGGTTTTGAGAATGTATAAGCATATCTAGGATGTTAAGGATAACTTCCATGTCTTTTTTTTATATCTTGCAAAATTACATTAATTGGAATTTGTATTTTTCTTCTCCTTTGTGATTTGCAGGAAACATACTACTGAAAAAGATTTGTTCAAGACGATTTCTTTGTGTGAAGCAGCTCTCCCCAGACAGTTAGGGACCAATTATAGGAATACTTATATTCTTTGGATTCTTACAGCTGATGTACACTGGTTCCTCTCCTAGGTAACAGTAACATGCACATGTGCAATGAGTCACAGGCAAGAAAAAAAAAGAGAAAAGTAATTATGTTGTTTCTTGTTATATGCAATAACCAGCATTTGGTTAGAACACCCGTGCAAGTTTAATTTTAAATGAAAAGATTAAGGCAAAGGAAGCCAACATTCTTTTTAAAATTACCACTTTCCTGAATCAATCAACATAATCATTTAAATTTAAAGCTTGGCGTTTTTTACTTCAGTCATGTTTTTCTTCCATGTCCTTTGAAGTCCTTCTCTACATTCTTTACACATGTCATAAAGACACTTTTATTTACTGTTAAAAGCCTTTGGGTATCCTGTTACATTGCAAAATTGTAGCCACTGAAAACTATCCCAAGATGAATTTAATAAATAGATAAGTAGCCCGCGGGTTCGAGACCCGCCTGGGTAACTTGGCGAGACCTCATCTCTACAATAAATCAAAAAACTAGCCGGGCGTAGTAGCGCTCACCTGTAGTTCCGGCTACTTGGAAAGCTGAGGCGGAAGGATCGCCAGAGCCTGGCAGGTGGAGGCTGCGGTGGCCGTGAGCGGCCACTGCACTCCAGTCTGGGCGTCAGAGTGAGACTCCAACTCAAAAAATAAAAAATAAAAAATAAAATAGATAAGTTATTTTGATAATTTTTAAATGTGCTCTATGAAGTTTTTGATTCCTATGATAGAAAACAGGGCAGTTCTAGTCAAGAATGCAATCATCCAATGAAACACATTTTTATTGAGCAACAAGGCAAATGATGCACCTTTGGGACAAAACTTGAGGTTTTGACCCTCAGGTTCATGCTCAAACCTGAGCTCCCACACCCTTGCTCTAACCAACTATGTGGCACCAAGAGGTCTTCAACTATAAGTACTGATCAACTATGTGCCAATGATATTGCAGATCTCTTGAGGGAATATTAAAATGAATAATTATATGAAAAAAAGCTGAGATAGAGACCTATCCTCCTAGAATTTGTGAATCCTGACACCTTCCCGTGAGTATGAAAGCAGCAACAGAGCGTCACAGGGACAGGGGTTCCTCCTGACCATCTGTACGGGAATTCTGCTTCCTTCCTCGACATCATGCTGGAGACAATCATTTTAATATTTCTCATCTTCTTTATTTATGAAATGTTTATAATCATAGTACCTACTTTAAAGGCATGATGAGAATTCAATGAGATATTTTATTTTAAGCCATGCCCAGCACTATCTTAGGCCTTGATAAATATTCATTAATGAGATTATCATTATCACTGTGTTTACAGGAAAGGAACGAAAAGAATCAATTTCGAACAAAACATCTACTTTCATACAAAAGAAAGTAACATTAAAGGGATAATAAAACTATAAATACTACTAATGGCCATGAATTTTTATTTGATTTTTTTGTGATTGTTACTCTAAGATCACAAAGGAATTGCAATTTCTGCTTCCATGAGGAAAAACTACTTTAAAATACTTTCTTTCCTATTAAAAACCTAAGCTTATTAAATATAAAACTAGGTAATGACAGTAGTAATAAAAATGCACTTGTATAGCCTTCGAGAAGTCTTAAAAACTCTGCTTTTAGCTGAACACCTTTATACAAATCAACATGTTTAATTCTCACAGACCTCACAAACCCCCTGTATGGTATTTTTAATCCCCATTTTGCAGATGAAGAAATTAAGACACACAGTTACAGTATTTCTTAGTGGCAGAATTATCCGATATTCACTCTAGAAGCCCAAATTCCAAAAATAAAAGTCTTTTGGGGTCATAGAGGCAAGAATATTTACAGTTTCTATTTTAATGATAAAACATAATTTGAGTTTTAATCAAGACAAAAAGCCCAGTGCATTGCTTTCTATATAAAACAGAAAAAAAATCAGTATTAATGGAGATAATTACATATATGAAGCCACATTTTTACTGTATTGCTAGGTAAAAAGACTGGGAAACTAAGAGATCTCGAACAAATGTTAATCAGAAATATAATCAGTAGTTTTCATTTTCATTTCAATGGCCCCCTGGTATACCCCATTCTATCCCTTGGTTTTGCTCAAATAATTAGTATTTTAAATCATGTGATTCTTACATTAAAAAATAAGTGCCTATAATTATATCCAGAACTGAGAACAAAATTGTAAATAAATAGGTACTCATTTACAACTAACACTTGCTTGCTTTCAATATACCAATAAAACCACTAGAAAACAGAGTAACTCACACTCACCCTTTGGAACCAGAGTATTCAGTGGTGTTTACTAACCTAATGAACTCCAGAAAGACTGTATCTTTTCACTGCACTACTACTGGTAAGAAGAGCTAGTCTTTAATTTCCTTTTATCCAACCTACCTACTGCAACTAGATTTGCCTTCTCATTTAGCCAACTTTGTGAGCTCCCCTGTCTGAGACTTGCCCATTGTTTTCCCTTGTCCACTGACTAAATAGAACTTAATCTATCAAAAGCTAGATTCAACATGCAACGTCTATGACTTCTACTTTACCTTTTCCTCTGCCATTACCTAGTTTAAACAAGAAATATCTCCCATATTTTTTCAAAGTCCAGTGGAAAGACCATCCTCTCCTTGAGGGTTTCTTTAGTCATTCCATTCACAACTAATCCTTCCATGAATACCCACAATTCCTTTCTTTTTCTTGAATCACATTTTGTGGGTTTTATCTCCGTACTATCTTGAAATAGGGTCATTTACTGTTGTGTTTTCATCCTGTTACCAAAATCAAACTTCTGGCTAACAGGGGCAGAATCTTTTCTTCACTTTCCTATTCCCTCAATTCTTCCTCTTTAGGGATATTAATATTTAATGCACCAAAAAAAGTCACGTTATTTCTTCCTTTGTCGTTTCCCTTTGTGAGTTTCTGGGTATGGGTATATGCATCTGGATGCAAAAACAGGCAGAATTCAGTTCTACCAGTAAACTGACAGCTAGGACTTTGATTATTTGCTTGAAAGAAATGGTCACAAAAATTTCCACTAAGGTGGGGAATTTAAAAGGAAGCGCTTCCTTCCAAAATCCAGTAATGTCAGAGCTGGAAGACCACATGATTCAAGGACCTCATTTCATACAGTGATTAACAATGGCAAATACTTCTGGTCTATAACATGCAAAGCTTTTTCTCAATACTTAGAGGAAGAAAAAAATCATCTTTTCAATCAATCTAAACTGAAGCACATAATAATCAGAAGGAAAAAAATATCATTATGCTCAGAGACTTTATGTTTTTTAGGCCTTGTGAAGGTCTCAGGAAGTAACAGCCATTCCTCACAGAACTGCAGAGAACAACTCTACCCAATTCTAGGCCACACTTATTTTTAAGGCACCAAAGTGAAGATGGATTCAGGGGTCTTGTATCATTATTTTGCCTAAAGAGAGATATTTTATTTTTGTTACATGACTACATGAGTGAACTAAAAGATTCTTAAGGATACTTTCTCATGTCTGAAAACACTCATCCCAAATTACCTGAAAGAAATTGGAATGATATTTCACAAATCCCCCCCAGATGTTTTTTTTTCCTATAACTAAAGAATTTACAACACCTTTTTGTGTCATATTTGTTCTAAGAATTGTAAATTTTACACTAAATAAAAGCATAAGCTGCCTTTTGGAGAAGAGCATTCCATACCCCCCAGAAGAAACCTGTATGTTTTACTGTTGATAGGAAACGGAACTTTGCCAAGCAGAGACCTAATGAATTAGAATTTGGCAGGACTCCATGCCTGGTACAATTTAGCTCAAATTTATGAAATCTGTTGGTTCCAGAAATTCACTTGTGCCTAAGGTCTCTCTGTACCTTTTAGAGTAAAAAGCCAACATTGCCATGGACTACTGATCTTACCTTATTGATGAAAAAAAAATTATGAACAGCATATTTTTCTAACCTAAATCTCTGAACATTACTTCCGTTTTGCAACAACAGTAAATCAGTTAAAATCAGCATATCTTTGGGAGATAACAGACATTTCTAAATCTCTGATTAAATCGAATCCCCCTTAGACATAACAGACCTAAACACCTCAAGAAAACGTCTGTAGTCTCAAAATGATTGATGCCCTCGTGGAAAGGAAGGAATATCTGCTTTGTTCAAAGGCTTGTTGTCCTTATATTCTTAAAACAAAAGAGTGCCCTTTTTTTTCTAAGCAAGAGAAAAAGAATAAAGCCTCCTATCAAAGTGAAGAAAGAACCATTATTAATGCTACTTTTAGATTCACTTTCTTTGGGGGAACCTCTTTCAAAATTATATTCAGGAAATACGAATGAGGAGCATGAGAAAGTTTTACATTTTTAATGCTTAGGAAGAACAAATCTAGGATGGTAATTAGAAGCACAAGCCTTGGATCGCAAAGATGCAGGGTCTTCCCTCAAAAATGCATATAGGTTGATGTTTTTTCTTAAGTAAGCTGATGCCACCCCCACCCGCTCCATCATCCCACTCCACCTTCCAACCCCCCAGCTCTCCAACTAGCTCTCATCACTCCCACCTCGACCTGTACTCCTTGTCACCTCTGGGCTTATGGGCATACTGCCCTCTCTATCTTCCCTGCCTCCCTTGGATACCTGCATGGCCTTATGACCCAATGGAGGCTCCTCCTTTTTAACTACCTCTCAGACACAATTAGTTTTCTCTCTAACAGTATTTTTTAAATAAGTATCTTATGACCCTTTTCACCATACACTTAACTTGTTCAAGCATATTTTCTGTTTGTCAGATCGTGAACCTCTCACCTCTAAAAACCGTGTCATTTCCATTTTTGTATGATTTGAACTGCCTTACACATTAAGGACATTCTATGCATGTTGATGGAAGTCATACAATTAAATACATTTTTGAAAAATAGATACAAAAAAACTCTCCATATCTACCCCCTTTGTTTACCCAGAGGTTCTTCTCTGATGTTTTAGTCTGCAGTTACTTGAGGTTTACCATTTGATGAAGTAATACATTTACAGTCTAATAGGTACTGATGAAAAATTTAGTTCACCCTGAAATAACTGAATCGCCAAAGGAAATCATTTTGTATGAATGATAAAAGCAATACCAGTCTCATTTGGCCCTGTGACCTTAGAATTAAAAAGGCACAAATGATCACACACATATACTTTGGAACCTTGCTCAAGGCACATATTGTTTTATGCAATTAATTTAAAGGGAATTGGTACACTGAATTGAAAACAAATATAAGGGGAAAAGAATAAAAAAATAAATTTAAAATGGCAAACACCTTTTTTTAAGACAAAAAAAGTAAAATATATAAGATAACCAACTACCAATTTAGAATAGTTAAGAAAGAAATACTATCTTGTTTTGGTAACATATGCCGTGTTAAGAAATTTTATCCTATAATCATTTCTTTTCACATAATTTTCATCACATTCTTTAATGTATATCTTTTGTCAAAGGGGTTTTACTTTCTGTACTGATTTTCAATTTTGTATTTTGTCATTCCATTCCAGTTTATGATATTTCACTATTTCTTGCCAACCTGCTTTTTAAAACTCATATCAGTCATTTTTGAAGCAAACTAAAACTCAGTCTGGAACTAAATATGATAGGCCAGCAGGCTCAAGTAATTCTAGTATCATTTCCAAATCTTTCAGGTTTTTCAGCGATAGATCAGTGCTTTTGGGCTTTTCTAATATTTTGAAATTTGTTTGAAGGCTTTGGTTTAGTGATTCCTTGATATTACTGTATCGGAGGCTAGCATGTTACAGAAGCATGGGAAAATTTCCAAATGGAAAAGAGAGGTGTAGAAAATGAAATGTATATATGCTGAAATTGGATCATAATCATAAGTGGAAATGATCAAACTTGTAGAAAACAAATACTCTTGTATTTTTGTAAAGGGGAACATATACTGATCGCCGATGTGCTCCATTCAGTGACTTTTTAAAAGTCATCCTCTCTTTAAGTCCCAGAGGCAGGCTCCTTTCTCCCTTTGTGTTTTCTGAGGAATTACTCACCGTTGACAGAAGCTGGATACCCTAAAGAAAATATGCAGGATGCTCTAAGAACTGTACAGAGAGGAGTCAAATATTTGACTCACTCCAAAATAACCAACAAAAGGAAGCCGTTGTGTGGGAATAATTTCTTAAAAAAAAAAGCAGCATCAACAAGACATGGCTTTGTTTGAGAGTCTAAATTCTATCTATCCTCAGAACCCAATATGGTCATGAACACATCTGGCAAACCGTGGCTGGCTGCAGAGCTTGTAACCTGTTCATCTTCCTGGCAGTGGATTCACCTCCCTTATTTCCCTGGTCAATGCCATTCCTCAGGTCTCAGATCAAATATTGCATCTTTACTATTAGTAGCCCATATAATATATCCCTACCTGTCACTGTCTAACACATTTATTCAGAGTATTTAACATTACCTGTTAATAGTTACATTATAGGATTATATCTTTATACTTCCTGTGCTTTATAAAATAAATTGTCTATCTTTTCTGTTATCCTCTGTGACCCTAGTACCTCAGTCAATGACTGACATATATTGAATTAATATTAATTGATTAAATGAATGAATAAACATGCTTCTTCCAGAGTATGAATATATCTTAACTGTATCAGATCTCTTATCTTTCTTTACATTCTTCCTTGTCTCAACACTTCATATATATCTCACCTAGGCCACTTATCCCTATCAAGATTTTTAAAATCTCCTCTATTAAATTGCAAGTTTCTTGACAGCTAGGTTTTCTTTTATTAATTTTTAAACTTCCATGCCTTTCAGACATACTTATACTAACTGCTCAAGTAATATTATTTAAATGAATGGATGTAAATTGTACTAATGGCAAGTGTAAGAATTATTATTCTTCTTTAACCCATCAGTTTAAAAAGCAGGTTTCTAAAATTATCTGAAAAAGCATATATAAGATTATAACATTGGCCTGCACTGTGAATAAATTCTCAAACCCTTTTATTGAATAGGAAACCAACAGGAAATACAACTTGCCATGTGAGTTAATGAAGTAATAATATGTGTCAAAAATAAAATAGCAATAGAATTATGAATGCAGTCCATCTTTAGCCAAAATATTTATTAAATACATTTAATAATTTAATACATTTATTGAATACATTTTCCTTAAATCTAACATAAACAGACACAGATTTGGGGGAAGTTTGAAACTTGAGTTTGAAACCTTAATGGGCATAATTGTTACTTCATTGCCAGCATAATTCTCTCAGTCTGGGCTCTGGCAGGGAAATAAGACAACTCTCACTGCAACCTGGGGGTTGACATTAATTAAAAACAGAAAATCATAAAGCATCTGTGGTGAGTTTAGATGCCAAATGAGATGGAGCGAGTTTAAAAGTAAACTTCTTACAAAGGTAACTGAATGTCAGATTCTTATTTTTTTCCCCTAGAATAATGATAATTAAAATATCTTTCTTTAGTACGTCATATACATTATCTTACAATTTACATAATTAGGATCACTAGACCTTTTAATATTCCTGTAAGATAAATTTCAAAGGTACAGGTATTAGTTCTTATTTTAGGCCCAAATAAAGTAAACATATGCCTTTTCATTTTGCTTCACACAACATAAGTTAATAGAACAAATGCCAGTTTGGTTGAATATCCTCTGCTTGAATATGTATGAAGCATGCAAACTGAGATTGAAAAATGAGAAGTGTTGACTCTCACCTTCAGTGTTTTTGTCCAAATGGATAAAAGGCCCTAAAGTATAAATACTGCTCTGGACTGAATGTTTGTGTTCCCCCACAATTCACTGGTTGATGTCTAAATCCCCAGTGTGATGGTATTTGGAAGTGGGAATTAGGAATTAGGCTATGGGGGAAGCCCTCATGAAGTGTTAGTTCTCTTTTGAGAAGAAACAGGAGAGAATCTCTATCTCTTTGTCTGTCACGTGAGGGTACAATTAAAAATAATGGTTGTCTACAAACCAGAAAATGTACCCTCACCATACACCAGATCTACTGATGCCTTGATCTTGGACTTCTCAGACTCAGAACTGTAAGAAATACATTTTTGTTGTTTCAGCCTCTCTATGGTGTTCTGTTATAGCAGCTCAAACTAAGACAGGTACAAAGCAAATGGCTTCTGTTACTACTGCACTCTTGATGAGCTATGGTAAGATTTGTTTTCTACGGTTTTTTTTTAACTATAAATATGTGATTTTATGAACACCGAATGACTTAGGCAAGGAATACATAAGCTATCTTGTTAAAATTTACGAGTTAAGTTTATTTCTCATAAGAAATAATAGTCATCTTGTAGTCCAAGGCAAAATCTAACTCCAAATAAGTATTATCACACTACTCATACATAATAAGCCAGACACTGACCCAGTGACATTATCTTTTAATATTCAAAAGATGTATAAAAGGAGATGTTATTATCATTTCTATTCTATGAATGAAGAAAATAAAGATCAACCAAGATCATACAACTGAAGATGGTTGGAAGGAAGGGAGAGATTTGAGCAGGAGAACTCTGGACAGGATGGTTGCCATGTACAGCGACTAGCTGCACTGATTTCACTGGGAATGGAGAGTTCCTGAGACACAGATTTTCAGGTAAATGAGGACAGTCCTGGGCAAACCTGGAGGGTGGAATACCCTGTGTGAAGATAATATAAGCACGAGCAAGGGAGGTAGAACTGCTTCTAGGGAGAAGACTTACTATTAGATGTTTTAAACCAGTAGTGACATGACTGGAATCCACCATGCTGCATCATATCTGACATGTTATTGGTGCACTTGACCCTTCACAACCCTTCTTGAAATAAAATGGAAATTACAAAAAGAAAAGCAACTATGTGAGTTCCTGGCCCTCAAGTAGGAAACAGACTCAAGTAGAAAGACTGTGCCCCAGAAAGAGTGAATAAGTCATTTTTAGAAATAAAACATTATTTGAGATTTGCAGTTTATTTGAACATTTTTATTAAAATATTTAGAATAACTGGAGAAATGACTAAGGGAATAGGTGGGATATATATATATATATATATATATACATATATATATAAATTTTTTTTTTTACGTAACAAATAGCAACACTTTTTTTAGAGAATTGATTCACTCTAATTGACTGTAAGAAACAGGTTCATTCATAGAAAAAAATGTATGTAACATTGAAAACAATGTAGCAATTGGTGCAAAGTAAACCAGTATGGCAATACAGAAGTAACTGAATTATTTAGCCAAGATATATACATTTTCAAGAAACAGGCCTTTGTTTTCTTTCCTGTTATTTTTGCACAGTTGTTGAGATTTTAAGGCTTCTTTGTGGTGATGCAGAGTTCCTGATATGAACTTGTTTCCCACTTCTTCTATTGTCAAAGAATCTAGCTCAGCGACATTCTGAAGAGCCTCCTCAGATGAGCGTCTCTGCCATCTGGGAAATTCTGACTCCTCGGAATTTTTGTGATTCATTTCTCTTCAGTCTTGTAGATTTCAAACTAACAAATCATCATCCACATAACAACAAAATGCAACAACAGCAAATGCTCCAAAAGTTTTATGTTTTCTTTACTGCAATAGAAAATTATCTTTATATTTCAGTTTTGATTCAAAACCCAATCTTATATAGTCTGAAGATGTTCTAATTTTAGGGTTTAAATATCCTGATTTGAAACAACATTCAGGCTGTGGTACTCTTTCTACAGTTGTGTTTTTGCCAACTATATGCTAGCATTTTGCTTGAGTCAGCTACTACAGAATTATGAATCACAAGCATCATTCGAGATCCATCTTAAGAGGGGCTACTTCCACTCACAGGAGCCTAAGAGAACCATTTGTCCTACTTAGGAAGATTCTAGATTCTCTTCTGAAACTCATGCAGCACTGAGTACAATTGAATCCTCACACCCGTTGAACTAATGTGGTTAGGAGAGAGTTGGTGGAATAGTGAAACAATTTTCCTAGGCACTTAGAGGTTTTAAGCATTTCTGAAATCCAAGTACCATGGGAAATTTATTTGAAATTTCAGATAATCTATCTGGAACAGCAGTGCTAAATGAGGTAAGTAGAGCGATTCTCGGGAAAAGTATTTTTCTGGGATTCTTTCATCACACTTTCAGATCACAGTACAATTAATAGAATAAAATGATTTAACAATCTGGGTATCTGGAGGAAAGCATTTCCAATCCCCTTACTGATTTCAGAATGAGCCAGAATTGTTAGACAATTCTCTTTAATTTTACCTCAGCTATAAATTTCTGTTCAAATACAAGGAAACTCTCAGGGAAACAAAGCATATTCAAACAGACAAACCTCCCAGTTAATGAAATGCCTCCGTGAGGATTGCAATCAATAACAGCATAATCTATGTTCATAAATAAGAGTACGGCCTCAGAAGATTGCTGGGCTGTGATGAATTATTCAGGAGGTCTGCTACATCCATGCTTCAAGCTCTTCAGTGACAGAAAACACCTGGCTTAACACCCTCTGACTCCAGCCTCCTCTGAATAACCAAAATCTCTTTCTTCCTTCTTGTTCTAAGCATAATTTATCTGCAGAGCCCAAGGTTCTTATCTGAGGGTTAGTTACAAGGAAAGCCACTGAACTCAGAGAGGAGGAAGTTACCTTCTGCAGGTCACAAACTCACATGCAGCACTGTTTTTTATGGCATGAAGCTGTTGACTGAAGAGTGCACCACTGACAGTGTACAGAAGTCCAGGACCTATCAAACACTGTGACTTCTAGGGAGTTTCAGGCAGGGTTCTTGTAAGTTGAGAGAGGAAGATTAATAGTTAATAAAGAAGAATAATAGACAAGGTGACTATTCCATCTTGCTAAATGGCTGGAATCTGTGCCTCTACCATTAGTCTTACAACTAGCGTTGTTATAACAACACAATTCCTCAAAGGAATAATAAGAGTCTGATCCTTTTCTAGTCTTACTAAAGTGATAGCTGTGATACTCTATGTGGAATCAGTACTTGGAAATTGAAGAGGGCCAAAACTTATTAGCCTGCCTAATGCACAGTTTAAGCATTTTGTTCAAGTCAGCCTTCTTAAATGACCCTAAGAGTAGAATTTTTTTTTCATATCTTCTGGGAAGCAATTATAAAGCCAATAATTTTTAGTGTTATTAATTTTTCATATTCAGGCTAAATTTTCTTTGGCTTTATTCCTTCCAATAATTAATTCTTAGAAGCCTAGATCACCATCCTAAATAATGTGCATGTGCTAACATTTACAGATTATAACATTCAACAAGATCGAAAGATATGTCAGTCTCTTTCTTGATCTGAATTACAGTTATAATTTCTTCTAAAATACATGTAATTCAAAATACATGCCAACTTTCAAAGATTCTGTCTCTGAAAGCTTATTTCTAGAACTTTAGTTTTAAAATTTTGGTTGATTAAAGTGGACTAGATATATTCTCATGGAGATTTTGGTAAGAAAAGCTTTATTAAAGTTCATCTCTTATGCCACATACCAAATACAACAAGCACTGTGGACTTTCACTTGCAGGACTCCTAACTCACAGAACAACCATCAAAAGCCTTTCCTATTTGATCACCAGAAGAAATTCTTCACCAAAGGTCAGTAGTTTCTGACCCAGCTCCTGGCCTGCAGAAGTCTGCATCAGAAAAGAAAATTGGCCATACTTCAATGCCTTCTTCTAAAATCCCGAGTGAGTAGAAAAGATCAGGTGCTTCAGAGTCCTTAACATCTTTTTCCACATCAGAGAAGAAGAAAAACTGATTGAGTACCCCCTAGACATTACTATTTCGGTAATAATGTATGCAGCAAAAAAGATAACTGTTGAATATACAACTGCCTGCACTGTTCTGCACTGAAAAAAATAGCACTTTGAAGTACTAAAACAGAAAATATTTCTGAAGTATGTCATTATATTTGGGAGTGAAATTTAGAAAATTTAAAAAGAAAATATGGGCAAATCATGTATGTTCTTTTATAGTCCTTTATTTGCTATCCAG
The DNA here is from genome assembly GCA_027257055.1 of Cephalopachus bancanus. Taxonomy (NCBI): domain Eukaryota; kingdom Metazoa; phylum Chordata; class Mammalia; order Primates; family Tarsiidae; genus Cephalopachus; species Cephalopachus bancanus. The sequence continues at coordinate 3,506,461 of JAPVLO010000173.1, read as the reverse complement.
TTCTTCCACATTTTGATCATGTGCTAAGTAGCAAGAACAATTAATTAGCTACCATTTATAGATAGTAACACTTTTAAGCCTGGCTTATAAAACCAGAGAAGTGGCCAACTCCAGGCTTTCACATGTTTGGTTACTGTAGCAACTTCATCAGCATTAATGAAAATCACAAAGAATCAAATAGAAAGAAGCACATCCAGATCTTACCCAGCCCTGATCAATAAAAATGTGTAAGTAAAGACTGTTATTTTCCATCAAAACTGCACCAACTATTCATAAATGTATTACTTAGTGGAGATGAACTGATCTACTCTCAAGTATAATATGCACTAAGGAAAGTAGCTAGAAACCCATATTTGCAAAAAATATATACAGGGCCTTAAACAGTGCTTTGAGAAGATAGACTGGGTATTTTATATCACTTGTGATCAAAATTATCATATATGCCTGATTTAACTTTACTGTCCTAATTTGCTTTTTCATCATTATATTCCATCCACATAAAATTTCAGAGCATTTTGTTAATAACAAGGTCACATAAAAAACATTAAACTCCCTAACTCAAATCATTTTAACATTTCATTTTATCTTGTAGGAAGGCATTTAGACAGTAATTACAATTTCTGGTTTTAGTTATTCATATGCCAAAGAAGACCAAGGAAAATGTTTATTTTTAATCTCAAAATTTGTGGCATCAAGTAACGGAATTTAAGCACTGCATAATTTTACCGAGCTATGTAATCAGTTATAACTTATATTGAGGGGTCCAAAATGTACAATTCTTTAAGTAATAATCAATGACATACGTTGTAATTTTTTTTCTTATACATAGTCAGGAAAACCGTCAATAAACATCACCCTGATTGTTTATTAGTGATCTGAAACCAAGTCATCATAACAGGGAGGAGGATAATGACAGCCCGCAGCGATTTTGAAGTCAAAGATGAAATGTCCCTGAAGTTTACATAGGGAATAAATTACCCTATTTTTCCTTTACCTTACTGTAAAAATTACTTAGTTGAAAGTTTAAAGGATTTAGTTATTTAAAAGTTACTAATCAACTCTAACATAATCATGTGTTTTAGTATCTTTTAATTATTGTCAAAAGTATTTGTACTTGCACATAATGCAATTATAATGCAACCCAGTCTGCTTATTTTCTGTTGTCGTAATCTCATCTACAAATATTTCTATTTTTGACATTTCTGCCCCTTTTAAATAACAAAGATATATATTTCAGTTAAATTTTTGAAAATACATGTCTAGTATAGGAAAGCTAAGAAAAAAAAACCAGAAATATTATGAATTTAACGTATGAATCCAGGCTTGTGATGTACCGTAAACCTCACCGCCCTCCAGACCTTCTGCACTCTGCTGTGGTCACCCTTCCATCTTTAGATGCGCAGAGCTTGTTCTCATCTTGAACTTTTTTTTTTTTTTGAGTTGGAGTCTCCCTCGGTCGCCCAGACTGGAGTGCAGTGGCCGCTCCCGGCCACCGCAGCCTCGACCTGCTGGGCTCCGGCGATCCTTCCGCCTCAGCCTTCCGAGTAGCCGGAATTACAGGTATGTGCTACCACACCGGCTGATTTTTTGATTTGTTGTAGAGATGAGGTCTCGCTGCCCAGGCGGGTCTTGAACCCGCGGGCTCAGGCAATCCACTCACCTCAGCCTCCCAAAGGCGCGGGATTACAGGCTGAGCCACCGAGCCCGGCTCATCTTGGACTTTTGAGCAGAGCGTTCCTCAAAGGTCCCTCTTGGTTCCATCATCCTGATCTCGATCTTCCAATTTTTTTTAACTCCTCAACCTTCTCTGACCATGTTCATATAACATGCAGGAACTGTTGTCTTTCTCCTTATGCTGCTACCCAGTCACTTTCTATTTCATTATTCTCCTTGTGTTCCTATAACACTAGTTCTATGAAAATAATCTCACACGTTAATTCTTTCACTTCCATGACTGTGGCCATATTATTGACCACAGCAGCCTCACAATCTAAAACATTAAATTATAGCTACTAGATAATGTGCGTTGGAAAACAATCTATGAAGAAATACATTAATAAAAGTTCAAACATCACATATAAATCTACCACTCACAAATCAAAACTGTTTTGGTATTGTTCCTTTCTCTCTTTCATTTTTTTTTTTTTTTTTGGTATCAGTGAATTGTGATAATGAACAAAAAGAATTTGGACTAAATAGTAAGTTAAAATGTAAATAGAGTTTTATATTATGAAATACATGATTGCTTTTGCAAAATGAAATCATACTATAAATACTGTTTTGCAGTCTGATTTTTAAAATTTACTGATATATTAATAAAGATTTCAGCATGCCAGTGAATTCTAAAGCTGAATTTTATGGCTTTGGAATATACTGTTATATACTCTACAATAATACCAGCTAATATTTTATAAAAACTTACTGTACTATATTCCGTGATAAAAACATCAAAATAATTACTTCATTTATATTCTCACTAACCCTGGTATTGCTCTGTTTTATGAACGGGCAAGACTATCTTGGGATTAAATTGAGATTAAACCCACTACAAAGAGAACATCTTTAGTCTATCTGTCTATCTGTCTGTCTGTCTATCTATCTATCTATCTATCTATCTATCTATCTATCTATATCTAGCTATCTAATTATCTAACTATCTAGCTAGCTCTCATCTCTCCATCTCCATCCCCCACAGGTAAAAAAGCCAAACAAAAACAAAAAAACTATTCTCATTTACATTACTAATAGCTCTTTATGAGAATGTCTGCTTTTGGATCCTAAATCAATTTTGAAAACTTTATCTTTTTAAAAATTGACAGTTATATAGGCATTAATTACCTTATTTAAAAAATATAAGTTTATATCCTTGTGAATTTGAAAAAGTTTTTAGGATGCATGGGCATTTGCATTTTTTCATTAATGCAATAAATCATATTTGAACGACTGGTTTGTTGATTTATGGTTACTTCTTAACAGATTATCATGCTCTGTAAATTAGAAGTTACACAGCTCTACCCATTTTGCAGACTTAATAGATCTATTACAAATAATGACTTAACTACATTCAAAACAATATGATTAATTAGCCTTTCGAAATCTGTTTTTTTCTTGAGATAAGAAAGCTGTAGTGTGGAGTCAGCTTCTGTGAATGGTTAGGATCATGAGCTTTACTATGATGCCTTTGGATTTTCCTATCAGCACGGCCTCTGCTTGAACACTCCATATAAAATAATTTTCACAGCCACCGTAGCTCCCTGGCTCCTTATCCTGTTTTATTCTCTTTTGATGCCTTTTAAAACACCTTAGATACAATGTATTATTACTTGCCTTTCTTTTCTATTAGTTATAGAGAAGTGCCATGAGGGAAGTCTTTGCTTAGCTTAGTGCTATTTCCCCGACCTCTGATGTGTAATCTAGAGGGGGGGTCCAATAGATAACTGTGTAAGGGCTAAACTGATGGAATCCTTTTGGTTGGAAACCTGATTTCAGGACATGGTGTAAACTTGAACATGTCACTTAGCCTTTTGAAAAAAATCAGTTTTGTATTATACAAAATGTGAGTATTTGAGTGTGTACCTAAACAATGAAAATTTAATGAGCATGTATAAATTATTTAGTACATTGTTTCAGTTTGGTAACAACAAAATTGATATTTTCTATCAAATTAAAGTATCTACTTATTTTCTAGACTCATATATAAAGTTTGATCCATTAGAATTGTTAAGGACTTTGAGTTGTTGTACTTTTTAATTCTGTGCTATATTTATATAGTAGTGATAAGATAAAGTTGTTTCTATCTGTATAAAAAATGTATAATGTTGGAATAAATTGGCCTAGCATGAGTATACAAAGTTCTATGAGCATTGTGTTAGCATTTGTCAGCCTAAACAACCACAAACTTATCGTTTTTATTGACTATCTGGAAAATATTTTTTCTTTTCCATACTAACGTGAAAAAGAGATGTTGCATAACATTAATAGTCACATCAATTTAGAATGAACTCTGAAAAGCAAGGGTTCTCAATTCTGTGTCATTAATTACATAATTTAATTCTGGCATCTAGTCTTACAATACCCTTCCTTATTCTATCTTACTGTCATACATTTATAAGAATTCACTGTGATTTTTAAAATTATTGGTCAAACTTAAGTAAAAAATATTAGGCTACATTATTCGGTTTTTATAAAGGCTACATGTGCCCTTAGTGAAGTGGTTAAAGCAGAGGAATCTGGGGCCAGACCATACAGGTTTTAATCTGCTTTGTTGCTTAATAACTGCATGGCTCTAAAAGTTTTGGGGGCTCTGTTTCTCCTGCTTTGGAATGAGGAGGATAATAATTACATTTATTTCACAGTATAATTGTGAGGATTGACAACATTAATATAAAACTCAGTAAGGACAGTCGTTGACTTTGATAAAAACGATAGCATATAACTCTCCAGTATACAAAGTCAAATTACTGTTTCATAAGGAGAAAAGCCACTCTTCATCAAAATTCCACTTAACCATAGAAAGGCTTTTGATGTGGCCTTCTAACTCATTTGCTTTAAGTCAATATCTTTTTCTTTACAAGTGTTGACATTCCCCTGTGGCAGGAAAATCAACATTTTGAGTCACTTGCTTTAAATAACGAACGGAGGACGGGTTTCAGCATCTATTCATTTCAAATTTGCTTTCAACAGCTTTTTAAATATGCTGAAGTTCCAAGTCCCATTATCTCTAAATATTGTGATTTTTCTCTTTTATTTATGATCCCACCATGGCAGCATTATTGTTCTATGATCAAACTCAGATCAGGTACGTGGAGTTATTCGCAAAATCCAATGTTAGCAGTAGCACTAAGACTAAGTATAAACAGATTTAGAGCCACTTGAAAATAATCATAAGTCAAGATCCCACACACCCCAGGAACATGGAAAAAGGAAACAGACCTGTTTTCAGGAGGGCTTGAGGTCACATCCCCATTGTTTCATGAGGAAACAAATGGTTTATTTTACAGTAATAGATAACAAAAGTTCATATTAAAAATGACAAATACAACCCTGGGAAAGAAGAAAACATACTGATAAAGGTAACCATGTTTTAGACAACCTCTCTAGAATATCGCTTGGTATTCAAGAGCAAATGGAAATCCATATTCACATTTATGACAACTTGTGACAAAACCTTTATTCTTGTACCCATCCTCTAATGTAACATATCTGATTTTAAAATGATTTCAATATATAATCCCTCTGCTAAGTCCCAGCATCATATCACCATCTTATATTGCTATAGTTCAGGAACATTGATTCTAAAGGCTGATATAGAATGTTCATAACCATGGGGAAATAAACAAGGAAGAAGGATGAACTTGGAGAGTGAAATAGTTCTATACTAGGAATACTAAAAAGAACATCAGTGACTTCAAAAAGGGGTAATACAAATACATAAGAAAGGTACCCCTAAAAGACTACTGATTATCAATACCATCACTTAATGTTAATTTAAGATGCTATATCAATCTTTAAACATTTGAAACATCTCATTTGAAGGAGCTCAACTTTCTCTGAATAACCATAGTCCTCCTTTGAATGACTTTTATGACTCCTTTTATGAGTAAGTCTGAATTAATTTGATTAACCCTATGGATGAACAACGGTTCCAACAGATGTTTAATAAATGTTTGTTAAACAAGTAGTGATTAATGTATATTTTAGTTACACTTACATAATCACTAGACATTGCAAATTCTTTAAGTGTAGCGACATCCTACTCACATTGGTGACACTGGCAGTCCTTTAGCATCGTTGTTTGCTTATTTATGAATGGAGACCACTGTTATATTTGTAATAGATGACTGATTGCATTTGATATGAAAATGAAGAATGCAGATATAAATCCAAAACTATACAATTATTGAAAATCTACCTTTAAAGACATCAAAGCCATAACATTCTAAGCTCATCAGCTCAAATTTTTATATATATTGTGCAATGATCATAATGGTGTTTGTATTTAAATTTAACGTTTCATTGGGAAAATAATTACACACTGATGTGTTGTTATATTCTTCCATACAAAAATTCTTCCATTTTTATTGTAGAAGAAAGCTCTATCATAAACTCGACTCATAAAATTATTGCCGATTACACTTCTTTTGGCTTCTTTGAACTAAAAGCTTATAGCAGATTCTGAAATTTCCCTTGTTTAATTATTATCATTGAAATGCCCCACAATGGAGTAAAGAGATATATCTTTGTAAGCTAAACAATGTTTTAACTTTTTCTGTGGCTACTGAAACTGCCATGATACTGCTAATTCATGTTGAATTGTAACAACTTAAAGCTACCAAAAAAAAAAAACAACAACAAAGTGTACATGTGTTTTCCTAACAAGATATTTAAGAGCAACATTTTTATTATTAAATTAATAAGGTTTATTTTACTAACTGGGATCTTGAGAAAGTAGATTAATCTTTTTAGTCTGTATTGTACTTTTTCTGTCCAATTAGCTTTATTGCTGAAAGACTCACATGGGTCTCTGTTTTTTTTTTTTTTTTCCTGCGATATCATCCTATGTCAAATTACAATGCTGGCAACACATCCAGCCCCTCAAATCTCAGGAAAGGTTTTGATGAACACCCATATGCTTCTAGAGCATCCTGTTAAAACCCTGCTCCTGCTCCTCTTTTATATAATATCTTAAATAATAGGTATCTGCCTATTTACAGGTCAGTCTCTCATTCTGGATGATACATTCTTTGAGAAGAAAAACTGTTTTATGTTATTCACAAGCATCAGTGCCATGGCATTATAAAATCATCAGTTTGGTTTTATTTATGTTCTTTTGCAAAGTTCTATTTTGTATTTGTATATGAATGTGATGCTTCGTTAAGAAAAGCCAAAACTTGCACAGTCATATATGCTAATGTCCAATTTTAAAGACATGGCAACTCATATAACAGGGCTGTAGACAATAACTGTTTGCTTGTGAATGGACATGACATTTATTTTCCTAACACAGATTAATGCATTTCACATAAGGTTTCAAAAAATTAAAAATTGGGCAAACTCTATGGTAAAAGAATTATTTCTAGACCAGATAAGGAGAGTGGCTATCTGGAAAACATGACCAGAAGTATGCAGTGAGAAACACCATTTTATTTGTAAGAGCAAGGAAGATTCTATGAAAGGTCATCCCTTAAGAATCAAACTTATGCCATATATCATTAGGATGGCATAATATCAAAATAATAGAATGCATTTTGAAATATATTTACCAAAAGTAAAAAGCGAGAACCATGAGGATAGCTAAAAGTTACATGTAATTATGACACAAAGAAAAATCGATCATCATACCCCTGGAGCAAAGGTGATGTCATAAAGGTGGACAATTCCTGGCCCAAAGGACTTACCTCACTTACATTTAATATAGCATACCAACATTCATTTGCTATGAACTGGCATCATATTGTCACTGAGATATTTTTGTCATTCTTATTTTATTTTTCCAAATAGATATTCCTACGGGGGATAATTTTTCTTATTAATTGTATGCAGCTCAACACAAACAATATTTAAAATACGAAGTTGAAAATAGTGTATCTATATTAAGTAACGGCAATCATAAACATATACAAGTTGTGACAAAATTTTTAAATGACGGTAGCAGCTAAATTTTCCAGTTCAGAATGACGTTTGGTGAGTCTGTTCTCACCAACAACAGATGCCTTTGGGGGCACCAGATTGCCACCAACCATCAACCCTCAATCTCTGAGAAGATCACATTCATTCTGTATTGCAGTAAGTTGATATCCTTCTTCTGTACATGTCATAACTGAAATTGGGAGCCTCCAGCCAAGCCTTTGAGCTATCTGTGATCTCATTCCAACTCTTGGGAACTAGACCCAAGCAAAATTGTGATTGTAGAAATGTATCTCTAGTTATGTTATACCTTCATTTTCATTATGCCTCTCTGTCAACATCTGTATGGTGCAATGCATAGAAACTACACATTTAAGAAACTATCCTCCAGGATTTAAATCATGCCTCCATTACTTATCAGTATGTAACCTTGGATGCCTTATTTGAGGCATTGAACCTGAATTTCCTCTTCCTTATAGCGGTGATTATAATACTTCCCCACAAAATGGGAAATTGTAGAGGTAAGTAAAATAACCCGCGTAAAGTACCTAATAGCACGGCAAGCACACTGACATTCCTCAATAAATGAGAGCAGTGTCATTTACTTCCTAAAGATCTTACTGCTAGAGTTATCTGCCTTTCATGAGCTGTTCTCAAAGATGTGAAAGCTTCCAAATCACTAAGGGAACACAGAACAATAGACAGAGATGTACAATCAAAATTTAAGATCACCACTTACCAGTTTTATCACATGAGATGAGATTTTTGAACTTCATCTCTTTATTTGCAAATTGGGGCTAACAGGATTATTATGAAGCCTAAATCCATGAATGTGTGTTAATCTCTGGGGGAAAAAAATGCTCAGTAAGCATCAGCTTCTCTTTCAGTTTCTGTCGTAGGACTATTTCAGTCACCCTTACTGTCCTTCAAGTGTCAAGTACATGTCAACTATATCTAGCATGGTTGGTCTCATGGCCTCCCTGACAGTGAAATTCTTGAAGGCTTACTTTTCTGCTGATCCCAGAGAAGGCCCCAGCATCAGTATGGACACATTTCTCCAGGTCACATGTACTAATCATAGGAGTTGGCAGAGAATTTTTAATGTCTATGCCCTTTCTATAGAATGATCAGAAACTTGACTTCAGTGATTGGACAGTTTAAATAAACAAGTGAAGCTAACTGCCCTCTGAAGGGCAACAGAGACTTGGCTTCAAGTGGTGGGATGCCAGGGCCATCTAGATTTGAGGGAGCCTGCACTTTCTAGGTGGTAGCAGGGGCCCAACTTCACAGGGTATTTGTGGCCATTAGAGAATGGGTGATATGGTCAGTTCATCCAAACGTTCAAGGGACGCTAACAGTTCTTCATTCTTAAATATGGATAGCTAATTTAAATGTAATACATTGTAGGACCAAGTAGATGAAACAGAAACTCATGACCTTGCAGCCATAAGTTGTTAAGTTTGAAAAGGAGAGAATCACTCAACTCTCTGGAACTCTAATCCTCGCAGCTCTGGGAACTTGAAACATCAACCTAAAAATTTTGAATTGTAACCCACGTATTTAAAATAAAATATTAAAAAATTTCACTAAAAAATTCTTATGCCTTGGGGGCACCAGATTGTCACCAACCATTAACCCTCAATCTCTGAGAAGATCACATTCATTCTGTACTAAGTTGTTTAAGGACAAAGCAAAGGAAGAAATATTTAGACCATCTTGATTACCTTATACAAATAAAAAAAAAGGTAGGAGGATTGAAGGTTATCCACATTAAGACTTTTTTCCCCCTCTAGTGATCTTGAATAAATATAATGTGCAATTTGTTATATAAAATAACTGGAAATAGGGGTAGAGGGTGGGGAACTATATTACCAAACAGACATAGGCACTGAATCCACTTTCCTGTGAGAAGTATTAAAGCAGAAAATGTAGGGGTGAATAGCTTAGCCCCTTGAAAGATAAATCCTTTAAGATCAGCAAATTATATATATTTTTTCCAACTACAACCCTGATTCACAACATCGGGACTTGTGGCTCATCTGTCAGTGCTTAGCTCCGTTTTTCCCTCTGCAACCTCACCGCAGGAGTTTTACAAGATGGAAAATTCACTTAGGCTACCTGCTCTAGATAAAAGTCTAGAATGGTGAACTCAAATCCCAAGAGCTTCTGGTACACACTTCAGTTCGACAGAGAAAAATTTTAACTGCACTTGAAAGAAAATGACCCTGGAAAATAGGTTAGCAAGGCAGCAGGAAGTGTGTGCCTCGATATGTTTTGAATTTTGAATTCTAAGTCCTCTTTACAAGCAGAAAATGCTGCTTTATGCCTCCAGCTAAAAGACAAAAATAAAACAGAACCCCACAACTCTCTTATCAAACTGCAAAACTCCCCCAAGAGGTTTGATCTGTGGAGATGCAAGTATGCATTATTTGTGCTTTAAAAAGATCATTTTGTAGAAAACCAAAACCTAACTATTTTGAACAATTTAGGGATAGGTTTTGCTTTTCAAATTAAACTATCCATAGGAAGGGGGCAAAAATAGTACCAATTCATACAATTTATAGATATTAAATTTTATAATTAACGTGTCCCTATTATTATATCCTTTTATGGATGGAAGAAAAATTTTAAAGTGTCTATATGTTTTTATAGACCATGTAGTCTGCATGTTTAAACAGTGATTGAATTAGCAAGAATATATTTCTGTGGGGAAGTTAAATATTCCTCTTAAGTACACATATATTCCAAATATACACACAACTTGTCTTTGTGTACCTGCATATAAGATTTCAATTTTGAAATATATTTCTTATGGCAGAAAGGCAGATGAAAGATAGACAGAGAGACAGGCAGATAGGGACAGACATGGAGGAAGAGAAGAAGGAAGTAAATGTATTACTTATTAAAATGCTCCTGTTTACAGAAAGCTCAACTAAGAATTCTGTGCTGCTTTTATTATAGAGTATAAACATTGTTGATTAAAAACACTGTAATAGTAAATTTATCTGTTCATTAACCAATAATTAAGGCTGCATTCTTCAGGTAAGCGTGGGTGAGGGGGGATAAGATTGTGTGTGGGAGCCCCCACGGCATTAAATACAGGCTGATGCATCTAACCCAGATTTCTTATTTCCATCTTAAACTGGACTGTAATTTATTTATTTTGTTTTAATGCCAAATTGATGTTTAATGAGTCGTTGTAATTTTACTTTAAATAAACCTCTTTGTGTAAGAAAAATACTTATTCACCGACTTTGATCTAAACAATGCTAAATGTTCTTTGATAAAAAGGCATTTCCACAAATTGAAAAATTGCAAGGAAATTTGCTTTTGAACACTTTTGCATCATATATCCAGATATAGGTAGAAACAAGCTTCCTTTATTAAATTCAATGCAATATGTCTTTAAAGATCCTCTAAGTGTGGACAATAAGTGCTCATTCTAGACAGATGTATGAATTCATCAAAAAACTAGCTTTTTAATGATTAAAAGTAATTATTGCTATGGTAGGAAAGTGATTTTTTTTCAATCCCCAAAATAATGGAATGCTGGATGGTTTCTACCCACCCCAATCCAAAATTTATGACAAATACTTCATCCTATTGTGGTATGGAATCTGAGCTTCTTCCACACCAGTCCTCTCACTTGTGAACCACTTTAGCTATCCATGGAAACACTATGTGTAGGATCGGGAACAAGCAGGGTTCATAAGACAGAAAAAAAAATCCAACACCAGGTATGCACATACATATATCCATACCAGGTGTTTGTAGGGGGCAGGATCCAGCTTCTTACTTCCTCACCTATTCCCACCTGACACTGGCTCTCTGTAGCACCCATGACAGTGATGCTTCACATCTGGATTCAGGGAGTACCTTCAATTAGTGAAAAAACTTCATAAACACATTTTCCCTATGGATGAGAAAAGGAATGAAAATTTAATCCTGTTTGAATTGCTTACAAATAGGAAAGTCCTTATTCATATAACTGTCTAAACTACATTAAAACTCGTACCCCAATCCCATGTCTGACTAACTCTAAATAGAAGTATGATAAACTTACTTCTACAACATGCCAGGACCCACTAGATTTTAGACAGAGAAAGACACAAAAATGCAGACATAGAAGTTATGTCTCAAAAAACAGATCCAGACTATTCTAACACAAAGAAATTAAAAAAAAAAAAAACTGGTCTGTTCATTCACAGCAAGAAGATGTTTCCAGCTGATGTGTTTGATTGAGCTAGCTGATAAGTTTTATTGCTCTCACGTAGACAATGAAACAAACGCCTAATGGGGAAAATTGCATGGAGTCTAACTTGGAAGCAGAGTTGGCCTCTGGCTGGTGAATGTGTCCAGCTGAGAAAACTAGTTTCAGTCCTCTAGAAGGTCGAAAATGTAAAGCAGGAAAGAAAGACAGAAGACGGATATTTCATTAAGATAGATGAACTCAAAAAGAGCGGTGATGCAGAGAAAGTTAATAAGGGAAGTGGAGAATAAGTGGCGTTGCAATTATTGCCAGTATAAAGCACATTGCTCAGGGTCCCATCAATCCTTTCAGGTTCAGTCCCCCATGCTTAACAAGATGATCTGCCTGGCTCTGTGCACATGCATTTCGTCCCACTCTCTTCACTTATTTCCTCTTCAAATAAAAGGTGCTTTCAATGCAGTGTTAAGGCTTTTGACCAAAATCATTCTACTATCAGAACACCATTCTTAAGGCATCTTTTGAATGTTTTTCAAAAATAAAAAACAAAAAACAAAAAAGAAGATTATTTACTAGGACTAAGGAACATATTTATAATGCTTCAACTACAGTCCTATCCAGCTTCACTCTTGCTGTAGAACTAATATTTTTAGACAAAGTAAAAATGAATATATGCCGGGCTCGGTGGCTCAGCCTGTAATCCCGCGCCTTTGGGAGGCTGAGGTGAGTGGATTCCCTGAGCCCGCGGGTTCGAGACCCGCCTGGGCAGCGAGACCTCATCTCTACAATAAATCAGAAAATCAGCTGGGCATGGTAGCATATGCCTGTAATTTCGGCTACTTGGAAGGCTGAGGCGGAAGGATCGCCGGAGCCCAGCAGGTCGAGGCTGCGGTGGCCGGAAGCGGCCACTGCACTCCAGTCTGGGCGACCGAGTGAGACTCCAACTCAAAAAAAAAAAAATGAATATATATTATCCATAACACAACATTAAGTAAAAGTACATTATTTTCCCTTTTTATCAATCCCAGTACCCAATACCCACTTGGTTTTTTTTAATGACATTTTTCTTTATTGTCACTGACATAGACATACCCTTTTTGAAGTCATGTAAGGATATTTTTTCCACTCTCACTTTTTTTTTTTATTCAGTCTCACTCTGTCGCCCCAGGCTAGAGGACAGTGGCATGCTCACGGCCACCAACATGCCACTAATTTTTCTAGATTTACTGTAGAGATTCAGTCTCGCCAAGTTGTCCAGGCTGGTCTCAAACCCGTGGGCTCAAGCAATCCTCTCACCTTGGTCTCTCAAAGTGCTGGGATTATAGGCGTGAGCCACAGCACCTGGTCATCACTTTTTAAATCTGTGCTACTTTTATCTATCTAACATAATGAAGATATTTCTGTGATCTTAGTACAAAACAAGCAATCAAAAAATATATAAGCTCTGTGGATTTGCTGTCATCAGATGAGAAACAAAATGAAATTACTGAGTTACCTCAAGTATTGAATGTGTGCTCTTTCTTATTCATACTTTCTCCATCTCAAAAAATGGGAACAATTATAATTTGTTAATGGGATGCTATGAAAATTAACATACCTATTGTGAATAAGGAATAGCGTGTTCAGCCAATAGTAAGCATTCATTAAAGTGCCTTTATTATTTCTATGGCTACTCAGTAACAATACAAAGTTTCTGATATTGATCTACTACGTTCAGAATTTAGATTTGCTTCTTTTTAAACAAATTGAAAATACCTACGACTTATTATTATCAAATAACTAACACTTTCTCTCTTTAAATAAAAATCCCCAACCACCTGTTACCCTTCCAAGCTTCGGTATCTTCTCCTCCCTTTGAGAATCTGTCTTGAAAAAATTATCTTCATCCCTTCTCTGTTTTTTTCACAACTTCCTATTCCATTGTCTATCTGCCATCTGGATTCCACCGCTTTCCTGAAATTTATCTCATAATAGTCTTTTTACCAAATTGAATTAATTCTCCAGTTTTTACTTGTCTTTTATTTTGGCAACACTTGACACTTGGACTCTTTCCTTTTGTTGGCCTCTGATAACCCTCTTTCCATTTCACCCCATTTCTCTGTCCATCTCTGAATACACAGCATTGCAGTCTTGCTTCTGCGCATAATTTTTTTTTTTTTTTTTTGAGTTGGAGTCTCACTCTGTCACCCAGACTGGAGTGCAGTGGCCGCTTCCGGCCACCGCAGCCTCGACCTGCTGGGCTCCGGTGATCCTTCCGCCTCAGCCTTCCGAGTAGCCGGAATTACAGGCATGCGCTACCACGCCCGGTTGATTTTTTTATTTATTGTAGAGATGAGGTCTCACCTGCCTAGGCGGGTCTCGAACCCGCGGGCTCAGGCAATCCACTCACCTCAGCCTCCCAAAGGCGCGGGATTACTGGCTGAGCCACCAAGCCCGGCTTGTGCATAATTTTTAAATGTTGCTGCTAATTCCCCGAAGTTGGTGTTTCTCTCCTGTGTCCCCTTCTCTTGTCTCATAATTTCTTGTAAGCAAGGGTTCAAATACCATTCATTAACAATTACCACTGATAGCCCTCAAATTTCTGTCTAAATTACTAAACTACTCAATTCTGTCTAAATTACTGTCTAAAGACAGTAAAAAAATCCTTTATTGTGCTGGACCTCTCAACTTGGATACACCCCAGGTGCTTCAGTATCAACATGTTCAAAACTGAATCCATGCTTCCTAGCCTCCTCTCTGTATATGTTCACTAGCTTAGAAAAGGGAAGTAGTATCTGCCCAATTGCTCAGGCAAGGCCTGGAAGACATCTTTGAATCAACCTTCTCATTCCAACACAGCACACATGCTGTTTACTTTAAATATCTCTTGTTTTTTCTTTTTCTTTATCTCACTGCCATTATATTAGTGCAGGTAATGTTATTTCTTAAATTTTTACTTTGCCATTTCTCAACTTACCCTCCATACACGGAAAGAGATCATGCTAGGATCACTAAGATGAAAAAAGCTATCACGGAAGTTAATGGTCAAACCAAAATTGCTTAGAATTCCATTTTCACCATTGTAGTTGTATAAGCCTTTGCAAATCACTTATTTCTTTATATATCAATTCCTCAGCTATAAAATGAAGGTCAATAATATATTGTGATGAATAAATGAGATATTGTATGTGAAGTACCTCACACGCAATAACTGTTTAACATTAAACAACTGTTTCTTATTATCATTATTTGAACATTTGAATAGATCAACTCTTCACATTAAAAACATTAGTGTGTTCCCACTAAGATGTCTACATTTTCTTAGTTTATAATTTACCTCTTAATAACTTGACGCTTTAATAACGTATTCATTTTGATCTATGCAGTAGCCATATTTAAATTTTTTGAAGTCCTTGTAAGTGCCACTCATTCATCCCAAGTCTTTAAACATGCTATTGTATTTTTTCTGATTCACCTTACTTCTCATCTGTGCCAATTAAATTCTACTAGATTTACGACTTGTAGACCTCACCTTTAACATGTTCATGATAGGCAACATTTGCTGTATAATTATTTTGTGCCAGACACTGAGTAAAGATTTACACAATTTTATTTTTAAGTTTTTCAAAACAATGTCATGAGGGAGAAACATTTCTCTGACTGACAAATAGATACCCTGCCTATGACACCTCTTGGTACCCTATACTTAACAAAATAGCAGAGGCTTGCTTTATTTTCTTCCCAGTTCTACTGTGAAGTCCATGAGGACAAAAACTTGTGTATTTAAAATAAACTTGTTCATTCATGTTATTATCCCTTAATTAAACAATTGTGGCACATAATAATCACTCAGTACATGTTTGTTGAGGAATGACTACGTAAGTGAATGTACTACTACCTCCCAGTACTGTGTGGAGTTTGCTATCCTCAGTCACTATGAGTTAGACAGTAAAATCCCTGTTTTGTGGATGAGGAAACTGAGTTTTAGAGAGGTCATCTAGTTATTGCCCAATATCCATAGTAACAGTCAGAGACAGTACTCATTTTCAGAAATTGTGAGACCCAAAGTTCTGCCTAGAAATGTTATTTTTAAAAATATAAACATCTGAATAACTAATCCTTTTAATGGGATCATTCAGACTAAAGTAAGTAAAGGTACTCATCACAAAGGGTCAGCGGCTGTGACGACCCAAAGCAATCTATTCACAGGTCAGCAGCCAATGGTCTATTCAATACACAACTGTTCAGTGACTACGAAATGGGTTGTTAAAGTAAATAGATTATAGGTCAAATCCAGACTACAGGGACTATATCCTAACAAACCAGGTTAAGCAAAAACAGATCTCTAGTGTTAGCCACTTTTCATTTAATTTATAATAATCACTGGCATTAAATTAATTTGTTATGCCTGCCATATTCTATTAGAATTCAAGTTAGCAATACCAGAAGCTCTTTTTAAGGTCATCATTTATAAGTGAATATTATACAGATCACCTATAATCAAGAGTTGTTATTTTGGAAGAAAAAGGATAAAAAAATTAAGCTAAGGCAACATCATTTCTGTTCAGTTTATGGGATGTGCTTTCATTACTTCTCTTGGGAACCTATTTTCATCATCTTTAAAACTATTTCAAAGTCAAGGTTAAAAGGAAGGAAAAAGAGAAGCAAAACAGAAAGGCAAATATTGATTGCAGTGTAGACTTAAAACTATAGTTTGCCAAAAAATCCATGATCTGCATTTCAGGCACCCTTGAAAACTCTAAACAAAAATTTATTTATTTATAGTCAATTAGTCACCTAGATTATAAGTTCTTGCAAGTCACCAAGTGATCAGTAGATATCATTTCTTAGAAAATTTTCTACAAAATTTATTTGTCTAGGAAGGTATATGAGAGAGCTAATGAATATTTGACTTAAGCGTGAACTATTGATATGCTTCTTAACAATATATAATATTTTCTAGTCAGTTTATTTCCTTATTATGGATATTTTCTTCTATATTATTATTAATTGAAAATGAAAGAATAGGCTGGTATAGGGTTTGACGCCTACAAACTTTAATTCATAAGCACAACGTGTGCTATGTCATTAGTACTGATTTTGGGGAACTTTTTTTTTTTACAGTTACACCATTTTATCAGTATTCTGATTTATTCTGTATCTCCAAATCTGCCAGTGAAGATTACTGCTGGGCTCCTGCACGGCTCACTGAAAGACATGGTTGTGCTATTATTATTACAGGATGCCTCCAACTCCAAGAGTCACTTTTATTAAATCGACTCATCACATTATTTATGTCTTCAAGTTCCCTAATTCACTTTTTGTCATTGATTTTTAGATTTTGCTTTTGACCTATTTGACTCTGCATAGCCTATGCCCATTTCAAATAACTCTTCAGAATTCCCGGGTTGGTCTTCCTGAGTAGAGTCGACTTTGTGAGCGGCCCCTATGTCTTGTGTCATTGTGATTACCCCCTGGGCTTTTCTATCTATTGCTCCTTCTACCTTCAGAATTAATAGATTGGGAAGATTAGGTCAATTGGCATTTCTGAGGCAAGTCTGAATTAATTTTCTTTGGCTTGTCTTGTTGAATTTCACACTCCCTGAACATTTCTCACTGATAAGCAGATTATGATGCTGGCTCATGCTCAGGGAGAGCAACTCCAAATGTGTTTACAGAGTTGTATTGTTACCTTTTAGCACCATCAACCGCAACGAACATTATCGTTTATAAAGTTAAAGCTCTTCATTTTAAATCTGTGTCAAGAGGCTAATATAACTGTGATTTTAATTACTAAAAATCAATTTCAAATTAATGTGAAATTTAACAGTGGGAGGTGTGTAGGAACCCAAAGACAATCAGCTTGGCCTTTACCTTAAGTGCTATCCTCTGTAAAAGACATTAACATAATGCTGGTTTTCTAGATCAGTGACTTTCAAACTAGGGTCTATGAAAAGCTTAAGTCAAAAGAGGAGTTCCTGGGGATTTATTATTGAAATTTAAGTCATGGTAAATCAAACTTGCAAATAGTGCAAATATTTTTTTTCAACTTTCTACTTAAAACAGCTGCATAGGGAGAATAATCATAAGAAGCCACTGGTTTCAGTATTTAGGAAATCACTGGTGTCATTAAGCAGAGCAATTTCATAAGTTGTGGAGGAAATTCATGTCCTAGGAGGTTTAGGGGAGAGAGAAGAGAGGAATGGGTAGAAAAACCACAAGACCCTTTTCAAACATGTTTGTGAAATGAATATCAAGACAACTAGAAAGCACAGAAGGTTAAAATATTTTTTATCTTATTAGTGATATAGCATTTGATTCCTTCACAAATAACAATGTAATGGAGGCAAGTATAAAATTCTGTATAAGTATCCTAAAAATGGTGACGATTACCATGGGTGCTATTTCCACAAGTGGGTGTAAAATCAAAGCAAAGTGGGTAAACCTTGGAAAGGAGGAGGGACAATGTATTTAAGCTGTTTATTTTAAAGTCACCAAAGAGACATAGAAGTGATTGTAAGTACAGGGAATGAAAAAACTACCACAAAAGGGCTTCTGCGGTCATTCTTCTCAAGACACAGCAACATGTATCTTCCAGTGGTCTTCTCTGTCTTCTAACACTCATGAGCCCTCAGAGCATTGTACCAGCTAATCACTCCCCTTTTCAGAAACACCTTCTGTTTCTAGGATCCCCAGGTCCCCAGTTTGCCCCTCAATTGATTGACTACTTTTTCCTTGTGTACTTTGGTGGTTCCTCTCCTCCTGCCTCTGAATGTGGGCATGTCTCAAAACTCTGTCCTTTTATCTCTTCTTACATATGCTATCTATCCATGTTTATATCTAATTTCAGGGCATTAAGACAAAACAATGAAAGGTTTCAAATCTATATCACCAGACACAATCTATTTGCCTCAAAGGACTCATAAATTAAATTGCCTCCATAATGTTTCTAGTTAGATGTCTAATAGGCATTTTAAGGTCTTCCTGCCTATAATAAGACTCTTGCTGGGCGTGGTGGCTACCACCTGTTATCTCAGCACTTTGCGGGGATGAGGTGGGAGGATTGCTTGAGCCCAGGAGTTCGAGACTAGCCTGGGAACATGATGAGATCTTGTTGCCACAAAAATAAATAAATAAATAAATACAAATGTACATACATACATATATAAAAGTTAACCGGCATGGAGGTGCATGTTTACAGGCCTGTGGTCCTAGGTACTTGGGAGGCTGAGGAGGCAGATTTGCTTCAGCCTAGAAGTTCAATACTGTGGTGAACCATGATTGTGCCACTGTATTCCAGCCTGGGCCACAGAATGGGACCCCAACTCAAAAAAAAAAAAAAAAAGGACGACTGGGTGAGAGTGCCTACGAGGCAG
Organism: Cephalopachus bancanus; assembly: GCA_027257055.1. Classification (NCBI taxonomy): domain Eukaryota; kingdom Metazoa; phylum Chordata; class Mammalia; order Primates; family Tarsiidae; genus Cephalopachus; species Cephalopachus bancanus. Next base: position 3,487,273 of record JAPVLO010000173.1, on the reverse strand, counting down.
ATAATATAAAAACAAGCATCAGCAAGTCAGAGAGATAAACCAACATATAAATCAAGGCTCCATCCTTCCTATGTAAGTTTTGTTACTTAAATTTGGTGAGCTTTAATTGCATCACTTTGTACATTATTCCCTTTATTTTTCAAAACTCAAAGAATAAAAAATAAAAATAAGACAGGAAGTTTGAGGTAAAGGATCAGTGTTGTTTAATTCTGTTCTAGTTCTGAACCATGCTTGCCTTTCGACCATGCAGTCATCTTACTTGCTCTCCATTCAGCTCTTTACTCATGTGTAGAAGTACAAGCTTTCAAAACTAAGATGTGTGCAGGTGAGGGGTGTTGACACATTGTAAGTGACAATTTTACCTGCAAAATGAACCTCTCTTGTGTTATCTGAGAAAGCAATTTTATGATCTTGTCAAATAAACCCATGAATTTTGCAAATAGCGCAGTTTTTCACTATTTTCCACTTATTTAGCATGACCTTTTCTGACCTATCCAAAGGTTATTTATCCTTCAAACCTCACCCTAACACATTCCTTTTTGGTCTTTTCAGTGGACTGCAATAACTCCTACAGAATCTTTGTGCTACATAGCAAGACCCATTTAGCACTTGTCACCTACCACCTTCTATGATAATTATGTGTCCAGTCAGCTCACATATCTCCTGGCAAATGTTTTGAGAGCAGTGAATGGATGTCACACCAATTTTTGATCCATTAAAAAGACTGGCAATTAAAATACTTATATAATTTGCAGTCCATTAAAAGGAAAGAAAACACCATCAACAACAAGTATATTATGTTATGTTATATTCTTACATTACTTTTTCTTTAACAATATCTATGCAATGTAGATTTCTGCTCTCATTGCTTAATATTGGGTATTCCTTCATTTTATTTGTGTAGTGGGAAATAGTAGAAAAAATTAGTACTGTGTATGAGGAATATAAAATAAGTTAAATATTAAGTATTCCATATTTTCGCACAGAACTCAACAAAATAAATTAACTTTGAGCTAGTAGTTTAACAAATAACTACTTACAATAAGTCTTCCTAAAATATAAGGCCATGAGTTACTTTGTGTAATATACGTAATAGATTTCTTAAGAAGAATGTGGTGACATTTTAAAAATTCCTATTTTAATCTTTTATTTTACTCTGAAAATTCAATGAAGCTCTGCTATGAGGTTGAAAATGTATTAACCTCTTTCTGACCCAGAAATAAGTTAATTGGTTAAGCTAAAAGTAAATGTTTATTAAATGCATTAGGCTTCATAATTAATGATAAGGCTTTGGCACATAAGTTGATACAGTATTTTTTTCCAAATTATGAGATTAAAAATAGTTGAATGTATGAAAGATTTCAAACTAGAAAACATTAGCTAAAATGACAGGAGGAAATATTTCTCAAGTAAATTATATGAGATGGCTAAAATTAGAACTAGGAAAAGAGGATGAATATAGATTAACAGATAATATCTTGGGTGTGGAGGGCAGATGGACTGTCATGAATCAGGATTATAGCCCCCTTGTGACAATATATTAATATTTAAATATGCAGCATATGTTACAAATAATCACAATGCACAAAATAAGTATGTATTACAATATGCTTCATGATAGGCTAGAAAATCTTTACACATGAAAGATTCAATCTGTAACATGAAGCTAACAATCCGGAGTTAATAAAAGCAACATCAATCATTTGAGATGTTTAATTTTCTCAGGTGTTCAATCTACTATTCTTAAGGCTTTTAAAGAGAAGATACTGGGTTCATATATTCCAAATCTCTAGGGAAAAAATAATTCCTTTACTCAGTATTATAGGAACCCTCTACTATTGATGCTCTTCAGTTAGCTGGAAACATTTAATAAGCATTTATGGTTTTTCAAAAGCTAAAACTTATTCTGTATAAAGGAAAATATAAACATGGTACTAATAAATATAAAAAGAATTTGCTGTTGAAAAGAATTTTACATCTCATTCTCTCTTGAATTCTAAAAATATATATTTTTAATAACAATATGGATCTTGATGGATGAGGACAATCGAAAATAACATATGTTGACTCACCTTTGAGTATGTTGAGCAATTCTGAAATTGAAAACTCATGACTTGATTGTTTTATATAATAGGAAAGCATAACTTCATTTCAGAAATCAAAAAAATTATGTAGACTAGGAAAATCTACAGACATATAAAACATATTACATTTAAATATTGCTTCTTAAACCTTAATGTGTATTCTGATCACCTGGAAATCTTGTTGAAATGCAGATTCCTCATTCAGTCGGTGTGGGGAGTTTGCTTTTCCAACAAGCTCCCAGGTTATGCAATACTTCTGGTTCATGAACAGACTGCATTTGGGTAGCAAGACCTTAAATTGAATTAGTTAATGTTTAATAATCTGCCATAAGAAAAAAAGATTAGGATGAATGGAGCAAACAGGAAAGGTAAAGTTATTTTCTTCTGCTGAAAGATCAGCTGGATGATAACTCTATTTATCATGCCCTTAAAATAAATACACACATTAGCTGCCCATTAAACTTCAGACATAGAAAAGTCATGGGTTTTATAAGACTCATCTGCTAAAGTCTGCACAAAAGGCAATACTGTGAAGCAAAAACGGAAATATTAAGACCATTTTCAATGGGTCTTAAAAGAGAGGGAACCATCAATAATTTTAACAGCAATTTACAAGAATTTTTGTTTGTTCGTTTGTTTCAATTTATGTGGACCCAAGTACTTTCAACATTTTTCCTCTAAACTTTTCAATACAAATGCAGCAAGCATCTGTCTTTCTCTGTACTGTGTTTTACTGTGTTTCATATCTAACCTATCCCCCACAGGCATCAAAGCTGAACATGATGGTCATGCTGTTCCATGAAGCCCTGAAAGACAAACAAAAGAACAAACACAACCCAACGACTTAAAACTTGGAGCCAAGGGAGCTCTCCAGGTTGCAGGATGCCTCTCTGATCCTCCTAGTAAATATAAAAGCCTCTTTCTTCAGTAACTGAAAACAATCATAACTGTCTTTCCTCATGTCTTGTAGAACCTCTGGGGATAGAGGAGAGACGCAGAGTATAGAAATGTGCACCAATGTGTCCGCGAATGGATTTGATTTACACAGTTTGGCTTGTTGTAACCTGTGACAATAGATAATGGATTTCCTTATATATAGTTTCTTTTTTCTGCAGAAGACCCTAAATGGTATAGCTATAAAATTATGTTTTTGTAAAGTGATCAAATAATACTTATTGAGCTGCAACATAAATTTTATATAGCTTTGTACCTAAATGTGCATAACAGAAACATCATCACATGTATGTATTTATTGATTATAATTCAGTTTAGAAGTCACATCTACTTTTATTTTTTGATATAGATGAAGAGAAAATGCAGCTATATCCACTATATATAAGTTTTAAAGGCAATATTCTTGAGATGAGAAAGTGCATTTCTTTTTCTAAAATTTTAATTATTATGAATGCATAATACATATGTATGAAGTAAATGTAATATTTTGTTATAAGCAAACAATGTGCAATTATTAAATAGAAGAAACTGGGAAATCCATCACCTTGAAAATGTTGTGTTAGAAACATTGCAATTTCACTCTTTCAGAAATTTTGAAATATGCAATAAATTATTTTTAACTATGGCTGTCCTATTGTGCTACTGAACACTAGATCTTATTCCCTCTACTGAATTTTAAGAGGAAAATTAAACTGTAAAATTTACATTAAAAACATACAGCAATAAAGCCAAGACCGTTTATATGTTATGGTTTACTAGTAAAGTTAAATATTAAGGAGAAATGCAGGAAAAACAGTGTCTTATGTGTGTCATACCAATTTCTATGCATCTATGTAAGATTTCTAAGTTTACTGGGATGTTAAGTCATTTACTTTGCTGTGCCAGCAATACAGTACCACGATTATTATAAAATATATTAATTTTTTCATAAATACTCAACCCTCTCAATTCCTATCACTTAAACTTTATCTAAATCTTCACCAAACCTGAAAATATGAAGCAAATAAAATACTTTTCTAAAAGATTCTGGTTTTTTTTATCATGACAATGCTGTTATCTGTGAAATCATAAACAAATTATCTTAATTAAAATATTTTAATTGGCAAAGGAAATATAATTCTTTATGTAATCTTGTATAGTAACACCAATTCGATTTTACTAACATGAATTATCTGCTAACTTTAATAAGCTATTTGTCCATAAAGAAATGTATCTTTTCTTGTAATGAAATATTTGAAATCACCTGTACTTGCATGTTTATTGCAGCACAATTCACAATTGCAAAATGTGAGATCAACCTAAATGCCCATCAACTAATCAGTGGATAAAAAAAGTGATACACAAACAACCATAGTATATATACAATTCTATTCAACCATTAAAACAATAACAAAATAATGTCTTTTGCAGTAACTTGGACAGAATTGGAGGCCATTATCCTAAGTTAAGTAATTCAGGAACAAAAAACCAAATACTGCATGTTCTCATAAGTGGGAGTTAATCTGTGGGTTTTCCAAGACATAGAGAATGGTACGATGGACATTGGGAACTCAGAAACGGGAGGATGGAAGGGAGGAAGGGTGAAAACCACCCATTAGGTGCACTGTGCACCAGTGGGGGTGATGAGTACACTTAAAGCCTAGACTTCTGCCACTATACAATATGTTCATGTATCCAAAAACCATTTGTACCCCCAAAATTATTGCAATTAAAAAGCTAAAATCACATTTGAAAAAAGAAAAAAGTCTAAGACATGCCCTGGAAATCTTAGACTTTACTGATGAATAAAATTTTGGGAAATGAGCTTTATGCTTTCAATTTTGTAATATCTATATCTATAACTGCATGTGAATAATTCCACCAAAAAACAGAAAGTATTCATTCAAAAGCAGACATTAACTTTTGCCTAAGATTTTGGATTTTAATACTTATTCACTAAGTATATTTATTGAACACCTATTATATGTCAATCGCTGTAGATCTGTCCATTGAACACAGACACATGCAACTTTTAAATAGCTGAAATGTGGCTAGAGTGCCTGAGGAAATATTTTACTCATTATTTTCTATTTTAATTCAACTTAAATTGTCATATGCAGTTGGTGTCTACTGCTTTGGACAGCATAGCAGTTATAGGCAACAGGGATAGAGCTTAATTGTAAATTAAAAAAAAACCTGCCTGATAATGTTTATTCCAATTACCATAAAATATAAAAATATATACAATTGTAAAAATGTACAATAAGGTAGTGATAAGTGTTATGAAGAGAAATAGAGATAAGCAGATATAAACTTAAAAGGATAGGAAGCATGGAAGAGACAGTCCTAAAGAGAGCCAGAATGGAGTGAGAGAGGAAGCCATATGACCATCTAGAAAAGATCCTGCCAGGTAAAGACAGAAACTTAGCAGGGAAAAAAAGATGTTACTAAGCAAATGCTTCAAGGAAAAAGTGACTTGTCTTCAAGAAAAAAATGTGATGTTTCAATTTACTTTTATAAATACAAGCAGTGGGTGTAGTTTTTAAACAAATGAAAAATATTCTTAAAATAAAATTATTATACAACTTTAGATAATCTAACAAAGGTACATCAAATATTTATGCCCTTCTTGACATTAAAGTTGATCAGTGGAAAGCTTACTTGCCAATCTCATAAGGCTTACAATATTTAAACAGTTTTAGCAGGTTCTCATAGAATTTTATATATGCAAGAATCTTGAAAATTCTACTCTAAATTTCTGATTGTACAGATAAAGACAGGGGCTAAAATATAATACTTGATTCTTGTCGCTAGCACTTTGACATTCAGTCCCCCTTAATATACTATGCGCTGTGTCTCATATCTCTAATGCAGCAAAATATTAGAGAGGTAATATATATGACAGGCAAAGACACCAATTATGAACAGAAAATCAATGCTTGTTAATTAATGTATGAATAGTTGTCGGGCTAATTTCTACTTTTTCAAAATCTGAGACTACTAGATGTCTTTAAAGTAAGTTTACCTAGACTTCAATACTTTTAATTAAGAGGGAATGTTTTGTTTTGTTTATGATTAATTCAAGAAAGAGAGGAAACTGTGTAATTACTAGATCATTTTGAGAAAGGTAAACTAGCAAATTGAATAATGTACTTTCCAATGTAGAACTTTGGATTTATACTTTGAAAATGCTAGGTGATCCCAATCCAGTGAAGAGTTGTTAATGTAAATTAGCAATTAAATTGTAGACTAGAAAAGGGCTCAATTACACTAGTAATACAGATTTGTTAACAGGGGTTTTTTAAAATCTAAAAAATTTTACTCCTTAGAATACAAATTCTCTGTAATCTTAAATGACATTTTTTTAAAATGGCAAAATCTCTTTTATCAACCTGCCAGATAGAATATACATAGGCTTTTTAGTGTTCTATGTCCCTTAAGTTCTTGATCTTTCCAGGTAGTATTTTAAAATGAAAGCTAAGCTTTCATTTGATCTTTTTTATGAACAAGTAGACAATAGGAAAAAGTAGTGATGTCTATCTTCCATCTTACTGAAAAACACTAGCAAATGATTGCTGAAGAAGTTCTCAAGGCCATGACCTGCACTCTACTTATGTGCAATCTCCTAAGACAGAATTTCTCAAAGCACTGAAGTATATTTTTGATGCTTGACTATCGATTCATACTTTAATGAATACCTTGAAAGCTCCCCTTTTTAAAAAAATTCAATGTACTCTCTGAGCTTTTAAACTTTACTAAAGGGTAAATCCTAATTCTGCAAATAATGCACATATATTCTTACCACATTATTTTATAATAACTCATTCATTTGGTCCATTTTCTTGTCTAGAATACAAATTCCTTGGAGAATGTACATACCTTGAAAATATAAATTCCTGGAAAATGGGGAGAATATCTTGTTCATTTTGTTGACCTCATATTTTAGCATGCAGTAGGTTCTCAATAAATCCTTGATAAGTATTTGAATGAATTTGAAGACTCATGCCCCTCTCCTGTTCTCCATCTTGAATTGCTTTGTAATGACTATAACTGTTTCATCACCTTTGGAGGAAAATAATATACAATCTCAAAGCTAGCACCTTCCCACATTTCAACTTGAAAACAACAAAAACACCTAGAAAGTTCTCGTGTGCTCACTGCAATCTAGCACCAGACCACCATGTTAGGCATTTCTCTAACCACTTTCCTGCACAAACCTTTGCCCTGTCAAACCATTAGCATCCTCATCTGGACTTGCCTTGCATTTTCTGTGTACTATTCCCTCTCTTCTATATGTTCTGTCTCAGGCTCCTCCTGAGAGCATTTTCTTCCTTCTGTTAAAACTGTGCTAATCCTCTTTCAAGAAGCTGTATAAAAGAGAGAAATTGAATGAAGTCAGAAATGAGGGATTCTTGCTAGGATCGAGTCATTTGCTTTCAATGTGATCCTAGACAAGTCATTTTACTACTATAATTTCCCACCTGTAAAAGTTGGAGCAAATTAATGCATTAATTAGCTAAATTTAGCCATTCCATAACGTATATATATTTCAAAACAACAAGTTGTACATAACAAACATATACACCATTAATTTGTCAATTAAAATTAATTTTAATAATTGCAGGTGAATCAATCTATAACTAAAATAATTGCTTAAAGAATTAAAAAGAAACTAACATTCTTCTTAGTATGTATTAAGAATGTAACACATATTCTGCTTCCACCATGCACTTCATTCTTAACATTAATGTTGCCAGTGTTAAGATATGGGAAAAATATCTGATGTTCCAAACCTATTATTTATTTGTGAATAATTGAGTGAATAAGGGTTAAAATTATATAAAAAACTGAAAGTCCAAGTAAATATAAGTTATTATTGACTTAAACTTTATTTGAGATATTTCTCTCAAGGCTCAATCCCTTTTGTGAAGATTTTTCTGACCATCCAAGTTAGAAATAAAAGTTTTCATTACTATAGCACTTCTTGGCTGCATATATATTGCCTTAGATTATAAATATATAATCCATGGATTTATAAGTAGTTTTATAAAATCGTTTTAAGATTGTTGGATTTCAAATGACAAGGACATATTCATTCTGACTTAACAAAAATGAATTCAAAACTAGAGGGGTGGTGTTAGAAATGTATTAGAAGGGCCCTGGGCTATCTCATAAAATAGAAGGAAGATTGAATAACTAAGCACTGGTGGATAAACTCAGAAAAGTGGAAGTCCTAGTGGATGGAGCAGATTCCTTAAGAGATGTGGATAAAATAATACAGGTAATCTATGAAAAGGATAGTCCTTTTCCTACATTTATCTGCAAAACTGCACCTTTTCAAATCATTCAATTTAAACACTAGGTCTATTGAATCATCGCCAGAAGCATACATAACTTCCCTGTTTTTATATTTTTTAAAGGTTCAGATACGATTTTATTATCTTTCAACAAACAACAGAAAAGAAAAACTATTTATCAAGAAACATCCCACTGACCAATTCTTTTGTCAAACACCTCAGTCCTGTTGCTCCTTCCTCTACCACTCAATACCTAATAGTTTTTGTAAAATCTAGAAAGATAAATTGGAAATATGTACATGAAACCTCAATTATAGCACAAGGTATTATTGCTATGCCCACAAGTAGCTGACTAAAGTCATATTTGTTTGTAAACAAACATATATCCAGTGACATGCTACACATTTACTATACCCACGGTGAATTTTTTCAACCTAGAGAAATAAAGGTGTCTGACAAGTCAAGTAAATCCCATGCCAAAGAGGACAGCATCCTAAGACCTTCCCTTTTCTTGAAGGGAAGATCTTGGTCACTCTATATGAGGATTTGTGCTGTGTGCTGCAGGAGAATAAAATACATCCATACACAGAGAGAGAGAGAGAGAGAGAGAGAGAGAGAGAGAGCGAGAGAGACTCTCTGGCACTCTTCTCTTATAACTTCATTACTTTCTATTTTTCCTTTAGTCGGGTTTCATTATATTTAACATAATAAAATAAGTTCAGGAAAGCAAGCACACTATCTCAAATCTTGTATGGAGTTAAATTAATTAATATCAGCCGGGTTCGGTGGCTCAGCCTGTAATCCCGTGCCTTTGGGAGGCTGAGGTGAGTGAATTGCCTGAGCCCGCGGGTTCGAGACCCGTCTGGGCAGCTTGGCGAGACCTCATCTCTACAATGAATCAAAAATCAGCGGCGTGGTTGCGCGCGCCTGTAATTCCGGCTACTCGGAAGGCTGAGGCGGAAGCATCGCCGGAGCCCGGTGGGTCGAGGCTGCGGTGGCCGGGAGCGGCCACTACACTCCAGTCTGGGCGACAGAGTGAGACTCCAACTCAAAAAAAAAAAAAGAAAGAAATTAATATGAATCCCAATTAGACTGCCTATCTGTTAAACTCTAAACACATGTGTTTTTCTAAAAGAAATAAGTCATATAAACAAAGGGCACACTACCACCCATTGGATAACATGTCCACTACCAAAGGGAGAGAAGGGCTCACTAGACGCCCAAATTCACCTGTATGCAATTTACTTTTGTAGCGAATCCTCACATGTGCCCTACAACTCTAAAATAATAAATAAATGCCTTATGTAAAACCGACGTTACTGCAGATTACCTTGGATATATATTCTTAATCATTGCCTTCTAAGGAAAGGGGAGATGATATTTAATTATAATAATTAAAGAGAACATCAAAGTTATGAGTTTACAGAAGCTTCAAAGAAAGGTTCTTTTAATTTTTCTATTTGAAAGTCTCCTGAAATCCCCATGGAAACGACCTTTTACTAATTCTGTCCATATTTCTATGGAAGTGAAATCAGTTTTAAATATTTCTGTTAAATCGGATTTTATTAAACAAACAGGGCTAACATTTAACTTCAGGGTCACTAATATGTAAGTTACACACGCACATACAGAAACAATGTAACTTCCAAGTTTTAAACATATAGATTATTTCCGTTTAATTCTATTGCATGAATCAAGATGAATTTTTAAAAGCTGATTTGACAGAAGATTATTTAAGTAAAAAGAGTTTTTTAAAGTGAAATTGAGAAGAAAACTTTGTTGAAAAACTTTCTTTTATCGATATTATTATTATACCCAATGATGCTTACATCACTCCAGGCAGTATTCTAGGTGCTCTCAAATATTAACTTGTTGATTATTGCACTCATATAAGCACTATAGATACTATAACACATTTAGTATTTTTCTATTTTACAACTGTTGAGTCACTTACAAAATCATTGTGTACAAATTAAAACACTGGGGACAAAAATTCAACCATGACCTTGGAAAACTAATATAATTTTTTAATTTTCTCTCATCTCTACCATCTTTTTGTACTTGAGTTTTTAGAAGTACAATAAATCTTCAATGAACTACTCTGTTTCTGATGATTTCTGGTCATTTCCTCATATTACTTGTTTATTTTTTGTTTAGAGAATAAAATTATTTTAATATTTGCTCAAAATCTACAAGTGGGGAATTAAATATACTATTAAAAGTCCAGGAATGTCATCTAAAGGTGAAACACAAATAAAATGTGAAGTATGTATTATATTTTACAATACAAGTATTTTTGCTTTTCATTTACAATAACATCCATATAGTACTAGACATCATTTAAAATGTAGTTTGTGATTTCTATAAAAAATTTCAAGGAAATAGTGAGCATTTGTTTCTACTCATTTAATTTACTGTAAGAGGACTGAAAAGTTTTATAGTTTTGAAATTTTTGGACATGAGGGACACAGATGGAACCACTCAGCCATTACAGTGGATGCTGAAATATAGGAAACAACGCTAAACAAATCAAAAATGTTTCAGCTAAAGAAACATCATTCATACAAATCAGGGATGGCTACCAAAAGAGTATCTGTAATTACAACAATGGGTGTGTTATGTGTCAAAGGAGAATTGCTGGTTTGATTGAGAATGGGAACTTGTGTGAGTTGTGTCAACTGAGAAATCTCCATAAGAAAGTCACTAATTCATCTCTTACTTAATAGGTAAGAAAGGATAGAAATAACAGTTTAAATGCAATAATGATAAGTTTTTACTTTTGTGACAAATTATTTGATTTTACCAGAACTTTTTAAGTAAAGTAAGTATTTGCACCAAACACACACGCTGTGGGGAAAAATAATTCACGTTCATGGGATAAAGGGAGGCATTGTTACATTTTCACAATATTAATAATTATGATACTTAAAAGTATATTCACTTAAAAATAGTACCAAAAATGCTGACTAAAAAGCAAGATACAAGGTGTTACATATGACATGAATGCATGTATATGAAATGTCCAGAGAAGTTAGTTTTATAGAGATAGAGGGTAAATTAGTGGTTGCTTGGTGGCCAGATGGGGACAGAGTGAACAGTAAATAAGCACAAGGGTTATCACTGGGGTGATGAAAATATTTTAAAACTAATTTATAGTGATGGTTGCTCAATATGGTAATTTACTAAATGTTATAAAATTAAATATTTTAAATTAGTGATTTATATAATTTGTAAAATGTACCCAATTACGTTTTAGAAATACAAGGATCAATAGTTTTTAAAAGAAAAATGACATTGAAGTGATTTTGCACTCAATCTGTGGTTGTTTATTGTGAAGTTTAAACAAATTCTTTGGATATATCACTCAGTGTCTCTGAAACTCAGTTTCTCCATCAAGGAAACAAGGTTAAGAATAATATTTGCCTCATAGGACTATTTTGAGGGTTAAAAAATAATTCACAGATAAAAGATTATATACTTGATGAATATTAATTACTAAGTGCAGTAGCTCTAACACTGGTATGAATCACCAAAAACTAAAGGGGAATCGTAACTGAGGGGAAAAAAGAAATGCAAACTAAAGAAATGAACTGATGGGAATTGTACTTTGAACAAGAACATAAGTTTGTATTGATTAGAAATTTCAGCAAGGATGTCTTAGTTCCGAGTCATGAGAAAACTTTTCTCTTATCTCTCTGTCCTGGCAGAGGATTCACAGAAAAACAAAACAAAACAAACAAAAACATACTCATCCACCAAGTTTGAAATGTCTTTGATCATGAGTTAGACAAAACCACATGTAGTAAAAATGTACTGAGAAAAGCATCTCCAATATATGAAAAATGCTGTGAAAATATTAAAAATAACAAAATTTTATACATATTTCAAAAATGAATTCTGGGCCAGTGCATTTTGATGTATGCTTATGTAAATTTTTCATTTCATTGTCTTTGTCTCTTTTTCAAATCAATCCTGATTGTTGGGATGAGTATTAGATTAAAAAAAAAAAAAAATCCTAGTTGAGCCAAATAGGGGCTGTGTGACCTTGAAAAAGGCTTAAACACTGAGCTTTAATGTCCACAGAAATGGGGATAGAAATAAAATTTACATATTTTTGTGGGGCTCAAACACTATTTTATGTGAGATTAATTTATAAGCTTATATAGCTATTGAAGAAAAAAAGGTGTTGTTTTTATTACTATCTTTGTAAGAAGAAAGAAAATGCCAGGCAAAGTCTAGGTTGGAAATGTGAGCATGAATAGGAAATTATACCATTGTCCTGTCACTCCATAGGGATTATCTGTGCAACCTTAGAGCAGCGAAAGGACAATGGACAAAATATAAAAAAGAAATAAAATTTAACAAATAATGAGGACTGCATACATCAAAAGGAGTTTAAATTTAAAGCTGCCCTATTCCATTTGGCTAGCTCTTTCTGGCTGCATATTTGCATGTCTGCTAACAGCATCAATTATATATTCGATAAAGAGCATTTCATTAATATGATCAATGCATTCATTCCTATGGCAAAATGTATGTCTTTAATGTGTTACCTCATTTTATACTGCACAAGATAAGGAAGCTAAACTGTTTTGAGGTTTTAGCCATTATGGTAGGAGGAACTGGTTACAAAGAAAGTTCATTTTTGAAAAAATAGTCAGTACTGAGAAAAGAATATTAAATTCTTTTTATTTGAAATACTCCCAGCTATTTTCAAAGCATATTCATTAAGAGTTGCACTGAGAGTCCAATAACTTTTTATTTGATTGTTACCCAGGGCCACAGGCTCTGGGAAGATTTTATAGATGGCCTTTACAAAGTCTGTGGATACTTTGATTTACAATTTTAAAAAAAGTATACATATGTGTGTATAATATGTACATATTATACACACATATGTATACTTTTTTTACTGGAGAGGGAGCCTATATCTTTTAAATTATACTCAAAGGAGTCCAAAACACAAAAAGTTTCAGAACTTCCCGTTTTAAATGAAATATTTAAAGTAGAAAATATAGCCGGGCTCGGTGGCTCAGCCTGTAATCCCGCGCCTTTGGGAGGCTGAGGTGATTGGATTGCCTGAGTCCACGGGTTCGAGACCTCATCTCTACAATAAATCAAAAAATCAGCCTGGCGTGGTAGCGCATGCCTGTAATTCCGGCTACTTTGAAGGCTGAGGCGGAAGGATCGCCGGAGCCTAGCAGATCGAGGCTGCGGTGGTCGGCAGCGGCCACTGCACTCCAGTCTGGGCGACAGAGTGAGACTCCAACTCAAAAAATAAAAAATAAAAAATAAATAAATAAAGTAGAAAATATACGTGTTATACTGGTAACCATTTATATGTCTAAGGCTATTGTATATTTTCAAAATGATAAAAATAAGTAATTATAAAAGGCACAATATTACATGCATTCATTTAATACAAATATTTAAGAACAGTCTCTTAAATGTATCAATAGTTATGATCTATAAATGAATTAATTCTAAGATTTTTACACTTCTCTACAAGACACGAACTAATAATGCTAAGAAAGTAACATGGTTATCGAAGAAAACAAAAGTTTTTTCACATTCATTGTTTTTGGTATTTTGAAATAAAAGGCATTTTATTAAATATATATTTACACTCAAAATGGCAAATAGTTGTCCAACTATTTTTCTTAACTATAAAGAGCATTGATTTATTTTAAACATCATATACAGATTTTTAATAATAAAACAAAACATAGAGACAAATATTAGGTGTTACTTTTCCCATTATATAGAGAATACTCTTTGTTCTATCTTGCAAGTATGTTAAGACAAAAAATAAATGAGTGTACTAATATTGATCATAATGTGCATTTTATCCTATAACAAAATTATCTAAAATTTGTTTTTGAAAAAAGTAAAAATTACTATAGCTTATAAACATTTTAAAAAGAAATTCATCATGAAGAGTCTCCTGTCATTCATTTATCTAAAGAGTATTTACTGAGTGCTTACTGTGCACCAAGAATTCTGCCAGGTTTCTTTTGAATTTGCAGTGTGTTATTACATTCCATTTTGCATACACAATTTCCAGTTTTATCCCCTCTTCCACCAAAACAAATATTCACATCGCAAGTCTTCTATTCAGAAGGTTGGTAAGTGTGGCATAGTAAAACACTTCAAACTATGCAGAAAGATCCATTTAGCAAAATACACACACCATAATACAGGTGATGAAGAAATACTTATTAAATAAACGAAATACAGAATCACCTTATTTTTTGGACTGTCATAGTATTTTAATGTGAACAAAAGAAAAGTGATTAGCATAATGATTAATTAAACTAATTTGAAAATTCTGAATTTGTTCATATGTTCATATGAATAAATTGTTACTTGAACATTTTTGAAAACTAAATGTTGGTGGCTATGTGCTAGGAAATATATTTAAATGGCAAAAATGGCTATGGTAAAAATAATCATGACTTTAGCCTATGAAACTTAGGTTAGCCGGGCTCGGTGACTCAGCCTGTAATCCCGCGCCTTTGGGAGACTGAGGTGAGTGAATTGCCTGAGTCCGCGGGTTCGGGACCCTCCTGGGCAAGGAGACCTCATCTGTACAATAAATCAAAAAATCAGCCGGGCGTGGTAGTGCGCGCCTGTAATTCCGGCTACTTGGAAGGCTGAGGCGGAAGGATCGCCGGAGCCCAGCAGGTCGAGGCTGCGGTGGCTGGGAGCGGCCACTGCACTCCAGTCTGGGCAACAGAGTGAGACTCCAACTAAAAAAAAAAAAAAAAAAAAAAAGAAACATAGGTTAATAAAAATATTAATTAACAGTGATAATATCAAAAACTATCTCTATTCAAAAAATTAAAACAGTTTACATATTATTCAAATGACATCAAAAGTAAGTTTCACTTTAACATATGTATTAAAATTTGATTGTATAATAAATTATATTTAATATTTAATGAATAATATAAATTTCAAGTTTTACAGTATAGAAGAATTAATGTTTCAATAATTTTCAATCTCAACTTATATATAAAATATATTCTAGGCCTATATGCTTATATATAATAATGGATTTATAACTGAGTATATAGTTATATAAGCATATAAACATATATCCATATACATATACACCTCAAAAATTAAGCACCATATTTCTAGTGATCAAATAAATTAAGAGTATAGACTAAATTAGCTGGTATTGTTTATCAAAATATACCCTTGATTAGTCATCAATTCATTCCTTCCTCTCCAACTTCATCATTCTTATTTAAAAGTCACTTGCTTCTTGTAAAATGTGACCAATAATACATATTTAGCAATACGTATCTGAATATTAATATCCAAGTTAATATCCAAATCATCTTTGAAATGTAATTAAGTGGTAAAAATGATTTAGATACTTATAAGAAATGAGCAAAAATTTTTGTAAGCAATTATATCTCATGAAAAAATATTAAAGACAAAAGAAACGGATATAACTGCTGGATACCATTAAAATAGGAAACAATTTTAAGGAACTAATAAAGGCAGAAAATGCATATTTTCAATGACTTATTTTGTATAGAAAAGCATTTGTAATCCCTGGCTTTTTAACACTGAACTAAGATATCAAGTCACTTGCTCAGTTCTTGTTAGTCTTCACATTTAACTACATCATTATGCAAATTATTTTTATTTATGGATGGAAAGGGCAAACACGCTCTGTTTTGTGTGCAGCATCAGAACCTCAAAGCAAGCTGACAGTATTTTCGTTCAACTTGATTTGTCGAATGAACCTGACTAAATTTCTCCTTTTGTGAAAAAAAAATTGGCACAAACAAAACAAAACACAACCAGTGAATAGGAAGAACAGGCTAAACATCTCTTGTTTAAAAAAATGTAATTTCAAGACCAACAGCAATTCTGAAACATGCATTCCACATCTATGATTACTAAGTTTCCATTTTTCCTCTATCAACAAATATCTTTACAAACTGGAGTCCTTCTGGGATATTTTCAGGGCGTCAATGATTTTTGTATTTGTTTTTAACAAATACATAAATAAAATAATCAATCCACAATTGGGAAAGTTACTTGTTATGTAAATGTAATTGAACTCCCCATTTCTTTTCTTAGGGAAGCAAAGCGAAAACCACTTAACACAAGTAAACACACCCTACACAACAGTGCAGAGGTACATGGAGTGCTTTGTGAGAATAGCCAGGTGGTTAGATCCCAGCAGACTTCATAGAACACCACCAAAGACTGTGGTGATTCATGATGGTACAGGGCTTAACCCAGAAATCTGAATTTTCTTAGCAAAATAAGTGCGTCTACCCTTTAGTGAGAAAACATGAAGCAAATATATATTTATATGTACCATATTTAAAAGTCTAGCCTTAACTTTGTCAGTGGCATGCCAAAAGTCATGTATACCAAACATTTACTCTTAAATAGATGTTTGGCTTCTGTAAATTGAGCATAAAAGAGTTTAATAGACTTGCATATATCTTTTCCATATTACCTTCTTATAACAGTTTTTCTGCTATCTAGAATACTCAGTTAAGTGCAAATTACTTGACATTCCAATGCTGAAAACGGGCATGATGAGTAACCAGGGTTTTGGTGGGGAAGAGGGAAGCCCAGCTGGCCATGGGTTCCATGTGTGAGCAATCATCACTCAGGAGAACAACCTCCCAATCGAACAGGGTCTCGTTGTTTACCAAATCACATGTCATCACACTCATCGTTTATCAGTAAGATTAAAGTTGGGTATCTTATTAGAAGACCAGAGCACAATTTTAAAAAATATTCACAAACAAATTCAACACAAAGTCTCAACATTGTACAAAACAATTTCTGAAACTTTATTGTGAATTTTAAGGTACATTTAGTAAAGGATGTTATCCTTAATATAATTAATTAAAAATAAATTGGAAATAAATGCACATACTACTTTTTTAAAGCAGGAATAAGTACAGACTTTTGAAGCCACAATATATACAATTATATGAGTGCAATAAGCTTCCAAATACATTAGGTATATATCTGTTTAAATAAATAGTAGAATACTTGATTTCACACATGTGTTATACTGATTACACCAAAAGTGTTTTACAAAATATAGCCAAAAATGGAACGTTATACATTTTGATATACAACCTTTTAAATACTTTATATATTCATTACTTAATTCAAATTATAGTGTACAAAAGTCCATTTTAATGAGGACATGTTTTAATTGTGTATTTACCACTGTTCAGCAAATATAGATATTAAGATGCATCCCTCTATATTACTAAATTTTCATTCAACTTAAATCACTATCACAGGGAGGAAAGAATTCTATCAATTATTAACAGTAATAATTTTTATTAATAAATTATCCATATAACACATTTCAACATTATTTTGGCTAATTTAAGTTTTCTAAAACATATCATCTAATTCTTGTGCCAATTTGTTTTTGTGTAATAAAAATTTAATTTGAAATCAAAATAGAAATACATTGCTACACTGAGCTTCTTATCTACTCTGGAACGTACTTATTTAAAATAATACCTTAAGTATCATTTTCAATCAGGAAAATTTCCCCTATAATGCTTTAATAATAATGTTTTGTGTAGTGCCTTATAAGAATCTCAAGAATTCATTTCACAAAGTAGCAATAGAATATACCATATTGTAAATGCTACCTACAGACTAATAGTATTATAGGAAAGTGTGATGTCAAGTGTTTTACATTTATTATTATTCATACATTATAACACAATAAGAGAGATTTTTTTCAGTCACATTTAATTATTTTTAACTCATAGTTACACGTGGCAATTTATGTGGGGTATGTAAAATGTGGTTATTTTTAGAAGCAAAACAGAAAATAAATTACCAAGCTTTTTTAATTAAAAAAACTATTTTCTATATAATTCTTTTAAAAGTAAAAGAGAGGAAAAGCAAACAAACATACCAACCTATTTTGGTGTGGTGAAGCAGGAAGAAGGACCACTCAATGATCATATTCTAAAGTTATTTAGGCAATAATGATTGAAAAGACGTACTTTGCATTGAAATAATGAGCAATATGGTTATCTGGCTACCTCTACAAAAATTGCTGGGTAATAGCAGAATGCAATTATAGAATGACTAGGAGCATATTATTATTGTTGTTATTTTTTATGTCTGTCCACAAAAGCAATATGAGAAAAACTACTGTAATGTAAACTGAAGCTGCATTTTTATATATTTATTATACTAGGCTATTACTGTGTCTAAAAGCCCATCAGGAAACAAGCAAAACAGGCTGAATTCTATAAGTTTTTCCAGTACCAGTTGCTCACCGTTTTAACGCAGTGGGCAGCACGTCAAGTATCTTTATAACTCCCCAAGTTGCCTCTTACTGGTCTGAATGAAAAGCATATGCCCTTTCTGCAAGGAGTCAGTGATATTAAGGAGGCTATGCAGAGGACACACAGAAATGCAGACTTCATCTACTTTTAATAAGGACCATAAACCTGCAAAACATGGGCTTTGCACGGTCTAGGCATGGAAACTTATTTTTCAGTCACAGAGAAATGCCATCAGCACTATTAACATCCGGTTTATGAGAGGAAGGAACATATTGACTTATGAGTGACTCCATATTTGCATTAGGGTTTTTTGTGTGTGTGTGCATGTGTGGGTGTACTGGTATATTTCCAGAGTAATAGAGAGATTAAATATAATTTAAGTAATATGTGATTGCCAAAGATGATCTTATTTCTTTCCCTGTAAAATGAGCAGGGGTTAATTAAGCAAATCGCTATGTCGTCTCAACACAGTGCTCTAAGACCTTGACAGTAGCAAAGCAATGATTCGTTTGACTATAAAGTAAGTATACATTCACACTAAATTAAGGCATACCAGTCTCTTGACCATGCTATCATAATGTTAGAAACTAAAGAAGAATTTAAAATATCCTTTGATTCTTCCTTAATTTTTGAAGTTAAATAAATATAAATAAGGCTTCATAAGGCTACAAATATTCTTAAATTGGGTAACAAGTTTATTGAAAGCTTAAAGATATCATTTCATTTTATATGCATTTTGAACTCCATCATTATCATTAATAGACTTTATAATTCTGTTTTAATGCTATCCTGTATGTTAAAAAAATCTCATTTACAATCACCTCAAAGATAGTATGATTAACAAGTTTGTGGTTTATCTATTTTCTAAACAAAATCTTAAATTTGGCATACTCTGAATTTTTTGGCTTTAATTATACTATTTCAAGAGGTAATAAAAAACCAAAATCTTTAAAAAATACTGTGATTATCAGAATACCATTAAATAAGTTAGCTGGATCTGTAAAAGTGACACAAAATAAGTCATTTTAATATTGCTGTAGTTTACTTTTGCTAATCCTTGTATAGTTTTTAAATGCATTTTGTGGTTAAAAAAATATAACTCATGCAATTAAGGAAAAGAAGTTGACATCTACTAAATAAACATCTCAAAAATCACATTATCAAAAATCTTAAGATTAGCATGCCTATCAAAAATCTATGCATAAATAAGTGCAAAAAGTTTACCAAATTAAAGTTCAAAAACAGAAATTGTATTAAAGCACTACTATGGAAGTAATCAATTTGCAATACAGACAGTTAAAGATTTCTCAGTTCACTTGAAAAAAACTACACAGCCTTAGAAATAGAAAATATTGCCATGGTTCTAAATATGATAGATAAACTTTTCAGTAGAAAAAAAAAGTTGACATTAAGGGAGACTTCAAAATACTGGAGTTAAAATATTTTTACTAAAACTTTAAAAAGGCATGGAAAAATATTTTCCCCTCAGAGACATTTCATAAAGCAAAATGCATATAATCATATATAAGACTTGTGTTATTCATTTTTGCATCTAATTGAATTTTCTTCTTGGACAAAACATACCTGTCTTATAAATATTTTTAAGAGATGAAAGTGTCTGCAATTAAATGGAGAAAATCATACACTGTAGAATGATCCAGTATGGGGTCATTCAGTTGTACTAATTCTTGATGTGTGTGAACAATGATTTATGCATTTGATGAGAAAAATTATTATGCCAGCCTTAGTTACATAGGTTTCTGTTTCTCTTTTCATTCTTTATCTTGAAATTCTGAAGATACAAAGATAGGAGCTGGTACCTCTTTGCCTTGTCTACTGCATCACCGCAGAAAAATTATTACAGAATTTTCACTTCATCAGTGTAATGCTGTCCAGTTCCATTAATGCTCTCATGTCATTCCTCAACCGCCTGGAATTGATGTATATTAATCCATAATTGTGGAGGTAGAAAACAAAACACATACTGGAAAGCTTCTGCTCTCCTCATGGCAGAAATTTCCAATGCTATGACTATCAAATTTAGCTCTTGTAATGTCCATTTGAATTCAGTCTGTCTGCCTGTCACAATCATAACCAATAGGCATAATGTCACTACAAATTATCACCAACACCCAGAATGTCAATGCAAAATTAATTTTCTTTTTCACAATACCTCATATGCTTTGTCCCTAGATGAAGGAAAACTCCAGCTGTATTTTAAGTATCTAGAAACCTAGTTCAACACATCATGATAGACCACTATATTCAAGACTGCATAACAGAGTTTTGGTTTCTAAAACCCAATTGGGAATTCCATCAGAGTTGTAAATGTACAGTGAAACCAAAACACTTTCACAATCTTCCATGAAAATCTGCTAAAAAGAGATTAAAGTGTTTGCTTTTATGATTCATCTGATTTCCAAAGAAAAGAGTATTGTTTCCTTAAAATGACTTCTCTAAACATGACCTTTTAAACAAATGTAGATAAAAACTCTTCCTCGGGTCCTCACTCCATATTGATATCTACCTTTGCATGTGGCACCAAGTTAAAAGTAAACTTTCCTGTATGTCTTTGAGTTCATGTCTAAGAATTATGCTTTCCCAATGTATAGCTTAATAATTTAAACAATGAAAACCCTGCCACTCTAGTTCCTTAATGAATTAACTGATGATTTTCACTTTCTCACATCAGTGGTCTATCTAAAAGTATGCCCTTACTAAGTTCTTATTGTCTAATTAACAACATAAAATCTACATTCAGTCAACATCGCTCTTTCATTAGAGTAATGAAATATTTCTGTCTACTGAAGTTTATCAGTAAGTATCATGAAGAAAAAGTTCCTGGCCCAAAATATCTCTCAAACCAAGCTTTGAAACATAACTGACTTCTCACAATAACAATGTAAGTAATACGAGGTTCAAAACTGTAAATATTTGGAATTATAAGACAGCCTGCTTGTTTCATATAAAGAAACTTTGAACACAAAAATCTTTTCTTATTCTTTAGGAATGTTACAGAATTTATATTCTAAATAAGAACAGTATTCATGAAAGTAATTCCATCATCCATACTTACTAACAACAATGGACAAATTGACTTTTCTAAGAATCAATTTCTTTTGCCAAATGCAAGAGAAAAAGCTGTTCATCCATAACTCTTGACTGTTTCATTTTAACCTTCAAATACCCCTCAAATTACAACTCTAACATTCTCACCTAGATGTTTTACCAAAATACAATCATTATAGTAATCCATAATAAACAAATTTAATTTTCTCTATACAAGTGAAATGGCTGTCTCCAGTTATCAGGTTTAAGGGGGATCTTGAAAGTACAGCATGTGGTTAAGGATTTTTTTTATCGTATATTGTTAAATTTGTAATCAAGGAAGATATTATGCTGCCAGTAGTAATATGGTATATTTATAGAACTTTATAAAATATATGAATAATTTTTGTGGTTGTAGGCAATAAAAATTTAAAAATCTACTCTAGGAATAAACTAAAATGTTATAAGCAATAATAAAATAACTTATTAGATGCATGTTTCTAAATAGACATGAAGTTGTGTTCTCCCAGGGCATTACAGATAGGTTGGGGGAAGGCCCATGCTGATCTTAGCTGGCAAGTTTGTGCAGAGATGGATGGTGGTTGGTGCTTCTGTACCATTCAGGAACAGGGGCTGGAATAAAGATTAAAAAAAAAAAAGGAAAAAAAAGAAGGAAAGCATCATTCTAGTCTAGCGGAGAAGTGAGATCTATTTGTCATCATTAAGTTTGACCTCCCCCTCTTCTAGAGCTCTTGTCTGGCATGAGGAGCTGTTTAAAATAAGAATTATCACAAAACTCTGCTCTATTTTGAGATGAGCAAATTGCTTTAAATTAATGACTGAAATCAACTGTTTGTGAAAAATATCTAGAGCCCTACTGCCGAAAAGATAAAAATGTGAATTCGACTCTTCCTATGACTGTGAATGTCCATTGTAAACTGCAAAGGATGTCCCAGAACTCAGGAATTGTGGCAAAATGTGTACACTACAGAAAAAAAAAAGATTAAATTAGACTTCATCTATCCTTTTTATCTTTACACAAAGAATTTATTTTTGGCACAATTGACTCTTGCTGATTCATGACAACTTTATGTTTTACATAAAAGTTCAATGATAGAGGCAGTATTATTTAGCAGATAAGAGCACAATTTCTGGGAGAGTTGCAAACTACTCACTAGAACTGTGACCTGAAGCAGATCATTTACTTGTAAAAGAGGGACAATAATAATAATAGCATTTGCCTCAAAAAAGTAGTTGATCCTATTCATCAGTTAATACGTGCAAAGTGCTGAGAATGCCTGGTGAGCACACAGGAAACGTCAGGTCTTATCATTCTGTGGTGTTGGACATCCAGTTTCAGGGTACTACATAGTGAGTTTCTAGAAATAAAGAGGCAATGGTGCCAAACTGAATGCTGTGAGCTTCCCTTTACAAAGCCTCAAACATCTCCGACTTCTTTCTTGACACTGTTTGCTATTTAGCTGAAATTACTGTGTATTTTTTTTTTGCCAATTAAATTTACATATGCTTAAAACCATGTTCACATTTTTAGTAATAAGCAATGACTAATCATGTAATTGTATTCAATAATTAATTTCACTGTCAAAAGCGTAATGTTGAGATTATTAAACTTATTCTTTCCATTGTTAGCTTTTTCCCTATGTTGGCTACTCGAACTCCAATATGGTTATCTAATGTTGTTTCTGTCCAAATTTCTAATGAATTTATCCTTTTCCAGGCAAAACATTGGAAGGCACAGTCTATACAAGCTTTTAATCTGCAAGCACCCAATTCCAAATCAGATTCCAGTGACATCATCTCTTTGTACTTGTACAATAGAGAACTGATTTGATTAATCAAATAGCTGTGATTTGCTGTATTGTCCCTAGAATGGCTCTCTCTGACAATGCTCCATGAACTCTCAGGATTTTAAGTCTTGGCCTCTCCAGCTTCTCACCTTGCCAGAGACTGCTAACATTTCATTCAGTTAATTAATGCCCCAAATTGCTAAAGTGTGTCTTAGGCAAAAAATTCTAAATTGTTCATTTGTCACAAATCAATCTTTGTTTTATTGCTTTTATATTCTTTATTTTTCCTGTAACATGCATTAATAACATTAAAATTAGAAGATTTTATTTTTAGTAGCCTCCCAATGACAATATATTTCTGGAAAGTATATTTAGAAAGCATATCATGTCCACATAGCCAAATAGTTATTCTCCAATAATATATTAATGTCATTTAGTGTGAATGTCACTTTTTTCATTTATGGGTAAAATCTCCATAATAAACAGGCAACTTTGACCCCAAAAATTAAATACTCACAAGTATTTGATTAGAAAACAATTAGGTTAACCCAGGTACTAACTAAATTTGGCACTACAAAGTTTCTCTCATATTTTTCTTACTGCTATAAATAAATTTACTACTTTCTCCAGAAATGACAAGGAACTGGCTGAAAAATAATTTAGGTACATTTGCTGCTGGTCATGTTTGAATATGACAAAAAAGCATGCAGTAGCTCTCACCACCGAAGGCTTTTACAGAACACAGAACTTTGATATGGACAGTTGCAGGAATACGCACAGAAAGAAGCAGAGGGATTGGGAAACACAATCTGTATTTGTAACAGACCATGTTGATTGTCACTGTATGTAGCTCACACTGCTACATCTCTGATTTTGTGTTGAAGTTGGTCATTACAAACAAGGAAACGCTCATGATTTCTAAATCAACTTTATGTAAACATTACTTTAAGTGAAACTTTAGGTGGTATGAGTTATATCCATCTTTCCTACCTCAGTATTAGCTATAACATCTGCTTCTCTATTAGAGGAACACTCATATCTTTCCCTGGAGGACTCTGGGGTATTATTCTGAAAGCCAACAATGTACTACAAGAGCAGAACTTAGTGAATTCCCAGTCCTTGCGTCCTGCAACTCAGTCACTACCTGAAGTGCCTCACTTTGGTATCACATATTTAATATATGTCATTGGCCCCATGGAGGATGATAACATGAGAATAGCTGTTAGTTCTAACTTTATATTCTATGATTTGTTTGCCGCATCTGTATTTTAACCCCTCTTCAAGTTGGAAGTGTTTAGAACACTTTAAGGAAAGCATTCAAGATATGAAGATTGGAAGAGGCTGCTTAACATGATACCCAACAAATGTCTGGTGGCCAAAATGTGGCATTTTGAGAACTACATCTCCTCCTTCTATACCAACTTTCCAAACTAGCAAAGCCACACCTAGACCCATCTACCCACAGTCTATAATTCTCCCCACCATATCTCGGCCCCAAACTGAGAGAGTTGAGCTTTCCTAAACTTGTTATACAGTGAAAGAGCACATACTATAAGTAGTGATGATAAATGCAAACAAATTGAGAAAAGAGGAAGTCAATGAGTTATTAGAGGAGTAAGTATTCATAGGCAGCTGTCCAGGTTTCAAAACCGTCCGGTGGGTTCTTATTTCTGCAGTGGTTTGATGAGAATGTGGTAAGTTCATTTATGGCAAAACATGGTTTTAATTTCTGTACATGTAATCAAATGACACTTGTTTGACATTTAGGTGGTATACTAGGGTGTCATTTCAGCTAATTTCCAATACAGTCCTTTTAATTCGAAGCTTGATTTTCCTACTACAATAGACTGGCAATTCTGATTATTCAGATTATTTCAACTTAAATCTGTTTTTTCTTTGAATGAACAGGCTGCCTATAAAATCAATGAGAATATTTGATTTAATTAGCTTTTCTAAGACTTATCCTAATAACTAACATCATCAGTCAAAATAATCACTGTTTGATGTTTTTATTATATTTACACATTATCTCAAAACTAAATGTAACTCTCTAACATTCAAAAAATCATTTAGCTCAATTCATCTTAATGTCCTGCTACAGGAAATAAAATCAAACATAATAAGTGTAATATTACCGATAAAAAATACAGCAGCTCCATAATGACTTTTAGTTGATAGTTTTTCAATCACACTATAAATATGAATAATCTGCATGAGGTTTCACAGTTCTGTTTTGTGATTTCTGATTTAGGAGGAAAAAGTCAATTTTCTAGTTCAGAAGGGGAAAATTAATCAGGCAGAGACCTCAAAGATAAAGGCAATGCGCTGTTATCAACACTAATGCAAGAGAGTGATAACAGATCATACAGACAATGGGAATACTGCAAATCGTTCATTGTCAGGAGAGACTGAACCATGTGATTTACTTTATAATTGTTTTTCTTGAGCCAGTGTTAACATTGATTTGCACTATTTGAACATATATCAACTGATGATAGAAACAAGTAGGCCAGATGGATTTTGGGTGACAAGAGAAAACCTGCCAAGGAGCGATGTTTCCCTAAGTAATTAACAGAAACTGTAGTTCAATTTTTAATAATAGAAAGGAAAAAAAATGACTGGGTCCAATTATCTGATTTTCAGAAAAGAAAAATAAATTCTCAAGATGCAAAGTGAAATTTTAACAAAGTATAGTATTGAAAATACATTATTGTAGCCAAAAATGATAAAATAATATATAACCAAGTTTTGAAAATGATAAAATCTAAGTATTGATTTTAATAACCACTACTGGTTTGTTTTCTTTGGTGATGCATTGTATATTCACTTATAAAAATCATAATAAGCAAGGAATC
This sequence comes from Cephalopachus bancanus, assembly GCA_027257055.1. Lineage (NCBI taxonomy): Eukaryota > Metazoa > Chordata > Mammalia > Primates > Tarsiidae > Cephalopachus > Cephalopachus bancanus. The sequence goes on along the minus strand of JAPVLO010000173.1, from coordinate 3,460,938 downwards.
AAAACTATGTAAAAATACCAAGGTAACTGTCACTGTGAGTAATGATGATATTGACACATTTTTAGCTCTATGTAGAAATTGGTTACTATAGACAGGGCAACACTTATGTGATTCCATGCTAGACTTTATCTAAATATACTGTTACTTGGTTCTCAATTAGTTTGTCAAATTGTCCATATTTTCATAATGTTAAAAAGTGAGTGACATATAGTTATATGACTGGTCATACAAATCCAATAATGATTTCTAAAAAAAAAATTACCTATATCCTAATGCATTTAATTAACAAAGACTATTGCACATTTTCTTCCTGAAGTCTACATATTTTAGCAGGTTTCAATTTTGTAGTTCACTTAAGCTATAGTAACTACTTGGTGATAGTCGCCTAAGCCAAAGTATCCACAGAACAGTTGGAAAGATCCTTTTAGAGTTAAGCACCAGCTTGATAGTTATCACAGAATTCTAATTGCAATCAAAATAGTACATTTTCCAGCAATACAGATTTATCTTGCAAAATATGTTTGCACAAGAATATGCAGGTGAGGAATTATATGTATTATTTTACAAAAATGAAAGTTTTGCTTACATATGATTTTGGAATGACCTGCTTATATAAACATTCATGATATGTAAATTAGTGTTTTAGAAATGATTGACTTAAAACATAACATAGTCTGTCTTGCCTGAAATGTAAAGCCCAATTATGACATTTTCTTCTATGATGAAATAAAATCAAATTTTTAGGATATGCATGTTTCTCGATTTAGGAAACAATATATATAATAAAGGTCTCTATTTTTGAAATGTGTCATTGCATTGAAATATTGTGATAAATATTCATAAGAAAATGGACCTGCCAAAATCAGAACCATCTGGAGGCAAAGTCAATTAAACTAAATATTTATTCCAGCCAGAGTTTAACATCTATGTTCCATGTCTATGTAAATAAGTATTTTCAAAGGATGAAGGCTGAAACATTCTTTTTCAGAATATCATGACTTGAAATAGCCCTTTCAAAATGGATCCCTCTACAAGAGAAACTCCATTTTTAGAGAACCACTGTCTATTTTAAACTTGGGTTATTACTCAACATTATCAATGTGTGCCATGTTTTAAAAGTAATCTTTAATACAGCAAATATGCTAATCTCATATAGTTTAAAAATGAAGTTTTACTTGCAACTATATTTTATTAACACCTTTGTCTGTAGAAGGAGTGTGATTTTAAGGATGAAAAAGTGCATTTCTCTCTAAATTAACCAAAGGATAAATTTAAACCTGGCATTCTTATAATTAGAGTAATAGATCTTAGAATTTTATTACCCCATTGAAAGATCAAGTCCCCAGCAGTAGTTTAAAAAAAGAGAGAGACTTTTAAAAATATATTTCAGGGAAGTGATGACGTCTATTTAAAACTGAGAAAGAACTCATGCTTTTTTAAATAAGGAAAATCCAAGAAAAAAAAAGTATTGTGCTTAAAATTCACTAGACTATTTTAAAGCAAAGACAATGTCTTTTTGATCTTTAAAAAATACCCCTCGTATAGCATTGTTCCTGGGTCCCAGCAGTTACTCATTGGATGTGTGTTGATTAAGAAAATCAGTTAAAAAAAAAAAAAAAGATGAATTTCAATGGATCATTTCACAGGTCTTGGGCAGCAGAAAATTTCATAGGTAAAATCAGATAATTTTAAAGAATATGAATGTATAACTTTAGAATGCAATTTGAGAATAAGTATTAATATTCTTCAAGGATATAGAATATGGTTCATGTAAAATGGTCAGGTGATAAGGTAGGAGATCATCAAATAGTCAGACTTATGTCCAAATAAGGTAAGTGTTCAGCAGGCAAAAACATCCTTTAGTGAACCCTTTTTATAGAAAAAGACGTGAGAGGTACAATGCAGGAAATACATTTTTCTTCATAGAATAAATATTTGGTCATTACCTAAACTATAATTTACTAAGACATTCTGAAAGTTACTTCTCCATTTAAAAAGCCAATAAAGGAAACCATTGATATATAATTATGGTTTATACAAAATACATACTTTATACATGTATATGTACTTGAAGCAATGAGAATGCTAAATATTTCATATAAGACAAAGAATCCAAATTGTTAAAGCCTGATTGTTATCACTTAAATGTGTTGAATGCTGTCATACTGCCTCAACATCTGATGTTTGCCTGTGTTGTGGGATGAAGTAGAATTGACAAAACATCTACTATGCACCATTCGCTAATTCTTACAACAACCCAAAGAGGCCTGGTGCCGAAGATCTTTTCCTCACTTTGTCCCTCACCTGTTTGGTATTTCAATGCTATAATGGAGATCATCTTTTTTTTTTTTTTTGAGTTGGAGTCTCGCTCTGTCTCAGACTGCCCAGACTGGAGTGCAGTGGCCGCTCCCGGACACCGCAGCCTCGACCTGCTGGGCTCCGGCGATCCTTCCGCCTCAGACTTCCGAGTAGCCGGAATTACAGGCGTGCGCTACCATGCCCGGCTGATTTTTTTATTTTATTGTAGAGATGAGGTCTCACCTGCCTAGGCGGGTCTCGAACCCGCGGGCTCAGGCAATCCACTCACCTCAGCCTCCCAAAGGCGCGGGATTATAGGCTGAGCCACCGAAACCGGCTGAGATCACATCTTAATGTAAAACAAGCAGAAGCCTAAAAGAAGTCACGCCACTTTCCCAGGTTTTATAGGTTTGGTTAAACTTTTTAAAGCACAAAGGATGAATATTCTTACTGCCATCTTGTTTTGTTTTAGTCCTTTCTGCTCACTGAACCATTGTCTTATGTAAATCTAAAACTAAACCAAAGGCCAATCTAAAAACAATAAAATTGTACTAAGATGGTGGTAAAGGTCAATAAGAAGTTAAAGATTTAATTTCTGCAGTCTAAATAACAACGAAGCCAATTGAAATTTGACTATATCTACTTCTCATTTAGTTGATAAAGTTAATTTAATTAGTAACGAATCCTCACTGCATTCTGCTCCAAATCCAAATCAGCAACTCTATATTGATGATTTTAGTTGTGGCAACAAAAGGAAATGATTTTGACCCCAGTATATTAAGAAAAGATATTTTTCAGGAACTACCATATTGTGTTATATTTCTATTTGTTGAGTCTTATTTATGTTACTGTCACCTCTCATACTCAAACATTATAAACTTGTATGTTCAGATCATAAAAACTTACTTATAAAATGAATATATGCTATTTTAAAATAACACAAATAGCAAAAGTTGTTGTTTATTATGCTTCAGGCATAAATTTGATGAATCCCAGAATTATGATCCATATACTGCAAGGCATTTTAACTAGTTTGATTACACCATGGATGCCATTACTTCAACAGGGATGCTTTCTAGTCTATGGAATAATTGGAAGCAAGAACCAGCAGGTTCCAAATGACTCCAGCTGTGTTAAGTACTGACTGTGAAACAGATTCACTCTCTTATATGGTGTTTTGTAATAGGAGTGATTCATAAGGTGAAAATTCCCAGACAGGTGGAGCTTCTGGGTAATCTATGGGAAAGTAAATTAATAACAAATACTAAAAAGAACAGAATAATTTTAAAACATGAAATGCAAATGAAATAAGTAAAAGACTCAAAATGAAAGATGAAGCAATTATACAAATGTGAAATATCAGAGTCTAAAATAGAAACAAAACATTCTATTTGCTGTATTTTGATACTGCTACAAGGAAACAATTTTCAGAAGTCCTAATAATCAAAAAGTGTTTCAAGCCAAAAGAAGATTAACACAATGACTTATAAAAATGATACAATAAAACTTAGATTCAAGAAAACAACCAAAATCAACACTAAGAGAGCATTTATTAAATGAATGTGAGTACTTCTGTCAGTGGCAAGCTGGTATTCTTGAATAAAAGTGGAACAACAGGTAATCTGGACTACCGTCGTCCAGACATTTACATGTGTATGATCACTTAATCTTATGACAACTGTATATGGATTTGGCATTATTACATCCATTTTACAAACAAGGAAAGCAAGGACCGGACCAGTACATTTGAAAGATGTAACCAATGTCACACTGTGTTTATGTAGCAGTTCCTCAATCATTTTTCTTACTCCAATTATCAAACGAGTTCTCCTAGTCTACATTTTTTCCAGTCAGAAAAAGAATTAAATAGGCCAAATATTCTCAAAGGTCCATTGGAGTCTTGAGAATGTGAAACTAGTCTGTGAGTTCTATTAGATACCAAATTTATCTTTCTAAAATTAATACAGTAACTAGACACTACATTAATCACTATTCAATTATTATTTTGCTTCTTTTTATAGAATTTTTTTTTTTTTTTTTTTTTTTTTTTTTTTTTGAGTTGGAGTCTCACTCTGTCGCCCAGACTGGAGTGCAGTGGCCGCTCCCGGCCACCGCAGCCTCGACCTGCTGGGCTCCGGTGATCCTTCCGCCTCAGCCTTCCAAGTAGCTGGAATTACAGGCATGCGCTACCACGCCCGGCTGATTTTTTGATTTATTGTAGAGATGAGGTCTCACTGCCCAGGCGGGTCTCGAACCCGCGGGCTCAGGCAATCCACTCACCTCAGCCTCCCAAAGGCGCGGGATTACAGGCTGAGCCACCGAGCCCGGCTCTTTTTATAGAATTTATACTTGACTCTAGCATACTGTCTGGATGGCTCAAAAGTCTATTAAGGGAACTTTAATGTGATACCTTATTTTTTTCCATAGCATGCAACCTTATCAAGCAGATATTAAGGCAAGTCTATTGATTATTATATTTGGAAGTAATCACTTAATCATCTGAGTATTGAAAGAGTTCAATAAAAGTTTTGGGTGAGGAGGCTGGAAATAGAAGGAATCTGATCCTGTTTATTTCACTCACTCCCACCTTGTCATTATACAGGAATGTGAAAAAACATGATATGACAGGCAGACATAGTGATATGCCAGAAATGAGAGAAAAAACGGAAACCACAGATATCTGTAAGTGATAGAAGAGTGTATTTTGAATAAGAATGATAATGTCTTCTTTATATGATTGTTATAGAGATTAAATCAGTGGAATACATTATCCATATATAAAGTAAAATTTCAAGATTGCTGATCCTCAGGTTAGATGAAAATTTACTGAATGCCTACTAAGTTTATTCTTCTCAGCACTGTTAAGGAACATTCTTATATTCTCCATAATTACTATACTGTAAGTAATGAAATACTATTATTTGGTTTGACCAAGTTGCGATTTGAGACTTAAAGATCAGGAACCAGGGCCATGCTACGAACAATCCTGAATACATGCCTGGGCCAACACTGCATCAGCAGAGAGGATGCACAGTCCCTGCCAGTAACAGATGGTCCTGCAGGAATAGTTTAGGCCCTGAGGAGTGCTGCTCCCAGTATCATCCAGAAGTCAATAACCCTTAGCAAAAACAGAATTTAATTTTCTAAAACAGAGACCTTAGGTACCAAAATGCTTTTGTTTAATTATTACCATGTTTAAAAGTCAATCAATGAATTCAACATATTTGGCTGCCACTGCATGGCACAAGATCTTGCCATCAAGACCAAGAATGACAATGAGTTCATGACAAACAAAAATATCCTAAAGACCCTGTCTGCTTTTACTATGGTTTAATGCAATTTTGATACTTATTCCAATTTTGAGGCCAAAAAAAGACAATTTATTTTTACATAAATTCCAACATCTCTTTTATGTAGGAAATTTGAATGGTTTGGGAATGCCTTGGAGCATTATTAATTGATATAGCTAAATCTCACCTCATGCCTTAACTTTGTGAATGGCATCAGTAAGAAAAACTCAAGTTAAAAAATAGCAAAGGAAAAATATATTATCTGAAACCATAAATAAGAATAAATATAAATTTACTAGTTCTAGCAAGAAAGGACACCATCAGGGTTTTATCTGACATTTTATGTTGTCTTAAACAAATATATATATGTCTTTATATATTGATTATTTTTATATACACACACACGTGGAAAGAGTATGTAGAAATAATTTTGACACTTTAAAATCTACCAAGAAACTAAGAAGCCAGATGTACATTAGTAACATGCATGATTATAGTCCACCTAGTAAATGACAAGAAGTGGAGCAAAAAAAAAAAAAGCCTTCCCAGGTGTGTTTACAGCGGACACACAGAGAGAAAGCTATTGTGACTCTAGACCTACAATGTGAACATCAGTTCAATGACATGAATATACGACACAGGGGGGCATCAACTCTCAACTCAGAATTCACTCCATTTTGTCTCCATTTGTCACCTGCACCTTCTACAAGAAGTTTCCTGCTGCAGCCTTCACGGCTGTGTGTTTGAAAGTCCTCAGCATGCAGCTGCTATCACACAGAGGCACGGATTGGTTGCATTCTCCGAATCCAAAAAACCTCCAGTGTTTTTCTTTCCAGAAAACACCTACTATAGAACTACTACTGTCAGCAGAAGAGATTTTCTTTCTGTAAAAGATACAGCTTTTTTTCAAAAGTCCTTCTGTGTTTCCATTCTTCTCCTTATTGAGGTTTCTTTGGTGCGAAAAAAACAAACAAAACACAACAAAAAACACCTCGTTTGCTGAACTGCTGTTGCTATTGTCTCGCACAAAAACTGTTTTGTTTTCAAAATCAATCATCTATGATGAATCTCAAAAGTCATGGTTCCTACTGTGGTCTGCACACAGATTATATACTTTTTCTAGCAGGTGAAGATGTAAGGTTCGTAAAATCATTAAAAAATATGCATGGCTATTTCCACCGATTTATAACAGGGCTAGTCAAAATACATTAAGCTTTAAAGAACTGTAAGGCCTTTTACTGAACACTGTCATGAAGGTAAATATATTGAAACCCATGTAGGTCTGGAATGAAACACTGTGCTACAAGTACACACTATTTACAAATGGAGCGAAGATGAGTTCTAAAAATACTGTTTTGAGAAATGATTCGATAGCAATTCCTAGGAGGACAAAGCATTCACTTAGTACCCAGACCTCTTCATTATGGCAATGCTATATAGCCTTATAGATACCTAGGGTTTCAATCTGATTTATGTTCAGAGGAGAATCTGCACACAGAAGCGAGAGTTTTTCCTCAGGCGGTGAAGGCCAGAGCATGGGTATCACAGATACCACAAGTAAGTACAAGCAAGCCTGCATTGTCTGACTTGAATAATCTGAATTGTCAAAGTGCAAATCTGTCCATTCTTAGGCGTATATTGAGATTTTTATTCTTTCAGACACATCCAGTGTTTCTGCATTTGGAAAAAATAGGCAAGACTAATTCCCTAGGCTATAAATCACTCTAATGTGGAAGGAGATGTGTTAGCTGGTTGTATTACAAAGCCTTTACCTCATATTTAATAGGCACCTGCAATACAGCATTATACAAAGCTCTCTACTTTGCAAATCTTTAAAACCCCACTCAATTTTCAGTACTGATTTCCTGCAATCTAAGAGCTTATGAAGGGTTCACTGTGTTCATACAGATCTATGCAAAATGAGCCAGAGCTTCACTGTCTGTGATGGCATTCATTTGGAGGTGAATCCCAAATTCCGATCACTGGCCTGCTTATTTCGGACTAAAATAAATATTCTCAGAATGAAAGCTGAAGATTAAGAGGACAAAAAAGAAGGCAAAGCAACTAGCCCTGGGAGAGACATATGCAAATATCACTGCAATGACAATTCTTCATACCATTTACAATAGAAGCTTAAAGACCTAGATACTCTGCAATCCATTAGTTCCTCAAAAACTTGAAAGGGATTAGAGCATTTCTTAATCAACTGCTAGCAGACAGAAAAAGGCCCAGAGAGTGGATATTAACTAAACAATGTAATACTAAAATATAGAGAGGGTCAGATAGAAAGACAAACTGTGAAAGAATGTTAAACTATAAGATATTATATAAGCATGATAAAACTGACCAAATTTCCATTCTTTCCCTGCAGTCTAAAATTAAAATTTTACATAAATTAGTAAGTGGTAAAGCTGTATGCAGTGGAGCCCTTTCAAGAACAGGTAAGTGAATTTCATATATTTTCTCAAGAATCTGGAATAATTACTGTAAAATGACTAGAGAGAAGCAATCAAATATGCCTCTGTGATCTTGCCTGGGCTTACATCCTCACCATTCCCAGCTGTGCAGGTGGCTCCATGTCCATCATTTTAAATGTGATATGTGCATATGGCACTGTAATCAGTCAAACTGTTAAAAATCAAGGGAAAATATTTTCACATGCCACTTAGCTAAAGGACAAATAGATGAAAACAAGTTCCTAATGAATGACTTCGAGTTCTGAATTCCTTAAAGTTCTATGCCATGGCTCAGAAAATTCTTCCAAATCTGCCATCATTCTTGCTTATAGGATACAAACTGTCTATAGTACAAAAATATGAATGAGAGAGATTACATATGGATTATTTTCCAGTTTGTTCCATCATCACTCGATACTGTTAAGGAAGGACAGTTTGACTTATTTGGGAATTTCAGATGTTAATGAATCTTGGCTCAGGGAAAAAAGAATATAAATCAAAGGTAAATGTCAATCATGGTAATATATCTTTTTTGTTCTATGTTTCTGATGACTGACAGCCCAATAGGTTTGTATCAAACAAAGGCAAAAAGCATGTGTTCCTTTCCAAATGAAATGTTTGACAGATTTGACAGTTTTCTGAAATAGCAACCGAAGAAAACTTAAACAGCAAAGTATATCTCCTTATGTACATGAGGGATATTTTGACACTTGTATTTACTTTGTAATATGATGCAGATTTGGGGGGATGTTGATTTTTAAAAAGGCCACAGACATTAGCATTATTACTTATTATTAAAGATTGACTCCTATGCCTCCTTGAAACTTTATAGTAAGCCTCTTCCTGACTTGCATTCCCAAATTCCCACCAATACCTCGCCTGTGATTAGCATCATATTTTAATAAATTTGATATAAATTTTAGGATTCTCATATGTAATGAATTCTGGAAAAAAATGTGACATTGGGTGTCAAGAAGGTCAAAATTTTAAAAATTCACATTAAATAATTAATGTTCCAACTAATCTAAATATATAAGATATTAGCTGATTTACTAATATTAGTATGAGACTAATTTCTAGTTTTAATGAAGGATCACCTTCAGTAAAACACCAGACTAAATTTACAGAAAGCTTACTCCAAGGATTTTAAGTAACAGTAATAAACATCACACTAGAGTCTCAGTTTTGCTTTGTTTTTAACTATACACAAGTTAAGAATTCACTCTTAACAAAGTCAAACTGATAATTATTTTAAAAAGAGCAATACATACATTTTAACTTGATCCCAAGCCCCATAAACCCCAGACTGGTATGGCTGGACTAATGCAATCACTGTAGCTTCCAACATTTGTTGGATTTCTGAATTCCTCCAACCAAAGTAAAATAAAAATTAGAAATCAATACATTTAAATAATAAAATAAAAATAGCCATAGAAACAGAAATTACCAAAAAAAAGATTTAAAGTTATCCCTTTCACACCTCAGTACTGTAATGTAAAATAATGTAATATGAAAAGTAACACATTAAGATGCCTTATCTATTACTTTAAATGAAAGCTCAAGATCTGATATAAATCTCAATTGATTATGAGATAATCTGATTTTATATCTGAGGGGTTTTTTTTATTAAATCTAAATTCTATATTACTATCTCACAATTTTAATTTAATATATGTAATCATCAGAGATTAAATGCTTGAAATTATTTAAATAACAATAATATGCATAGACTGCAAGAGTTTAATATATTATTACACATACAATTTTGCAAGGTAATTTTAATGATACCAAAGCCTGTCCTCTCACACCATGATAACTGATCTGAAACTAAGGGGAACATTAATACACCTTGCTTCTATATCTAGAATTAATTACAAAAAAACTTTAAAAATTAGAGAATAGAATCATTTAACTACAGATATTATTTTCTCTATGTTAACAAATGTTGAGCTTTGGCCCCCTCCCCTACCTCGGGGAGGTGAATCTCTTCTCTCTCTCTAATTTCTAAATAAACTATATTTTCCGATCTAAAAAAAAAAAAAAGTTTTGGAAACAGCAGACATGTCTATGTTTAAAACAGTGACAACTTTTCATTTTTATTCTCCTTAAGATTATTATCAGTGGATGTCAAAATCCACCTTGAATTTCATAGATTAAGAGTATATCAGATGAAAAAAAAATCAAATATTTGTCTCACAAACCCAAAAGGAAATATAGCCAGTTTGAATAGATGGCCCATTCTCAGTTCCAAAACCCGAATAAATAGCCAGATGGTTCTTGGTATCTTCTACCTCACAAGTATGCAAACTGACTTTATGACCTTAGGGAACTTAGCCAAAAAGAAGTAGCAGTAAAACTCATAACTGATAACATTTTGAAGTAATTTGCATTTGGGGGGAGCAATTTTTCTCCTCATGCCACCCATGTTCAACTGTGACATTTACATACTGCAAAATTTGATCATTGAAAATATCTTAAAATTTTTTGCTAGGTTCACATTGGTTAACACTTTCTTCCTTCACTTTGAATTGCATTTTTCTTTCTGGCTGTTTTCTGTGACCACCTTGTGCATTGTACATGCTGTAACAGAATTTTAGTAATAGTTGTAGAGGATTACCCAAAAGTGAAAAGTATTCATAAATGCAATATAGTATGCAAAGTATCCCTAAATGGTTTAGAATAGAAGTAGTTCCCTTTCTATTATAAAAGTGCATGTACATGGTGCACATTTTTCATGTCTAAATTCCTCAATATATAGACAAATGTATATGTAAGCAAAGACTGTATTGTGAAAAGTCAGGATGTTTAAAGCTGTAAAATGAAAATTTCCTTTAGAAAATTAAATGACTGTTTACCCAGAATCAAACCTTAGTGCAACTGTTACAGGTTGTTTTATTACTTGAAGAAGTTGTCAATGTAAATGTGTCATTATTTTTTTCACTTTATCATTTTAATTTATCTACGCCCCCCCCAAAAAAAACACCACCACAGGAGCCAGGAAAATTAATTCCCCAAATGCTGTCAACTGGGTTGAGAAACAGCAATAAACAGCTTACCGTAAAGCCTCCAGCTACAATAAAACAGCTGTCAATAAGTGGGCTGAGAGTTGGGCTGTGCAAAAACAAGTCCTCTGGATATGATGATATGAAAGAGAGAAGCTGGCATATCCTGTCCCAGTCTGCCAAGGCAGTGGTTCTCGGAGTGTGGTCCCCAGACTAGCAGTATCAGTGTCACCTTGGAACTTGTTAGCAATGTCTATTTCCAAGCCTGACCCCAGTGGTACTGAATCAGAACCTCTCAGGGTAGGACCCAACACTACATGTTTTAAGGAGTGCTCCAGGTGATTTTGAGGCGTAAAATTGGAGAATTAGTATCACATTTTAAAATAATATCTAACAAGAAAACTATTAGGTGAACACCAATAAAATTTATCGTTTAAAGGCTTGCTTATGTTTCGATCCTCTTAATCTTACAGCAGTGAACTTTGTTTTATTTTTTTAATAAATAAATACCATAACATAATATTTTGGTTTTAAAAAAAAGTAAATTCTCAATCTATAAATGTCAAGAGCACTTCCAAAAATTTGAAAAAAATAATTTGTGGAAAATGCAATGACAAATTTGTTATATTCAAGAAAAATAAAAGCTTTGTAGAGTAGAGTAAATGATTTACAATTACTTTGTATGTTCTTTGTAGGTAAACCAAGGAAAATTGCAAGGGGGAAAAGTTAGACAAAATAGGAATTGATGTATCACAAACTAAACCATGGTGTAAAAGCCAGACATTGTGTATCTACTTCATAGACAATACAAAATAGTGATATTTAAGTTTGGTAAACCTTATTCAAGAATCTTGCATTTTACCCACATATCAATTAGCAGCATAAGGTGAAAAAGTGTTCTGTAATAGCAATTGTGCCCCCAACTACAAATCTTCACAGATTATGTTAGTTTATAAATTTCTTTGAAAGTTTTTGTAGTAGTAAACATTACTTTTTCAAAGTTGTGTAGTTTCAGGAACACATTTTATAGAAAAGCCACTAGTTGACACGAAGAAGCTCAAAAGCAGTTTTTGCTTTTTAGCTTAACTAGAACATCTTCAGTTAACAATCATATAGTTCAGTGAAAATAAATTTGTAAGGGGTACTATGTCATTTATGTTCTTCACTCATACAAAATATGCTCCCTTTACATAAATTTGTACTTGTTCTGTATATCATCACTACCTCTACTGCCTTCTGATACTCGTTTTCTCCAACATATTTTTTTCTTTTTCAGCGTGAAAACTTTTGAAGGGTGTAAGCAAAGCCATTTTAGTAGCTCTTTATCGTAGCAGAGAATTACAACTACATTTGAACATCAGAAGGCCTACAGGAGAACTGGAAGGTGACACAGTCACAATGAATGGAGAAAATACACTTTGGTTCCAGTTAGAGAATTACTCAGTGTCCTATTTGAAAGATTACATCACATCACACAAATGAATTATGTTTATAACTGACTAAGCCTCAGCTTAATATTTATGTCACTGTATTATACATAGGTTCAACTTTTGGGGAGAAGTCAAAAAAAGTACATTGATGCTAATACCCCCCACACTTAGATGAAAAGAAAGATGATGTGAAAAGTACATCAGTACATTTCTTTGGTAAACAAATTTCAGATTTTACATGAAAAGTTTTAGCTCATTTAGTTTTTTAAAGATAATTATGCAAATTATAAAATACTATGAGTATATTGTGAGTGATCTTCACAATAAAAGTAATAAAAAAATTCTTGTCATAAAATAGCAACTTCTTAATTAAATGCAATTAGTTTCATAAATTATTTTTCTTATCTTAATGAACTATTTAACAACTTTTGAACACCTCTAATAAGCCATTTCTAAATTTTAAAACATCAACCTCTTTTCAAGCACTAATAAAGTTAACACAAAAATTAGTAATTGCAACTTTGATTTAATGAAATAGTTTCATAGTTTTCTTTAGAACTTCTATACTGATTTATTTTTAAGTCCATTCATCTGTGTGCTTAAGCTGCAAATATTTGTACTTTTAAAATGCTCTAGATGTTTAATATTTTACTTTAAGAAATGGAGATTTTAGTAGTATAATCATAGGCACTGTACTTAATATTCTGGGAGTATCTGTGACTCATTGTCAAAATTATTTTTATAAATGCCTCATTACCATGATGTCTTGAAGTCATTTGAGAGCAATAAATAATAGTTTGTAAGAGAGAAACAGTTTCAGTAAGACACCCTACTCAATTCTCTCCTCAGAAAAGAAAAACTCTTAACTCTCCAGAGACTAATCAATGACTGTCAATACTATCCTGCAAATCACTTCTGCTTTCCTTAATGTTCCGAAATCAATGTGTTCCTTATTTTTACACAAGCACAGATGGCCCATCACCATAGGTGAACTCCATACCAACAAAGATAGAACTTGCATAATGAAATCCTAGAAAGTTGTAGTGCAAGCTAGTCACAAAAGAGCAAGCAAATGAACTTAAATGCTAGTTGCTACAGAGCAACTATCATTAAATAAAAGGTATCTTTGGTTGTACTACCAGCTTGATCCTTCCCTCCCCCCTTTCCTTGCTACTGCGGGATTGGCACCTGGCCAGCAAAAGTGACATGATACCCTAGTGCCATCTACAGGCTATTATCGATATTCAAATTTTGTGGCAACAGACAAGCACCAGTGAAATAAATTAGACAGCGCTGCATTTAAATCTTTATTAACAAGGAATTATTAGACCTAAGAAAAACTAATTCTGGATTTGGTTGAAATATGAGTTTCTCAGCCTCTTAATTCCTCTTCATATGGCATATTTCACAGTTTAAAATGAGTTATGACAGATCACTTATGCATTACTAAGATGAGAGTATTTACAATGGGTTCATTATTTTCTCTATATAAATCAGTTATATTAGGCAGTAAGCATTCCTTTTTTTTGAACTTTTTTTTGAAAGAGTACTTGGCCATTGTGGACACTAAAAATCTTTCTATCAAATACCCAATTTAATATATTACAATAAAATAATTTGAAATTAAAAAGAAGACTTCCTATATGGCTTACTTGCAATCTATCAACAATCATGTGCTTCACAGCTGATGTACATTTAATATTCTACTATCATGTTTAGAGACTAAAAAAAAATTAACCCCTTTAGCAACCACAGCTTCAACATAATTGCAGTCAGACCTTCAAACGTCATTTAAAATCTGAGATTTGAAGGTGACTTTTTAGATCAAAAGGTAATGTGAACATCTTGAAGTAGTCAATTTGGAAACCCCAGGAGCAGAATTTGGCATATTGGGACAGGTTTTCTTCTTCGGCAAACATCATCTTGGGACACTTTGGAATAATTTCCTCTTTTCATCTTTTGCCATTTGAAGGAAACTGGGAGGTTAAATAATTCTCAGAACTCAGAAATTTCAAAGCTGTTCTAAAAATTCTTGACTGAGCCCCAGAGGAATAGAAAAGGGGTCAAGTTTTTTTTTCCTCTTTGAAACTAAGCTAAAGTTAGACCAAAACAATAGACACACTGGCACGTTAATACTGGTTGACGGGGCACTTGTACGCAGTACTTATAGACCAGTAAAAGTGCTCGTTTACCTGTCTGGTGTGTAAGGGGCCCTTTGTCTTGAAGCCTCCTTGGGAACTGCACTCTGAGGCACTGAAGTGATCTGAACTAGTGGAAGAGCGTTTGGAAAGGGTGTCACAACCCCCGACAAAGGTGTTGTCCAAAGGCAGTTCCTGAATCACATGATGCTTTTTCACAGATACGGGAGTGTCTGGCTTGAGATGAAAAGCAGGCTGTGGAGAAGCAGATTTGTAGTGCTTGGCCAGGTCAGGGCTGTTGGGCTTGAAGGTGGTTGGGGGAGCGGGGCCCCAGTCAAATCTTCCTATGCTTTGCTCCTCCAACTCAGCCGGCAGGCTTATCGTCCCATTGATAGGTTCGTGAACTGCATCATCGGGTTTCGACTCTTCAATGGTAACAAAGTTCAAGAGAGAGCTCTTGGGAGACTTTCTTTTCTTCCTTTTCTTTTTCTTGTTCTGTTTGTTCTCCTGGTTTGGGGACATCCACTCGGCACCCTGCTTGCTTCTCTGGGCGGCTTTGAACCTCGACGCATGGCGACAGCGCACCAGAACAGTGACGAAGATCACGACGATGACCACCATGGCGCCTGCGACGATGGCAATCATGATCGTGAGATAGTCCTCGTTTTGATAGGGTTGGCTGCTATCCCCTATGTTCCTGTCCAGTGGGGTCTCCATAGTCCTGCGAATCAAGTCATAGATGTAGGAGGCGTTTCCAGCAGTGTCATTAACATAAAGAAATACCAGCACGAGTGTGTGCAAAGCCTTAGGGTATCCCAGGTCACTAATGTTGACCACCAAACGATGCAAGCCCACATCAGTAGGTGCCGGTTTTTCTTCTAGAGTAATGTTACCTGTGACTGGGTCAATCCGAAACAAGCCTTTGCTGTTTCCACTCACAATGGTATACTTCAATTCAGCGTTCATTCCAGTGTCAATATCCACTGCAAAAACTTCTGCTACCACGGAGCCAGGAATGGCTGAGAGGGGCACCAACTTAAAGGAAGTATTCGATGGTGGAGAAATGACCACTGGGCTATTGTCATTGACATCCATGACGTTGATGGTAACTTTTGCAGTAGAGGAACGAGGTGGTTGTCCTCCATCAGTGGCTTTGACATCAAAGGTGTAGGAACTCTGCTGCTCTCTGTCGAAGGAGACATTTGACTTTATGACTCCAGAATAGGGGTCCAACACGAAATTCTCATTGTCGTTTAGAATAGAAAGAGTCACAGCTTTATTCTCTCCAGCATCTGCATCTGTCACTGTGATTACCCCCACAGTACTATACTTTGGCAGATTCTCAGACACAAAAAATTGAAAATGATTATGAGTAAATTTGGGGCTATTGTCATTCTCATCCAGAACAGTAACTATCACAGCCGCTTGGCTTTGGAGGGGAGGGGTTCCATTGTCCCTGGCAGTTACTGTAAAAATGAATCGTTCTTGTTCTTCTCTGTCAAAGACTCTGGAGGCTGTCAAAACTCCTGTCTTTCGGTCCAGATCAAAGAAGGAGGCATTCGGTCCAAGCTGATAAACAATATCTGCATTTTTCCCACTGTCTTCATCTGTGGCACTAATAGTTGTTAAGTATAACCCACGTCGGTTGTTTTCGGAAACTGACAGCTCAATTACAGGCTGGTTGAAAATTGGTGGGTTGTCATTTTCATCCTCAAGCTTAACCCTTACCAGGGCAGTCTGATTTAAACTGGGCTTTCCAGAATCAGAGGCAACAATTTTAAAGCTGAATTCTTTGGTGCCCTCATAGTCCAACAAAGAAGAGGTCTCTAACAAATATTGGTTGTCATATACTGCCTTTAAATGAAAGGGGACCTCTCTTTCAATAAAACAGATCACTTTGCCATTCACATCTGTGTCCTTATCTGAAACTGTAATTAGGGCAATCTTTGTATTGACAGGATCTTTCTCAGATAAATACACAGTGCCATTGATGGGACTTATAATGTACCTGAGGTCTATGTTAGGAGGGTTATCATTGACATCGGTGACATTGATGGTGACCGTTGCTCGAGCAGGAGTAGAGCTACCATCACTAGCCAGAACTGTCACTTTGTGAACGGCTGTCTCCTCTCTATCTAGGGACCTCTGAACTGTAATCAGCCCAGTAGTGTTATTTAAAGCAAAGAGTCTTTTGGTTGCAGGGGCGACCTGGGCTCCAAAAATGTACCGGATTTCAGCATTACTGCCTATATCTGCATCAGTGGCATGGAGCTGAATCACAGAGGTACCTACAGGAGCATTCTCTGGAATATGAACCTCCACTTGACCCTCCTTAAACACTGGCCTGTTGTCATTGACATCACTTACTGTGACCTGCAGTATGGCTGTGCTGGACTTCTGGGGAGTGCCTCCATCCTCGACTTTGATTTTCATCACATAGGTATCTTTCTGTTCTCTGTCCAAGTTTTGCTGAACAATCAATTGTGGCCACTTCTCTCCCTCCGGAGTTTCCACAATATCCAGACCAAAAACACTCTGCCCATTTAACAACTCATAATGCTGTACACCATTGAAGCCTGTGTCGGGATCTGTTGCTGATGGAATTGGAAAGCGGCTGTTGATCAAAGTGTTTTCTGGAATGGAAATATTGATGACAGGAGATGGAAACATGGGGGCATTATCATTGGTATCCTTGACAATTATTTTTATTTTGATCAGCCTGAAAAAGTCATTGGGGAGGATCACCACCTCAAGTTCAAAGAAACACTCATTCTCCTCAGCATACGAGGCTCCAGCACAGAGTTTTTCTCTGTCTATTCTGTTGGAGGTTGTGAAAATCTCCCCAGTGCTGCTGGATACTTTCACCAAAGGGGCATCCCCAGCTTTAGAAACCAGTCTGTAGACAAGGCTGGCACTGGTCCCTGTGGCAGCACTGATGTGAGAAATGTTTAGATCCTTTGGTATGTTTCCTATGGGCACGTTTTCAGGCAGTTCCTCTCTAATAGTGTAAATAAGTTCTTGAGCTATTGCAGAATCCAACCTTAAACAGGCAATCAGAGCAGCCAACAGGTAAAAATCCCTCAGGTCCATGATAATGTATTTATTTTCTTTTCCTGGATTTTAAGGTTTAAAGGTTTCCACTGAGGAATGATGTACGAATTGCAAGAGGAAGCGTGCATGGACTGGAGGATGCATTACATCTCATCACTTATTTGGAGACAGCCACTGTCAACACAATTGTACAGACAATATTATTCTTCAGTAAACAGAAACACACCATCACAAAATAGCAAACACATTTCCCCCTGATATTAGTAAACATGGCAGTTTGCTCTGCCACTGTTTGTAAGTTAACTCTGTGGATAAAAACACCAAATATCTCCTGCTTGTTGCATTTGCCCAGAGAAAATGAATTTTTTACTTTTGAATTAAGGACAGTTGCTATTTTTATCTATATTCACCCACGTTGTTTTCTAGAATACTGTTTAATTCAAAACATGCATTCTTGTTCTCCTCTTCCCCTCCCCCTGTCTTACCCGCCTTCTGGCCTCTAACCCACCTCCCTCAATTTTTGTAGGCGCAAGTGAAAACCCCTAAGTATTTAGCTATGGTTACTGCTAATTGCTTTGTCACATGTCAAATGTATTTTCTTCTTTGCCACACTGAGTCATCTCTTTTTTTCTAAAAAAGACTGTTTTTCTTTCCTCCCAGTTCTTCAACTGCCTTCTAATACAATCTTACTGGGAAATGAGCATCCGGACATGCTGCTGCAGCATCAGAAGCAATAGTCACCGGCCACTACATATCCTCATCGCCTAAAAGCACAATACCAAGACTTCAAATTTCTAAACCACAGCTTGTCCTCCTTTCTCCACAATGACAGATCACCCCCAGTGGAATTCAAAAACACATTAAAACTTTTAAAAATGTATAATAATATAGGATTCCTTATTCTTGAGGTGGAAGAGAGTGCCGAGATGTAAGTGAAACGCAGCTAACATTCCCATGTAACACCACAATATTTTCTACTGAGCATAAAAGAGAAAAAAATGCAGCTTTCTTAATCCTGATTTCTGGCTAAATTTTAGTAACATTTGCCACACATAAACACTGCAACTCAATAATGCAGGTAAAAAGGCTGTGTTTAGATGCTCCCCTAACTGAAATGTAGATGGGTGCAAGGCTCCAGGCAGACACCTACTTGAGAAAGACTGGTCAGTTTTCAGGCTCTAATCTTATCTGCATTAGGCTGCACGGTAGCTGATGCCCGTGATTAGTTCCGGCAGAGTGATGCAGGTAGGGATGCAGATACAGCCGAGTAGGTGAGCTCTGCCCCAACCGTCTACCAATTACAAACATCCCTCGTCTACACCGAGGACATATCTGAGCACGGAATTTACAATTGTGCATGCGAAAGTTTACACTTACGTTAGTTGCCTCAACCTTTCCCCTCTCCCAGTATGCTGCAGTTAGGGATGATTTGTTCCAACACATAGAAAGCCATGCATCTGGTAGCACCAGTTTGGGGAGAAATCAGAAGCAGCAAAACGTTTCTTCCTTGTAAATTGTATTGCTTCGGGCTGGCAAATTCGCAACTCCAGAGAACAAATTCACAGATTTGTCTTTAGTCATTCTCTCCACATTTCGTCTCTGTCACCCACCGGGTCTGGGTTCTTCTGTGTATTTAGCACACATACAACATCCAGTTGCACTTCTTCAGCTCAGGAGTATTTTCCACAGCATCAGGCATACCATTTCCATCCGATGCCAATACTGCTTAAGTCTCTAACTTCTTGCAGGAAACGTCAGAGTTGGGGTGATGCTGATGCTCTGGCTCTCTCCGGATGACAGCTGACCCCAGCTCCCTAATCGGTTATGTCTCCCGTGCGTCCGAGACTCCGAGGCGCTCCTTCCAGCCTCGCACGCTCTCCCTTTCCCCTCTCCTCTGCCCCTCTCTCCTTCTCCCTCTCCTCTCCTCTCTCTGAACTGAATTTCTTGATATAACTCTCAATAAGCCCAGAGGGAGGGCGTGCCGGCCGCGGCCCCGCCCCCGGCCCCTGATTGGCCAGCATCTTGCGGTGCGGGCAGCCGCGGCCGGCGCGGGGGCGGGGCGCCGAACAAGGCGCTGACTGTCTCCCAGCCTCCCCTCCTCGCGCCCCCCTCGGCAGCCGCGAAAACGCGGAGAGGCGATCCTGGCCCCGGGGGGAGCCGGGTTCCGGGAGGCGCACTGAGCATGCCCAGCAGGGTCCGGCGCTGGCGCTGCGCTCGCGGACGCTGGCGGGCCGGAGCCGCCGGGCCGGGCTGTCTGGGGACAGGGGCGGAGCGGGAGCCCCGTGGGGCGCGAGCCCAGGCCTGGGACGCGGCGGACGGAGAACGGGGCGCGCGTCTCCGGGCGCAGGTCTCGCACTTCCTTGCTGAGTGACGGGGAAAGCGCACGGATGGGGGTGTCTGCCGGGGTCGCGGCGCGAGGCGCAGGGCCGCCCTGGCAGGGGGCACGGGCCGGCTCGTCCCCGGCCGCGTGGACCGGACGCTGGCCCGGCGCGGCGACTCCAGGCTTCCCCGGCGGGGACGCCGGAAAGGCGGGCGGAGAGGGCGAGAGCGAGCAGCGGGGATGGCGGGTTTTAATCTCAGTCGAGCCCGGAAGGAAAATCAGTCCGAGCTTCCCGCCGCAGGGTCGCCGAGACGGCCGAGGCGGGGGTCCCGGGGTCCCCGCCGCGTGCGGAGGCTCGGCCCCGGGCGGGCGCGGCACGAGCCGCGATGGTGCCTGCGCCCTGCGCCTGCCGCGCCGGAGGCCGGAGAACGCAGCTCGTCCCCACGCGGCTGCCGCCGAGCCCGCCGCCGCCGGCGCCCCGGCTGCAAACTTTGCTCCCGAGGCCCTGGGAGGAGGCCCGCCGGCTGCTCCCGGCCGTGGGCGCTGCCCTGCGGTGCACTCTCTGGGAATCCCAACTTTCCTGCCCGACTCGTCTTCCCGTGCAATCCACTCCTCCGACGCCAGCGCCGTAGGATGTCCTCGCACGTTTCTCATCTTCACGCAGAACTGGATGCGATGACTCCCGAAAGGAGTGGCCTCATCCCTCTAAGAGCGGCCCCCAAAGCACTCTCTCTGTTTGATTGCTCTCTTAAAATCAGCAAACCACGAAGGTTTGTGTAATGGCTCGTACCCACCTCGCCAGATACCCGAGCAAAGTTTGAGGCATTGACAGAGTAACAGTTCACTCGAACAAAAAATGTATTTTCTCAATGACCTATAAAGGTTGTCGGAGAAGGTCTTAGTGCATGATTGAATAACTTGTTCTAACTACAGGAAGAATGAAGGGCTTGATGTTCAACGTCTTTGTTCCCCATTCTGTACCGGGATGTGTGGGCATTAAGGGTTCCTCACATACTTATGCACTATGATGGTATGTTCGAGAATACCTCTTGGTTTTTTAGTACAGTGGTTTTCTTTCTAAATGAGAACATTTATTTTAGATGCTAAATTTTAAAGTAAAATACACACACACAAATCAGACCTACCAAGCTATATATTGTATAAAGTAAGTCTGTTATTTAACCAGCTCGTTTGGCATCATGATTTCCCCCACATGTGATTGTAATCTCTTTTTTATTCATACTTCTCCTCAAGTGAATATTCACAGTACAACTGCAGTGTCTAAAAGCCTACTGTAAAAATCCATTAATCTCTTATGTGTGAAATATAAAACACTTTCCTTGCAGACAGTAAGTTGATAGCCAAGAGACTCTTACTATGGTAACATTTTATATGGTTAGAATATAGAAAATTTAAGAATAAAAAGAACCACCTAAGCACCTGGAAGTCAAGACAAAAATATTTCCTCACAACAATGCCAGTGAATTAAAGGATGATTCTTTTATCTTACCACAGTGAATGATCATTTTGCCATTCAGAAAATATACAATTAAAGCTAGTACATTGTTCAGGTTGTCACCTGTTCTATGCTCTGAACTATTTTTAAATAAATGAACAATTCTTCTGATCCATTTACAATAAACACAGTGGCACAGCCACTTTCCAGTTCATTTCATAAGCAACATAGTTAGAGCATATTATTCTAATCATACCGCAGTCATTTCAAAGTCACGTTGTAGTCGCAACACATAGCTTAGCAATAGTTATTTAGCATCATTATTAAACGAAATTGTTGCTGTTTGCTAAGGTATAGCTTCACTTGCTGGCAGAGCCCATTATTACTTGGTGCTCATAAATGAAATCTTAGTATGAACCCAGGGTGAAGGCTAGGGAAGGGAAAAAAAAGAAATCATCACATGATTTAATTTATGACTATGAGACTCCAATTAAAGAAAACCACAGGTCAGAGCCCCAGAATGAAATATGTCTAGATTCTTTTCAGAGGAGAATGAGTGTAAGCTAGAGATAGAGCTACCAACTCAGGACATTCTATCTTGTAGGTGTTTATTTCACATATTCAAATTATTGAGATTCCTTAATCACAGCAGTTTTACCTCTTAAAACTAGAATGCTTGAGGTTTGTTTGCCTATTATATTCCAACTTACAAACTCTAGAATTAGAACTGTTGTCAGAGATCTTGTTAATATTCCTAGAAAAAAATGAAATAGAAAGGGCTATACTCCTCAGACCTCTACTACCATAACTTGGGGCTTCTGCCCAAGATACTATATAAACTATTTGTATAACTAGAGCTGTCCACAATCCACTTCTCCAATATCGTTTTTAAAGTTATATCTGTGTCATTTTGAATTGGGAAAATATTCATTAATTTTAGTTTAAGGGGATATCTATTTGTTTTCTTGCTGCATTTTTATCCATTTTTTCTTTAGTGAATTTACTAAAATAATAAATTTCCAATGATATGATTTCCCACTTGCTCCTTCCTATTTATGTGTTATACTTTCATTGAGATCCCCTTAACTAGCCCTTACTCATCTTTGTCAATGCATGTTTTCTACAGCAAGGAATTACAATGTTCTCACCTGTGCTGTACCTGATTAGTACTTTAAGAATTATGCCATCTGGGCTAAAGTAAAATGACCTAGTGTTCTCTGCGGGTTATATAGGTCATGGGATGTTTGTGAAGCTAAGTCACTGTCAGTTTGCTAACTGAAAACTAAAATGGTATTGCAGATTTACACACAAGCAGATGTTGAGTTCATACAATTATTTTATATTCGCCAAATTTAATATTTCTCTATTTAGATATTTAAACAATAATTCCCATGTAATGGCATTGAATAACCTAAATTATTAAGCAGTTCAGTTTGTTAATTGGATTTTCATTTAGGATTTTCTAGTTACCACTCAGCATTTTAAAATTACATTTCACACAGAGATTGTAAAGGCTTTTTCTGTAAGTTATATTTTATATAAAAGACAGACTGTAGCGCTTACAATGTTCAAATGACCTCCATAAGGACTTTAAGACTAATATTTTCAGCCCTAATAAACTAGTTCTATATTCCAATCATAGTTAAAAATAATAAAAAAAAAAACTTTTGTGCCTGTACTTCTAAGGTTCCTTTAATCCAGATGTCTTATTGTGTCTAACAGACATTAATCAATCAATCACAAGAGCTCTTATGTCACAGCAGGTATTATTGTCCCCATTTCACAAAGGGACTAGACTATTGTACCTCTGAGGGACACTTGTGCTAAAAATTTAAGGGTTATTTGTATTTTCACTGCTTAAAAATGACAATGCAGAATTTTAACACCACGTAAAGAAAATTAACACCTTTTTAAGGTTGTGCAAACTGGCAATGTGTAGTAAGCTTCTTGAATAATTCTTTTGACTCACTATTTATTATTAGCTCTTTCCATTTGGATACCTTTTTTCTTTTCTTTACTTTTTTTTTTTTTTAAGGAAAACCTAGTCCAAGGTAATCAAATCACAAAGGAAAGCTGGTGACAACCTTCATTTTCTTTGAATGACTGAACTAAATTTATCCCAATTTGCTATATTTTTATGACTGCCAACGATTATAAATGTCAGGTTTGTAGCTCTAACAGTTATCACAATATAAACTGACATTTTCCAGTGCCACTATTTTATCATGATTACTATATAAATAAAGAAAATATCGAATTCTCAAGTTTCGCTATTGCTTCTTTAAGATTTCAGATTATTTATAGACATAGCTTTCATAACAGATGCTTTTCTGCATCACAGGTAGGGCTCAAGCAATCATATAGGAAAACATGAAAAAATATATTTAAGGTAGTAAACAGACTAAATATGTATCACATTTAATCTTAAATAATTTGATGAAAGTCATGTAATTTACAGTGAAAACTTTATTAGTTCTTTAGGATATTTATTTCTGTAGGTAAAAGTGTTAGATTAAAATATTAAGTATTATCTATTCAATTCACATAAACTGATAAATGTACAAGGACGTAGGAGGAGCGTGCACTTTGTTCAGAAGCACAAAATATTTACACAAAAACAGAGACAAAAAAATGTTGACACAACACATTTCAAGCACAATAGCATTTGCCCAAAAATATTTAGGAAAAAGGTTTTTTAAAAGATAACTCCGAAAAAAGCAACAGATACTGGAGAGGATGTGGGGAAAAGGGAACACTTCTATGCTGTTGGTGGAAGTGTAAACTAGCACAGTCTCTGTGGAAAACAGTTTGGCGAGTCCTAAAAGATCTAAAAATCGACCTCCCATATGACCCTGCACCCCCCCTGCTGGGAATATACCCAGAGTAACTCGCTCTATGAAAAAGATACCTGCACTTGCATATTTATTGCAGCATTGTTCACAATAGCAAAAACATGAAACCAACTGTGCTGCCCATCAAAAGAGGACTGGCTAAAAAAAATGTGGTACACATACATGATGGAATATTATGCAGCCACAAAGAAGAACAAAATTATGAACTTCACAGCAACTTGGATGGACTTAGAGTCTATAATACTGAGAGATCTATCACAGAAACAAATAACTGAATATCCTATGTTCTCACTCATAAGTGGACCTTGAACAATTATAACACTATAAGGATTGGTAGTAGTGGGAAATTGCTGGGATGGGGGGCTGCACCTCATTAACAAGGGTACCTGCATAATGTATACCTAAGCCTGAATTGTATCCCACATCTTTAAAGTAAAAAATATAAAATATATAAGTAGAACAATGTCTTAAAATTTTTCTTTCATTATGGTATCATTAATAAGAGTATGTTTTTGAAAACCACTTTGTGTTACTTGAAACAACATTATTTTGGAAACTTTCAATCTCTGTTCCTCCAGTCCTATCTTCTTTATTCTTATAATGCTGTTTGTGTACATATACATATTTTTAAATAAAGTTACATGATATTCTTCTAGAAGCCCAATTTGTTATATAATGTGCACATTAAATAGACTTACTAATATAGGGCGTGATGGATAAGTCTCATTTGTCTCTTACAGTCTCCTCTGAGGGACCAAATGCCACCCACAGTCCCCCTCTAAGTGAATTAGGATGAGTCAGTGAGACAATGTATATTGTTGACCACTGCAGAGCTGACTAACTCCAGTTCTCTGATAACGCCAAAGTAACGGAGCTGGAGAGTGCTCACCCTTTGAAAGATACTGTCATGCTTTTTGTGGAAATTAAGTTAATATCACTCTGCTAATAAAATATATGTGTCCATGTACATCTGTGTATTGAGAATGGTTTAAGAGAGCCTCAAATAAACTTCTTGGCTGAAGGGAACAGGGCTGGTCTGCTTTAAAATAAGCCAGGGTGCATCATAAAATAGATTGCTAAAAAAGAAAAGAAATGTATGTCATGAGAAACATGTGTGATGATTACAAGAAAGCTTATTTTTTAAAAATTATCCTTGGAAAAACATCACTTGTAAAATATGAAAAACAGCAAAAACCTTTTACAATAACTTTGAAAATGTTATGTTTCCTGATGGCACAACGATATTAATGTAAAGGTTTTATTTTGAGAATAAATAAGCATCCTTTAAAAAAAAAATCTATGGCCTAATTGCAAATGTATTTGTGTAATTTCTATAAGCAACAACCGTACCAACATAGATATCTTTCGTGGCCATGCTAAAAAAGAGTAATTACATTGTTTTCGAGTAATATTTGTCTCTCACCATGGAATGAGGCTGAATTTTCAGACTATTAATAGAGATATAAGTAGAGCCTAAAGAACAGGTGAAACTTCAGGTAAGTAACACAGTAGGAAAACGTGGAAACGAGAATTACACAAAATAATTATGAAATACCTGACAGATAAACTCAGTGTTAAAAATCATCTAATCAAACATTCAAAAACCTATTTATAGGTTTTTATAAAGTCCTACTGTATAAAACATTTCTAATAAAATTAAAAATACCTCCTATATTGAAAAAAACAAAACAAAACCTTACTACACTGAGAATCTAGCTTTGTGAATAGGCATCACGTGGTCTCTCCTTTATGTTTTAGAGTTTAAACATTTTGTTTGTTACATTAATTTTTTTTTCCATTTTGATTTTTACTTTAGAGCTGTGGGGTACATGTGAGAATTTGTTACATAAGTAAACTGTGGGCAGGTGAGGTTTAGGCTTCTAGCTGGTCCTCTCTCCCTCTGGTAGTGACATGGTACCCAATGGGTTGTTGCTTGCTCCTTATCCCCCCTGCAGCCTGACTGCTCCTGTTGTGTCCAGTGCTAGTTCCTGCCTTTGTGCTCACGTGCCCAGTGTTTAGGGTTGTTACATGAATCTTAATGGTCTAAATGCTCACTAACAAGTTTTGATAATTTCCATATACATAAATATTAAAAATCCAGTTTTTTTAATAAAAATCTGCATATTGGCCTTTGGGAGGCTGAGGAAAGCAGATTGCTTGAGCCTAGGAGTGGACACCTGTTTGGGCAACATAGCAAAACCTTATCTCCACAAAATACCAAAAAATTAGTTGGGTGTGGTGGCCCACATCTGTAGTACCAACTACTTGGGTTGCTGATGTAGAAGGATCTCCTGAGCCCAGGAGGTCACTGCACTCCAGCCTGGGTGAGAGAAAGAGATCCCCTACTCAAAAAAAAAAAAAAAAGGAATCTTCATACTGACCCGGATTCTTTACTGAGCTTATTAATGTGAGGATAATATACTAAAATCGACTTCTTTGTGATTTAAATAACACTTATGGGTACTTAACTGATTCCATGTTTCTCAGAGTTTGATGTGAAAAAAAGTCACCCCGACACAACAAAGAATTATCTGGCCCAAACTGGCACTTGTGTGAAAGTTGAGAAAACTTGCTTTAGGTAAATAGTATTTGCATTTATATATCTCATTTATTTAAGCAATTTTATAGAAAAGTCCTAAATTACCGAATCAACAATTAAAATATCCTTACAGTTTATTTATACAGACTTAGAGGAATTTGTACAAAGTGTTACAAATTATTTTTCCAGAATTCTAGTTGAAATCTGAAGAAATAAATCTCTCTTCTAGCCCTTAGTAACAAATGTTACATCTTTATAGAAAGCACAGCAAATCTGCAAGTCAACCATCGGGCCTAAGCTTGCCATTTTAGTACATCTTTGCTTTCAGAAAAGGTAATATTCTTCATTGTAAATAAGAGGCATTTTTATTAGTTTTATAATAGTGTTCAATATAGCCTACATACAACTTAAAATGTATGGCATAATTTTTATCATTATTTCTACAATTTGGTAGTTAAAAATAATAAGCCACCCACACATTTTCGACAAAATATGATTGCCCTAGATTCTGTTCTACATCTGTAACTCACTTGAAATGTTCATTAGGTGAAAAAATTAAAACTACAATTACTTCAAATAGCGAGGAAAACTTACCTTGATTCTAAGATTTTAAGTTCTAATAGAACATCCATAATTTCCTTCAAATCTGTGATCATATACAAGCTTTTTAAAAAGTAATATAATTCATGAGGTTAGTTGCTAAGATTTATTTTATCCTGATTATCATAATTTTAGTAACTTACTTTAATTTCTTCAAAAAATGCGGGTCACATAAACATTTATATTCTAAAGTTTTGGGGTCAATGTAATTATTTCTGAAAACTTGGAAATTAAATTGCAATAGCAACCTAATAAATGAGCAAAAATTTGCTTGCTGAATTAGGTTAAACATTAATTCAGAGCAAAATAGAAATGCTGAAAAAACGTTGAGTACGAGAAAAATCAATTATTAACTATGTATTATTTAGCTCAATTGAATGTCATTGTAAGAGTTAAGAGGTCCAAAATAATACCTAACTATAGTAAACACTGCCATCTAGAGGAATTATTTTGTAATGCATAACAAAATGAAAATACCCAAAAGTGTGAAATAAATGGGCATGTACTTTACTTTTTATTTTATGTTTTATAAATCTGAAAAAAACATTTATGTTTTATAAAATTACCTTAAATATCATTCATCTTTTTATTATCATTTCAAGTATCCAATACTAATACATTGTCAGAGAATTCCTTTGAAATTTTTTTTATTATCCGTGAAGTTCTTAAGTTTTTATACTTGTCAGAGAGTAATTTAACTTTGATATTATAAATAAGTTATCAGATAAGATAATCATATTTTTGCAAAAGATAATACGAATCAAAAGCTATAAAAACTAGCAATACAATCAGGTTAATGCATCTGTAATTTACAATAAATGTTTGTTTCAGAAAGCAACAAAATTACCTGTGCTATTCTTGTTATTTATTTCCACTTTTGTATTAGTTTTAGTGTGAATATTTTCCAATCCTATTTCATTAACTCACGCAACGTGCTGATTTCTAAGATCTGCTTCTTAGGAAGTTATCCACTGGGCAATGGTGGCTGAAACTCTGTGGGGTACTCAGGCCCTGAAAGACAAGGTAACTTCCTGTGTGACCAATACAAATAGAAGTAGTAGCGTTTATGAAATTTCCATTGTCAAAAATCAATGAATAGTAAAAAAAAAAAATTATCCCATGAAAATTTTTCCAGGCACCAGGGGTAACTATTTTTAAATTTACTTTTAAGTTTTATTTTTAATATCTATATTTAAATTTAGTTATAAATATAACCTTTTATAGTTAAAATTATGGAAATATTGCCTAGTGAAATTTATTTTTATATGTTTCTTAAACTAGATTACTAGTAACATGTGTTAAACAGTACACTTTGTATCAGTTGTGATCAATATTATGTGTACTTGCAGTTTTTTGAGATGCTACGTTAGCACTTTTTAATAATATACCTTGCTCAAAGAGTTAGAGATCATAAATTTAATTCCATGACTAGAAAGAGACACTAGAGTGTAAATTTCAAATCAAGTCAAACAAGACAGATCCATAACATTACAATGTAATTCTGCCAAGTTGCTGTAAAGCTGTGGAGACGTCTATTTAAGGGTGAAATCTATGACAAGTTAATGTAAAGGTAATTTTTCTTCTCATAATTTGATGTTTAATTATAATGAATATCCACAAATCTATACAACTTCATTTGATTATAATTTTACATTTGCAGGCGCTGATGGACTGCTGACTAGTGTCATCATCACCATGTTGCACCTGGTGTTTTAATTGTGAATGATCACTGAGGTGAAATGAAGAAATTCAATCAATATTAATGTACTAATGTATAGCTTCTTTATTGGTGGAGACTGTTTGTAGTATATATTATTTAATATCACAGATTCGTATATTATATATTGTAAATGTAAGAATACGTGGAAGAAAATAGCATGTCACAGAAGAGTAGAAAACCTAAAAATTTTGGCCATCTCTGTCCACCCCTGACATTGGATACTTGTCTTTTTTTTTTTTTGAGTTGGAGTCTCATTCAGTCGCCCAAACTGGAGTGCAGTGGCCACTTCCGGCCACCGCGCCTCGACCTGCTGGACTCCGGCGATCCTTCCACCTCAGCCTTCCAAGTAGCCGGAATTACAGGCGCGCGCTACCACGCCCGGCTGATTTTTTGATTTATTGTAGAGATGAGGTCTCGCTGCCCAGGCGGGTCTCGAACCTGCGGGCTCAGGCAATCCACTCACCTCAGCCTCCCAAAGGCGTGGGATTACAGGCTGAGCCACCGAGCCCGGCTGGATCCTTGTCTTTTAAATAGGAAAGTTTTCATATTTAAAGAAATAGCATAATCCTCTATCTAGATTCAGCAATTTTTAATATTTATGCTCATTTAAAAAATTCCTTTTCCATGTATTTGCTCAAATATTTGAAGGTAAGATATAGACCATATTATCGCAACGTCATTCAGCACACATCTCAGAAAAATAAGGATCATAGGCTACATAAGCACAATATCATTATCACACTTAAGAAAGTGATACTTCCATAAACACATCTAATGTGTAGTTTATATTGATTTTTGTTTTAGTGTATCCCAAAAAGTTGACAGATATTTGTGTTATCTTCCTTTTCTAGATTCAGTCTAATCTGTTCACATTACCTTTCTTATTTTGTCTCTTAAGTCTCGTAAACAGTTCCTTCAGCTTTTCCCATAATAATACATTTTTGATGAGTTTAGGACCCTTGTAGGGTAGACTTGTACAATCTGGATTTGCTTAGTTGCTTCCTTTTAGGGTTATCAACTTGGTTCTCTGTGACCTCTGTTTTTGTAAACTGAAAGATCTAAGCAGTGCTGTTCAGTAAAAATATGATTTGCACCACATACATCATTTAAAATATTCTAATAGCTACTTTCAAAAACTAATGTAAGGTGAAATTATTTTAACAATATATTTGATTCAGCCCAATATATCCACAAAATAAAATCTCTTCATGCCACCAATACAAAAATACTGATAATAGATTTTACCTTCTTTTTATAAAGTGCTATTTTAATAAAATCCGATGTGTATTTCATCCTTACAGCACATTTTGTCTTTTTTTTCTAATTTTTATTTTAGAGTTATGGGGTACATGTGAGGATTTGCTATATAAGTAAATTGCGTGCAGATGAGGTTTGGGTTTCTTTCTTTCTTTCTTTCTTTCTTTTTTTGAGTTGGAGTCTCACTCTGTCACCCAGACTGGAGTGTAGTGGCCGCTCCCGGCCACCACAGCCTCGACCTGCTGGGCTCCGGCGATCCTTCCGCCTCAGCCTTCCGAGTAGCTGGAACTACAGGCGTGCGCTGCCACGACTAGCTGATTTTTGATTTATTGTAGAGATGAGGTCTCGCCAAGCTGCCCAGTCGGGTCTCAAACCCTCAGGCTCAGGCGATCCACTCACCTCAGCCTTCCAAGGTGCCGGATTACAGGCTGAGCCACCGAGCCCGGCTGAGGTTTGGGTTTCTAGTGAGCCCTTCCTTCCCCGATAGTGGGCATGGTACCCAAAGGATGGTTGAGTCTCCCTCATGCCCCCTCTTCCTTCCCTCCCTTTAACCTCCGTCCCTCTCTCCCTGCTTTAGCAGTGCCCAGCATCTGTGGATGTCGCCTTTGCCTTACACCACATCTTAATTTGGACTAGTCACAATTTGTATGACTGTCATATTGTTTATCACAGGGCTAGGCCTTGATTAAATTAAAGGTGAATATTCTGGGTGATTATAGTTGGCAGGTGAAGTTGTGTGATTCATATTCAATTCCACCAGGAGACCCATATGCCAGATTGTTTCACTGTTTATGGTGGGAGTGTGGTCATTTTACTAAGGAAGTAACTGCAATCCTTTTCATTGTAGAGGACTGTTCTTCCTTTTAACTAGTAAATGGTCTGTGGAGTGATGCATTGACTTTGTGAATATGCTATTACTTGACAAATTGGTACCAATTAATCCTAACATCCATTGATGATTGTCACATGAATTCCTCAATTAATAATTACATTATGTGTTGCAAAATAAGGATTTTCTAATTCAATGGTTCCTTCTTTTATTTTTAGATGTCATTCTCTGGTAGAGAATAGCTTTTCTTCTTTCTTTTACTATTGTTTTCTTTTAAAATTCCCAAACAATCATTTTAAAATTTCAAATGCTCCACATTTTTTGAGGGTTTATTCTTCATAGAATCCTTTTTCCTTGAATGTAAATTTGTCTCAAATAATTCTGAGTGTACTGGATAGTTCTTGGTTCACTTTAATTTTGAATCCACTTTGATGGAAGTGGTCAGAATCCAGACCTTGTGCCTGGGAGGACAGCCAGTCTCTTATCAGGATTACTCATTAAGGAATGAGATTTTATGTTGTCAGACTGAGATTTCAGGCTTCTTTGACATACATCAGCTAGTGTAACCTAAAGTCACATATCGTCTTTCTTACTCTCAAACTTGTTGTGAGTCTTGGAATGTTCTGGGCTTACTCCAAAATTTCCTGTATTCTGAACTGTAATTTTCCTAATTTCATATGAATATATGCTTCTTTTGCTTTTTGATCTTCTAAAAATTAATTGAAACTTCATATCTGCTTATGACTCTTCACTCTGGTGACTTTTGTGGCATTTCCTTGTGAGAGGGGTTTTGGTAAGCAGTAAAACAAACAAAAAATAATTCTCCTACCCAGAAAAATAAACATGATATGTACACACACACATGCACCACATACATAATCTGAATTTAGTTGATTTACAAGTATATCTCAGAAACAAGTTGCTCAACTGACATTAAAGTGAATGTGACATCACCTGTGCTGCTTGTCCTTGGAACAGCTTCTAGTCATCTGATTATTTCTGCCTTAAGATGATGCATGTAGAAGGCATGGTTGAGAAAAAATACCCTGCAGTCTCACCTCGCATTGCTTTGTCATGGCTTCTGCTGTACTTCCCCTAGCCTTTGTGAATCTTGCTTCCCTAGGATGAAGAGTGGTATTCAGCTTGTTATTTGACAGAAAAAGTAGTCATCAGGCAAAATATTTGAGTACAGAGTTTTCCTTGCTTTGCCATTCTGCAGAAATTAAGCCTTAACAGAAAGACCATCCCCTTGTAATATAGCTAATGAGTTTGCTTCCATGTAAGTTTCTAGGTTTGTAAAGCCATTTGATGAAAAGCCTTAAGAAAGGAAATCTCTATTGCTCTATTTCAGTTGCTGGGGCTTTTGGACTCTGTAGGAAGGCTGAATCATTGCTCAATTATGGAAAGACAGATACAAAGAGAATAAGAAAGACAAAACAAAAATAAACAAGCAGAAAGGCCTCCCAGGCTCTCAAGTATCAATGAGTGCTCTAGATTGTCCCCGAAGGACAGGTGTTGATTCCTTCGTACTTTAGGCCTACTTTGTTAGAAGAGGACCACTCAGCCTAGAATCAGTAAGAATATTGCCTGTGGTAAACTGGGCAACCAACCTACAAGGTACCCAGATGTTCCCAATGACAGGGGGATACCTGATCATTAACACTCATGGATTCCCAGTCTCCTCTGATGTTTAACCTCGGCCTGCCCAGTCCCATGTCTGTCCTGGTTTTTCTCTCTGTTCCTTACTTGTTCTGAAGCCTGTGCCGAATTCCAGCTGGCTGGTAGACGTCAACCTGCCTCTTTCTGTTGTGTTGGTCTTTTTTCTTCCCAGCCCTACCTTGTGTGGAGTCAGCCTTAATTAATAGAGCACAGTGAAATCAAATACTATCACTGGCCTGAATCCAAGCAATATGGGGGTCCAGGGTCTACAGCATCAATTACTTACTTGCTGATAATATGTTCTGTATTTTTGAATTTGGACTTGAATTCATCACTTTGCCTTGGATGTTAACATATGTAGTGCTTACTCTCTTCATCCTCATTTACACTTCGATAGCTTTCCTACAACCAGATTGAACCCCAGGTACTACAAGAATCATGCTTCTCACCCGCTGTCTGCTGGCTAGGCTGCCTGGCAGACATACCCTCAGCCTCCCTCTATTCTTTTTTCATCTTTTCTTTTTCTTCTCTCCTTCATAAATATTAACGATTATTTTATTGGGGTTTGCGATGAATTGTATGTCTATATCCCCTCATAATCCAAACGCTGAAATTCTCGTCACCAATGTGGTGATTATGAGGTGGGGCCTTTGGGAACCTCCATCCTCATGCATGGAATTGTGTCCTTATAAGAGAGACCCAGAGTGCTTTCTCCTGGCTTCTGGCATATGCTGTTTCTGCCACCCATGAGAAAGCAGGCCCTCCTCACCCATTCTCTCTGCCAGGGCCTTGATGCTGGACATCCCAGTCTCCAGACCTGTGGGGAAAAAATGTCTGTTGTTTATTGGCCATCTAGTCTGATAGTGTGTTGGAGCAGCTCAAATGGCCCAAAACACGGTTGTGAGTGGTCTTCACATTTATTTCAGGGCATTGCCATTTGGCTTTTAAATTTGCTGCACAGATATTTCTCAGATTGCTTTAATTCAGATTTTTTTTCCTGCCTTTAATTTTATTACTCAAAAAGGTAAAATTTTGTTTTTAAACAAACAACCAAACACAACAGTTCCTAATGAATTGTAGATAGCTTATTCACAATTGATATCAGACTACTGTGATATCTGTTGTTGATAATTTCTCTGAGGTTTCAGGGTTGGACCCCTGTCCAAGACATATATGACATTGCTGTACAGTAGCCAGCAGATCTAGAAGCCACATGCATGTCTCTTGCAAATTAAAATAATAAACTTAAAAAAACACAGCTGGCTACAGTAATACATGCACTGATCAGATTTCTAGCATTCTATTAACCTTTTATGAAGTATAAATCACCCAGCATGAACATGGCTTATTTTTCTCTAAAATTATTTTTTAAATCTTAGAAAAAGAACCCAGAAAATTATGTATACTTGAAAAAAAGTATGTAATTTTTCTTTAAAATATGCTTATTATAAGACTTTGTGATTTAAGAGATTCATACAGGTTTTGCCAAGTCTCAATTTATTCTTAAAAGCATCATTCACATTGAATATTTAACTATATGGATTTTGCTGTTTTCCGATTTTGACCACCTTTATTGATTTTGTTTCAATGGTATTTCCCCATATTTATATTTTAAGATATGTCATCAATATGAATTATACTTTCCATTTGTAATTCTAATAATTTGTATGACTACATTGTTTTCTTTTAACACTGTCCTAAATTTATATTATTTGCCTATTTCAATTCAAATCCTTAATAATTTGCTTTCAATGGCTAAAAATTAGTAAATATTTTCTCCAGATAAGCAAGTGTGTTGTAAACGTTTAAACAAATCCAGGTTACTAACATAATAACTTAATTTAGTATAACATGAAAAGAATAGTTGTTTTTCACTTTAGTGATTATATTTCACTTCTAATGTAATCATATTTTAAATATTTTTTCCCTTCACTGCCAATGAGATATTAAGATATAAAAATGTTTTCCAAAGTTGAAATATTTTCTGAATTGTAAAAACTATAGAAACTTATTAGGGAAAAAGAGAATCTTGACAGTGTAAAGTAGAGGGTGGAATGTCTCCTCTCACTCTGTTTTCTGTATGTTCTCACTTCTCCGGCCAACAGATCGATATACAGGACCCTAGACTTTCTCAAGCTTCCCCCACTTCCACCCCACACTTGCACATAAATACATGCGCGTATAGATATTTATATGTATGTTTAAATAAACAACTTTGTATGGAAATGCTTAGAATTCAACTTATTCGATATTGCTGGGGATATTATATAAAATTTTATCTGTAAATGATACCTTAATAGAGTTGGAAACCCCCACAACTACACAGTATGTCCATATAATGAATATATATGTAGAGCCCCTGAGTCTAAATTTTAAAAAAATAAAATAAATAAAACAAAAAACCCAGAAACTTTAAAAAAAAGAAATGTAACTATTCTAACACACTTCATTTTTTAAAACCACTGTTGTGTTGATCATCACTAAATATATATATATATGTACATCACTATTATACATATATATTATATATGTATATCTATCTATCTTTTTCCTTTGTCTCTGCAGAGAGTAAATAGCTAGAAGGAAGATTGTTGGGTCAAAGGAAATGTAGATTATATAATGATAAATGTCTCCAAATGAACTTCCAAACAGACACTAACTTAAAGATGTACCAACAGTGGATAGTCAAATCTTTTCTAACATTGGGTTAATCAATCTTTTTAATTTTTATCTATCTGATGGACATTTTTTAACTTTTTATTTGTCTGATAATTAATTTGAGATTTCTTAAATGATTTCTATGTTGCTCTATATTTCTTTTGGTAGTTGTCTGTTCATGTCATTTGGTTTTCCAATATTTTATATATATATATATATATATTATTTTTTTACTGAAATTCAGAAGGCAATAATGCATTTTAAATAGTAACACTGTTAATAACATAACTTTTTTCTCTTGTTTGTCTTTCAATGTCAATTATATGTTTCTTATAATAGTTTAAATTTTCTATTATGTTTCTTTCTAACTCTGAGTCTTATGCATGCCAAGATTATTTAAAAAAAGTCTACTAATTAAGCAGTTACAGGTTTTGATTTTTTTTGTTTTTTTGTGTTTTTTTGAGTTGGAGTCTCACTCTGTCGCCCAGACTGGAGTGCAGTGGCCGCTCCGGCCACCGCAGCCTCGACCTGCTGGGCTCCGGTGATCCTTCCTCCTCAGCCTTCCAAGTAGCCGGAACTACAGGCGCACGCTACCAAGCCTGGCTAATTTTTTGATTTTATTGTAGAGATGAGGTCTCGCCTGCCCAGGCGGGTCTCGAATCTGTGGGCTCAGGCAATCCACTCACCTCAGCCTCCCAAAGGCACGGGATTGCAGGCTGAGCCACCGAGCCCGGCTAGCAGTTACAGGTTTTAAGCATATTTTTACTTCATTTTCCTTCATCTTTATTGAAAGCTATATCAACAGGACAAAAATAAAGGCCAAATTTAGAACCTGTACAATGTCTTAGCAAGGAAAGAATATTCTTGATACATTTCTACCAGAAAACATCTCTAAATTATGAGATAATTTGACAAAACTCTTTTGAGTCCAACTATAATCTGTATAAAATGCCAGCTATTGAGGATCCAGAATGAATAAGATTGTATTTTCATCTTCTCCAAGCTGTCATGTGGAGATAGGTAACAGAAGAGAGAAGAAGAGGCTCATTTAGAAAGGCAATTTCTATGCTACTTAGCAGCATTTCCCAAAAGGTGTTCTTTTGAGAATAAAAGCTCTAGAGAAACGTGTTCTATGGCCAAATAAATTTGGAATGTTGTATATATATAGTATGTATGTATATACATGTTTCATATGCTTTTCAATATGGTAATATATGTTATCACAAATATCCCAGAAAAAACAAGGTATGTTTCTTAAATTTATTTATTGATGGAACACTTCTATAAAGGGCAGCCGTTAGAAATGGTGTTTTGGCCAGGTGAGGTAGCCACGTCTATAGTCCCAGTACTTTGGAAGGCCGAGATGAGAGGATTGCCTGAATCCACAGGTTTGAGACCAGTCTGGGCAACTTGGTGAGACCTCATCTCTACAAGAAACCAAAAAATTAGCCAGGCATGGTGGTGCATGCCTATTGTTATAGCTACTTGGAAGGCTGAGGCAGATGAATTGCCTGAGTCCTGCAGGTTGAGGCTGTGGTGGTCATGAGCATGCCACTGTACTCCAGTCTGGGTGAAAGAGTGAGACTTCAATTTAAAAAAAAAAAAGGAAAGAAAAAAGAAGAGAAATGGTGTTTAAAAAAAACTGTATCCACAGTACACTATATTTCTATTGTTTATTAAATACTATGTATGTATATATGTATGCATATGTGTATGTTTCTGTATGTCTATATGGTAACCTGGTTATCCTCTAGTCTGGAAAATCATGACTTTCTACACTTCCAGCCTCCAGGAAATGAAAAGTTCAAGAAACTTGAAAACAATGCTTATCTTTGGTTTTTTAAAGCAAGCTTTAATATTCATCTTAAAGGCATTCATTTGAGAAAAATAAAAATTGAGTTCCAAAAGCTTGGTTCTGAGGGCTAAGCCCTAAATGTCTGCAAAGTCTTTGATGAGCGAATGAGAGAGACCATCCCTCAAAAGTCTCTGCCAGCTGCATGTGATCGACTCTGTTCTTCTAGGCAGCAGGCAGTCCGCATAAAAGCTAAACACGTGACTTCCTCTATGTGCATGAATACTAGGCATAACTCCCTGGCCAAGGAACTACTTTGTCCTCATTTTTGTCCTGCAGTATAACCTTTTTGTGACAGTAGCCTATCATTCCCTGAAAGTTCAGTGGATTTAATGACCTTGAAGTCAGAGTCCATGGTCAGCCAGCCTGAACTATCCAAGTGGCCAACCTTCTCTTCAACAATGCAGAGGTTCCATAAGCCACTCTGCCCAACTCGAGGGACAACTGGGCTGTGAAAAACCGCAAAAGCCCAGGTTTCTACTCTCTGTATGTTTCTGAGCTCATGAGATGGGGGCACAGATTCACCAGTACTTTCAGTTGAGCAAGAAATTATGACTCTCCTTCCCGTGTTTGATTAGAAGTTAGTCTTCTGATGCCTACTGTAATGTTTCACATAGTAATACAGAGGGATAGGGTTAGAGGGCAGGCAGAACTATAATTTGTCAATTAAAAGTATCTCTGTGTTTTTCTTATGAAAGACTGTACGCTTTAGGCATTTAATTAATCAGTTCCTAGTTCAACCCTACTACAGCCGTTTCTTTCCCAACATAAGATTGTGCTTTTTCCTGCAATATTGCTTTTCTTTTTCTCATTTCTCTAACTTTTTCATGGCAAGGGTCCCAAGGAAGCCATCCTTCCACACAGAAAACTTTCAGCCTTCCCAAAGAAACATCCCCCACCAGCCCCCTCCAGTTTCCTTGGTCATGCATGTCTTTATGTCATTCTGTCTTCTTTACCTCATTGAATGCCCTCTACATATTTATTAATTCATAATATGCATTTTCTTTGACCCAATCATCTAAGTTCTCAAAGATATGGAGAGTGCACTGAATTTTCTTTCTTTCTTTCTTTCTTTTTTTAGATGCTTTGTATTTCCTGTCTTAGTCCTGGGCACCTATTAGGCACTTAGTAATTATGGGATTGATTGACACATCATTTTGCAAATAATGTAAATATTCCTCCATATTCCCATAGAAAACCTGAACACTTACATAGAAAATAGATCTGAGGATCAGGAGCTGGCTGCTCATTTATATTGCTTTTGTGAATCTCAGTCTTCTTTAACGGTTGTAGCTGTTTTCGACATTTTTTCAAAAACCCAGTGATGACCACTGTTCTTACTTCAATTGTTTCTTCCCATGCCTCTGAAGAAAAGGGTGAAATAACAAGGTCCTAGAATAAAATGAGAACTTGCAAGTCTGAAGGCCTTCAAAGTGGCAAGGCCACAATCACTCAATTTGCTATTTTCACCTTGGGTAATCTCTTCTAGCAACTCACTGGAAATATCAAGAGACACTTTCAGGAAAGCTGCAAAACCAAAGTTGAAGTTGTCGTGAATCCCAGTAAAATTTATCAAGTCAATAGTGATTCCTTTGAAGTAATGTGTGATTCAGAGGTGATAGGACTTAGATTCAATGTCATGCAATGTAGTTTGAAAAAGCTGCTTTTGGCCATGATATTTTGATCTCCATGACTCAATTTAACTTTTTAAATTAACTGTAGGTTTTTATTTTCTTTATGCTTTACTCTTTTTTAGAATAAAACCAGGAGTAAACATCTTTAAGGTAAATTGACGTTATCGATGGGCAGACTGCATATAAGAGCCATCTGCATCCAGGTACTGTCATGGCCACCTGTGGTCCCAGCTACTCAGGATCACTTGAGACCAGGAGATCAAGTCCAGCCCAGGCAGAGTCCTTGTCTCTAAACACACATACACAAGCTGTCATTCTGTCTTCTTTACCTCACTGAATGCCCTCTGTATTACTATGTGACACATTACAGTAGGCATCAGAAGACTAACTTCTAATCAAACACAGGAAGGAGAGTCATAATTTCTTGCTCAACTGAAAGTACTGGTGAATCTGTGCCCCCATCTCATGAGCTCAGAAACATACAGAGAGTAGAAACCTGGGCTTTTGCGGTTTTTCACAGCCCAGTTGTCCCTCGAGTTGGGCAGAGTGGCTTATGGAACCTCTGCATTGTTGAAGAGAAGGTTGGCCACGTGGATAGTTCAGACTGGCTGAGCATGGACTCTGACTTCAAGGTCATTAAGACATTAAGAGTCCTTGTCTCTAAACACACATACACAAGCTGTTCTCTGAGACCCAGCTCCAGCAGTATCTTCTCACGGAAACCTTTCCCTATGTCTTCCCACTCTCTTCATCCTTGGGAAAAACGATTCACTACTGAACACAATAGCAACCACGTATTGAATACCTACAACGCCCTAGGTACTCTACGAAGTATTTGCAAATGTGGTCTCTCAAGTAATCCTCTTCACATCTCTAAGAATTTACATTTTCATTTTCTAGATGAACAATCATACTTAGAGAGGTTAAGTGATAGGACAGATTCATGCAGCTTGTTTGTGATAGAGCAGGGATTCAAACTTATTTTACTTTCTTTTTTTTGAGTTGCAGTCTCACTCTGTCACCCAGACTGGAGTGCAGTGGCTGCTCCGGCCATCGCCACCTGCTGGGCTCCGGCGATCCTTCCGCTTCAGCCTTCTGAGTAGCCGGAATTACAGGCACACGCTACCACGCCCGGTTGATTTTTTGGTTTATTGTAGAGATGAGGTCTCGCTGCCCAGGCGGGTACTTCAAAGTCCAGGGTATTTCTCTAAAATGGACTTCCTTTTAAATATCTAGCAATCAACTCAGTATATTATATTTAGTTCACATGTTTGCTTATTACTAAGTTTTTGTTTTATTTTACTATTTGGAGAGATGAAGTCTCTCTGTGTTGCCCAGGTTAGTCTCAAACTCCTGGGATAAAGCAACGCTTCTGCCTTGATCTCCCAAAGTTCTGGGATTACAGGCATGATCTACTGTGCCTGGCCTATTTTTGGTCTTTAAATTTTTAGAGTAGTTGTTCCCTTTACAAAGTATTTAAAATTGTTAAAACTGTGCTTGAGATACATGTTTATTACTTTATAAAGTTTGTCAACAGCTGCATAAGCCAAAATACTGTATAAAAGAAAGCCTCATAGGTTTTTTTGGTGTGGCCTAGTTTTAATTTTTATACGTATATTAGTGACTCTTTTGTTATTTTTCAATATATTTTATAAGTCTTCTATTCAGATATGATGTTCTGTGATGATATAGCATAAGTACATTAAAAATGTGTTTACTATAGTTTGCTTAATGACATAATTCAGCATATATTTAACCTTCAGATAGTGGTATTTCTGCCTTGCTTCTATAGCTATCATTGCCATGAATTATTTTAACTTCACCAGTATTCTCTTCTGGTCCACCTAATTTTATAAATTCTGCTATTTAACTGTAAAAGTAAATGCAATATTCTTAGAAGTGGAGAGAAAATCTCTGTGTAGGAATCTTCTACAAATATTTACATTTTAGACATAACATATATATCAGCTGATAATATAAGTTAGCATATAAAACTTGCAATTTCAAATATCTAAAGTTTCTTGCCTTTAGGCTTTCTTCAAGTGTGAGACATTTTAATTCAAAAGTACCTATTTTTGGAAGCAGCTCATCATCATCCTAGAAAATACAGCAGATGCTTTGTATATTGAAAGGAGAAAATTCCAAACTTTTCTCACCTTGAATAACTTCTGTAGGAATAAATGCTTTTTAGTGCCTTTGGCAAATTGTCATAGGCAAACAGTCTTACCCCTCTTCTTGAAAAAATGCAAAGTCTACCAACCTTGGAATTATTTTTCTAGGACTCGTTTCAGCATTATAATTTAGCATCACATGCACCTGTTCTGGAAGACTACAAAAGCTCAAATCACATTCAGTCTCTATCTAATTATAGAGTCTTATCTTTGATTTCTAGAGAAAATAGTGAATTTTAGAATGACTGTGAAACAACAATACAAGAAGAAGGCAAAGAACCAATATGAATTGCATTTGCAATGGGTATTAACTGCTCCAGGACACTAGGAATAAAAGAAATGTGACATTATTCCTTTTAACAAAGCAAATCCATTCCAGTTCACTAAGCTTCAGCAAGAAGCTTAGTGAAATGCACGCATGGATACACATTGGGTTATACCCCAAATTGCAGCTACTATTATCTAAGAAAATTGGAGAGAAGTGGGTCGCTTGGAGTGGGAAAATACCTCTGCATTATCGTCTATTGTGCTGGACGTTCTTTTGGTCACCATGTAAAACATTTATTGTCCTGATAGCTGTGGTAAAAAACTTAAAAGCCAGTATTTGAAGGTAACATCATAGAAGATAAAACAGGCAATTACCAAACATTTTGGAGAAAAACAAAATGTAAGGGTAAAATTATGAAAATGTGATATTGTATAATTAATAAATAATTCCTTT
This sequence comes from Cephalopachus bancanus, assembly GCA_027257055.1. Lineage (NCBI taxonomy): Eukaryota > Metazoa > Chordata > Mammalia > Primates > Tarsiidae > Cephalopachus > Cephalopachus bancanus. The sequence goes on along the minus strand of JAPVLO010000173.1, from coordinate 3,419,005 downwards.
AGGAATGCCAATTAATTTTATCCTGAGAGGAGCAAATGAGTTCATCTCATTTGCATATTTATTTCTGTTTGGGAGAATGCAATAAAAGGTAGGATTAGAGGACATTTATGAAATCGTATGCATTAAGGAAAAGAAAGGAAACTTCTGTAAGTGGAAATCACTTTAGTTAGTTATTAGAGTTTTGTTTTGGTTGCTGTTCATTTACTTGCTTTTCAGAACAGAGGAACAATTAGACCAACAACATTACAATGTTTTTGGAAAAAAAAAGCAAACCCACAAAGTTGAAAACCAAAGGATTAGAGGAAACAAGGAAACAGTTGGTTATGAATAAAAAATTAAACTAAAGCCAACGAACATAGATTAGAATTAAATAGATGGATTGAAAGCTGTGAACAAAAGAGTTTCTAAAAATTGCCTTTGAGACCATCATCATTTACTTATTTTAATAATAAGGCTATTATTTCTAATTTTATTATTAGAAATAAGATTTCTAAAGAGATTAGCAAGACTGATAGACTTGTAGATGTCACTAAATCTTCTGAAGAATGAAACAGCACAAAAGCGGCAACATCTAAATATTATGAGATATGAATGGAGGGAGGAGATGTATTAAAACTTCACAGTAGGTGACACATAACTACCTGGACTAGATGTAAGACAATACCTTCATTTTAAATTTGATTCTTTTTCCTTTTTTTTGAGTTGGAGTCTCACTCTGTCACCCAGACTGGAGGGCAGCAGCCCACTCCCGGTCACCGCAGCCTTGACCTGCTGGGCTCCAGCGATCCTTCCGCCTCAGCCTTCCAAGTAGCTGGAACTACAGGCGTGCGCTACCACGCCTAGCTGATTTTTGATTTATTGTAGAGATGAGGTCTCACCAAGTTGCCCAGGCGGGTCTCGAACCCGTGGACTGAGGCAATCAACTCAACTCAACCTCCCAAAGTGTGGGATTACAGGCTGAGCCACCGAGCCCAGTTTAAATTTGATTCTTTATGAGTCAGTCATATCCCAGGATGAAAGTGTCATTGCATGCTTTGCCTTAAATATATCATCACAGGACACTGACATTGTGACAATATGGGACACTGAGAATCTTAGTTGGGGAGTATTGAACACAAACCACAAAATGTTATTTTACACTTCTAAGATATAATAATACCTCCATACCTAAGAGCTTATACATATTTCCAAAAACTGTTTCAGGCAAGAAATTACAACACAGAAAATTCATAACAATTCAATAAGATTATTAAGGCAGTAATCCCCTATTTGTCAATAGACGGCACTATAAGCAGTCATAAATTATTGCCTTCATGACCATAACTTCTGGACTGTGTTGTGTATCGAACTTATCAGTGGTTCTTTTTGAACATTCAGATACTATTCACCACTAGAAATGTAATGAATAGAATATTTCCTGTGTGGCCTTGATCTGGATGTCTGTATGTTGTGAAGTTTCCCATAGAAGATGATCACAGTAAGAATATAAACTACTAGTCTATTGCTTACTATGGTTTTTGTTAAAGTTTGAACAAGCAGAGTGAGAACATCGTCATCAGCATCTTTTTCCTTCTCTTCCTCATCTTCATAGGAGCAAAAATTACTAGACCAATGAGGAGAACCAGGGTTCTGCCTAGTGTGTTTATATGTGTTTTGAGCTCCTCAATACTCAAAACTTCTATGAACATTAGGCCCCTGCATGTACCCCTTGTATTTTGTAGCGAGCCTAAAAAGGCATGTGATATAATTCCTCAGTTAGAGCAAGGACAAGAAGAATTCAGTTCAGCTGTCTGAAGTCATCCAGTGAGTTAGTGTGTGCTGTGCCAGTGTCAGCCCATTCCTCCTCTATCCACACGACGGATAACAAGGCATCAAAAAAGCAAACTATCCTCTCATCGCAAATCCTTGAAGCTTCATGAATTATGGAGGCAGAGTTGCTAAGTTGCTAAGTAAAGATTTTTTAAAAAATTAGAATTCTTCAACCTGGAGAAATAAAAATGAAGAAGGAATGTTATAAAATCCATAAATTCAAAAATATTATGAGAGGATGGACATGAAAATTTTTAGCAACCTAAGAACATTTGAAGAGGCTGTCCCCAGAAACTCACAAAAGATGCTTTTTAGAACTAGTAAAAGAGTCCTATTTTACAGAGTTAGTTGTAAAAGTTTGGGACTTTAAACCCTGAGCATGTTCCGTATTGAAGATATAAGTGAATCAGAAGAGGGTAGAGAAAATTCCATAGGTGAAAAATCTGTAACAAATTGAAGGAAACGAGCACTTCAAGGTAGATGTGACTCTAAGATAGGATTTGTAATAATGAGTTATCACAATATTTTAAATAGAGTCCAATTTCTCTGAAGTTCCTGAATTCCCAATGCTCTGCCTCCTAGCTGTCTAATTTTCTTCATAACTGGGGTTTATCATGGTTGCGGTCAAAGTAGAAAAGCTAAACCAGTGCTCTAGTTCCATATGAGTAAAAATATATATTTTACTGATGTTGGAAATGTATCCTTAATTGTCAGTACAAGTTATTAATAAAATTATATTAATAAATTAACACCATCCACACTGAACTTTTAAAAAGATGGGGCTAGGCAAATTTTTTATTTGCACTGAGTTTCATGATGATAGGATAGGGTTTTAATCAGTGGTCCTTAACCTGAGGCAGTCTTTCACTCCAGGGGACGTTTGACAAGTTGCACGGACTTTTTATTGCGATAACTGGGATGGAAGGTGTAAATTGTCTAGTGGGTAGAGGCTAGGGATGCTAAATATTCTACAATGCATGTAACAGCAAGCACAACAAAAAATTAGATGGCCCTATAGTAGGCGGGATTTTAAGATGCCTCTGAAGATTGACTACCCCCTCCCAGTGAACACACCCTCAATAATCGCTGGACCATGAATGCAACAAAATTTCACAGCACAGTTATGTAGCCCAGTTGAATTTAAGGTAGAGAGATAGTCAGATAACACTTTAACAGCAGAGTTTTCTCCTGATGGTCACAGAAGAGGGAATGAGAGAGACTCAGAATGTGAGAGGGACTCAACACAAGGTAGGTTGCTTTGGAGACTTAAGGGACCATTGATCAAGGATCTGAGAGGGACCTCTACAAGCCAAGAGCAGTCCCTGGCAACATCCAGCAAAAAAATAGACTTCAACTTCACAACCACAAAAATGCTGCCATTAATAGGAACAGACTCAGAAGAGGCCCTTGAGCCTTCATGTAGGAGCACAGGCCACACCAGAGCTGAGATCCCAGTCACATTGTCTAGAACTTCTGATCTGCAGAACTGTGAACTACGGAAGAGGTGTAATTTTAAGTCATCAAATTTGTGATTTTTGTTTAATGGAGCAGTAGAAAACAAAACACAAACCCATTATGTCCATAGTGCCAAGGTTGAGAGACACTCGTTAAAGCCTTCTAGTCCTGCACTTCTCAAGCTGACGTTAAAGGGAAGTTGCCAGGTTGTTTTCAAAGAAACAATAAACAAAATGCTTTCCCTGAGTAAAAAAGTTTATTTAACTCAAATCAAGTTAAAGATGTTTGCTACTGTGGGATGCATTAGACATTTTAATATCCGAATGACATTATGAAGCTATAGGAGAGGAGTTGATTGTACAATTCCAAAGTACATTTAAATAAAGATCCATTGTTCTTGGAAACTGGATTAATATCTTTTGATTCCAAGTTTTCTTAGGATCAAATTTAGTAAAATGCACAAATTAAATGTTAAAAAAAATAAATTTCATAGTTCATCTGCCTAATTTCAAACCAAATCAAATGTTCTAAAAAAATGGATACCCAAGCTGGGCTCGGTGGCTTAGCCTGTAATCCCGCGCCTTTGGGAGACTGAGGTGAGTGGACTACCTGAGCCCGCGGGTTCGAGACCCTCCTGGGCGGCAAGACCTCATTTCTACAATAAATCAAAAAATCAGCCTGGCGTGGTAGCGCGCCTGTGTTTCAGCTACTCGGAAGGCTGAGGCGGAAGGATTACTGGAGCCCAGCAGGTCAAGGCTGCGGTGGCTGGGAGCGGCCACTGCACTCCAGTCTGGGCGACAGAGTGAGACTACAACTCAAAAAAAAAAAAAGGATACCTTTTATAATATAGGCTGTCTATAGTTCAACAATGATACTTCTTCATCACGTATTATTTGATTATTAGAGATCTTGAAATAGTACACAGCATATCTGGAAGTTTAAATGGCAAAGATACAAGCATTTTTCAATGATTTGGGCAAGGGAATTGCTGGGCTTGAGGGAAATACATGTCAGACATCACATCACATTCTATTTTTTCAAGCTCCGTTATTGTCTTTCAAGGTCTTTTTCTGGCCAATTTTATAGCATTTCCATAGACCTGAATTAAACTTGAATTTTTTCCCCAATATTCACAGATTATCATTCTATTTATAAATGCAGTTTATGAAGACACAGAGGAGGTGAGGTGTGACACAGGAATCTTCTGTCTGTCTTTAGACATCCTGGGTGTGCACTATCTTCCTAGATGAGTTTCCAAAAAAAATCCCCGTCTTTATCTCCCATTCTGGTTTGGACATTTGCTTGCCTGCACTGACATTTACAATTGCTATAAAACTATGGAACACAACCTCTCTCTGTTTTCATTTCCAGAATCAACATCTTCAGTATTTACTTGCAACAATGTCAGTTTCTTCCAGCTTGGTATCCACTCCTGTGAGTGACTCTACTTTGAGAGACGACCCAACCTTTAATATACATTGCACCACAGATAATAACCAGTCACCACTAATCAAGTTCTAGCTATGGGGAAGCATTTTTTGAAGTACAAGCAAATAATCCTACAAATAATTTAAGGGAAAACAACCATGTCTTTACCACAATAGATTTTGGCAATTCTTTAAATATCTGTTAACTGAATAGATACTATGTCTTAGTTTAAAACATTTATGTTTCAAATAATATTATTGCAATCTATTAGTTGTCCAATAAATATAAATAACATTTTGACTATGATTATTTTAAAAGTGATTATTTTCAACTTATTTCATTGTGTGTCTTTTATAAAAAACATTTTAGAGAAGGATTATTTATTTCAATCTTTATCCAGAGAATGACTTGTTAAAATTTTTATGTATTTATTTTTTATCTATTTTAATAGCTTTAGAAAACATAAATAGTTTTTGGTCACATTGAAGCATTGTACAATGATAAATAAGTCTGGGTTTTAAGTGTACCCACCAGCCCCACCTGTGCACATTGTACCAGGTAAGAGATTTTTTCATCCTTCCAGTCCTTTTAACCCCTCCCCTTCAGAGTCTCCAATGTCCTTTATACCATTCGCTATGACTTTGCAGATCCGAGTTTAGCTCCTGCTTACAAGTATGAATGTATATTGTTTGTTTTCTGTTCTTGTGTTGGTTCACTTAAGATGATGCTCTTCAATACCATTCATGTTGCCGCAAAAGACATTATTTCATTCTTTTTTATGGCTGAATAGTATTCCATGGTGTGTGTGTGTATACATGAATATATGCATACATTATACACACACACACATATATTTATATATATATAAATTATATATATATATCACATTTTCATTATTCACTGATCACTAGAGGGACATTTAGGTTGCAACATCTTTGTAATTGTGGATTGTGCTGTGATGAACATGCTAGTGCAGGAGTCTTTTTTGTATAACAGCTTCTGTTCCTTTGAGTAGATACTTTGTAATAGGAATGCTGAATCAAATAGTAGATATCCTTTTAGTTCTTTACCAATTTCCATAGAGGCTGTACTAATTTGCACTCCCATCAACAGTGTAAAAGGAAACTGTTCACTGCATCCATTCCAGCATCTATTTTTTTTGATTTTTTAATAATAGTCATTCTGATTGGTGTTAAATGGTATTTCATTGTGACTTTAATTTGCATTTCCCTGATAATGAGTGATATTAAGCCCCTTTTCATATATTTATTAGCCATTTGTATATCTTCTTTTGAAAGATGTCTGTTCATCTCATTTACCCATTTTTAATGGGGGTGCTTTTTTCTTGCTGATTTGTTTGCATTCTTTGTAGATTCTGAATATTAGTCCTTTGTGCATGTGTAGTTTGCAAATATCTTCTTCCATTCTGTAAGTTGCTTGTTTGCTCTGATGATTATTTCTTTTTCTGTGCGGTAGTTTGTTAGTTTGATTAAGTCCCACCTATTTGTTTTTGTTTTTATTGCATTTTCTTTTGGAGTTTTATTCATAAATTCTTTGCTAGGCCAATGTCTAGAAGAGTTTCTCTAGGTTTTGTTCTATAAATGTTATGGTTTTAGGTCTGACATTTAAGTCTTTAATCCATCTTGAGTTAATTTTTATATATGATGAGAGATGGGCACCAAGTTTCATTTTTCTGCATGTAGCTATTCGATTTTTCCAGCCCCATTTGTTGAACAGGGTATCATTTCCCTAGTGTTTGTTTTTGTCTGCTTTGTTGAAGATCATTTGGTGACAGGTATTTGGGTTAATTTCTGGATTCTCTGTTTTGTTTCATTGGTCCACATGTTTGCTCTTATGACAGTATCATGCTGTTTTGGTTACTACAGCCTTGTAGTATAATTTGAAGTCGGGTAATATGATGCCTCTGGCTTTGTTCTTTTTGCTTAGGATTACTTTGATTATTCTGGCTTTTTTGATTCCATATGAATTTAAGGATTGTTTTTCTAATTCTGTGAAAAAATGACATTGGTAGCTTGGTAGGGATTCTGTAGAATCTGTAGACTACTTTGAGTGTTATGGTAATTTTACCAATGTTGAGTCTTCCAATCCATGAGAATGGGATATTTTTCATTTGTTTGTGTCCTCTACAATATTATTCATCAGTGTTTTGCAGTTTTCCTTGTAGAGGCCTTTTACCTCTTGGTTAAATATATTCCTAAGTATTTTAGCTTTTTGGCTGCCATTGTAAACAGAGTTTCTAATTTGATTCTCAGCGTGGTCACTATTGGTGTATATCAGTGCTATTGACTTGTATGTGTTGATTTTGTATCATGAAACAAATTCTTTTATCAAGCCAGCAGTCTTTTGGAGTATTTAGGATTCTCTAGGTATAAGAGATTTTCAGCGTACAGAGATAGTTTGCTTTCTTCTTTTCCCATTTGGATACTTTTATTTCTTTCTCTTGCCTGATTGTTCTGGCTGGGACTTCCAGAACTATGCTGAATAAGAGTGGTGAAAATGGGTATCCTTGCCTTGTTTCAGTTCTTAGGGGAAACGTGTTCAACTTGTCTCCATTCAGGATGACAATGACTGTGGGTTTGTCATATGTGGCTTTTGCTATTTTGAGGAATGATCTTCTATGTCTATTTTGCTGAGAGTTTTTATCATGAAACAATGCTAGATTTTATCGAATGCTTTTTCTGTCTATTGAAATTATCCTACGATTTTCATTCTTAATTCTGTTTTTGTGGTAAATCATGTTTATTGACTTGTGTGTGTTGAATCTTCCTTATATCTTTGGGAAAAAACCCACTTGATGATAGCGAATTATTTATCATCCTTTTTTTATTAGTTTGCTGATCTTTTGTTGAGGAGTTTTGAGTCTACGTTCATCAGGGATAGTGGTCTGCAGTAAAAAACAAAGTTGTTAGGTTTTTTTTTTTGTTTTGAATTAGGGTCTTATTCTGTCTCCTAGGCTAGAGTGCAGGTGCATGATCATGGCTCATGGCAGTGTTAACCTCCTGGGCTCAGGTGATCCTCTCACTTCAGACTCCCAAGTAACAGGGACTACAGGCATGTACCTCCAAGCTTGGTTAATTTTTGGATTTTTTTTTTTTTTGGTAGAGATAAGATCTTGCTTGGTTGCCCAGGCTAATCTTGAACTCTTGGGCTCAAGTAATCCTCCCTCTTTGACCTCCAAAGTACTGAGATTACAGGCATAAGCCACTGCATCTAGTTCAGAAAACAGCTTTCAAATCTAGGATGATCAATTTATTAGATCAGAAATCACTTTTATTCTTTACATTACTAGCTGATGATTCATCTTCATATGATAATATTAAGTCCATTGACTAAATACAAAATTATACCACTTAACTGAGGATAATTGCTTTCCATCTGGCTTTAAAGAGCTTCCATAGCACAGACCCAACTGGTCTTTGCAATCTACTATTATCTACCTGGATACATGGAATACTCTAGACAAAATAAATCTCACCACTTTATAGTCTTGATGTACTCACTTAAACATTTACACTTATTATACGTTTACCTAGAATGGCTTTAACTGAGGATGTCAGTTAACAGTAATAGGCACCTCAAATCTAAATGACATAACCCATCAAGTGTTTATTTATTTAAACCCTTTATGATCAATGCAAGTTATTGTGAGGGCAAGGGTAGGGGTAAGGGGCAGTGGGATTACTGTGCTTCACAAGTCTGACGAATAACAGGATGACAGAGACTCTGAAAATTAATCTTTACACATTTCCTCAGCAATGAAATGGGAATGAGAATGTATACCTTGCAAGTTTATTGTGAAGATTAAATATGGAAAGCACTTTTCTGATGTCCCAAAGAGAACATTCCTTCTCTCTCCTTCTCTCACTTCTCGACTGAATATCTATAAGAAACAAATTCCACCTCCCATTTTGCCTTGTGTTATAGTTACTTTTTGCATGCTAAATTTTAAATGTTTGAGGATACAGCATGCATCTTTTTTATCTTGTATCACCCAGATACTTCTTGTGGACTTTTAGCAATACTTGTTGAATGGAGAGAACTCATGATTCTCCAATACTCAAATAGCTTTCCAAGTATTCACTGCAGTCCTTGCTCTCTATTAAATCTGCAATTGAAATAGAAATAAAACTTTAAACATTTTAATTTTACAGAGTCATGTAAGATATAAATGCATATCTAATTTTAGCTTTAACTTTTTCCTTCTGCAAACCTGAATGTTTTTATGAAAGTTTATAGACTAATAAACTTTTTTTCCAATAAGCATGAATCCTGGCATATAGTAGTTGCTTAATACATATTTATGAAAGAAGTCTGATCCTTTTGCAGAGAAACTATACAAGTTAAGAGACATTAATTATACATCTATAAAAATATAAATTAGTATTGGCATTTGTTAAGAGATTTTTCTCAGAATATCATAAGAGAAATATTTCCTAATCCCGAAGTTAAATTTCTTAGGCCACATATGTTCTAAAGAAACTTAATACTTTTTTCTTGACATTTAATAGGCACTTGTATAAGGGAGAAAATAATTGCTAAAATTCACACATCTACAAATGTTACTTTCAGCCTTTGCATGACTTATTGAAGTGTCTGGCTTGTGGAATGCACTTGGGTTCCATTCTTTACTATATCAATAACTACATAATTCAAATATAAAAATATGAAAAGAGTCTACCCATTCTGATACAGCTGCCTCATTGTAACATGTGAGAAAACATTAAATAAAATATGTAAGTTTTTGGAAATGCAAAGTGTAGGTTATTATTTCTGTACTCTTGTTTCTACAACTTAGTTTCCTTCAGCAATTGTCATGTGTAGAATTGGATTAATATAGTAGACTTTCTTTTAAATAGAAGGAGTGTATTATGCCAATGAAATTATTTGGTCTAGGAAAGCAATAAAAAATTCTCAACTACATGGAAATGTATATACAAATTATTCTCAAAGGGGTGTTGGGAGAAAAATCTTATACTACTAAATACATTCAGGAATATTTTAGAATGGGATACATGTTTTGAGAAAACATACATGTCTTAAATATGTATTTTCCTATAAATTCCTTGCTTCTTGATATTCTAGGTGTCAACTAGTTTTCACCAGATTTTCAACCCATAAAAAGAAGCTGTAAATTTAAGAAAAATGGGAGTGTGATTTCAAGACAAATACATCACAAAAGTATGAATAAGAAAGAAATGTGTTGTTTCAGCATAGGCAGGTATTCTTCTTAATTTATGGAACCGTTTGTTCTGCTTGTAAAATTCCATTTTTTATGGAATAAAGAATTATTACTGCTGTAAGATGTAAAAAAATGGCTAAATGCCGGAGGGAAATATAATAAGGACATTTGGGTTAGGAATATAATATTCAAAAGATCCAACTGGAAGTTAGAAAAAGTTATCTGATTTTTCTTTTAATAAATTGGGGCAGGATGCTCATTTAAGGCTAAATAAATATAATAATCTGAATACTGCCATGCACACTAATGTAATTTCTTTAAGAGACTTGCCAAATGATCTATAAATAACAATAATTAAAAGTTACTGAAATTCCATGACTTTTTTCTGTCTTGAAACGCAAATGCATTTGTCTAATTTGGGCTGTATATTAAATATCTCAGTTATTTTCACATGCTAGATCAAATTAAGCAAATAAAGATCAGAATGTTGAGGAAAAAGGGTATATACAATACAGTGCTGGCTGTCCACTCAATGTTCATTCCGCCCTTCATTTTTACTAACTGAAACCCAATTCTGTTTAGTTTAGTGATGTGCCCAGCTAAACACTTGATTTCCCTAGCTGCTGCCCATCTAGGTATGGCCTGACTGTCACATTTCTGGTCAATAAGATGTAAGTGGAACAATATTGGACATGGTTCCTTGGTGAGCTGTTTATTCCCGGATTAAAAGAGACAGATTTAGCTGTCATGCCCCTTTAACTTTACTCCTTCCCCTTTTATCTTCTGAAATGTCTTTGTGATGCATGGGAGTGCAAATGCCACATCACAGTTGAGGATGAAAGTCACATTTCAAAGACTGCAGGCTTCATAGGTAGATGGTGACTGAAGCATTGAAGACATCGTGGGGACACTGCCAAAGTCCTGAATTTCTTGGTATATGAAGAAAGCAAATCACTTTTGCTCTATCTGTACATGACATTGCAGTTACATATGCGCTGCTGTCTACAGAGGAACTTGAAGAATATGCCTCTGTACTTAGGTACATTGCTGCTCCATCAGATGTGGGGTACTGTTAGTTAAAGAGGAAGGATGGGAAAGGGCTGAGTAGAAAACTGCCACTTTATCATTGTATTATTAATCTCATAAAATGATATGACTATCTGTTTTTTCTTATTAGCAATCTCTGGACAATTTGGGGTCAACTGCTTACTTTCACCCAGGTAGATATTTTTCAATAATGTTTCGTAATGATCTCAGATTACCAGGATCACATCCAAAGCTCAAGTTAGGGAAGGATCAGTGCTCACGAATTCTTGAATACAAAGAAAGATGACCTGTTTTTCTCTCTATAATCCTGACTGAGACAGGTATATTTATATGTTTTCTCTCTCTAGGTTGGGCTTTCCTGATGTATACTATCATTGAGGGTGAAATTCTTTAGGTTCTCAGTCATTTTAGGTTATTCATTTTGGAGTGATTTCAGTTCAAAGTCTTTATCTTACTTCTATTCATTCATTTCTTTTGAAAACACAGGCCTTTGGTTACTTTGATGTCTTCAGAACATGTCTACAAATCCTCTGATAGTCTTCCCAGGTAACTGATCCATAAACAAAATAAAGGTTGTTTAAGTCACTGTTTTGGGCTAGTGTGTTTTGCAGCCATGGCAACAGGAACAGTTAGGGAGATGACCACTTCCTTATCCATGTGGCTTACCATCTGAATTTTCAGTTTCTTCTTCATTTGTGAACAGAAGGGATTTTGTCTGCCCAGAATAATTTTTATTGGAAAATAAGGCTATTTAGAGAGAAATATATAGATTTAAATTTTTATCTTAAATAATCTTATTTAAAGGCTTGAAAAATCAGCAGGGTACAGTGACTCACACTTGTAATCCTAGCACTTTGGAAGACTGAAAGATAATTTGAGGCCTGGAGTTTCAGACTAACCTGGGCTACAAGAAACTTTTGAAAATTAGTTAGATGTGTTGACATGCCCCTGTAATTCTAGCTACTTGGGAGTCTGAGGTAGGAGGACCACTTGAACCTAGGAGTTCAAGAGTGCAGAGTGCCATGATCATGCAGTTGCACTCCACCCTGAATGACAAAATGAGATCACTGACTCAAAAAGAAAAAGCTTGAAAATCAATGATATAGTAAAGAAGAACACAAAATATCTGGGTTCTGTGTGTTTTCTTTGTGTCCACAGTGTACATTTTCAGCTACTGATGCAATGTCAATAATAGTCATTTCCATTTCTCTTTGAATTTGAATCAATTTTGGTAAGCTCTATTCTTTAGGAAGTGCTCATTTGTCAAAGATTTGATTTATTGATATTTTGTATGACATTCACAATTTATCTTAAATTTGTGTGATCATACCTCCTTTTAATTGTCTTTTGTGTTCTTTTTGATTAATCTCAGTGATGTTTCAGTTTATTTAACTTTATAAATAATTATGTTTTTGTTCTTCTCTATGGAAACTTAGAAAAAAGATTTTTTTTTCTTATGTCCTCTCTTTACAGTTTCAAGAAATTCGTTCTGACATTTATATTCTCCCAAAGTTTAAGATGTTTTCCATCTCTTTTTTCCTCATTGCAAAAATCAAATATGTTAAACCATTCTTTCTATATCAGGCCCTGTATTTTAAAAATGAAGTTATAAAAGGATAGAAAGTTGTGATGAGAAATTAGGATAATGGCCTCAAGTTCTTTAGAGGTTTAAGATGTGCTCTTAGGAGTGAGATGTTGAAATAGAGTGGCAATAGAGGTCACTCAACAGTGTAAAATAAAGAATTAGACTTGGTAGATTGATGGATATCCAAATAGACATGCACGTCTTTCAGTCTTATGGCAGGCATTGGGATAACGAAGAAGACTTTAATTCAGTTTAACTCTTGAATGAATGTGGGTAAATGAGCCATCAGAATACATTAATAATAAGGGAAGCCAAGGGTGTGAATCTGAAGGAAGAAGAGGGTTTTATATAAAGGTGGAAAACATGATAAAGCTTTGAAAAACATAGTTAGAAGAGTGCTTTTACTACTCAGTCTCCTGTCTTCCTGTTCAGCAACAAGAGGGGAGAGAAGGACCTGTGTCCTCTCATGGAGGGTGCAGAAGGAGTTGTAATTTCTAGACGAGATCCAGGTTTCAGCTTGTGGAAATAAGCAGAAGTTTCTACAAATACAAATGAATAGAGTAAACTTCCTTTGTAATGCAGTGAAGTTAGGTTATACAATAATACAGAAGAAAGAGAAAGCCGTACACTAATAAGAGTGAAAGAAATAGTAAGCAGAAAAATATGCAATTCCCAGGAAATCTGGTAATGAGCGATATGTATGGAGTCAACCTGTGAAATATTAAATGTCACACATAGGGCTGACACCAGTGACGATAACAGAGAGGGTGCTGGTCTGGTAAGCTGATCTGGGGGTATCTTGAATTGGCTTGTGTACTGTCTCAATAGATACTGTATAACACAAGTCTAAGTGGACACAGAGTGGTGAATGTCTTTTCCTTCTTATATTTAGGCTGGTCGGTGTTTGTTTCTTCCACTACTTCTTCAGCCTACACGCGATGATTCCTGTCTACTATTGAGACAAAGTTCCCAGTAGTCCTACAAAGTTACAGCACCCATGAGTGCTCTGTTTCCACTGAGAAGTAAAAAGGCTCTTATCTGCCAAGTGGAGCTACATGCAAATGGACACTGCTTCAACACTGAGAGTAAAAGTTACTTTAAATTGTCAGATTAAAAGAGCAAGAGTTCAAGAGTGAATTGGGGTCTTCCTGAGTAATCTAATCTGGCAGTTATAGAATGCTAGTATTTTAAGTCGCTGGGAGTTAAGATCACCACACATTAGTGTTAGGTTAAATTGGTCAGCATTCTTTCTCTTTGCTTTGAAAAAAAGAGACAAGGATCTTCACCACCCCTCCCCCAACCCCTTTTTCTTTTCTCTCTCTCCTCTGGCAAGGGCAAAGGAATAGTAGAGGCCTTACATGGAGTATCAGACAAGGACACCTCTTTGCTGGTGATCCTTGTAGCTTGATATTCTCTTCAGCAGGCTTTGTGGCTATTACACTGTACTTTTTCAACATTAATATTCCCATTTTATCCCTTAAATTACCCACTAAGAATGATATCAAAGTTATTTCCAGTACATTTTCATTTAAGGATAATGATCATTAATGACTACAAAGCAGAGATTTCCTCAGCTCAGAAAGCCTGAATGTAGCTAAAGAAGATGAGCAGGGCGGATGTTAATGATAAATATTGAAGATTAGCTTCTTTATTGGGGTGGAAAAGTTCTTTAGATGGCTAAGTTGTAACAAAAATTAAAGCCTATTGTTGCTAAATAGTTCTAGACAGCTATTGCTTCTAAACCGACTATTCTTGTGTCACATAAATAAAATCTTTATCAATCCTGCTTCTAATGGCAACTTACATGTTATAAACAGTCCTCAATTTGCTGACTTGATTGTGTCGTGATGTCTCCTTTTGCTCATCATACATCCCTGCCCCTACATTAGCATGTCTTTGCCACATCTATAGTAATCATGAAATATATTATAATTTCATTTTGACTCAAGTACCTTCAGGTTTTTATTTGTGGTTAAAATATGTCAAATTCTATAAGTGTGTCAAATTCTATAAATTGATGTGCAATTCTCTAAAATTGTTGTTCTGCATATTTCCTTTTCTTATTTCTGTTCATCCTGCAAGCTTCTTCCATTCCTCTTATTTTCAACTTTATGTTAGCTATCCCTATTTCATGTGAAAACGAATGATGACTTTTGATCATCTTCTCCCACTTCTCAGCTTTTCAGCTTATCTTCTCTGGCCATGGCTTCTTCAAGCTGCCCCAGCTGGAGCTGTTGATGCTCTACCACTGTGGTTTTGACTGAGTGTTCCTCAGGGATCCTTCATCCTTTTTTGGCTCATACCTAGACATGGATCAAAACCTCAAGGATGAACATGTGGAAGCCTATTTGCTCTCAAGTCACAATTTTCTACTTCTCTTACAGTGGTACCTTTGTAAGCAAAACTGGACTGTGTCTTGGAATTTTAGTTTTGCTCCAAGAGAGATAAGTGTTCAGTTTGTTTTCTGGTGAAAGCTTTGCTCTGTCCTATACTACTTCGATGTGGACCTCTGACCTCCATAACTATCTGAACTCTGGATATTGAACTTGCTATTGCTCTCCTAAAAAACCTGTTAGTCACCACTGTCTAAAATCAGATGGGGCTTAAATTACTTGGCCTCTGGTTCTAGTCTTCCTTGATATACTTTTACAGCAAGTTTTTACAGATATATTTTCCCATGGCTTTCCTGCTCTAGATAACAAGTTTTATACAAAGTCTTGACTCCAAGTAAGCCTTTGTCCACTGTACAGAAACTGGAAATATTTACCCTGAAAACTGGAACAAGAAAAGGCTGCCCACTCTCACCCCTCTTGTTCAATATTGTGTTGGAAGTCCTAGCTAGGGCAATTAGACAAGAGAAGGAAATCAGGGGTATCCAAATAAGAAAAGAGGAAGTCACATTATCCCTCTTTGCTGATGATATATATGACCTTATACATTGAAGATCCAAGAGAATCTGTCAAAAACCTGCTTGCACAGATAAAGGACTTTGGCAAAGTCTCAGGGTACAAAATAAACATGCAAAAGACAGTTGCATTCAAGCAGAGACCCAAATAAAAAGCACAATCCCATTCATAATAGCCACAAAAAAAAAGAAAAGAAAGAAAGAAAGAAAGAGAAAAAGAAATACCTCGGCATCTTCCTGACCAGAGAAGTGAAAGACATTTACAACGAGAAACAAAATGCTGCTCAGAAAAATCCAAGAAGACACAAACAAGTGGAAAAATATTCCATGCTCATGGATAGGAAGAATGAACATTGTTAAAATGTCCATCCTACCAAAGGCAATCTACAAATTCAACGCAATACCCATTAAGTTACCAACATCATTCTTCTCAGACTTGGAAATGACAATACAGAAATTCATAGGGAAACATAAATGACTTTGAATAGTCAAAACAATCCTTAGCAAAGGAAACAAAGCAGGAGGTATCACACTTCTAGACTTCAAACTTTACTATAAGATTACAGTAATCAAAACAGCCTGGTATTGGTACAAGAACAGACATCCAGACCAATGGAACAGGATAGAGATTCCAGAAGCAAAGCCTCAATTCCTCAACTAACTTATCTTTGACAAAGCCTCCAGCAACAACCACTGGGGAGAGGAGAACCTATTCCGTAAATGGTGCTGGAAAAACTGGCTGACCACATGCAAAAGATTGAAACAGGACCCCTACCTATCACCATACACAAAAATAAACTCTAAATGGATCAAAGACCTAAATGTAAAACCTCAAACTATAAGTATCTTAGAAAATGTAGGAGACATCCTTATGGAAATTGAAATTGGCAACCAATTCTTATTCAGAACCCTAAAGGTCAACAACTTAAGGAATAAGATAGACAAGTGGGACTTCATCAACGAGCTTCTGCAAAGCAAAAGAAACCATCAAGATCACAGGGAAACAGCCCACAGAATGATAAAAAAATATTTACCAACTTTATATCTGACAAAGGCCTAACATCTAAGATCTACAAGGAACTCAAACACGTTGAAAGGTAAAAAACAAACAGCCCTTTTAAAAAGTGGGCAAAAGACATGAATAGACACTTCTCAGAAGAAAATATACGGGCAGCCACAGACACATGAAAAAGTGCCCAGCCTCACTCATCATCAGAGAAATACAAATCAAAACCACATTGAGATACCACCTAACCTCAGTAAGAATGGCCATCATTAATAAAACAAACAATAACAGATGCTGGTGAGGTGTGGAGAAAAAGGAATGCTTCTACACTGCTGGTAGGAATGCAAACTAGTGCAACCTCTTTAGAAGACAGTGTGATGATTTCTGAAAGTACTAGAAATTGATCTTCTATATGACCCAGCAATTTCCCTATTGGGAATATACCCAGAGGAACTCAAATCATTCTACAAAATAGATACCTGCACACATATGTTTGTTGCAACTCTGTTGATGATAGCAAGAACATGGAGCCAAACACATTGCCCATCAAAACTGTACTGGATAAAGAAAATGTGGTACATATACACAATGGAATATTATGCAGTCATAAAGAAGGACACATATATGGACATCACAGCAACTTGAATGGATTTGGAGTCGATCATATTCAGTGATCTATCACA
Organism: Cephalopachus bancanus; assembly: GCA_027257055.1. Classification (NCBI taxonomy): domain Eukaryota; kingdom Metazoa; phylum Chordata; class Mammalia; order Primates; family Tarsiidae; genus Cephalopachus; species Cephalopachus bancanus. The sequence goes on along the minus strand of JAPVLO010000173.1, from coordinate 3,401,887 downwards.
GAAACAAAAAACAGAATACCATATGTTCTCACTCATAAGTGGACCTTGAGCAATTATAATACTATAAGAGAGCATTTGGCAGTAATGGGAAACTGTTAGGGGAGGGGGTGAGATTGGTAGTTGAGGGAAACTGCTATGGGGAGGGACATACCTCATCAACAATGGTACCTGCAAATAATCAATGTTTGTATGACTAACCCTGAATTATACCCCATATCTTTATAATAATAATTTTAAAAACCCAAACATTTGTCCACTATACTGAATTCCCAGTAAGATACTAATACTAATCCTTTTATCCTCCATCAGTCTGTCTGCATCTTATCTAGCACTCTAATTCTCAAAACACTAACCTAAGTCTATGTACAAAGCAGTCCAATCTTGTCTAAGTGGAATTAAAAGCATGCCAGATACTCTATCCCATTTCATTGACCCTGAAAACTCTATTGTAGGTATATTAGTGGAATTAAAAACAAGAATGAGAATAGAGCACTATATAACATGTTGTTTGATATATATACCTTTAAAAAGCACACACACACACAATATGTCACAGTTTCATTATGCTAGTAGTATCTATTATACCTTCATAGACTATATCATTCTATGGATGATTCAAAGATGACATCTAAGATATCTTGTGTCGAGTAGCACTCAAATATAATAAGATAGTATAATTGATAATATAGGTACCCCACACATGCAATGGGTGATTACATTCACATGAAGAACCAATGTTACTTTAGAGTAAGAAGGTGAGGATGATAGTTTGCGTAAAACTCACTTGCCTCATATCACTTTCCAAAAAATTATTAATATTCTGTAAGCTATTTCTTACAGATAGCCTTAGTTATGTTGAATAATTCAGTCAGATACAGAGTCCAAATCTCCTAACTTCTTGAAGCCTTTCCTTGTTCATACACCACAAAAGAGCAAGTGTACTTTTATTGCATAGTATCCTCAGTTTTATGGAGAAGAAACACAAGTCCTAAGAAGCCATGACAGCATTAATAAAATATTACTTGTTTTGATATATCTATGTTTGTTAATTTGTTATTTTGAATATGTTTAGTTGATGAAATAGAACACATACAATGTCAGTTATTGAGCCTTATAGTTCATTAAATCACGTCTGTCTTAAATAATCCGTATCTGTCAGTAATATTGTCTACAGGTTTGTCTTTTTGTGTTAAGGTGCAAGATATTATTTTCAATAGTATTTGGTTTGTTCTTTCATAGAAGCATCAGAGTTGGTTTGACATGCACAAGCAAAGGGGTAAAAACGCATATGAGAACAATTATTCAATTATATTATGCATCACCTGATGAAGAGCAGAGATGAAAACCAGTTCATTTAAAATGTGTTGTTTTTCTGCCTATTTAAACTACCATTTGCATGTTTAGGATTGTTTTCAGTTATGAATTTTGAGTAATGTTGAATCACTATATTACATAGGTAGATACTATAACTGAGCGTCACCTCTTTATCAGTTGATTCCTGAGGTGATATAGCCTGTTTTTATCTATGCTTTAAATATTTCTGTTTTGTGAAATCAAGCATAAATAATTCACCCATGCCACCTTCCTCTTTTCTCTTTTTTAACTTGGGCCCTTTTTCTCACCTGCTTTACCTGCACTGGTAAATTTTCCCAAACATTTAATAAAGAATTAATGTCAGTCCTTTAAGTTCACTTCCCCTCCCCCCACAAACAGACAAAGAATAGAGCAAACTAGTCAATTTATTCTATGATGCCAGGATTGCCCAGATAACAAAGTCAGGCAAAATCATCACACGAAAATAAAACTACAGATCATTATCCTTTTGAATATGGACATAGAAGTTCTCAAGTACTAACACACTGACTGTAGCAACACGTAAAAATTATTGGGCACCATCATCAACAGGAGTTATGTCACAAATGCAAACTTGGCTTAAAATATAAAAATCAGTCGAAGTAGTTCAGCATAATATGTTAAAATACAGACAATGCTCCTTCTGATAAACACAGAAGAACATTTGACAAACCTAACACGCACTTATATTAAAACTCTAAACAGACCGGGGATACAAGGAAACTTTGTCAACCTGTTAAAGGGCATTGATGAAGTATAGCTCAAATCATATGCAATGATAAAAACCTGGGTTTGGGAACCCCACTTTGGAAACAAGACAAGAAAATATTCTGCCGTTCCTACGTCTATTCAACATTCTACTGGAAGTTTTAGCCAGTGATTCTATACAACAAAAAGAAACTAATGACCTCTAGATGGAATCAGAAGTATATACAGAGGACATTATCCAGTATATACAAATTTTCAAGAAATTTGTAAAAGCCCAGTAGATGCAGTAAGTGAGTTTAGCAAGGTTGCATCATTCAAAATTAATAGAATTTCTCTACACTAGCAATAAACAATTGCAACATGAAAAGAAGAAACAATTCCATTTGCAATAATTTCACATGGTAAAAAGAGAGAAAAAAATCCTGTAACATAAGCGATATTGACTTATTTTATATTAAGTACCATTAACTTTACATCATAGAATGTGAATTATGGAATATCAAGGTGTTAAGACCATCTAAGGATTTTACTCCTTTTTTGGGGAAAGTGTTAATATGCTTTCAGTTGTATGCAGTACAGTGATATCGAATACATATGTGTATATATACACACACAGATTTATAGCAAAATAAGAAAGAAATAGTCCTAATAGTTATACTCCTTATTTCCGTAACTGGTTGTGTGTTGGTACCTAGGTTTTGTAACTAACTTCATCTACTGTTCATTCCATATTTCCTTTGCTCACAGCTGGCTGTCATTCTTTATATGGTGGGTAGCCCAAACCCCATTTTGGACATGTCATAGTCATTAATAGTCCTGCCTTTATTGTGTTGTTGCAGTTTTTCATTATGTTTAATAAAATGTCATGGAAAGATGAGGCTGCTTTATAGGGTGTTATGGATTGCAGACATACTCTTTCTTACCTCCATTGTGGAAAAACAGTCAATTTCCCTTTGGTTGTAGGGATCAATTGCCTCAACCAGCCAAGTAACCTCCTTATCTGCCTCTTGATTCAAAGGCATGAGGGCCCCAAAATGTCTGGGTGCCATCTCAACTTTTGGTTCAATGGAATCATTGTTGCGTCTCTTGGTGAAAGCATTCCTACCTTTCAAACTAAAATCTCTAGGCCAGTACAGTATAAAGTTGTGGGGTCAGAAAGCAAAATTTTTGTTAATGGTTCACTAGGCTAAACGTGATTATTTCTACACTTTGATTTCTGGACCTTGAGTTCTGGTTATGTGAGAAACATCACCATATATTGAACACTGATTTAGAGCATAACAACATTCTGGAGAACCTTGTCATCATCCTACGATTCATTGCCACATGGCTGGTTGGTAACTCTTTAAAAGCCCTCGCGACCATTTTTCAAACCAGTTCCATCAGGATGATGGGGAATGTGGTAAGTCAGTGAATTCCATGAGCTCTGGCCCATTGTCACACTTCATTTGCTCTGAATTGAGTTTCTTAATTATAAATAAAGCTAGTGAAATATCATGCCAGTAAATAAGGGACTTTGTAAGCCAATGTATGGCACTTTTGGAAGAAGCATAATATCCAGAGAGGCAAATGTGTATCCAGAGCAAGAGCCTCTTCCAGTAAGAAAAAAATATTGTCCCTTTCAAGATGAAAGTAGTCCAATGTACCCAGTCTGCTACCTTGCTTCTGGTTGGCCACCCCAGTGAATGGTCACATGTTGGGACTCACTATTGGTCTAGCAGATTGGCACTCAGTGGGGCTGTAGATAGACTAATGTTGGTAAGGGGAAGTATGTGTTTTTAAACCCATGCACAATCTACATATTGCCACCTTGTCATAAGTGTTTTTTGTTTATTTTCTTTATTTCCACAAATATTTGTTGATTATTTTATATTTATATAGCTATCTACATTTTAAGATTAGAAAAAATGTACATCGATATACAAAAGACAGTTGAATTTCTATACACTAACAAATTGTCCAAAAAGGAAATCAAGAAAGCAACCCCAACTAATAAAAGACTGAGCCTAAGCAAAAAGAAAGAGAAGGAGAAAGAGGTGGTGGTAGTGGAGGAGGAGGAGGAGGAGGAAGCAATCCCACTTACAATAGCATCAAAAAGAATAAAATCCTTAAGTATAAACTTAATCAATGATGTAAGAGGTGTGTACTATTAAAACTGTAAAACACATGAAGGAATTTAAAACAGACATAAATAAATGGAAAGTAGATAATAAAATCCTATGTTCACAGGGTGGAAAACAAATACTGTTAAAATAATGCTCAAAAAATCTGTAGCTTTAATGTAATCCCTATCAAAATCCCAATTGCATTTTTAAAATATCAAAGATATGGGGTACAGTACAGGGTTGTACATAAGTAGTCAAGTTTGGGTAACTTTATTGATGTTATGTGACCTCCCACCCAGAGAGTGCGCCACTACTGTCAATCCCTTTCTTGCAGCATTATGATAAATGTTCAGGGCCTGCTTATGAATGAATACATGTGGTACTCTGATCTTTGTTTCTGAGATAGATCACTGAGCATTATAGACTCTATATCCATCCGGGTTACTGCAAAGTCCATAATTTCATTTTTCTTTATGATTGCATAATATACCACATTTTCTTTATCTAGTCCACCTTCAGTGGTCAGCACAGGTGGTTCCATGTTTTTGCTATTGTGAATAAAGCTACAATAGACATGTGTGTTCAGGTGTCTTTGTTTATAGAGTGCTTTGAGTTCCTCTGGTTATAGTCCCAGAAAGAAGATTGTTGGGTCATATGGAAGGTCAATTTTTGGATCTTTAGAAATCACCACACTGTTTACACTCCCAAGAACAGTGCAGAAGCATTCTCTTTTCCTAGCATCTTCTCCAGCAACTGTTGTTTTTTGAGTTATTGATGATGTCCATTCTGACTGGAATTGGGTGGTATCTCAGTTGGTTTTAATTTGCATTTCTTTGATAATTAGTGATGCTGAGCATTTTTTCAAATATCTGTTGACTGCTTATATGTCTTCTTCTGAGAAGTGTCTATTTATATCTTTTGCCCACTTTTTTTTCTTTTTTTTTTTTTTTTTTGAGTTGGAGTCTCACTCTGTTGCCCAGACTGGATTGCGGTGGCTGCTCCCAGCCACCTCAGCCTCGACCTGCTGGGCTCCGGCGATCCTTCCGCCTCAGCCTTCTGAGTAGCTGAAACTATAGGCATGCGCTACCACACCCGGCTGATTTTTTAATTTATTGTAGAGATGAGGTCTCGACAAGTTGCCCAGGTGGGTCTCGAACCCACAGGCTCAGGCAATCCACTCACCTCAGCCTCCCAAAGCACGGGATTACAGGCTGAGCCACCGAACCCAGCTGCTCACTTTTTAATAGGGTTGTTGTTTTTCTTTTGGCACATTTGAGTTGCTTATTGATCCTGGATGTTAGGTCTTTGTCAGATTTACAGTTTGCAATTGCATTTTTTACAAAAATAGAAAATAATTCTAAAATTCATACATAACCATAAAAGACCCCACATAATCAAAGCAACTTTGAACAAGAAGAACAAAGCTGGAGGCTTCACACTTCCTAATTTCCAAATATATTACAAATCTACAGCAATCAAAACAGTGTAATACTGGCATAAAGATGGACATATAGACAAATGGAACAAAGCAGAGAGCCCCCTCAAAAAACTCATGTATATATGTTGAGTAATTAAAATGAAGAAAAAAAAACTGATGTAAAAAGGGAGGCAACAATATAAAAATGACGATAGTTTCTTCAAAAAATTGCATTAGAAAAACTGGATATTCACATGCAAAAGAATGAAATTGGATCCTTATCTTATACCATAACAAAAATCAACTTAAAATACTGACTTCATAGTCAATGGAGGTGAGAAAAATATGAAAACTAAACAATAAAAATGTAACAAATAAAAAATACAAAAAATAGATTAAAGACTTAAACTTAAAAACTGAAACTGTAAAACCCCTAGAAGATGACTTGGGGGAATAGCTTTTTTTTTTTGAGTGGAGTCTCACTCTGACGCCCTCCACCTGCTGGGCTCCGGCGATCCTTCTGCCTCAGCCTTCCGAGTAGCCGGAATTACAGGCATGCGCTACCACGCCCGGCTAATTTTTTGATTTATTGTAGAGATGAGGTCTCGCTGCCCAGGTGGGTCTCGAACCCGCGGGCTCAGGCAATCCACTTACCTCAGCCTCCCAAAGGCGCGGGATTACAGGCTGAGCCACCGAGCCTGGCAGGAATAGCTTTTTGATGCTAGGCCTGGCAATAACTTTTTGTTTTAATTTAACATCAAAAGCACAGGCAACAAAAATGGTTTTGCAAACTAAAATCTTCTTATAGCAAGGGAAATAATCAACAAAATGAAAAGGTAACCTATGTAATGACAGAAAATATTTGCAAATGGTGTCTGATTATTATCCAAATTATACAAGAATCCCCAATAATTCAATACTAATCCAACAAAAAATGGGCAGAGGAACTAAAACATTTTCCAAGAAGACATATAAATGGCTAATGTCACTAGTCATCAGGAAAACACAAGTCAAAACCAGTGATATGTCACCTTTTTCTTGTTAGGATGACTTATCAAAACAAAACAAAACACAAAAGATACAAATGTTTGTGATGATATGAAGAGAATCCTTGTATACCATGATGAAAAATGTATATTTGAGCAGTCACTATGAAACATAGTATGCAGGTTTCTCAAATAAATAGAAATAGAACTACCATATGATCCAGCATTTCACTCCTTGTTATATATTCAAAGGATTTTAAATTAAGATCTCAAAGAGCTATATGCACTCCCACACTCATTGCAGCATTATTCACAGTAGTCAGGACATGGAAACAACCTTAATGTCTATCTATGGACAAATAGATAAAGAAAATGTGGTATATACATACAATGGAAAATTATTCAATCTTTTTTTAAAAAGGAGAAAATTCTGTCATTTGAGACAATATGAATAAAACTTAAGGATATTATGCTAAGAGAAATAAGCCAGGTGCAGAAGGACATGTACTGCATGACAGTATTTATATAATGATTTAGAAATAGTCAAACTCATGGAAACAAAGAGTAGAATGCCAGAGGTTGGGGGAGGGTGGAAAGGAGGAGGTAATAGTCAAGGGTATAACATTTGTTACACAAGAAATAACTTCTAGAGATCCACTGTCCAACATGGCGATAGTTCACAATACTGTATTGTGTACTTAAGAATTTGCTAAGGGTGAATCATAAGTGCTTTTATCACACATATTCACAAAGAATAAAAGGAGCTCGGTGGCTCAGCCTATAATCCCGCGCCTTTGGGAGACTGAGGTGAGTGGACTGCCTGAACCCGCGGGTTCAAAACCCGCCTGGGCAGTGAGACCTCATCTCTACAATAAATCAAAAAATTAACCGGGCATGGTAGCGCATGCCTGTAATTCCAGCTACTTGGAAGGCTGAGGCGGGAGGATCGCCGGAGCCCAGCAGGTCGAGGCTGCGGTGGTCAGGAGCAGCCACTGCACTCCAGTCTGGGCGACAGATTGAGACTCCAACTCAAAAAAAAAGGACAGAAGGAAGCTTTTAGAGGTGATGGACAGTTCTATGGCATAGATTGTGGTGATAGTTTCACAGATATATACTTATCTCAGAACGATCAAGGTGTATATTAAATAAGTGCATCTTTTTATATGTGGTTTATACTTCACAGTGGGTAAAAAATCATAGACAAACTTAAGTTTTCAATTTTGTAAGAGAAAAGACACATGTTTAAATGTTCAATGACAAATAAATTGAAAAATTAATATAAAAATAATATATTCTGTTTTTATAACTGCTACCACAGTTGAAATGATAAGAACGTGTCAAGTACTAGTACAAATAATTAAGGTTATCTCTTAACTCATAGTTAAAAAAATAATCACTGGACCCAAAATGTAAACCTTTCTAAATGACAAAATAAGCAAGTATAAGAAAAGAAAAACAAAACATAGACTAATGGGACATTCTTAAAATATAAAATTAGAACACAAAATAATATTATATAAATAATGTAAATATAATGCTTCACGTACTAAATTTATGTTTTTTTTTCTTTTTTTAGGGTTGTAGTCTCACTCTGTCACCCAGACTGGAGTGCAGTGGCTGCTCCCGGCCACCGCAGCCTCGACCTGCTGGGCTCCGGCGATCCTTCTGCCTCAGCCTTCCGAGTAGCAGGAATTACAGGCACGTGCTACCATATCCGGCTGATTTTTTTTCTTTTAATTTATTGTAGAGATGAGGGCTCGCCAAGTTGCCCAGGTGGGTCTCCAACCCGTGGGCTCAGGCAATCCACTCATCTCAGCCTCCCAAAGCACGGGATTACAGGCTGAGCCACAAGCCTGGCTAAATTTATCCATTATAAGACAAAGACTTGTATTTTTTAAATAAATGTATCTCTAAATCATATACGTGATTTATATACGTGATCATATACGTATGAGTCTACGCATCTTTTTTAAAAGCATAGGCTGAGAGAAGATTTTCACATGGCTGAAAAACTGGAAAGTACTGGGGGAACATAGTAACACAAACCAGATAACACAAAGTAGACATAGGGTCAAACATTCCTGTTCCTACTTCTAATGAAACAAACAAAGAAACAAAACAGCAGCAAGAATATGCTAACATTAATCAAAGCAGGAAATGGTAAAAGTGTATAACAGATAGTTGGAAAATTGTCCAGCACAGGAAGAAAAGCCAGGATTAAATGTGTTTTTCTACTCCTCCAAAAGTGCTTGGTGTGTGAGAAGTTGGTGAGTATAATATAAATAACTGGTTGTCCCCACTACACACTCTTTCTTAGTAACAGAGATCTAAATTTTAGCTTGCAACAAAAGCATATAAGATAAAGACTACATTTTCTAGTCTTGCAAACAAGCATTGAAAATGACTTAGTTTTGACCAACATGCTATAGAATGAACTGTTGTGTGCAAGTATTGTAGGCAAGTATTCTTGAAGGAAGGGTGCATAATTTACCCCCATCTTTCTTTGTTTCTGTTGGCTGGTGGATGTGGTAGCTGAAGCTGGAGTTTTCTTGAATCAAAAAGTGGAATTTGGGCACACACACACACACACACACACACACACACACACACTCGAGTCAAAAGGGATTGAATCCCCCAGGATCCTTGAACTGCCGTACATACCACTCACAGGATTTAGTATTAAATAAATTATGCTTCTATCATGTTGTAGCCACCATTATTTGAATTCTTTCACAGCTAAAAATAATCCCATTTTAGATGTGCAAGGACATCAATTACTGAAACACTCCTGTTTTCCTATTTTAATTGCCTTTCATGTAACTTAGTATACGAATTTAGTCAAATTCCTAAGTGGAGTGTCTATTTTCCTTTCTTGCCTATCCAGAGTCAGAGAGAAGCAGTGGTTTATATAAACACTTTAGCTCTCACTTTAGACTCACGCTGACCCTCAAGTGGTCTGTGCCAAGATCGTGGTCTGGGAGAATACAGGCTCATCTTGAGCCACTTTCTCCAGTATGTCTACTAGTGACAACGTGTTTACTTTGAACACTGTAATTTCATACTCTCAATTAGTTTCAAAGGTAGAAAAGGGAAGGCGGGCGCAGTGGCTCTTGCCTGTAATCCCAGCATTTTAGGAGGCCAAGGTGAGAGGATTGCCTGAAGCCATGGGCGGGCTTGAGATGAGCCCACGCAACTTGGTGAAATTTCATCTCTACAATAAATCAAAAAATTAGTCGGGTATGTTGGTGCAAACCTGTAGTTTCAGCTACTTGAAAGGCTTTAATGGAACGATCACCTGAGCCCAGTAAGTACAGGCTGTGGTGGCTGTGAGCTTGTCACTGCACTCCAGCCTGGGTGACAGAGTGAGAATACAAAAAGAAAAAAAAAAGGTGGAAAAGGGATGAGAATAATTTTCTAGCAGTCTCAATCCTCTGAAAAAGGTTAAGTGACAAAAGAAATCTACCTCAAAATTTAGAAGGCAGGGAATGTGGTGTGCAAAGAGAAACCCGCTCAGGGAACAGATGGAGTGTGATTTTGCCTAGGAGCCCTCTGTCTGCCCTTTTATCAGCACAAAACAGGAGACCTGCTACTGGAGGGGAGGCATAGACAACCTCAGAGGATACATCATCGTCACATCATCAGGATGCTTATGGCCCAAAGAGAAGACAAAAGGCACAGCAAAAGGAAAGAAACAAGAAACACCTGTATTTATGGATGTAGCAGAGAAAAACACGAAGACTGGAAAATGTAGTCACTGAGTGTAAGCCTTTTCATGGATAACAGGGATTTTATTATCCTCAACTCTTTTACTTGGTGAATGTGTGATCAAATGAAAAAGGCTGAAAAATGTGCAACTCTCTACAGTGCTAAACATATTACAGTGTTTTCATTTGCTCTTTCATTCTCTTTTCTCTTGGTTGGGGGAATCTCCATTTGTGGAAAATTTTTCACTCATTTGAACATCTAAGTTTTATCATTCTTTAACTCTTTCCATGAATCCATTCACATCTTAATGCTAAACTCATAGAAATAGAATGCTTATTTAGAATGTCCCATAATCAAGAAAGCGACCTTTTAGGGTCCACATGATGCTCAAGATGCCATCATTTTCTTGTTTATATCTCATTGCTTTTTTTTGGTATCAAAATTTCTAATTATCAGAATCAAGTAATCATTTGGATGGCTTTTTCTCTGGAAGGGCTTACAAACTCTGTTTCCAATTATCTCTCCTATATCTTCCTGAAACTTATTTATTTTTCCATTAATAGATTACTATCTATAGATCACATTCATTTTATTTCTTCTCACCAGTTTGATTACTCGCACCTCACTGTACTCAGATAACTAGTGTAACCTTTTCAGGTCATTTCAAAGTTCCTCGTCTTTTTTTCTCAGATGATCTAGTTCTTGTAATGTTGATATCCTTGGGAAAAAAAAATGTCAAATTAAATTTAAAAAAAAAAAAGGTCGGGGGAAGGTAAGAATAGTCTTGACACATAAGGTGGGTTACAGACCCATAAATGGTATTTTAAGTCAAAATGATATAAATCAAATCTGATTTTCCTACAGAAATAATGGTAAAATAATTCTGACAGAGTCACAGCACTGAATTTTTAAAAGAAATGTTCATATATTTTATATTTAAACTAGTATGAATAATTTTTCAAAATCTGAATACTAAATCCTTTCAAATAAAGTAGAACAAGCTTAACAATCATATACAATTGTATTATTAACTAGTATTAACTTAGTAGTTATTATACTTTGCCATAGTTAAATCTTATCTTAATAATTCCAGATGTATTTATTTTAACGAAGAGGAAATAATTATTTTTCACTAGGTCAAAGTTTTTTTTAATTTTTCTTTTTGATATGTAATTATAGTGGACATCTTTGAGGAGACTGTTTTCTCTGGAGAACCTTCTATAAGATATCCATGGAAAACAAAACAAAACAACAACAAAAAAACCAAAGCAGACTTTACAACAGACTGAATCCTTGGATAAGCAAATCAAAATGTACATTAGAATAAAATCATCTGTGTGGCTTTATGTGCTGATAAACTGATAATATGTGTGTGAGTAACAAGGTTCATAAATGTAAAACTCAAGAACCAGTCTGCTCTCTAGCTTTTCCTTGGAACAGATATGCGCAGAAAAATTAAAAGAGGTTTCAAATGGAAATAGTCTTATCAAGTTTTGCCTTCTAATAACAACGGTGTTCTCTTAGTTCATGACAAAATTGAACTCCAAGTTTTACTAAAGCTTTTATGTAATAATAAAACAAATTTTCCTCTTATATATGTTCCTTGACTCATAATTGGTGCTTTGCAGTTATTTATTGAATAAACAAATGAACTAATGATTTTTGTAGAACAAAATGACCTATTGAAAGTTAAAGCAGGCAAGGCTCGGTGGCTCAACCTGTAATCCCAGGTTTGGGAGGCCAAGGCGAGTGAATTGCCTGAGCCCGGGGGTTCAAGACCAGCCTGGGCAACCTGGGGAGATTTCGGCTCTAGAAAAGAAAAGAAAAGGTAAATGGCTTGGTTTTTATGGATTCCCAAGTAAGAACCTGAAATGGCAGCTTGACTACATTCAACACTTTTCCCACCTCAGTTGATTGGCGCCCATCTTTGTGTATTAAGTCCTGGTGCTCATCAAATATCTCAACTGCAGAGCTAATCACAGTTGACAACTGTGAAGTTAGATGCACCATAAATATGCTGTTGCGCTTTCTCTTAAATTTGCTGGCGAGTACTTTACAGGAGTTATGGTAATGGAAAATTTTCTACCTTCGTCATATTTATAGTAATGAGTGGTTTAATTGACTTCCCTACAGCAGAACTCTCTTTCTTTTGAATTAAAGTTAGAGTAAAGATGGGATATTAAACTCTATTAATAGTTTAAGATGTAATAAATGGCTCAACCAGAAATAGCTGACTCAGAGACAGACAAAGATATTTTAATTTCTCAACAATTCATATGCAAAGACTGATTCTCTAAGTATAGAAAGCATGGAATCGGAGATTGCCTGTTCTGTATGAATTACTCCAAAACCCAATACAGAAACTCTGGGAGAGGAATCTGCATTATTTTACAACTCTCCCTGGTGGTTCTAGTGCATCTTAAATTTTGTCAACCATTGTCTTATAGTTTATCTTATTGATAGGAGAAAAATCACTTCTTAATTAATCAGGATTTTGTGTTGACATAAGCATTTTGTCCTAGAAAATGTGTCTATGTCACTGACTAGAGTCCTAAGTGTCAAAATAAAAACAGCAACTGTGATAGTTGTATTAATAATATTATTTTAAACATTTTTAGGAAAAAGGCAATGTGATTAATATTTGTAGAGAAAATAGAAACAGCTATAATATTTGCCAGTAGAAGCTAAAAATTCACTAGCATGAATAGCTCCTTTTAGTGAATTATCGGTATGCACTAGAGCACTAAGCAAGGGATTTCTCATTTTTCTGTTTTAGTGACTATTCACAGCAGCACTACACACTAGGTATTAGTGTCTCATTTTAAAGTAAAGACCTAAGCCAGGTGTGGTGGTGTATACCTATCGTCATAGCTACTTGGGAGGATGAGGTAGAAGGATTCACACTCCTTTAGATGACATATTTCTCTGGGAATCAGTCTTTGTTTTGTTGATCTTACCTTTTATACTACCAATATTCTATCTGATAATCTCTATCCACTTATTGTAATAATTAAGTGTTGAGAAGTTGTTATGAGTTTCTCCTTCTGGTGTATAAATGAATGATTTATTGTCCCTATCCGAGAAGTTTACAGAGAACTCAGCATATGGGAGAAAGTGTGGGTTGACTAGAGGTCTTCACTCCAGGGTGAAGCGACTGCGTCAGGTGGGGACTCTCAACCTTTGTTTTCATGTATTTCGATTTCAGTTTCTTTAGAGAAGAACTGCTTGTCCTTTTGCCAGAAGTTAAGCACTGTGTGGGAGTGTGTGTGAACAGTGGCATGCATTGTGCGTATTTGTTCCTTTCATCGACTTTCAGTTCATCCTCTGGTTTTCACCTCTGCTTCTTACTCTGGCCCTTGTGCTAGGTTCTGATTCACAGCTCTGTGCCTCTCTGGGACTTTAAAGGGGAGATTAGCTCTCAGTTCTGCTACAATCCTCTAATAGTGTACTTCTGTAGTTTAATTTTTGAATTAGTTTCTAATCCCAGATTTATTAAGAAGTGCTGTTAAATTTCCAAGTGGTTAGTTTCATTTTGTTTGACTTATTGTTGTTAATTTCTAGTTTTATTATGATGGCTTCATAGAGTATGGAATTTTTGAGTTTGGATTATGGCAATATTTTAAGTTTCTAGGCTTTTAAAACAATTTTTTTTTTTTTTTTTACCAAGGACATATGTTACATAGTGACCTTTTTGGCTGCACATCATTGAATTACTGAATTCTTCTATGCTTGGAAAATTCTCCACACAAATCCTAGGGTGAGAAAGAAACTTCTGATGATGGAAAATGGTGGGTAAACCTCCCTCCAGCACGTTCTCAGAGAATCAATGTAGTATCAGCCTGACTCAGTGAAGGGTGCTGATGGGGTTCCTTAAGTCTTTGATCCAATACTCAGCAATCCCTACTCTTTCACTCGCCTGTCAGGTATTGAACAGGCCTTTCAGTCTAAATGCAGTTATGAGTAGGATCAAGGAGAGGGCTGAAAGTAGAGACTATCTTAATGTGGATATTTCACCACCTACTGAAGGTTTTTCTTCTGTAGTCATTGGGATAGTCACAGTCTAAAATTTAACTGGAGAACTGCTTTCCTGCCTTTGTATAGTGGATTCTCCATCTTGAACTGTCTACTTGGACTGTCTAAGTGACTGCTAAGAATGTGAGTGACATTCAGTTTTGGTCCTGGTGAAGTTTCAATCCCTACTACCCACAGGAGTTACCCACAGGTGTGCACACTCTAATATGCGAAGATACTTGCACAGGTATATGCTTACATGGTGCACTGACTGCTCTGAAGTTCAACCTGGTGTTTTCTGGGGGAGAGGGGGTTGCAGGGAAAAAGTTCATTTGTTTCTATTTGTTCTTCTTTTGATATGTGTAATCAAGTGCTGTGTGAATCTAATTAGCTTTTTTTCTTTAATTCAAACCTACTTGACTATGTTTACTGCAAAATTAATTAAAATTTTGTCCTGTTGATAACAATCTTTTTCTCACTCTGTTATAGAATTTATCACATTCGCTATGTAATTTCTACTATACCTAAAGAGAGGAGATGCAAGCATATAGGCTCAATTTGATATATTGAAATCAATAGTGTAATGTCTTTGTTTCCTTTTTAAAAATATAGCATTAACGATACTTCCATTCGCTTGATGTTTTTTGAATTAGTGTCTTATGATTTCCTTTACAATGCAATTCACTTAATTTATCTCATTGGACGAGGCAGTGCATGCAATTTCTTATAAGCACTCTGACACAAGGTCATATTAGGAAATCTGATTGAGCAAAAACAACAAGTGTAACACAAACATCTGGTATTGAGGGATGAACCTCTTGTGCCTACTTAGAATTCCTTTGTAAACTCACCAGTTGGATAGTCATTTACCTAACCCAAACCACTGGCACATGTGTTTATTCTCTAGACTCACAAGAAAAACTTCTGACGTTAGGTTATGTTTCCATTCAGACTTCATAGTTTTCTAACTTTCCCTGAGCTGAATTTGGTGTCCAACATTGCCTTCAATGGAAATATTTTTATCGGAGTGTGTTATTTTTACTACTTCCTCATGTCTAGATGTTATACACAAATTCTGTTCTATCCCATAATGAAATCAAGTAAGGAGTAATTTCAATTCCAACTTAATCAAACTGTTATTCTCTGTTTCCAGAGTTCTAGATCCTATTCCTCCACTTGTTGCTCAGTGAATTAAATAACGAATCTTTCAAGTGCCTGGAATATTAATGGAAAGTCCTGAACACAAATATCTAACTAGCATTTATGGAAAAAGAAATTTTTTAATTTGCATTTTCTTCTTTATAACATGTTGTAAAAGATAAGATATATGTCTTTTATAAGGCAGAAAAAGAAAACAAAAAACCAGAATATCTAGCATGTTTCAAGGCTGGGAGCAGGACTTATGTCCCTGTCTGAATGGAAGAGTTAGCTAAGAGACAGAAGCTTTCTCCAGTTATATTATGGATATCAGTCCAGTTTGCAAGGAGGTAGACAGTATGTCAGCATAATTTTGACCAGAAGCCAAAGAGATGAACTTGGGGCCAAACAGAAAAGAATTCCTCGCTACCCTAGAGACTGAAAGAAAGACCTAAGGTAAAAACTTCAGCCAGAAGTTGAAAATAGGAATGGCTAAGAGGACCAGCTACAACCTCCAGGTGAGAGGTCTACAGACTAAAGGAGAATAATGACAACTGTACTGTGAAAGTCTATGTTTTAAAACTCCACTGGTTATTATTTTGAAGAGAAATGCACCAAGCAAAACTACCTGTAGTAAAGAAAAGTTTGGATAACAGTGCATTTTATTTCAATGAAAAAAAAGGAATTTTGTATGAGATTTCTGCTTGCACCAAAGTTCAACCACCTCACCTTTCTTTGAGAGACAAGTGTTCCTGTAAGATTTAAGGCCAATATCTTAAATCTGATATAAATGCTTATATCAGAGCATTTGTGCTCTGAGTCTCATCTTCTACTTCTTTGGGGATCTTGGTAAATCATTTTGTACTCCTTTCCTACTGATCTTAAACCACTTTCCTCAGTAACTATTCCCCTAACGTTGAATCATATTAAGCAAACATATCCTGTCTTTAAAACAGTTCTCAATTCCATATTCTCCCTCTAGCTCATGTCTCCATTTCTTCTTCCTTTATACTCAAACCTCATAAAAATAAATCAAATTTTTGTTTTAATTTTTTGTGATTTAATGTAATTCAATTCACAAGTCAGCCCACTGCAGTCTGATTCAGCTCTTAATGTGCTAAGAATATTGCCCTTTTTAAGATCATTAAAAAGTTAATTGTGATTACATCCAAAAAGTATTTCTAGTCCTCAGTTTTAATAAATCCACTAAGCACTTGACTTCTTTACTTCTATATACAGTCATATACGTCATTCTCTAAAGAGAATGTCACCAGACATTTGTCTTCTTCAAAGGACCCTACTCAGTTTATACACTTGGGAGAATAGTGGTAAGTGAAGATATCTGAGAGAGTGAAGAAAATAGGATTGCAGGACTGTGGCTTTTGTGGGGATATTTTTCTCCTCTTATTGATAGGCACAGATCTCAGATCACAGAACAAAAATCACTTTAAAAAGATACTGTTGTGTCTCATTTCAACCTAGGAAATCATATAAAATTTTCCAAAAAGAAGAAACACACCAACACGGGAAAGTCTTGTATACTAAATTTATAGAAGTGTGATCTCACACTTGTAGAGCAAATTTTCCGTTATCTGAGTTGTGAGAACATTGACAATTTATGTTTGTTCTCCCAGCATTTAACATTGGCTAGAACTCTGTTAAATTAGGAATGGATATTGACAATGTCAAATGTATATACCACTGAAGATGTATAATGATGAAAGATTAAGAAGATACATGTCAAGATGTTGAAGTACTTTTTAAAAGGACAAAAAATTCAGACAATATTGGGGATTTTGAAAATATATTATTTATGGAATGGATTATGAAAAGATGAAAGATAATTTTAGACTAGAGAATTAGGACCTATAGAAAGTCTTTTGATTGCCATACTTTAGATGCTTTATTTTCTTATATTCAAATTTTTTGAAAATTCAGAATATGTATATTTTCAAAAGGAATAGCTTTACAAAGATCATCTAAAATGGTATTCATCTATATCTCTACTTTGTATTACTTCTCCTTCCTTTTGAATATATATAAATATCCACAAGCATAAAAACCACTTTGAAATGGGCATGGATAATCGTATTGGTTTCACATATTTGGTAGAAAAGAGAGAATAGGAAACTTCTCTCATAAGAGATGCAAATCAGAAAATATATGTGATTTAATGGCAGATTAGCATCATTTATTTTTATATTCACTGCATTTTGTTATTTTTAATAGAATTCCATTTGCCAGGATTTGGCTTCAAAATGTAAGTTATTTAACAGATATCATTAGGTTGCTAAGCATTAACACTTAATTATCATATTAATAAACAGTTATTACTCTCTTCCACACTGAGCCTTGCCTCTGCCACATTAGTATGCATGCACTGCTCTTAGGCAACTTAATTGTCCTTAAAGGAAATCATTACAATTTAAATGAAATTGGGAGCTACTGGTTAGGGAAGGCTGTAGGGCATGCACAATACATACTAAACAAGGAACTGTAATTTCCCCAAATCACATTTTTTTTCAGTAATTTCACATCACAGCACTATATCTATTTGGTTAAGGGGAAAACAGTTTATTTTTTGCCTTGCAATTTTACAAGGGCACCATTTAACCAAGGACACGCAAGACTCTGAAATGGTAGCAAAGGAACTTGAGTAAATCAAATAATTTCTTTGCTGCTGGTAAACTGTTGTCATCATTTGCAACACAGTCAATGAAGCAATAAAGTAGAGCATGGTGGGCAGCCATCAACAACCACGTCTGCTTCTAGGATGAGGGCAGCAGGAGGCCAGAGGCTTTATGGAGACAGCTGTTGCCTCTCCCCATATGTGATTTTGTTTATACGCATCGCAGCAACACACTTCATATGCAGCCACCAAAATGGAGAATAGGGTCACTCTCCTGTGTCTTGTCGCTCCCTTTCCATAGTCAAGAATTTATTTTTTTCCCATCCTCGAGATAAAATGACTTAGTTTCGTGATTTGAGCTAAATACTCTGCTACTAAAATGCCAAGAGTTTAAATATCCCTGGACTCTTATTTGTGATAGATAATTAATCAATGTTTTACACAACCTTAAACAGCTCTTCACTTTTAGTGAGTGACTCAGGATATAAACAAGAATTTAATTCCTGTGGGTATTTAGCATTAATTAGTTAGAAACTGAGAGGTAACCTTATTAGTGCCCAACTTTGTGGAAATGTATGAAGAATGACAGCAAAACGAAGAAAAATCCTGCCTTTTCTAAAATATGCAAACAATACAAGTGGAATTAAAAAATTTGAAATTAAAGCACAAGACTACCAGGTGCTGAGGAATCTAGATAGGCACCTGCTAAGACAGCATTTCCTTTCATGACAGAAGTTGGATGTTTCTATCTTACATGTAAGTTAGATGTCTCTATCTCACATATTAGAAAACTCACATCAGAGATGCTCATTAATTTCCCCTACATCTTATAGGTATTAAATGGCCATAAAGGCTTAGATTTCAGGTCTGCCTGCGTCTGGTGCTCATATTCTTACTTGGATGCCTCACCACCCCCAACGCACTTTTATGATTACTACAGACCACCCCATTACATCTAGAACTTTCTACTAATGCAGGAAGAAAAAACTTATGTATTAATCATTGCAAAAGAATTGATAGAGACTCCTTCCACTTAGACATTATAAGTTAGTGCATTTTTCTGTGGTTTTTCATTAGTAGGAATGCTTTCTGAGTAAAGTCGTATTTTGGCAGCTCTTAGACAGGTTTGTCTTCCTTTTGAATAGGAAAAAAAATAACAAAATTAGTAGGCAAAAATGAAGAATGAGTGTTGATAAAAAATGATGCATAATATTAAATTGAGCCACATTTTCTAAATGTTTCCATTTCCTGAAGTCTTTATGGTGACCTGCTGAATTTTTAGATTGGTGCTAGCATTACATCTTTAATTTTCTGCTTCCGAGGAATGCAAGCTTGGATCTGAGTGTAGCTTTTCAGAGCTTCAGATTTCTTACTTGTCAAGTAACAGCAATGACTTACGCCATACTTATTCTGTAAGTTTTAAAGGGACAAAATAGATATTCATACTTTTTTTATACAAGAAACAATGAACGAGCAGTAATTTCTTATTACTGAGTTAACATGTTGTAGTAGAAAAATAACAAGTTTTGGGCTCAGACAGACCTAGGTTGGAATCACAAAGACTAATGAGCTGATATTGGAATGGTATTGTATCTTAGTTTCCATTTCTGCATCTCTAAATTGGAGATGCCCGATAAATAGTAAGTGATTGTTTATGTGTACGTGTATTATAGTTACATATTATATTTGTATAGCAGAGTTGCAGTAACAAATTAAGAAAAACTTATGTAAACTCATACAAAATATCTGAAGAAAATTTTATCAATTTCTACAATTAATTCAGATCTGACTAGAATATTCTAACACTAAAACCAAAATATACTGTAAAAGTATAATTTGTCCAATGATCAAAATTATATTTACCTTTTGTCATTTATGTTATCAGACCCAGTTTATATGTACCACTAGGTCTCTGTTTTCTGATCAATAGAAGTTTATGACCACAGTGACTTTTTATGCCTCATCATTAAGCACCTAAACCCCACTGGCTGTCTCACCTGTCCTGGACAAGGCAGTTTCTTTTATTTCCACTGCAGTGGGAACTGCAGTAGCTCCAAGTCCAAGCCCAGATATGATACTGAGTACTTCTGGGGCCAGTTTAGTAACAAGCCTTGTATTGGCTTAACCTCCATCTTTGCTGCACATTCGTTTTTACCTTCCTCTTGCTATTGGGATTTCATCCACCAACAGAATATTAGTATACAAACCTTAACTAAAACCACATTTTCAAGGGAACTTGAACTGAAACCATTGACCAGTATAGGTCCTGAAAAGTAAACCTGCAGGATGTAATTTTGGAGTAGGCTTTACACTTAATGCAAAAGGTCATGTTTCTTATGCTAAGTGGAGTGTTAATAACTCCTTGCGTTCAGTGGCATTGTAGTTTTCACCTAAAGTGTAAGTGTGAGGCAAGTGCAGTTGATCAGCATAAAACCAATTACAGTTAAACATTTAATAATGTGGTATAACTTTTCTATGACTTTGAAGACTTTCTAAAAAGTGAATTATCAACTTAAAGACTGTCAAAGACAAAGAGTCTCTATGGTAGATTTTAAGAAGACTTTTATCTTCTGTAATTACAAGATAGATTCTGTTGAAAATCATACCAAAGATCTGAGTGTAGAATTGAACTGCAAAAAGAGACTAAACGTGTAGTAGCCTCAACAGGTGTCTTATATTCAACTGAGGGCCAGGACAAGAAAATATTGCTAGAAGATGATAATAAATCCAGGTGCCTGAAAGGTTAGTAAAGTTTTTAGGGACTCGGAGATCTGGGGAAATTCCAGGATATCCTACATTAAATTAAAGGCAAATTGTTGCTCATGGCACTATATGCCACAAAAGAAGAGCCACTGGGCTTGATGAGCCTCTTTGCATTTGCATGCAACATGGGCATCACTTGGAAATAAAGCCTCAAACCCCTAATCAGGAGATTCTGAATGCTGTCAGTTTTGAATGAGTTTCAGAGATCCAGTCTTCAGTGCAAGCTGCCCTCCTGTTGTAACCATTTCAACCATACGCCCATTGTGGCTAGAAGAATATGGTCAATACAGAGGTTGTACTAAGTCTCTGGATATGAGATAATCACATAGAGTTCTGGAGCAAAGCCAATCCATCATGGCAGAGAATTACTTTGCATTTGAAAACATGTAGTTATGTTTGCGCATGTCAGAAATTACTTTTATCTGAGCATCTGATTTTGTCTGAACACCTGACCAAGGAATACCAAGTGATTGTATAACCAGAACTTTCCACCATAAATTCAGTTATTTTGAATTCAGTTAGTCATAAGTTTAGGCAGGTGGTATAGCAATTGAATATTTGATAGAAGTGACACATTTAGGAGTAGGCTGAAGCAGATCCAGAAAGCACAAGGAAATTAAATGAACAGATGGCTCAGACTCCCTTGTCACTTACTTCTGTTTATTCTGTGTTTATCCTTCAACTCACAACTATGTCCTTATGGAGGGCAACTTTTGACCAATTGACAAAGGAAGAAAAGATGTAGGCCTTACTCACAAATAAAATATCACAGCATGTTGGCATTGTCAGTAAAAAGGTTGCTGCCATATTTTACCCCCATTCATAGGTTCTGAAAGACTTAAATGAAATCATATCAGAGGGCAAATCTGTGACCAAAATACTCAGGCGCCCAGCCTGCACAGAAGGGTGTATTATATAATATGTGGATAAACATGAAATTCTGAGTGCTGGATAATGGCTGAGAAGAAACAAGAATGGAAGTTTAGTGGTAAGGAGGTCTGGAGAAAAGTTACGTGGGTAAACTAATGGAAGAGAGCAAAAGGATGCAGATCCTTGTGTCTCATGTTAATGCCCACTAGTGACCCCCACCACATAGCAGATTCTCAATAGTCAAGTGGATGGGGTAACTTATACTGTACATGTCAGCAAGTCTCTTTCCTCAGTCAGCCTATGGCCTAACAATTGGGCCTATCAACAGAAAAGCTATAGTGTCGTGGCTGATAGCTATGCACTTTTCAAGAAGTATGGGTGACTTCAACAAATTATGATTTCTCTCACTTCTGTTGGTTGACTAGGTTCCACTGAAATGTCCTTATTGGGGGTTTTTAGTTGACTGCGGTCAGATAACTGGGACTGACATCGAAACTGAAACTGGGGATTACTTCTGCACGTGGGTACAAGAAGGAATATACGTGGAATGAATAAATTTTAATGTAACATTTTTTGGCGTTTCTATCAGTAAATTCAGCCTAATGTGAGAAAGACAATTACACTCAGAAACTTTGGATATGTAGATTTTGGTCACTTCACTAATCCATGAAGCAAGGTAAAATATCAGCCAAAGTGGATAGAAGTGATGAATCTAGAATTAGTTGTCTGGAACATCACATTTCCAGAAAAACTACAGTAACAGGAACTGTAGCATGGAAATCCTCTGCAATACTTTCTAGAATTCTGCAACGGGCTTCTACCTTGACTGATCAGATCTGTATCTCCATTCTTGGTAAAGAAGTGTTGTAATCTTATTAGAATATATATAGATATTACTGGAGAGTGTGAGCAGATCCAAGTGACCCAGGAATTAACTACATGAAATCTAATTTATGTGTTTCTTCAGCAGATTAGCTGAGTCCCACCTATCTCCTGAGTTGAGGTGCTTACTAAATGGAGACCTGTGGCTGCCACAATGGTCTTCTAATCTTCCAACACCACTAGTGATATCAGACTTCCTTGAAGTGATAATCTGGCCTCCAAAGGAAATATTGTGAAAAGAGCAGAGCACCTATCCAGCCAAGTCCCTGTTAGTGAAACCATCAGTATTCTCAGGTCCCACTAATTTCAGACTTAGATAAAGCACCTCTCTGCTGGCTGCTGGAGGTAGACATTTAACTTTCCTCGCTACTGTCCAGAAGAATCCATACAACTTAGCACTGTAGGAAAGTTAATACTTTACAAGGTAAGCTTCAAGCACTGAATGATAGGAGACGGGGAGGAGAAAGCAGATTAATATCTGCTCTTCCTTTACTCAGTGTTCCATATAAAAGTATGGTAGTTTTACAGGCTTCTTAAAAATGTCTTGTATAAACAAGCAACTGAATATTGTTTATAGTAAGTCTGTGACCAGCTTGGAAATGGACCTTTTCTTCTCCCTTTCTGTCCTTGATCTTCCTACTCCCAAATTCTATTAATCAAGGTACATCCCCGCACTGGTCCAGACTCAGAGTGAGGGGAAGTACACTCCATCACATGATAGAACAAGTTGCATGCATGTACAACTACACAAGGATGGAAGAGAGTCTGGTCATCCAGCTTTCTGGACAATTGATCACAGTACTCATTTCTTTCACATTTTCCATTTCTTTGTCTTTCAGATTTAATGTCTGGAAATTTTTAACATTTTAATTTCTGGAATTTATTTTTAAAATTTCCACTGAATATTTAATACTTGATACTAAAATTTAAATTTTTAAGAATTCAGTTTTAGTTTTAGAAAGTTCCTTTTTGGAATATAGTATTCTTTTTTTTCCAACTTAATATTTGCTTTTTTATCTGACACATGATGGGGTAGATATTCTCCAAAGTGAATCTCAATAATACTCATCCCCTGGCATCCATACCCTTGTGATGCCCCTCCCAAAATGAATAATGCCACTGCGATCCATAGAATACTGAGAAAGAGAAAGTAGGACTTTTGAGGGTAGGCCACAAAAGACAATGCCATTTCTGTGTTGGATTCTCTTGGAAAACTTGCTGCTGGTGAAAGGATTACATTCAAGTCGTTCTGGGAGAGGACCCTCATGGGGAAGAACTGAGGCCTTTTGTCAAAAATTCATAGCAACCTATCAAGCATGTGAAGGAGTTGCCTCAGAAGCTGGTCCTTCTGCCAAGTCAGGCTTTCAGATGGCTAAAGTTTCAGACAACATCTTGACTGTTACACCATGAGAAATCCTAAGCCATGTTGCTTAACTTCTCCCCAATTCCTTACTCACATGGGTGGTAAAAATGTTTTCTTTTTCTTTTAAACCACTAGATAAATAATATGGATAATATTAATTTCAGTTTAAGAATACCATTTTCTTTCTGCTTGTTTTTCTTAGGAGTTCCTGTTTCTGTTTCTGTTGTTGTTGTTGTTGTTATCCTCTGTTTATGATACTCTTTTCCTTGATGATCAGTTTATATTTAAGATTGAAACACTGAAAAGTTAACTAAAAGCTTAGCATTGTCTCAGGGTTTCTATAAATTGTTTTAAGATTTTTCCACTTATTTGATACCAAAAGAGTAAATTTATAAATACCAATGCCTACCTATTGGTTTATCATTTTCCTCAGAGAGGAGTCAGATTTGCTATTAATATATGGGAAGCCTGCTGGGGTTATACAGTTTTAAGGGAAAATTTTAGTTGATGTCTACTGTTTTGGTATAATGCTCTATAACTCTGCCCTCAACTAAGCCATGGTTTACTTTATTTGGAGTATCTTTGACAAAATCCTTCAAGAGAATAAAGCTTCCATCTTCTGCTGGGGAGAAAGGGATCTGAACTTGTTAGTCTTTTCTCTCACTTGCCCTTCAGAGATGACTAGGTAACAGGAAAACTCAAAAATAGTAGCAGTGCTACTCATAGGGGTTGTCCAGAGACCCAGGTTTCTTGTACCTTATTGCTCCGTCATCATCTGTCATATTGCACTCACCTACACATGAAGACTGGACTGCCAATACTGTGTTGAAATTGCATCCAGAAAGATGGAGAAAAAACACAAGTGGAGGGCAAATACTTCCTTCTCAAAGGACATGATTTCAGTGTCACATAAGCTACTTCCATTCACATTCCATTTCTTGTATCTTAAGTAACCAGATAATATAGCAGCAACAGATGCTTAGAAACATAGTTAGATCTAGGCAGTCCTGTGTTCAGCTAACAAAAAGAGGACCTACTGTTGAAAAGAGGAAGGAGACAGTTTGCCTTCACTGCTTCTGATCATTTCAGCTGTCTCTTCTCTGAAATTTTACCTTTTGTCACATACATTCAATCTCCCCAGATTTTGTTTATAAGTCCTAGCTAACCTTTCATTCTCTTTCACTTTCAGTATATAGACTTTTTCTTACTATTATTTTAGTGGGTTTGAGGAACAACTAAAAACTGTTTTCAAACTCCCATATTAAATTGGAAGATATTTTCTCACTATAATCACACATTTACAGCACATATATTTAATCACAAAATAGTCTATATGTAAATTGATTTCATCTTTATATACCTTTGCAGTAAGAGACAGTCATGCAGTCAAGACTTGTTAAGAACAGTGGTTATGTTTTATAAAGTCAACAAACACTGAAATAGCAAATACTGAACCATTTTCCCAGGGGAAATTTGTACATATGGATATACATAGCTCATATAGATTATAATCATAAATCCTAAAATCACCTCATTCTGGTAGATTCTGTTTATTTGACAAAATAGCAACTGAGTTTCAGAAGTGTGAAGAGTTTTGCCTGAGGCCACCCCACTAACAGGTGTCAGAGATTGGGATTTATACCTCATCAATCTGGCTCCAGAGCCAGTGTCTCTTGCACTACCCTCTTTGTACCCTTCTGTAACTGTTTTCTGGTCACTTTCGTCTGAGAGATGACCTAAAAGGGCAGAACTTCCATGTGTATCATTTTAGCTGGGATGTGGGACTTGGAGTGCCCCAAATTTTTTGCTGCTCTGAGCATGTTTGTGAATAATTGTGAAAGTACGACAAGTACTGATATTAAGGTTGCAAATAAATTTTAGCAAGTAGGCAAATTCACAAATACAGAACCTGGTAATAATGAAGATGGACTACAATGTTGTCAAATACCTGTATCTCATATATGTTACATATGTGCCAAGAGTTGATTTATATTCTGAACAGAAGTGTAGTAATTAAAATGTAAAATCTGCTATCATTTGTATATTTTTTATAAAGGAATTTTGCTAAGCCTCCACTTTGTGTTCTCTGCAAATACAGTTATGATTAATTCTTTGAAATAATGTGCCTTAAATATGATTATTTCTTATTCTCTCCTAGGGGAATAAATATTTGCTATTTTCATAGTTTTGGTATTTTATTTAGTGACAAATTTGTAAAATTTATATTGAAATTAATATTGAGAACTTGTTCTAGAAAAATCTGTGATTAAGCCGGGTTTGGTGGCTCAGCCTGTAATCCTGCGCTTTGGGAGGCTGAGGTGAGTGGATTGCCTGAGCCCGCGGGTTCGAGACCCGCCTGGGCAACTTGACAAGCCCTCATCTCTACAATAAATAAATAAATAAATAAATCAGCTGGGTGTGGTAGCGCGTGCCTGTAATTCCAGCTACTCGGAAGGCTGAGACGGAAGGATCGCCAGAGCCCAGCAGGTCGAGGCTGCAGTGGCCGAGAGCGGCTACTGTACTCCAGTCTGGGCAACAGAGTGAGACTCCAACTCAAAAAAAGAAAAGAAAAGAAAAGAAAAACCTGTGATTGGTATATCAAATAGAACATTGCTTTGAAAATAGCAATTTTTAAAAAATGATGACATACTGAATGCTTGAGGTAATGAATTTCTAATTCAATATAATCCATTTTCTGATTATTTCTAGGTCATTCTTATTTACTTGTATAAAACTTCACACTTGCAGTTTTATTCACTCCATCTCACTCACATTTGTATATTGGTATTGGTATCTGTTTCACTACGTATATATCACAAATATAAATTATAATATTTATATGTCTATTTTCATCACTTTTATCCTTTCAAGAATGGCTTTTGAGCCCATTATGTATATTATTTGTAACAATTTAATAAAAACTCAAAAATTAAAGATGTAATTTATAACATTTACAGTGACCTGACCTCCTCCACCTCAGATGGAATCATATACTAACTTGGTAACAAATGTCAGTCAGTAAGACAGAGGGAAAAAAAATAACCCTGAAAGTATTTAAAAGCCATTATGAATATAAGATTTATCATGGTAACAATATTTCTGAGAAAATATCAGTGCAGTGTAAAATTCAGGTTTGTAAAATGCATGTAGCCCAAGTTATTTCTTAACTTTTAAAAATAGTGAAACTAGCCAGGATCGGTGGCTCAGCCTGTGATCCTGTGCCTTTGGGAGGCTGAAGTGAGTGAATTGCCTGAGCCCGCGGGTTCAAGACCTGCCTGGGCAACTTGGCGAGACTTCATCAAAAAATTAGCCGGGCGTGGTAGCACATGCCTGTAGTTCCAGCTACTCGGAAGGTTGAGGAGGAAGGATCGCCGGAGCCCAGCAGGTCGAGGCTGCGGTGGCCGGGAGCGGCCACTGCACTCCAGTCTGGATGGCAGAGTGAGACTCCAACTCAAAAAAAAAAAAAAAAAAGTGAAACTAATTGTATTTTTGACAGTCTGTCATGACTTTGAGATATATTTTTAAATGTTTTCATTTGAATATACAAACTTTAAAAATTTGTTAAAATTGTTAATTTACAAAATATGTATACAAATTTTTTGCCAGAGGAAAGATAGATTTTCATTTGAAAGAATAAAAAAGGCACTTAAAAACCGGTTATATTCTCCGAAGTGTTTCAAATTTGAAAGCAACAATTTCATATTACAGATGTAACTTTTTTTTAGATCAACCATTGTCATCTAAATAAGTAGCTTTCCAAAACAAACCTATAGGGTGATAACTGGTTGCACTTGATAATAATCCCCCTAGGAACATGTCAAAATGTAGTTTAAAAAAAAAACCTAGAAATTCTAACTCATAAAGTTAAGACTAAGGAAACTCCATTCTACAAAACTTCCCTGAGAGTTCAAATTTGTGCCTCAGGAGTATAACTTGAAACTCAGGAAAGAACTCCAGATTTATTTTTGCTTAGTATTGCTTTGGCTATTTGGATGTTCTTTCAGTTCCATACGAACTTTAGGATTGTGTCTTCTATTGTTAAAAATGACATTGGTAATTTGATAGGAATTGCATTGAATATATAATAGCTTTGGACAATCAATTTATTAATTCTTCTAAATCATGAGTATGAGCTATTTTTAATTTGCTTGTGCTCTCTATGATTTATTTCCTCATTGTTTTATAGTTCACCTTGTAGAAACTCTCACTTCCTTGATGATATGTATTCCTAGGTATTTTATTTTTGTGTGGCTATTGTAAATTGGGTAAAGGATTGGTTTAGTTCTCAGCTGGAACACTGTTGGTGTATAGAAACACTACTAATTTGTATATGTTGATTTTGTATCCTGAAACTTTACTGTAGCTGTTTGTCAAGTTATGGAGTCTTTTGGAAGAGTCTTTAGGGTTTTCTAGGTATACAATCATGCCATTAATGAACAGAAATGATTTAATTTTCTCTTTTCTAATTTGCATGCCTTTTTATTTATTTCTCTTGACTGATTGCACTGGCTAGGACTTGCAGTACTATGTTGAATAGAAATGGTAGGAGTAGCTATCCTTGTCTCATTCCTATTTTTAGGGGAAATGTTTTCAATTTTTCCCAATTCAGCATAATGTTTACTATGGGTTCATCATGTATGATTATTAAAATTTTAATAATAATATTTATTAATAATTTTTTTTACCATGAAGAAATATTGGGTTTTATTAAATGCTTTTTCTTCATCTATTGAGATGATAATCTGTTTTTGTTCTTAGTTCTGTTTATGTGGTGAATCACATTTATTGATTTGTGTATGTTGAACCATCCTTGCATCCCAAGAATAAAGCACACTTGATCACAATGATTTCTCTTCTTCATGTAATGCTAGATTCTGTTTGCTAGAATTTTGTTGCAGACTTTTGCATCTAAGTTCATCAGGGATATTGGTCTGTAGTTGTCTTTTATGTGCATCCTTGTCTGGTTTTGGTATCCTAGTGATACTGGATTTGCAGAACGAGTTACCTCTTCATTTTTTTGAAATAGTTTCAGTAAGATTAGTCCAAGCCTTTCTTTATGGAAAAATAAGCCACAAAATGGGAGAAAATATTTGCAAATTATATATCTGATAAGGGATTAATGTCTATAATACACAAATAACTATTAGAACCCAATGATTTAAAAAATAATTTTAAAAATGGGCAAAGGATCTGAATAGATATTCTCCAAGAAAGATGCACAAATTTTCAATAAGCATAAGAAGAGGTGTTTTTCATGATTCATAAAATTGCAAATCAAAACCATAGTGAGTTATCGTCTTATACCCTCAAGGATGGTTATAATACAAAGTGCTGATGAGGATGTGGATAAATTGTACCCCACATACACTGCTGGTAGAATGTTAAATATTTGTACTTCCTTTGGAAAATAGTCTGGCAGTTCCTCTAATAACTAAATCTAGAATTATAATATGACTCAGCCATTCCACTCCTAGATATATACCCAAGAACAACGAAAACATATGTTCACACAAAAACTCGTAAATGGATGTTCAGGGCAGCCCAAATATTCATCAATTGATGAATGAATAAAACAAAATGTGGTCTGTTTATACAATATAATATTTTTAAGCCATAATAGGAATGAAGAACTGATCCATACTACAACATGAATAAACAGTGAAAACATTTTTCTAAGTCAAAAAAAGCTGGTCACCAATGCTACATATAATGTGATACCATTCACATGATATCTTTATAGCAAGTAAATCTATAGAGACACAAAGCAGGTGAGTGGTGCCTAAGACTTGAGGAAGTATGGCAAAAATTTTGCAATAGATAAAGGTCACAGAGTTGCTTTCTGAGGCAAGTAAAATATTCTGAAATACAAGGGGAGATTCGAAGAACAGATTTTATTTATTGAAAAAAGCTAGTATATTTCTTCTTACATGTTTAAACTTCAGTCACCTTCAAAGTACTTTTTTTTTAGTGCAATGCACCTATGGAGATGCTTTTTCCATCGCTCAAAACAGTTTTTGAACTCACCAATTCTGACGCATTTTTATGCTTCTGCCATTTTTGTTTCACCTTTTCCACATTGGCAAAAAATTCCTTTTGAGAATATTTTTTCATCCAGGAAACAAACAAACAAAAAAGATGCTTAGGGTGAGATCAGGTGAATAGGGAGGGTGAAGCCTGGGAATCATGCCTTTTTTTTTGGCAAAAACAGCTGAACACTCAGCGCAGCATGGGCAGGTGCATTATCATGGTTGAAAAACAAATCACTTTTTTCACAACTTGGTACGTTTCCTCTGCAAATCATGACACAACCTTCTCAAAACTTTCAGAGAAGAACTTTGGTTGACCATTTGATCTAGAGAAACAAATTTCCAGTGTACTACAAGGGGCCTGCCCTCCAAAAGATAATTCCATTTTTTGAGGGGATTTCCCCTCATAGATAGTGTTGATGATATTTGCACATCTGTGTGAATATATCAAGAAATATTAAATTTTACTTTGAATGGATAACTTGTATGGTATATGAACTGGATCTCAATAAACTAAAATGAAAAAACTTGGTAACATTTATATAAATGATAAGACATACTATTATCGAATGCCTACTATGGTGAGAGAATATATTTTTGTATGTGCTCAAGTTTAACTCACAGAACAAAACTGTGAAGTAGATTTAATTATCGAAAATCTACATCTGAAGAAACAAAAGCTCATAGAGATTAAGTGCCATGGTCATAGAAACTGGAAATAGTAAAGCATGTACAAAAGGTTCTACTTCAGACATATTAATTTCCTAGGGCTATCTTAACAAAGTAACATAAACAAGGTGGTTTGAAACAATAGAAATTTATTTCTTCACAGTTCTGGAGGCTACAGTTCCAAGATCAATGTGCCAATATGACCATGATCCCTCTGACATCTGTGGTGGAATCCTTCATTGTTCTTCCTAGCTTTCAGTTGCACATTTCTGTCTTCTTACAAGGACACAAGTAACATTGAATTAAGGACCCACCTTATTTCACTATTACCTTATCTTGACTAAACTAATTACGTCTCAATGACCCTATTTCCAAATAAAGTTATATTCTGAGGTACTGGTGGCTAAACTTTAATCATAAATTTTATGATGGAAACACAATTCAAATCATAAACTATATCTTCAAAACATAAATGTTTAAAGTATCCCACACTATCTCTACAGATGGAACTTATACAATAATTTTCCTGAGCTTCTAAATGGCAATATTTGCATTTTGAGTTGAGAAATCCTTGAGTAATCTTTGAAAATAAAATACCTTTAGAACTGAAAGCGACTTAGAGAATATTTACTTTATTCTTTTTATTTCACAGATGAAGAAAACTGAAGTTAAGAGACAAGAGAGCTTATATAACTTGCTCAACATCACATAGCTAGCTAGAACAACATAGGCCAAAACACTAATCTTCTGACTGTTTAATATACCAATTCTTTATAATAATATAATTTTGGCTGCTGCTATAAATTTTTGATTTTTGTTTTCCTAAAGCAACATTCTTGTAGAAATATTTGTCCTTGTCTATTCAACAGCATTGTTTGTAAATAAAGCAAGTTTTATTCTCAATTTTTTTCACATGAATCCATCATAAAAAGGGTAATAAATACAATAATCCATTTGAAAATATTTCTACAGCAAATTTCTAATTTAATGTCTATTAGGTATTTTGTTTTATTAAATATTGTTGTTCTTGAGTTAATGTTATTATTTTGATGGCTGACTAAGGTACAGTAGCATCATAAAGCTTAAAATATTTAGAAAAATAATTATCAAAAAATGTACCAATATTTAAGTTAAGCCAAACCAACCAAAAAATAGTGAGATAAATTAATATACAATATTCATTGTATGAGATTCAATACTATGAAAATGTGGATACATATCAATACAAAATGATTCTGAAATCAATACTCAGTCAAAATCTCAACAACTCTGTTCAAAGACATTGGCAAGCATATTTTAAAATTTGTACAAAATGCAAATGGCTAGAAAGTAAAGAATCTTGACTAAAGAAAACAGCTGAAAGACTCATGCTACTTATTTCAATTTTACTGTAAAGGTTCAAGTATTCAAAATAATTTGATATTGCTTTAGGATAGAAAAATAAATAGTTGGAACAGAATAAAAAGTTGATTAATAGATTAAATTGCTTTTTAGCAAAGGTGCCAAAGCAATTCAATGGAGAAAAGGATATACTTTTAAACAAGTGTTTCTGGAAATTGTGATAAATGTATTTAAAAATGAATCTTGCTCTCTAATTACCATGCATGATTAATTAAAGTATGAATTAGTTAACATGCACATAAATGCAAAAGCCACAAAGCTGGTAAAAGAAAACACAAGAGAATATCCCTGTGACCTTAGCATAGGCAATGATTTCTTATATAAGACCCAACGAGCAAACACGGATAAAAAGGTAAAACAATAAGCTGTATTAAACAAAAGTATCTCTCTTCATTAAGACATCCACTATAAAAAATAAAAAAGCAAGACACAGATTTATGTCAATAGTTCTTAGGCAATTGCAAATTAAAACCGCAGTGGGAATAGTTTTGAGAACAATTTCACACCCACTAGAATGGCTAAGATTAAAGAGTGACACACACTAGTAGATGACAAGAATATGGAGCAACTAGAACTTACATGCATTGTTAGTGAAGTCATTTTGAGTGTATCCTTTGGTATTATACAAAATATTCTCATTGTTTGCCTCTACAGGTGATCCGAGGTGTTGGATTCACTCTCTATCTTCACAATAGTTTTCTCAATTTTAGTTTTCAAAGTTAGTTCATGATGTTTCTTGATGTGAATTTCTTTGGTTTATTTTTGTGTGATTCATTCAGCCTCTTTTATCTGTAAGTTTATGCCTTTTGTCAAATTTGAGTTTTCAGCCACTATTTCAAGTTCGTTTGTAATCCTGACCTATCTTTCCTTGTCTTCTGGGACTCTGATAACTTAAATATTAGATTGTTTGTTGAAGCACCATTCCACAGGCTCATGAGGCTATTTTCATTTTTTTGTTGTTGTTCATTTTCTTTTTTTCAGATTGCATAATTTTTGTTGTTCTATCTTCAAATTCACTGATTTTTTTCCTCCATACCTTTCAATCTGCTGTAGAGTGCATTCATTAAGTTTTTATCTCCCATCTTGTATTTTTCAGTTCTAAAATTCACATTTAAATTTTTCCAATAGGGAGTGAGGTCTTGTTAATGCCAGGAGGGGGAGGCCACTGCCACTGGAAGGAGTGAAGGTTCTGGCTTCCTATTTGGCCTTCTCATATACTACCCTGACAAAGAAATTCACGTGCCTTGTTAAACCTGACAAAGTTGAAATTGCAGGCTCCCTATTAAGTCTTGTTCTTAGGGGTGTGGCCACAGATTTGTGCCTATGTGTGGTGTGTGTGCATATGCTGAAGTGGAGCAATGAAGGTCTAAAAGTGTGTGTCTTTCAGAAACCACTACACTGTCTTCCAAAGAGGTTGCACTAGTTTGCATTCCCACCAACAGTGTAGAAGCATTCCTTTTTCTCTACATCCTCCCCTGTATTGTTGTTGTTTGTTTTATTAACGATGGCCATTCTTACTGGGGTTAGGTGGTATCTCAATGCGGTTTTGATTTGCATTTCTCTGATGATAAATGAGGCTGAGCACTTTTTCATGTGTCTGTTGGCTGCCTGTATATCTTCTTTTGAGAAGTGTCTATTCATGTCTTTGCCCACTTTTTTTTTTTTTTTGAGTTGGAGTCTCACTCTGTCGCCCAGACTGGAGTGCAGTGGCCGCTCGCGGCCACCGCAGCCTTGACCTGCTGGGCTCCGGCGATCCTTCCGCCTCAGCCTTCCAAGTAGCGGGAATTACAGGCATGTGCTACCATGCCCGGCTGATTTTTTGATTTATTGTAGAGATGAGGTCTCGCTGCCCAGGCGGGTCTCGAACCGGCGGGCTCAGGCAATCCACTCACCTCAGCCTCCCAAAGGCGCGGGATTACAGGCTGAGCCACCGAGCCTGGCTCTTTGCCCGCTTTTTAATGGAACTGTTTGTTTTTTTTCCTTTCAGCGCGTTTGAGTTCTTTGTAGGACTTCGCAGCAACTGGAAGGATTTAGAGTCGATCATACTCAGTGATCTATCACAGAAAAAAAGAAAGAGTACTATTTGTTCAGACTCATAAGAGGACCTTGAACAATTACACTGTAAGAAAAGGGTTGTCAGTAGTGGTAAACTCTCAGGGGAGGGGGGGTGAGATTGGCGGTTGAGGGAAACTGCTAGGGGAGGGAAGGGCATACCTCATCAACAAGGGTACCTGCATAATCAGCGTTTGTATATCTAAATCTGAATTGTACCCCACATCTTTATAATAAAGCATAAATAAATAAATAAATAAAATAGCGTGTGTCTTGCTATGCTGCACCTTTCTTATTCTTTTGGCTTGAGAAAATAAGCTTTTGTTTGGGCTTTTTTTTTGACTGCACCCACTGGCTTCTAAGTTGCTGACTACTTCACCTGTAAGACTTGAATATATGAGGCAAAAAGAAAACCTAGATAACTCACCAATGTGCTCCTTGGGTCCCGAGGTTTCTGCCTGGCTTCCCTGTTCTCTCCACCTTTTCCAGGTCTCTTTGTGTTTGTTTTACTATAATAATCAGGGTTTTTATTTGTACTTGGAAGAAAGAATAGGGAAATGCATGTCTGTCTTCTCAGAAGTGGGGTTTCAATTTCCCTTTTTAAAGAAAAGGATTCACGGAGATTTCTCATAACTTCTTGAGAACCTACAAGCACATTAAATTTAAATTATGATCAGATTTTTTTTTGATAGAAAATCCTTCAGAGTACCTATACTACCATCATGGTAGAATATGAAGTGCCAAAGTATATTTTAGGTTATTTTCAGAGATGCAGAAAATTTAAATTTCCCAGCAGTTAAATCTAGACTGAGTTATTTAGCTTCATATCTTACTTTGAATTTTTGTTTTTTTAAACATGTGCTTATATTACTTTTCAATAATCATAAATCAGTGATTTAAAAATGCTATCAGAAAGGAAATGTAAAACCAATCAATTATGTACCATTGTGGAACTAGACTTAAGGCTACTTTCAAAAGTAGTGCTAATTTAGATTTATGGGCACTTGTACATTGTTGGTAATTAATTTCACAATTATATATATTACTACTCAGTAATATTAAAAGGTAAATTTCAGAAATAAACAATTTATAAGTTTTCAATTGTAGCCATTCTGAGTAGCATGACGAAAGTGGCGCCATCCCACATCATCTCACCCCAAATGTGAATCATCCCTTAGTCTGCATATTTACTCTGTATATGCTACCTACCTCTCCATTAGTCACTTAGTAGCCTTCTCAGTTCTCAGGTCGACTTTTCAGTATTGCAGTGCTCATTTTCAAGTAGCTCTTATTTGACTTAATAATGACCCCAAAGTCCAGAGGTAGTAATGCTGGCAATTCAGTTATGTGAAAGAGTAGCTAGAAATTATTTTTGGTAGGTGAAAAGGCAAAAGTTATTGACTTAACAAGGAAAGAAAAAGAATTGTATGCTGAGTTTGCTAAGATTTATCATAAGAATTAATATTTTGTCTGTGAAATTGTGAAGAAGGAAAAAAAAACATACATAGTATCTTTAGGGCTTGCTAATAGCTGTGATTTCAGGCATCCACTGGGAATCTTGGAATGTAACCCCGGCAAATCAGTAAGAGTAGGCAAGTGTACTCTGATGTATTTACCCTTCTCATATTTATCTTTCTTTTACTCACAAAACTAAAATCAGATAATTCTATCATGCCTCAAATTCCTGCCTTTCATGTTCAATACCAGAAATGTACCTTCATATTCTACCATGATGGTAGTATAGATATTTTTCATGTCATATCTACTACATTATTCCCCAATGTATCTCTGTTTCATCCTTTCCAACACTGTGTATTCTCTTCACTATTTGCTGTTTGTTTCTCTCCTTCTTCACAACTATATTCATTCATCATACTTCTAGAACTCACTGAAAACACCATCTTGCAAACAACCATAACTTCATTGTCCCTTAATCTTTCCACTACATGCACTGGCAAAGTTCAGCCCTCAATCAATCACCTGTCCATTGCCTCTGCTTCTTCATTCAGGTTGCTTGAATGCTCTTGGGAAAAATCACTCAATTGTATGGATTTGTGTCAGCACACATTCATTGTCTGCAACCTCAGCTGGAGATTGTAAGCTGTTTGAAACATGTATTATATTTATTTGTACTCAGTTTCTAATCCAATGAGTTGTACATTTGAGGCACTCAAGAAATGCCACCTGATGGATTTGCTTTGTCAAATCTTATTTATTCAAGCAATGCTATTGTATGTATGGTAAATTTCACATTTCTTAATTGTGAATTTATTATAAAAACCATTTTATCCCATTTAATATATTAGAGGATTTTTTAATGTAAATGACCTTTAAATAATAGCAATTACTGGCTTTACTTGTCCTCACTTATCATTTTCACTTCTCTTCCTGTCTCAGTCCATCAAGAAATTCACAAGGCAGTTCCAGATTTATTGGCATTTTGGTACCCTGACCTGCAGCACATTATACCCCTAATTAAGTCTCTGTGTTATTTTAGTATTTTGCTTGTTTGGCTCAATATCTCTCTTCCTTTCAGGTTACATGTTGTAAACAGAAAGCAAGGATAATAGCTGCCCAATCAAATTATAGAAGGAATGCTGAAAAGGTCAAAACAGCAAAACATACTATGGTAATTTATGTAATGTGGAATGCATTAAAACTCTGGCATTCATTTGACCAAAAAAAATAAAATAAAAAAGAACAAAAGACATGTAATGGCAGAATAGAAATGACACAGGCTATTCAGAGTGAAATATTATCTTCTAACTTGCACGAATTTATCCCCTTTGTTTGTTCCCCTATTTTGGGAACATCTCTACTCTGGTTCAAAGGAAAATGTCACTCTCGTGCCTGCTGGTAACCTCTTTCTTGTCTTCCTCTCCTTATTTGTCATTAGAAAGGGAAAGAGCAGGCTAAATCTTTCTGGTCTTGTGAAACCCTCATAGACCTCATGTTACTTCCTGTACATGCATTTCTTTCTTTTACAAGTACTGCTTAGTAGGCTGACCAGTGGCTTCCTTATTTAGTCTCCAGTGGTATATGATGAATTGGCTCTGGCATGAGGCATTTAAACAAAAGCTAGTGCTTACAAATAAAAGCAGAGAGGGTGGAGAATTACCTTTGCCTACTAAATTGACATGAATTTGGAATGACGTGATGTGGGGCAGACTGGTTACTCCTATCAGGTAGTCGCTTTTGGATACAGACATCATATATTGTTAAGGAGGCATGGGAAGAGACACTGAAAGGATTAAAGTCACATGCTTTTCTCTTCATTATGCCTTTGGTACTGCCGTCACAAGGACAAGGTTAGAGGATAAATGTTGTATTTAGGAAAAATTTTTTTATATTGATGTGAGTTTGAATCAGGTGGAAAGCATACATAGAGACATCTACTGTATTTGTCTCAATGCTAAATTATAGAAAGAAAAATTTACATGTGTGTTAACTAAATAAATACTTTATTGTTGATGATTGGGTTTCTCAGGACACTGACTCCGAGACAGAGTTTGGTGTACAAGATGCTTTAAAAAGGGTTCTTGGCATCAATAATTGTGAAAGAGAAGGAGACAATGGACAGAGAAAGAAGTCATACCCCAGGCCAACCATGACTGAGCCCATGGGTGGCTCTAGGACTTGAGTGGGCTGTTCAAGTTGTCCTTGATTTTGGTGAGCATGCCAGATCTCTACATCCCTACTTGGATTAGTCATTGCATACAGGCTGCTTTGGAATGGGGCTTGTCCTTATGTGAATTGACTCTATGACACTGAAGCAATACCTGAAAGTATGGACAACTAAAATGTGTCTTCTTACAGCAATCCAAGAAGCTGGCTTAATAAGTCCTTCATTGAAGAGAGATCTGTCTGCAGTATTTTCTGCAGCTAAGTGTGTCAAGGTGACTAACTTTTCTCTAATGAAATGTGGACAGTAGAAGCAAACTGTGCAACATTTGAGCTTTTTGCTTAAAAGGAAGTTGCTTCTCCTCAATGTGATTGTTTCTGTTTCCATAGGCTGAACAGTAGGTTGAAAATGACCCCTTTTGGAAATATGGATTAAATTAATACGTGGAAAAAGAAAGAGCAACAAAATGGGAATAACCTGGGTTTTTTCATAGAAAGGACCTCACAGAGACGTGACACTTTCAAGTCTGGACCACATCTAAACTGCATGTGTTAAATAACTCATATATAAACTACTGTATTTTGTGTTCTATTTGTAATCAACTTAGTCTTTAATTAAAAAAAGAATACCTGGAAGTGAGCTGCTCTAAATGGAAACCCAAATTTGATGGTACTGGCATTGCTATAAGGTGAAAGGGATGGCATGAAAATTCTTTCTGGGAAAATGAAGACTCATGTTAGGACATTACAAAACACTTGTAAAGATATCTCCTGTGATAACTTCAATGACAGACCATATGCTTACCAAGTCTGTAGTTTTACTCAAATTTGTTAGAAAAAATTCAGAATAACGATGTGTTTTGGCTGCTCTTTGCTGTTTTAGCAAAATTACTAGAAAAGAGAGCTGAGATTAGGCAAGAACTGATCATTTTTGCAGTTCTATATAGAAGAAAATATAGCACTGCTAACAGAGGCAGTCTCTGCAATCATATTGATGGAGCAACCGATAATCTGGGCTCTAAAAGCATTAAAATACCAACTGCCTTTTTATCCTCCATAGCAGAAGATGAGATTGTCACTTGCAGCCTATCTTTAGGGTACTCAAATTAAACTTTTTAGACAAAACAGGGAGCCAGTCTGTGGTAAAACTCTGATGGAGGATGTTCTTTCTCAACTGAACTGCATTGTTTCAGGGTATCTTCAATGTAGCTGTCTTTGTATCGTGAGAAAGTACATGGTTTTATCCCAGAACCAGTAAATAAAGGAAAATTGAGAGTCTTGAGGTATATGTCTAGAATAAATCTTTGGGCATGGCTGCTTTGACAAAAAACTGAGTGGAAGAAAATAAGATGGAAAACTTCATTTAAAAAAGATAATTTACTGCCAAGGAAACCAACATAAATGCCTGGTCTACCAAAGTCAATTATTTACCTATGGTAGAATGATTTAAGGTTCAATTGTATATTGAGTGAAGAGTAGTCAAATATAGTGTCTATTCGTTTATAGATTACTAGATTGCATATTTAGGCTTAGGTGGAGAGGACTCTGCTTGACTAAGGGATGCTAAACTTTGAGAAAACTGTGATAACTGGTGGAATGAGTCTCCATGTGGGAATAAGCCCATTTTTTCACTATTCTTCCAAATACATTATTTTATTACAGTAGATTTTTGCTGGGAATATGACTGCCAAGTCATTTTCCAACCTCCCTTGCAGTTAGTTATGACTATTTATTCTTCAGTGGAATGCGACAAGGAATGAACATCCAATTCCCTTATTACATGATATTTCCTTAAATTGTCTTTAGTCTCTTCACAGGTTATAATATGGAAGGTGTTAACTGTTTTTCAAAAAAGCAGATGAGAATGATGCTTTGTTAATGGCAAAGCAAAAAGATGTGAAGTGAACTTGAAAACCTACTTATTTCTTGGAGCAGAATCATCTGACCTGCCACTCAGCTCTAGTCATTGATGAGAAGCAAATCACATATATTCTATTTATTTAAATCATAGTATTTTTAGTTTTGCAATTTTATTTGTTTTTTAAATCTAAGCCTTTACTGCAACTAATATTTGCCAGCAGCCTAACTTATGTTCAAACTGCATTATTTACCATTTTATATATATTAAGAGGTTACATTAGGCATACTTTGTCATGATTAACTACATGAATAACTGCAGATTGCTACTTCTGGAAGTATTAATTTTGAAGAGAATTTTCTCTCATGGGGCAAAAATATTTTGAAATAATATGACATAATTTTCAATAAAGTGCAGTAGATTGTTAATATACAATGAACATTATATAGAAAAATATTTGCTATATAAATATCTTGAAATTTAGAGAAATTTTCCTTCCACTGCTAAATTCAGTTCTGAATGATTTTTTTAACTTCCATGATTATGAAATGACAATCAGTTCCTCAATTTTGATATCACATGTTGAATACATTTGCAAATCCTTAAGAATGAATCCTATAAATATGGCTATATGACTACCCTGCTTATTTTTAAGTGAAACACAAAATCTCCTATATGAGACAATGAACAAAATTCAAAATATCTTTATTTTGAAAAATAGAACACCATTAAAGCAGTTTGACAGATCTGTCTTTTGTTCTTTTTTAAAGTTTACAGACTCAACAGTTAATCTGTTGCCTAGAACACACTGACAGGTGACACTGACAAACTGACATATTTGGTATGCACTAAAACATACTTTAAACATTCTTTGTACACATAATTAATGAATAAGTATTAATTACATGTTAGCACCCAGTGATTAAACTTCCATACTGTCATCTATTTCTCCATACTCTAATTCACCGAGAGCCCAAGGATGTCACTCAGGTCATTCAGGCAGTTCCTTCTTCCCATTTTGGTGACATTTTCCCCCATAAGGACTCCCTACATCTACATGTTATATTAATCAAAATTTACAAAGTACGTAATCATCCAGGAGGTCAGTGTATTATGTGAGACTGGAGCAATTATTAATATAATACAAATGATATTACATTTTAGAAACTGGTAGGCATAATAGCACATTAATAATTTTCATTATTAAAGCTGTGTATTAAACATTAAAAGATGAACAACAGAGGTTTTCATTTTTACTTACATTGCACTAAACTCCTAGGGTACTAAAGAGCATTCAATTCAATTCATTTTTGGTGAACATATTTCATTTTATTTATGTATTTCCATCTACAGAATTTTGAAATGTAGTTTAAAAAATAAGTTGATTACTTTTGGAACAATTCAAATTTCTAATTTTTTCAAATGTATGTTGACTCAATCTAAATCTTCTTCTCAATTTAGTATGATATTCATCAATATTATCTTTCTATAAGTGGATTACTAAAAATAGCAATTATTAATAATATGAATCGAAGACAATTATCATATAATAAATGATATCTGAAGTTGAAAATATGTAAAATGCAGTTGTGTGTGTTTGATTTCCTATTGGCTTTATTTCTCCAAGCCTATCAGAATATTACCTATTCTTTACACAAAAAACAGACAATGGCTAATAAAGCATTGGTGTATAACTTATTCTACTACTTTAGCTATTTCAACTTGCTTTATTTATTAATAAATATTAGAACCATTTGGCATAACTTTGCCAAATTGTCAGTTCAAGTAGTGTTACAAAATCAGGTTTTGTTAGCAAATGGCTTTTTTAAAATTGCAATTTGCTATAGTTCTTACTCCAAATGTTTATTTATTTATTTTTTGAGCCGGAGTCTCACTCTGTCACCCAGGCTAGAGTGGAATGGCACTCTTACAGCCACCGCAGCCTCGACCTGCCGGGCTCAGGTGATCCTTCCTCCTCAGCCTTCCAAGCTGCTGGAACCACAGG
This sequence comes from Cephalopachus bancanus, assembly GCA_027257055.1. Taxonomy (NCBI): domain Eukaryota; kingdom Metazoa; phylum Chordata; class Mammalia; order Primates; family Tarsiidae; genus Cephalopachus; species Cephalopachus bancanus. The sequence continues at coordinate 3,360,326 of JAPVLO010000173.1, read as the reverse complement.
CGAGTACAACCACACCCAACTAATTTTTTTGATTTATTGTAGAGACAAGTCTTACACACGCACACACCACATTACCTCATTCCCCCTGCGGAACTGTGAAATGATTTCTTACTTGAAATATGTGGTTAATTTGCCAAAATGTCCATGTAAACAATTAATCTTTACATTTTCTTCCACTTTTATTTTAATGATATTTAATTTATGCATATATATAGGTTATATGATACTGGCACATATTTGAATATCTCTATTGATTTCTTTATTACTTGATTTAAAATAACAAGTGTGCCCTTAAGTTTTTATCTCTTGCTCTTCATTCACCAGTTCAAACATATATGTTCTTTATATTCATTATCAGAATAATATTTTTACTATATTTAATCTGCTATTAAAGCTAATCTCTTATGGAATAAGAACATATTTATAGTCTCTCATGGGTCTAGGCTCATGCAAGTGGCTCAAAATAATTTTTTATGGGAGGCAGAGTTCTGTTTCATACAGGCCTTGACATAGCGACAGCAAGGCTATGTTAGGATGTCTTTATTTGTCACTTACTTTCCTCATTGCATGCCAAACAGAAGCTTAGGGGTGTTAAAATTGTGGCATCATTTGGTATATCAAAGTAATAAGCTTGGGTTTCTAATAGCATACATCCTGTGATGTACTTCTGCCATGGAAGTCCCTCTACACAGAGTTACCTTAAAGTGGCTCATTATTTAGAGTCTGTGTAGGAAAAGTATTTCCATTGGACAAGGAAAAAGGTCCCCCTTTAGAGCAAAAATTGTTTAATGCCTCCCAGGTGTGTAAGAAAGGTGAAAAACTACAGCTCATCTGATGTACTGTTCCTGACTTAGTGGGCTTATTAGTTCCCTGAACGAAGACTCATCTGCCCTGTATTTCCGTGGTTTAATTTAATGGACAGATTCTCCAATAAAGGTAGATGGAAATAAATGCATTAGACAGCTCAGGCAAGAAGCACAAGGAAAAGGATTTAACCATTGGGGTTTTATATCTTTGAAATGATATGTTGTTTCAAGCAATCTCAATTTCTCTAGTTTAAGTTTATTATTCTTTTATCTGATTCTTACTGCCATCTGGTTCATGCACAAGTGCAAATCATAAGCAAGAGAAAGCAGAGCCAATTTTCTGCGTCAGCTTAACAAACAAAAGCGGTGTGATATGGATAGCTATCATTAAAGGTATCTATCGTGGAATATTGATCTGAAATAGGCTACTTTTTTGAGGCCTAGATATGAGATGGTAATTAGGATTATTTGAAAAAGGGTGAGTGTTAATCTGTAGTGTGTGAAGCTATATTGATTTTAGAGAATGACTTTGTAAGGCAACAAATATTTTCTACAGATTTCTAATGAATCAATCTGTTGAATTTTTTTCATGGTATAGATTGTATTAACTGAAAAAATAATAATTAATAGATTACCTGAAGTTTTACTTGCATGTGAATAGCTATACATTGGACACTGTAAATGGTGTAAAATATAAGTCATAGTTTGAATGGAAATGTTAAACTTAATGGAGAAAATATTATCTAAAAAAGAGGAAGACAGGCATTCTTCTCATTGCCATTTCATTATTGGCTTTATATATGTCAGAGGTAGGTTAAAATTGCTTATTTTTTTCATTGTCCCATGTTCAGAGGAACAGCAATGTTTCCTTATACAGTAAATAAAATCATTAAGTATAGTAAATGAATATAACAATACTAATATAAATATTGAAATTGTTAGGAACTATTCTTCTTATTAAAAATGCCTGTTCAAAAGGCTGTGACCGCTTATAGTGTTAGAATAGTTTTGTTTGCCTGTTTTGCTTCAGGACATGAAATTGGAAGGTAGTTTTAAAAAGTACACAAAGGTACTTTATCAAAGGGGGTTTCTATAACCTATCAAATAATATATGTCCATTCATACTGTCCACATACATAAAAATTTCCCTTCAGAATCAAATACATCTCCTTACAGATGGGACAATTTACTTTTCTCAGTGTAGGATTAGGTGAATCAATTTCTATACTAATTTTACAGTTAAATATTCTTATATAAGGAATAAGAAATTGCCTTGAGATGGTTTTTTTATGATTTCTTGGGTATTAATTTCATATTCTTAAGACCTGAATGCCTTAATTATATCCTGCTGATTTTCTGTTTTAAAAACACTTACAAGCAGTCAAAATTATATTTATTTTAATCGCTTAAGAAATGAGAATACCGTGGTAGTCATTGTCTAAGTCAATGACTACTGCCTTCTGGCAGTCATGCCCTTCTGTAATTCTTTCTTCTTGAGGGTGGGTGAGACTTATGAACTCTATTTTAAGGATAAATTACGTCAAAACTAAGAGGAGGTTTTCACTTTCAAGCTTAGGTCCTAAAAAGACTGTGGTTTTTCTATTGGATACTCCATCTTGCTTTTCCTTAGATCACTAACCTTGGGAGATGCCAGTTGTCATGTCATGAGGCAGCTGTACGGTGAGGGTTGGAGACCTGCCAGTAACCCCATGAAACATGAAACTACAGCCCTGTCAACAGTTTGATGTCATTCCATGGGGGTTGCCAGCCTGAAGACCAAGTTAGACTGTGGCTTGAATTCTGACCCACAGAAACTGTAGGTCAATAAATTTTTTTTAAGCAGCTAAATTTAGAGTAATTTGTTGTGTGATCATAGATAACTAACAAATATTCTATTGAGTTTTGAACACTTTAATTTTGTATAAGAACAGAGCTCATTTTTTTTCCATAGTTTATTTGTCTTAAAAGAGGACATTTTGCATGTAGTTCCTCTATATTCCTGGATCATGATATAAATAGACAAAGGCAAATTCTTAAGTTAAATTATCATATAAAATTAGTTACCCTGTTTGATCTGAATCCTGCTGGATCTTTGAAAACTAAAACAGCATAATTAGTGAAAACATGGGCATATCCTGGCATAAATCATTTGGATAAGTGATTGCTGTGAGACAACTGTAGAATACTACTCTTGTAAAGCAAGTAGAAAGAAAGTCAAACACTATGCTAATACTATGGTATTTAATCTCGAATAACACAGACAGATTCTAAAATAAGTCATTTATGTGCTTGTATATATAATGTAGCCACCTCACTTGCCCAATGTTTTCTTTAGGAGTATTTATTCTTCTTGTTCTCTTATTCTAGATGCATATATTAATAACAATACTTAATTGTATAAATTAATAGTACTTGATACATCATTCTTGAAATGTTATTTTTTTAAAGTCAATTGATAAAAAACATAAATAATAATTTCATTTGAAAATATACATAATTTAATTTGAAAATATACAACAAAAATGAGAAATACAAAAATATAACTTGCAATTTTGCATTATTTTAGTTCATATAAATGTTGTGTGTTGATAAGTCTAAAGAGGAGGACATCTATCCATTAGTATGTTAGATATGTCGATTTTAAAATTTGTGACACAGAACTAAAAAGTATTTGCACAATTGGGTACCAAGATCACATTCAAACAGAGAAAGTGCCTAGAGTTTAGTAATAAAGTATGACCTTTGTGAATGCAATGGACAAGGCTGAACCTTAATGTTAAGCTCCAAACCACTTGAATGTGTAAAGCAGGGTATTAATATCTGATTTTGAATGAATTTTGGACTGCCCTCAAATGCCTTACACCATTTCCTGAGCCATTTCATCAACAGCTTGCTAGATTGCATCTAGTTCACCATCTGGAAGTGTCACTTGCTACAAAATAAACCTGCTCCCTGGATGACAGCAGGATACCTAAGCATCTGCTGTTTAATAAGCTGCAGCAGAACATCCACCAACAGCACAAGAAGGGGCAATATTTCAAGGAAATGATGGAATCATTTAATATTAGCCCTTGAATGCACCTTAGGGAATCAGCTAATTCATCATTTTCAAGGTGTATTCCATGGGATACAAGTAGCTGCAGAATGGCAACAGAATTAAAGAATTAAAGAATTAAAAAGCTCCCCCAACCCCCAATTAAGTTTAGAAGATGCTGTTAAGAAAGACACATCAGAAGTGATATTAAATGATAATATTGTCAATTGTATGGTCTTAATGAGGATAGGACATGTAAATAAATAGTTCTAGAGGAACTAACAAAAAACTGAGGCACAAGTAGGGGGCGGGGAAGTGAGAGTCTTGGAATCTGCATCCACAAATAGTAGGGTACAATGGAAAGAACACTACATTTTGGGGGATTAGTTCTCTAATATTCATTTCACTTTTGATAATCCTTTATTTCCCTGTGGAAGATAATTGTTACTTCTTTTTTTCATTTCTAAAATGACAGTAGCCTGCTTGTGTGGGGAGGGACATCGTTTTGGTGTGCTCTCCTTTCTCTCCTTAACTTACCTCTTAAATCAAAGGGCAAACATGCACAGATTTGGGGACAAATCCTAGTCTTTTTTTTTTTTTTTTTTGAGTTGGAGTCTCACTCTTATCGCCCAGGCTGGAGTGCAGTGGCACACTAACAACCACCACAACCTCGACCTCCTGGACTCAGGTGATCCTTCCACCTCAGCCTTCCAAGTAGCTGGAACTACATATGCACACCTCCACACCCAGCTAGTTTTTGTGATTTATTGTAGAGATGAGGTCTCACCAAGTTCCCCAGGCTGGTCTTGAACCCCCAGGCTCAGGCAATCCTCTCACTTTGGCTTTCCAAAGTGCTGGGATTACAGATTGAGTCACTGTGCCCAACTAATCTTAGTTTAAAATCCCATAATCTGGGAAAATACTAACCTGGCTGATATTCATAAACTTCCAGTCATAGACTTTTTTCTCTAAGTCACAATATGGATATCTATAGGTACTAGATATCTAGAGGTATTAAAATCTAGAAGTACTTGTACATATTCTTCTCTCATTGTCTTTCCTTAAATTATGAAGTATTTTAAGCATACATAAAAATACAGAAAGAAATATCATGAGTACTTAGTGCCTATTCATATAGTCTAATATATCCTAATAGTTTGCCATATTTTATACAGATTTATTTTTGAGAATTGAAGCATTAAAAACAAAATTAGAGTTCTGTTTGCACCTTCCCTTTATTGTATATTTTTTTCCTGAGAATTCAGATCCAGAGTGTTTGCAAGTATTTATGTTGAAACTAATACAAAATAATCAGTACTTTCCTGATTTCCTTTTCAAAGTCTCTTGATCGTCTACAATTTTAGTTAACAAATGTCTCTCTTTGACTCATGCAGAGCGTTTGGATTACATGATTAAAACAAAAAACTCTGAACTTAAAATTTCTTCATTCCCCATACAGTACAGTGGTATAATTTGCTGTACAACAGTCATTACTTTTCTAGGAGGAATTCTGATGCTGTGTTTTGGGTTAATACATTTGTGTGGCTCTTTATAGTACTATGAGTATCTTATTTCTAGAGAGTAGCAACACTAAACTTCTCAGAAAGAAAAAGAAAGCTGCCAAATTTTGCAAATTGGAGGAAAAACAGTGCCCACAGAGACACAACAGAACTTGTTTTAGGAAAGCAAAAATTCCATAGAAAAATAGCCTGTGTATTCTGTGTATTGAGGAATCAACTTTAAGTTATTACAGACTGAGAGAAAACATTGTTTTTGGTTATTGTACATATAAGAATGATTTCTACTTAGGTAAAGTTCTTGTTTGGGTGGCTACAGGTAGAAACACTGCTAATTCCAGTTTGCTTCACAGTCAACTAGGTAACTGTGCTGAGGATAGTGAAACTACACAGAAGTATTGTCCATCTCCTCGGAGATAAAACCTCCATGACTTTATAATAAGGAAGAAATGAAAAGCATTGTGGTCTAATGAGGACAACAGTTAGGGTAAAATTTTCACTAATGAGAAATTGATTGGAAAAGAAGCAGAAAGTCAGTTAAATATGGTGGGTTGAACACATTCTTCTATCTACACATTCTCTGAAAATTCTGTCAATATAACCAAGAATTTTAAAAAGTCATAAATACATAAGCACTAAGAAAAAGGAGTAGAAGCTGTATGTCAATAAAAGTTTTTATCTTGGGATGTAGGTGAAACTCAGCAGAGTTGATACTTAAAATTGTCCAAAGTTGGTTAAGAAATACCTCAGTCATGAAAAGTCTTAAGAATGGGAGTGAGTTATTAAAAGGGGTGTTACTTTGGTTAGAAGTCAGATGATTGAAAGTTTTTAGTAAAATGAGTTACCAAAGATTCTGTCCTCCATCTTGCACAGCCAGGCAACACTGGTAAATATTTTATAAATTTCCTCTCTGAAGACACTGAAACAGAGGATTATGTACAGATACACCTGAAGATGGAACTGATAGAATAAAAACAGTTTTAAGTGATAGTCTACTTAACATGCGATTCCTGGCTTCCCTCTTGAACTTGCTTCCATACTGAGGCAGCAATTTTGAGATTGAAGCAATACTCTCTGAGGAAGGAAAATCTGAAAACTCAGGAGAAAAGATCTGCACATTCTCAACTAGTCTGTCGGGTCCCTGTAATGATAAGCAGTTAACCAACTTAATGCATGGGATTGTTTGTGCCTCATTTCTAATTAAGAACTGAGAAGGAAGAAATGTGAAATATTTGTGGAAAGCAGTTAATACATGAAACAGGGACCAGCACAAATGAGACACCCAGAATGACAGTCATGCGGCTGATAAATAGAGAAAACAATTCATACTGGAGCAAGAGAATTGAAGAAAAGAAAAAAACAAAAGAGACTAATTTAAGTTGTGATGTATTATTATTTTTTTTTCTGTAGTAGAGTTTGAGAATGAATTAAAGAAAAGTACAAAAAAACTTCTTACCAGTTAAAAATACTATACTGTATTAAAATTATGAGGAAAATGTATAAGAAAGGAAATATAAAACTAATATATCACATAGCTTAACTGAGGATAATAACCAAGAATTAAAGAACAATGCTGATGAAAATAATAAAAAGCAACATAACCCAATATTTTGTTCTAGATGTACTGAGAAGACAGCATAGCTTGGGAAATGTCTGCTTCAGGTTGTTGGGAATACGAAGATTATGATGGATGTTTGAGAGTAAGATAGATAAATTCAAATATCCATAAATAATATCTAAAATAACATCAAGAAATTAAGTAAATGATACCTAAAACTAAAAAAAAATCGAGAAGTAAGAAATGTGTATAAAATAGATTAAAGTTGATTTGAATTTTGCTGCCTCTGGGGAATAGGCATGGCATATAAAGAAGGGTGGGTCACAAATAATTTTTTAATAAAAAGTTTCCTAGATCTATGATTACAAATCTATGGACATATGTTATTTTGCTTAAGATAAAACATATCTTAAGAGAAAAAAGAAAAGGGGAAGAAAAGACAAGAACTGTGCAGGATAGTCTTTGGTAGGAGACTCATGTACTGGCAAAACCATGAGGCTTCCATAGCTTCAAGGGGTATGAACACAGGATTGCAAGGATTGATAAAGATTATAGATTTTGGGACATTGCCTTGCTAGACTCTGGTGTGGCCATATGCTCTTTGAGTTATGACTATTGCCATGCTTCCTAGCTTTGGTCTCCCTCCTTTACCTTGGGGAGGTGAATCTTCTCTCTCTCTCTCTAATTTAACTTTAAAATAAACTATATATATTTTTAAAGATGATAGATTTTTTTAGCTCTTTGAGAAAATACAGATTTTTTTAATTATGGAAAGAATGGAGAGAGAAGGATATAGGGGAGATGACAAAGTTCTTGTGGATGAGAACTATCAATTTGGACTATAACACTGGACATTTGTCAGAGTTCTTGCTACATAGCAGAAAACTGCTGAAGTGGCTATCCACAGACGCTGCTTCAGTTGCTGGAGTTTTACGATTTGAAATACAGTGAATGCTGATGCTTATCTCAGTCAATCCATGGGTACTCACTTTTGGTGATGATGGGAAATTGATTAAACAACTCCATCCTGCTCAGCCAGGCAACACTGGCTTCGAGGAAACAATCTTGCTAAGGTAAAACAGCATAGGTCATGCAATAACCAAAGAACAATGCAATGATGAGTAAAGACTTGAAAGTATTTAATTAGGAACTTTAAATTTTTTTGTATTAAAATAATCAAATAAGGAACTTTAAAAAATTCATTATCCTGCTGGAAATGAGTATGAAATTTGGAATCATATAACTATTGAATAGCTCTAGTGGAACTTTATTATTTTTTATTTAATAAATGAAAACTTAATCCCTGAGGATTGACAATATGAGTAGTGATGGTGGAATCTTATATCCTCAACTCTTTTTTATGGGTCCATATTTCTCTTGACAGGCTCTCACAAATTTTTATAACAGCATCAGCTGAACCCAGTGAGTTGTGGCCCCCTAATTCCTTGTAACACTGCCAAAACCTAGCTAGAACATTTTATCATGACTTACTGTCATATTTTCTTGAGCTAACCCATCATCTAGTTAGAAAACACACAATCGATTTTTCAATAATTTACTGTTAAAAACATAATTCCTTTAATGAAGTAAAAATTGATAATGTTATGTTTTCAATTTTCACCCTTTTTCCCTGTTAAATGTCATAATTAGAAATTGAATCTGTACCTAATTCAATTTCAGAGTACAAAGATTTTTGTGAAATCACCCCAGGTAATTGGCAGACATTGCATCACTATGACACGCCTCTAATTTTTAATGATATCTTTAAGCCTCAGTATATGATTTTTAGACATATCAAATAATAGCATAATTCTGTACACATTTACTTTTTGGCTGATATTTTGTTTTGTTTTTATCATAATTGAATTAACTATTGTTGCCAGTTAACTAACTCTTCCTGAAAGTCTGCCAAAGCACGCTTCTTTTGACAGCTGTTGGCATCCAGGTCATATTCTCCATCATGTATGAATCTGTGATGCAAAGTTCACCATGAACTTCTAACCTTTAAAAGGTTTATTCTGTTCTGAGAAATGTGGTAATTTCTATCACCTTTGATTACACTGCCTGGTATGTGATAGACCATTTTCAGTGTACAAAAAATTATTTCAATGCTGGATCATAGTGTTATTATTTAGAAGACATTTTAAAAATGTCCAGGGACATTTATTTAAGCTAAAATTCAAACTTCTGCTGTGTTGCACTAATAAACAACTAAGTTGACAAAAAGGTGAACAGGTAAAGTCTATGGCTACGTTTGCCCCTCAGTGGATTGTATAACTGATGTAACACTCAACCTCTGAGTCTAACTGTCGTCTAGCACATTTCTTTTGATATTGATTATAATACATGTATAAGGTAAGAAATCATAATTTAGAATGTGAAAAAAATTAGCTTTAATACCAATGTGTAGAGGTAAGGAAAAAAAATACACACAGACAGTTTCACGAAGCTGAATAATATAACTTCACAGTCAATTCAAAAAAAGGCTATCCAGGAGTTATTTAAAATGCCAATAAGTTTCAAAGAGGATGCTGACCTTGGAGTTGTATTTGCATATCAAGCTACATTTGTATAGCAAGAATAATAAAACTTTGTTTGTGTTAGAGGTTTGAGGCATGTTATGGCCATTAAGGCTGGGCAGTAGGGAGGACTATAAAAGTTCAGGCTACTCCTAGGAGCTGCCTTGATTGCCCTTCAAGTTTTCTTTTCTGTATCTTGAGATCCACTGTTTTTCTTCATTTCTTTAGATGTTTCTTTTAAGACAGAGGCTCTCTTTTTCTTTTCACCTGAAAGGACTCTCAAACCTGTCTAGAATCTTAAAAATCCAGATCTTATGGCCTCGTCTTGTGTGTATCATAATTAGGTAGAGGGGCACATAATATCAGTAAGGGTCCCCAAACTCTACTTGTACGATAACCTCACCCTGAATCGTACCCCACATATTTAAAATAAAAAACAACAAAAATGCAATAATGGAAATCTGATATCCATGTATGAAATAGCAGAATGGAAAGACCAAGTCAATTTGTTACAATAACCTTGTCCATGTCAATTATCTTTTCTGATTTTTATTTTAATAATCTGTAAATTGTTGTTTTAAGGATAAAATAAGATAATATGTGCAAAATGTGTTTAAAATGATTATTATTTAAAATATCTGTTAAGATATTTTAGGGTTTGATAGTATAAGCAGTATATATTGTGGTAAACAGAGTAATGGCTCTCAGAGGTGTCCTAGTATAATCCCCAGAACTTGTGATAATGTTACCTTACATGGCAAAGGGACTTTGTCAATGCAATTTAGGTTACAAACTTTGAAATTAGAGATTATCTTGGAATATTCAGACACAATCAATATAATCACATCAGTTTCTAAAAGCAGAGAACATTCCCCAGTTATGGTCAGAGAACCAGAGAGATGGTGGTGTGAGGACTAAGCTTACCATTGTTGGCTTTGAAGATGGAAATGGGGGTTCCAGCCAAGAAATGTGAGTACTCTCTAGAACCTGGAATAGTGAAAGGAACAGAATTTTTCCTAGAACCTCCAGAAAGGACAGATACATTAATTTTATTTCAGTGAGACATGTGTCTGATTTGTGAACTACAGAATTATAAGGTAGTAAATTACAAGGGAGACCCCCAAAAACTTTTTTTGGAGAGTGGTCTCTTATAGTACAGGTTTCTCCCACTAGGTACATGATTTTAGGAACCCATGAGCATCATGTACCAACTAGCATTGTTGTGAGAGGCTGCGTTTGGCTTCAGTGAATTTTTTGGAGATTCTTTCAAGCATTTGCCCCTTTCATGAAGGGTGATTCATGAGCATGTCTGCCCACACCATGCTGAGTGTTCAGCAGTTTTTGACCCAAAGCAGCATTACCCCTATACTCCACCCTCCCTATTCACCAGATCTCACCAAAGTGACTGCTTTATGTTTCCCTGGATGAAAAATATCCCCAAAGGGAAACATTTTGCTGATGTGAAAGAGGTGAAACAAAAAACAACAGAAACTCTAAAAGGCATCAACATTGATGAGTTCAAAAGCTGTTTTGAGCTATGGAAAAGCATCTTGATAAGTGTATTGCATCAAACAGAGAATACTTTGAGGGTGACTGAAGTTTACACATGTAAGAATAAATACACAATTAATTAATTAATTATATAAATATATTTATTTATAAATATAAAATAAAAATAAAATAATTTAATTTTTTGTGTGTATATCCTCCTTCTTATATTGTCTAAGCCATCAAATTTTTGAAAATTTGTTTCAGCTGCAACAGAATACCATCATAATACAGTTGGGTTTTAGATTCTGGCAGCACAACATTAAAATTAGAAGTATTTATAATTTATATTATGGGAAAATGCAAGGAATATCAGGGAAATACTAAGCAAAGAAATGAATTGTTAAGAAGATGTGTCAATTTTATACAACATATAGTACTAGAATTTAAGTTGCAAGCCCAGAGTTAAAAAAATATTCAATAAGTAGAAATAAAATAGATCAATCACAGAGAAAAATATAAATATTATTTGATTTATTTACTAAGCTTTCATGAAGTTGTTTGTGTTTGAAGTTATTTCACTACTTTAAAGAAAAGAAAGGTAAATCACTTGGAGAATGTTTAAATACTCTAGTTCTATATTTCAAGTTAAGTATATTAATTTCCTGTGGCTGCTGTAACAAGCTCAGTGGTTTAAAACAATATAGACTTATTCCCTTACCGTTCTGAAGTTCGGAAGTCTAAAAGAACATTTCACTTGACTGAAACCTATGTTTTGCAGGGTGGTGCTACCTGCAGACTTCAGTAAAGAACAGGTTTCCTTGCCTTTTCTAAATCCCAGGGCTGCATTCCCTGATCCGTCCTCATCTTCCACTGCTCAGTTCAGCAGCACACCGTCTTGTTTTGCCTTCACATCTTGTTTTGTCTTCACATTTCTTTCTCATTTTTCTCCTTCCTCCTTCTTACAAAAATGCATTTAGGGCCCATCATAATAGTCTAAGAAAATCTCCTTATCTCAAAATCCTCAACCACATCTTCAAAGGTCCTTTTCCAAATAAAATAACATTTACAGATTCTGTGGATTCTGACCTATATGGGGCCATTAGTCAGCCTACTACAGTAAATGTGAAATGAAATGGTTTTTCCCCCCATATTGATTCTGTTTCCCTTCCCTACTCAAAACTCTAAAATATCATTTTCCTCTCTCTCTCTTTCTATCTCTAATACACTTTGAAAATGATTATGCAAGATGTGAATTTTTTTTTTTTCTTGAAAGCAGGATTTATTGAAAGAACAGAGAAACTCCCACAGTGGGAGGGGAACCGAGGGGGTTGCTCTTGAGTTTAAAGTAATGTAAGCGATCACGAAAAAATCTCTCTTACGCGTTTCTTGAGAACTTTCTTATGTGTCTTCATAGGGCAAAGATCTGACCTCATTATATACACTTTGCAATTCCTACTTTCCCAGAAAACACTTTAAAGGTAAACACTGCTTAGAATGCCTTTTAAAATTTTGTTTCACAGCACACATCTGGTTATAGATTATCAACATTTTTTAATAGATTTGAGCAATTGAATTTAATTGTTTTCTTTTCTTTTTTTTTTTTTTTTTTTTTTGAGTTGGAGTCTCACTCAGTCGCCCAGACTGGAGTGCAGTGGTCGCTCCTGGCCACCGCAGCCTCCACCTGCTGGGATCTGGCGATCCTTCCGCTTCAGCCTTCCAAGTAGCTGGAACTACAGGTGCGCACTACCACTCCCGGCTGATTTTTTGATTTATTGTAGAGATGAGGTCTTGCTTGCCCAGGCAGGTCTCGAACCCGCGGGCTCAGGCAATCACTCACCTCAGCCTCTCAAGACACGGGATTACAGGCTGAGCCACCGAGCCCGGCTGAATTTAATTATTTTCTGAAAACCTTATTGATTAAAGATATTCTATGACTTGATAAAATTAATATTTTCCCAGAAGAGATATTTGAGGATTCCATAAATATTCTGATGTTGTCATATTTGTTGTTGGTGTTTGTTGTTAATCTGTTTCTTTTCCATCAAAAAAAATAAAGTTATATTTTGAGAGAAGTCTTGTATAGTGGGAGATGAAGTGTTCTAGTAAAAAAGGTTGTTTTATCTGGGTGATGTCTGCACACATCAGTTTGTGAGAAGGTCACTGTTTATACTGAGAATCATGTATGCTGCGCTGCCTCGGGGCCACTCCCATGCACACTTCTGGGGCTATAAGTCCCAATTACATTTACGCATCTATGTAAACGGTGCCCCCTGGAATCCTATACTACATACTGAGTGGCCATATCAAATGGGCTTGCAAAATGGATTTAACTGCTTTAAGCTGAAATGTAATTTAATTTCTCTTTTTGCAATTGAAGAAAAATTTGACAGTGGAGGTTACAAAAAAACAAAAACAAAAACAGAAAAACAAAAAATGGAGAAATCTGTGTTATGGGAAAATGTAATAAGAAAAGCCAACATGATTACATGTATGTTTTTTGCTGAGTTTATGCCAGACACAATGGTGAAAACGGTGACACAAAGAGTAGTATCTCTTTTCTCCCACCTCAAGTAGGTCACAATCTTGTGGAATTTCCAGAAAAGCATATATGAACCTGGTTCTCAGTTAAAACAACTATCTAAAGTCTACTTTTTATAGAGTGTGCTATTCATAATCTAATCAAGAAAACATTTGCATTTTAATTTTTCTATCTCTAGACTCTAACTATGATTGTTGTATGCATTATTTAATTTGACAAATGTTTATTGAATATTCAGCAAGTTATTCTATCTTTTTTTCAACATAAAATACTAGCTCTTCTTTTGATTCAAATAACATTATGAAATGAGTTATTTTATCTTTAAAATAATGTTAGCAGCCTGTGTTTGTCATTAGTGCAGTTGTCTGACTGCCTTTTAGTGTTACAGTGGCACTGGCTTTAGACAGTTCCTCAGGGCAGGGATTGTGTCTCCTTAAATTGTTTTGTGCAGAACACAGGTGGCTGAGTAATAAACACTTTTTGCTGATGCAATGTCTTGTATTGAAGACAAAGCCTCTGATTACTTGGTGTTTTGAAATTAGTTTTTAAAGATGCATCACGAATCCAATTAGTGCATAATGTGTGCATGACACTGAAATGGTTTTGGAACAGATTAACAAGACCACACCACCCTTATCTCAGAAAGTTTATATTTTAAAAACAGTACTACAGAATGAAAACAAATGTGGACATTGAATTATAGATTATCTTTACAAAACCTTAATAGAATACCTAATCTTGTACCAAAGAAGTATGCAAATGTGTGTGCATGTGTGTGTGTGTTGTGTGTGTGTGTGTGTGTGCATTTTCTTCATCTTTCCATTATGCAAGTTAGCAATAGATCAATGGCACTGTTATGGGCATAATCAGAAGTGAATTGGCATTAGTTCAGCAATGAATATTAGTTTGACATTGATATATTCAATATTTTTTTTATTTTTACCCTCATATTAAATATGACACTGTATAGGGGGAATAAAAGCATCATTCTTTCTAGGATACCTGCAATCCAGGCCTGCCTCCCCGTTGCAATGCCCTGGTCACCCCTGGAGAAGCCTTCAGATTTCAGAAGAGATGCAATGGGCACAGTTCATTTCTTTGACCTGTAACCCCTGCAGCTGCTCTCACTTGATGTCTTTTAAATAGACTTTATCTGTGACTTGCACATGGGATTCAAGGCTCTGTCTGTAACTTACACACAGGGCATAGATTTCGGCTTTTCTTGTCTTTTTAGTCCAACTCCCATCAATGATGCCAGAGTAATCATTCTACAGAGCAAGCAATCATATCATACATCTATCTAAATTTACTCAGTCCCTTGTTTGTCTTCCCTGATTGCAAATTCTCAGAAGGCACAGTTCATTTCTCATAGCACTTTCATCCTAAGCCTTGTACATAACACACACTCAATACCTGTTTGTTAATCAACTGACTGGATTGATCTGAAAACTCTTGGTCCTTCACTCTTGACACAGTGTTATCCCAATTTTTCATTTAAACTTTCTACTTATGATTTAAATTTTGGCTCTACCTGTACCATGGTGATTCTCATTCCCTTTCTCTCCTGCTTTGCACTGCCAAATTCATTCAATCCCATTAGCCTATAGATTTTCTGCCACACAGATTACCTGGTTACCCTAATAGGTATGACATTAGTGTCAGTACACTTTTCCTGCCTGCATTGTTTTTTTTATTGCTACTGCAACAAATGACTTAAGTAACTTAAAACAACACAGATTTATTCTCTTAGAGTTGCGGAGGCCAGAATTTCAAAATCAGTATTACAAGGTTAAAGTCAAGGTTTTGGCAGAGCTCGTTCCTTCCTGAGGCTCCAGGAAAGAATCTGTTCCTTGATTTCTCCGGTTTTTAGAGAATACTGGTACTCTTTGACTCATGACCACATCACTCAACGTCTGCTTCTGTAGTTTTCCTCTCTGTAATCCAATCTTCCTGTGCCTCCTCCTTAAAAGGACACTTGTGATTACATTGGGCTTACCTGTATAATCAAGCATAATCTCCCTATCCCAGAATCCTTAAATTAATCACATTTGCAATGTCCTTTTTACCATGCAAGGTAACACATTCACGGATTTCACGGGATGTCTATGTTGACATCATTTTTGTCAGAATATTTTATTGCCCTTTGATAAATTGACAGGTAAAAAATTGTATGTATTCATGGTGATGACATGATGTTTATATATAGATATAGATATACATATAGTGAAATGGATAAATTAGGCTAACACTTGCATTAACTCATATACTTATTTTTTGTGAGAACACTTCAAATCTGTCCTAGCCATTTTCAAGTACATATATGTGATATATATTGCATATCGTGTTGACCATAGTTAACAACTATATATAGGTAATAGTTATTAACTATAGTTATTAATTATTAACTATAGTTATTAACTATGGTCGTCATGATCTACAATAGATCTCTTGAACTTATTTCTCCTCTCTCATTAAAATTTTGTGTTCTTTGACCAACATCTCCTCCACTCCCTCCATACCTGGTGGCCAATATTTCTCCCACTGTCAAATGATTTGACATTTTTTGACTCCACATTTAAGTGAGCTTCCCTCTTGAAACAAATTTATAAATCAACTAGAGTTTTCCAAAACTGATTCCTTTATGTCCCCCAATATGACATATCTTCATTTTGTTTCTTTTCTGGCCTTCATTTTTATTTTTCAAAAACAATATATGATCATCATAAAAATTTCCAGCAATACAGAAATAAGTGACATATAAACAGCTCCTGCCTCTCCCATTTGTTTCTCAGCAATGACCAACCTGAAGAGGATGGTGTGAATTCTTCCATTTATTTGTAAATGCACACAGAAAGAAAGAAAAATGCATGCACATTTTAAGTATTCCATATGCTTATGGCTATAGATGATTAATAAAGTACCAGTTATAATTCTTGCTACAGTTTGCTATTTCCCCACTAATGATATATGTTGAGCACACTTCCATGTCAGCACATGTATATCTAATTCATATTACAATTTTGAAGGACATGACATTGCAACTGTGTATTTTAGAATGGTTGACATATGTGAATTATTGATTCTTCCTATTCAGGAATATAGTATCATTTTCTAGTAAATATTTTTACTGATTCTGTTAATTCACTCAATTATATCTTTCTCTAACTTGTGAAGTTTATTCCTAAGCAATTAGTTGGGTTTTTATTTTTCTATTTTAAATTTTTGGGATGTATGCTCCTAACTGATTATTGCTGGCATTTGAAAAGGCTATTACTTTAGTATGTTTCCTTGTTTATGGCTATTTCACTGATACTCATTAGTTTTATTGGTTCTTAAGTGGTCTTTTTGCATTTACTAGGAACAGAAATATATTTTGTGCTACTAATGACAATTTAGTGTTTCTTGGCCCACCAATTTAAAGGTTTGCCAGCTCTAGATCTCTAATTGCCCTCTGGATGATCCAGTCCCAGGCATTTGTGTGTGCCAGGTAACCATGGATCAGCTTCTTAGAATAATCAACGATCTTGGCATTTACTATAGAAGAAGACAAGTAATCATACTTGAGACCAATATCAGAAAACACTTTTATATTTTAGTAGAAACCTACAAGTTTCTGGATTTTAATTTCTGGAGACTGTGAAAGATTCAATGACAGAGTGGAACAAGTGTGAGATTGTTTCAAACTCAGGAAATCCCACTCTATTGCGTGTCCCTGCCTTACGTTACTTAACATTCTCTCTCTATTCATTTTCTTATCTTGTGGCAAGTAAACATGTAAGTGGCTACACACAGCAAGGAAACTAAGTGACCACTGCTTTTATTAATGAGGCTTATTTCTAGCTAGGAGTATTATATACCAAAATATTGCATTCTACAGTGTAAAACAATATGTGACTTCCAATATTAATGTTAACCACCAAGACCTGGAGAAAGTTGTGCATTAAACATAAAGCAAACTCCATGACAAGGACCGGGATGCAAATTTTCCAAACACATATAAGATTTAAAAGGAACAAACTTAATAACCATCCCTGACAAATTCAAAGTGAGTGGTTGGGAGGTAGACTGCAGAACCTGGGAGGACTGCATGCAGTTTCTAAGGGTGTGCACCTTGCTTTCAAAAACAGGCATAATTTTCAACTTCAACACAGTTTTGAAACATGCTTTTTATAAATATATGTGCATGTATTTAGATATATTCTTGAGATTCCTAACTGTTATTACCTGGAGAGAGCTGCAAATTCATTGAAATATCCTGGACTCACTATCATAAAAATCAGTTACAAATGTTGCTATAATGCTGACTTACTTAATCTTCATAAATAATGTATTCATTTTACTCAGCTGTTGCTAAATCATTAGGAACAAATTTTCAGTGTAAAAAGAGTTACACCATTACTATCCTTTCAAAGAATTAGCTATATTCAATTTATCTTTAAAAATATTTTATGAAATATCTTACAAACATATAAAACGTTTAAAGAATAATTTTGCAGACACGAAAGTACATACACATCTATGCATCTTAACACTTTACCATATTTGCTTCAGATTTTTTGAGAAATAAAATATAACAGATACAGTTGAAACCACTTTGTCTCTTTTTTGAATCACATTTTCTGTCCTTTTCACCCAAAGTTAACTATATCAAGTCAGTGATCATTTGCTATCCATGCATTTTTAGTAAGTATGTGTGTATCCACATGAGACATTATTCTGTGCATTTAAAAATGTATACATACTATTGCTTTGCTAAACTCTGATCTGGCCATGTGGCTCTTTGAGCTATGGTCACCATGTTTCCCAGCTCTGGCACCCTCCCCTATGTTGGGGAGATGAATCTCCTCTCTATCTCTATATATCTCTCATTTACTTTTTGAATAAACTATATTTTCCAATCTAAAAAAAAAGTACACAAGCTATATCATACTTTTGACTGAATTTTGCGATCTGTCTTTTAAAATCAATATTATAGGGAGGCTGAGGTGAGTGGATTGTCTGAGCCCGCGAGTTTGAGACCCACCTGGGCAATCTGGCGAGACCTCATCTCTACAATAAATCAAAAAATCAGCTGGGCATGGTAGCGTATGCCTGTAATTTCGGCTACTCGCAAGGCTAAGGCGCAAGGATCGCCGGAGCCCAGCAGGTCGAGGCTGCAGTGGCCGGGAGCGGCCACTGCACTCCAGTCTGGGCGACAGTGAGACTCCAACTCAAATAAATAAATAAAAATAAAATCAATATTATATTCTGGCATTTGTCCTTCGGTAGAAATGGGGTGGATCCTGAGATTATGCATTTCTAAAAAGTTCCTGGTGACACATCTGCTGCTTGTTCACTGAATACAGAGCACACTGTGAGTAGCACGTCACTAGTGTATATTTACATATTCTCTTACTAAAGTGTGCCTGTGAAGTGGGTATGGCAGGCTGACTCACTAACACTCCTCAGAACCTTCATATTTGGCTGTTTCAACTTTAGCACTGGTAGAGCAAACTACTCTGACTCTCTATCTCTTTTTCGGCTACAAGTGGCTAAGCTATGATGGTTCTGGAAAATGCATTACAAGTATAAACTGCTGATGCTGACTCAATCGTCCCCAATCTTTTTCTTTGTCTGAAACTGTGATGACACTGGAAGTGCAGCAGTCACACATTAAGGAAGGCAGAGTGACAGAGTGAGTCTGACCCTTGAGGCCATTGTTGGCCACTGCTCCAGCCCTGTGATGCCTGACCAGATAATTTTTATTTTAATGTCTGAGATAAACACTTTCTTGATTAAGCCACTGTAATCTGGTTTACAGTTACTTACACCTAAACATTATTCTAAATGATACAGTGCTTCTTAAGTTTTTCTAGATCCTGCCAAATTGCTCTCCAAAATGCTGCTGTTATTTTACTCCTGCATCAGGAGCATGAGACAATTTCAAATTTTATTTTTCCAGTCTTTGCCAGTTCTTGACATTTTAAGTATTTTAAAATTCTTGTCTATTCAGTGTTGAGAATAGCATCTCACTGGGTTTTTAAATTTTCATTTCTGTAGTTACTAGCTATGCTAGACAGATTTTCTGTACTCACTTCCCCTTCAGATCTCCTCCCATGCGAACTGATTTTATTGTTGTTAATATTCTCATTGGGTTGCCATTTTATTATGTGTTTATTAATGAAGATGTTCCTAACAATAAATAATTCAATATTTTGTCTTAATATAGACCTAGTAAATATTTTCTTTTGCATTATAATTAATCTTTTTATTTTATTTATTATGTCTCAATTTAGTCAAAATTTAAATAAATTATTTCCAAATTTATATTTATTTTCCTATACATTTTGTGCTTTAAGATAACCTTCCCTAGTCTAAGGTAATATCTTCTTACATATGTATTGTTTTAACACTTTGCTTTTCACATTTAAACCATAATCTAACTGAAATAAGTTTTGCTGTTTCATGAGAGGAAAAAAATCTAATTTTATGTTATCCATATAAACAAATAATCATCCTAATTCTTCCATATTGAGGTCATTCTATATTATTTTGTAAACCCAACTTTGTTACTTAGCATTTTGCCGTATGCATACTCTATTTTGTCAGTCCATAACAGCAGCATATTATCTTGCTATCCAGTAGATTGAGTCTTCTCAAATTTATTCTTCAAAAATCTACTTCCCTGTCCCTGCCTCTGTTTTCCAAGTTGATCTCTGGGATCAATGGTTAAAGAAGCCAATCCTACTTCTTCCACATGGTTCTGAGACCTGATCATTCTAGCTGCTGAGATTCCATCACCATATAGAAACTGTTGGTTTAATGCATATGTTGGAAAATAGCATCTCAAACTAACCAGATATAATAATCTGAGTTATTCCTTAGTGGTGACTGTAATACTCATTCCATCATTTTATGAGGTAAGTTGTGCATTTGTGATGCGATATATTGAAGAAGGCTTGGGTTCTGATCAGAAGTTCATTGTCACATTGCTTTTGCCACAAAATTGATCCTTCAGTATGAGGTAAGGTAATAGAGAATCCTGTGCCAATAAATCAAGAGTTCTCTTTGCTCTGAGATGGCAGTACTTGTAGAAGAACTGCAGCAGCCAAGGAAGATAAACTCCTATCCGAGTTAGGTGCCAATTCCAGTAAGAATTAATAGCTGCACCTTCCAGGGTGAAAAGGATTCAATATATTCCACCTGACACCAAGGAGTGTTTTGTGTTTGTGTGTGTGTGTGTTGTTGTTGTTTTGTTTTGAGGAATAATGCTAAGATAAAGGATGTAGAGTTGCTCTCTTCTGCTGGCAGGTTTATGAGTGGTGAAAGGAAACATAAATTCTTTAGCCCCTACATAGTTTATAGCCCAGATACCATGTACACTCAAATCCTGGACCCAGTGTGCAAGCAGAGAAGTTGATCAGAGGAGAGTCTGGTGGACATCTGCTGGGAAGATTACCCCGTCCACCTTTCTGTAAAGAGTCTTCAATATTTTTCTTTGATATTAATGAGGGACACAAAGATGTATGTGTTTTGCAACCACTCTCATAGTTCTATTCACTTACTACTGCGAAACTCTTTGACTCAGTTTTCCCATCTTTGTCTTTAACCATCTGAAACAAACAGGTAAGCCATTCATGCCTGCCTAGAAGTCGGTGACCATCTGTACTTTGGCCATTTCCAGCTCCCCAAAGTAAAGGACCAAGTGCACAGTGTATAACTTTTTCCACTGGGAGAGCATTTCCTCCTGCTACTATATTCAGGGCCACCCCTGAAAAAGTTTGTAGCTTGGAGTAATTCATTTCCTTCTAACAACAACATATTCATTGTAAATCAAAGCTGAATTAGTAGCTGCCTGTCTTTTTCAGTGAGTGTTAGCCAGCCCTCCAGGATGTCACAGGTTGAAGAAGAGGCAGAAGCAAAACAAAGGTAGGTATCATTTACAAACCTGAACTACCTGTTTCTGAACCTTATCATGTCCTCTAGATCTTCTCGGACTCACTTGCGAGTGTATAATTTCTATTGCTTGGTGAATTGTTGTATCCACTTGACCTTAAGTTCTTAAGTATGCTAATACCCTTTCATTGATGGCACATGGGCTGGCCCTCAGCCTCAGCTAGTGCCCAATAGATTACAAGGAGCTGCTTTTCAAATAGTGTCTTGTCTGCTGCAGACAGAATGGCATTACATTATTGGGGGATTTGTTAGAAACACAAATTTTGAGTTTCCACTTACAGCCATTAATCTGAGGATGATTCAATAAACACTAAAATATGATAACCACTGACTTAAAATGCTGTCCTAGCATGCCAAAGATTTTGTAAGTCCGAAACCTTCACTAATTTGGAGCATTTGAGTTTTTGAAGGCTTCTATTCTTGTGTCCTGGCATAGGTGCATTTTTCCAAAGCATCTGATGTACTTGTCTCTACCATCAGGCCCAGTTAACACGATGGGCCACAACTCCAAACATTCTAGAGTTTTCTTCTCCATATCCGTATTTTTCAAAATTTCCAATGGATTCTTTCACAGCCATCTGATATTGTCTCTTTTCTGTACATTTTTATAGAAATAAATTTTTGAATGTTAGTCCCTCATTTATTCTTATAGTGATATGAAATATCATTATTTGTAATTAATTTTCATACTATATTATTATTTCATCTGAGTAAATTCATTTAGAATAAATTTTATTTTATACTCTTTGTGCTTATTAAAATTTCAACATGAGTGTTATAAGGCAGATAAGAGAGCAGCGATAGATTTTCTGTCGGCCTCTTTCTCATAACCCACCTTGCATACTGGATTTAAGTGTCTCCTAACCATGAGGGCCCCAATTCAGAGTCACTTCTCATAGTGTCAGCTTGGAGCTCCTGTCTTACAATGGCACTGGGTATCAAAGATTAATTGTTAAGGTTTTTACTTAATTCAATAGTTAAAACTCTAAGTTGACATTTATAGAGTGGGTTTTCACTGAACTCATAATATACTAATCAGACACTTTTATGATAGATCAGCTAAAGACAGAAAGCAACCTTGGGGGGGCCTGGGAAGCATTACTAAAAGCTTCTTTTGAGTTCTCTTTAGAAACAAGCACTGCAGGATAGAAGAAAAGTAACAAAGATATCTGGACAAGGGAGGCGATTACATCGCTCTGAAGGACATAAAGCCTAAGATGGGAAAACTCCTGACACATGAAGAAATATACACTTAGAAACTTTCTTAAGACATTTCAAGGACCATAATTCGGGACTTTGGACTAAAAGTATCATTGTTGGTTTTATGAATAAGACTCGTTTTCTGAATGTTTAAAGGGATCTTGGTTTGTTTGTTGCTAAGACCACTAGATGGTAACTTTTAGAAGATATGTACGTGAAGGAATTTTCTTTGTCTTGCCCCTTTACGAATGGTATAAAAGCTCTGTGTTAACTAACATTAAATTGGCATCTGTTCAAGAAGCAGGTGTCCGGTATAATATTTTCATCCTTCGCCTATCCATCTCTCCTTCAGGAAATCTCACGACCCTTGTGGGGCTGGACCCCCACACCTGTTCTTTGCTTTGTAGTTATATTCTATTTCTAATACCCAGAAATGCTTGTTTTTTAGATTTTATAAAATAATTCCTGATATATTTTATCTATCGTTGTCACACATTTTGATGGAAGAAACAGAGTATAAGGTAAATAAAAGTTCCAGGCTGGGTGTGGTGGCTCAAGCCTATAATACCAGCACTTTGGGAGGCCAAGGCAGGAGGATTGCTTGAGCTTGCGAATTAGAGACCAACCTGGACAACATGGTGAGACCTTTTTTTACAATACATCAAAAAATTAGCTGGGCATGGTAGCGTCTCCCTGTAGTTTTGGCTACTTGGAAGGCTGAGGCAGAAGGATCGCCTGAGCCCAGCAGGTAGAGGCTGTAGTGGCCAGGGGCGTGCCACTGCACTACAGCTTGGGCAACAAAGTGAGACTCCAACTCAAAAAATTAAAAAATAAAAAATAAATAAAAAAATTAAAGTTCCAAAGTGTCAATTTACAAAGTCATCTTAAACAGAAATTCCATATTTTTTCTTCTTTTTTGATGTCTAAAAACATAAACTTTTAAGCAAAGCAGAAAACAATTTCACAGTGAAAAAAACAATGACCCAATACAAGCTGATATACTTAGAATACCTTACCAAAACAGCATTACTGTTATCTAGGTAATTCTAGATAATATAACTCCTAGAGACTTCCTTTTCCTTTGAAACTATAAAACAGGGGAAATTATTTTAGCAAGATAATATCCTGCACAATGGCCAGGCAGTAGCTGGGAATTATATTAATATGCTTTAGCTTTGCATGAAATTGTATTTTCTTCAGTATCTCCTTATCATCTAGCAGATCAAGTTCAAACATCTGCACTTTCTCAATATTTTCTAATCTTTCTTACACAAATAGTTATCAAATTATTCCGTGACATTTCATCAGGCAATGCTCTTCCATTTTCCTAAAGACAAGTCGTGCTGATTGTTAACCTAACAGTTTTGCTGATTCCTACTTGTCTTTCCATGGTGTTCTTTATTATTTATTTATTTATTATTATAAAGATGTGGGGTGCAATTCAGGGTTAGGTATACAAACATTAATTATGCATGTACCCGTGTTGATGAGGTATCCTCCCCAACAGTTTCCCTTAACTGCCAATCCCACCCCTCTACCCTGACAGTTTCCCACTACTGCCAATCCCTTTCTTATAGTATTATGATAATTGTTCAAGGTTCACTTATGAGTGAAAACATATGGCACTCTGTTCTTTGTTTCTGTGATAGATCACTGAGTATGATCGACTCTAAATCCATCCAAGTTGCTGCAAAGTCCATATGTTTGTTCTTATTTATGGCTGCATAATATTCCAGTGGGTATATGTATCCCATTTCTTTTATCTGGTCCAACTTCAATGGACAACATGGTTGGTTGTTCACAGTGCTCTTTAACATCTTTTCCTCAACTATATTCTTAGCATCCTTCTGGACTAGATCAACTCCAGTCTTCAGTAGGAAACCTTCCAACTTTTTAGGATTTCCACAATAATTTAGTTTATCCCGTTTAAGTTACATTTTATTTTTTTCTCCAAAGTTTTTATTTTTTGGTACTCAGATGTGTTGGCTTCTGACTTCTAAGCTCCTTGAGAAAAATCGTGTCTTATATTTACATGAAGATTCCATAGTGCATGGTCCTATGCAGATACATTGTTAACTGGCTGACTAGATGAGAGGTCCAGAGATATCATAATCACATGCACATCACTCCTTTCTACTCCTGGTGGCCTCACCCTAACCTGTTTACTTTTCTGTTTGGGATGTTCATGGAGTTTGCCAGAAGTAATTGACAAGAAGGATGAGATGTGCAGCCCCTTCATTTGCGACAACCCTTTCTTCCCTGCTGCTACTTCCATCCATCTCACTTGCATTTGTCAGGTCTAAAGATTTTTGGTTCTGCAGACCTTTCCGTTTCTAAGGATTCTATGTCTCAGTTGTCAATCAATGGCCAATCATTCATTGACCTCTTGACGCAAATGATAAACTATGCCAATTATTTTGCATATC
Source organism: Cephalopachus bancanus (assembly GCA_027257055.1). Taxonomy (NCBI): domain Eukaryota; kingdom Metazoa; phylum Chordata; class Mammalia; order Primates; family Tarsiidae; genus Cephalopachus; species Cephalopachus bancanus. The sequence continues at coordinate 3,335,301 of JAPVLO010000173.1, read as the reverse complement.
TATTATATAGGAAACTGAGTAATAACCGTTAACACAGAAGTAAAAATTATGCAATTGAGAGATATTTTTATGTTTATAACCCACCTAATGCAAAAAAAGCTTTTCAGTATCATACTTGCATATTTTCTACAAACTATTCTATTTTATTATAAAAAGATTCATAGATAATATAGGACTCAAAGCCAAATGTAGAACGTATAACTTGACAACATCAAGGGAATATATAGAAAATAATACATAGGTTAAAGTTCAATATACCTTATACTCTTTAACAAGCAAATCCACTGGGATATTTTCTACATGACTTGTATTCCTCTAAATTTTTAAGATTTGCAAGAACAAAGAAATTCAATGAATTACAGGCAATTTATGTAATGGTGTTATCGGTTTTGCAATGTAAGCAAGCAGTGGCAAAATGTGTTCTCCTCCTCATTATGTCGATTTAATGTATTAGTTTGTAGCATATGGCTTGTGAGCCTCATGATAGGAGAATGAGCTTAGGTTTTTATTCCGTCTACCAATAGGTGCCAGCATTCATTCAGTTCCCTCCAGGCATGGTAATTGTTCACATAACAGCAGGATGCGCATCCGGACTCATGGCAATGGCTGAGAAATTGAGTTCATCTTACATTTTTCTCGCCAGCTTTTATTGCACTGTGTATTTCAGAGTAGTGACTTGATTTTTATGCAATTTAATTCTCTTGCTGTGAGCATCATGTTTGAGAACTTATGATCTTTCAGTTCATTCTTCATTCAATAATGTGTTTATGTGTTCTGTATACAGCATTATTTTGATACCAACTATTCTGTCAAATGTTCCAAAATGAATCAATTCATATAAACTAAGCCAAATAAATCAGTCCTGAGAAATACACCATCAACTCCATTACCCAAAATGAAGGATATAAAACACTGTATTTCTGTGAAAAGTAGGACAACTGTAGACACTAAAATATACATTACTAGTGCATCAGCCCTCTTATTTTGGCACATGTCGCTTCTAATGGGCTCTTTTTAGGACAATGATTACCATAATAGAATTTAGATTCTGACAGAGAACTGAGCTCTAAAAAGAATGATGGAGTGTCTACGAGTAGGGCCATTTCACGTAAGGCATCACAGAAGACATCCCAGATCACCACAAGACAGTATTAACATATCAGTACATCTAAGAGATCAGGGAGATAGAAAAAAAACAAGGGTGTTCTGGGAACAAAGAGGCACTCACAAAATTAACAGCCATATGTTTAATCCTAAAAGGAGAGTAACTATATTACTGGAGTCATGCTACATATCAAAACAAACTCCTGGTGAATTTATTTATATCACACAACTTGGTTTTTGACTGCAAGTAGCAAAAATGAACTATGACTCTCTTAGGCACAAAATAAATTCATTTTGGAAAGAAGTTAGACAGTTCTCAGAAACCACAGGAAGATTGGTGAACCTGACTCAAATAATGGGCAGAAGCCAGGAGACTGAACTGTGGGAGCCAGAGCCAGGGTCACACCCCAAGGATGGCATAGCTATCCTGTATCACTGGGATGGCTCTTCTCCCTCCCTTTGCCCTTGGACCAGTCAGAGTCTGGGAAAACAATTTCTTTTTCTTTGAAGCTATTTGTTCTAGATTCAGAGTCTCAGTCAAGAGATTAAGAGTCTCTAAGTGTAGATCACTGCTTAAACCTCACCACCAAGGGCTGCTGAGAACAATATCTTGCACTACTTTGTTAAGGGTACAACCATCAGTTAGATAGAATAAATGAATGCTAATATTTAATAACAGATTGGAGTGGCTATACATAGCAACAATATCGTGTATATTTCAAAGTAACTAGTAGAGAAGACTTGGAATGATACCAACACAAAAAAATGATAAACACTCAAGGTGATGGATACCCTAAATACACTGACTTGACAGTTAAATATTCTATGCATGTAACAAACATGTTCCCACTAAAATGTAAATATATATATGTCAAATGATTATATTAAAAAAATATATATAATCAAAACATTTTGGAAAGATGTTATAATTATCTTAATTAATAAAGTTGGTGCATTTCAATTTTTGTTTGTTTACTAATAAATTATCTTCATCCAAACAATAGAGAGTATACAATCTGACTTGAGGGTCATAAATTTCCTCAGTGTGAATCATTCCCAAAATACATATTGTATTCAGAATCTAAAAATGGCTAATGAGAACTTCATTTTCTTTGGTGGCATATTTAACTGATTCCTAACAGCTTATTTTTTTCCTATTTTTTTTTTTACCCATTTTAGAATGAATGAATTCTAGGGTAAGATAAATTAGTCAATTTTAGTCTTTGTTTTGTAAAATAATATTTGTGAATGCTTTTAAGTATTAAATACACAAAGACTGGAACTGATGGCAAACTGATCATCTTCATTTGTTTAAGCTTGATGCTCTATAGCTTCCCATTCTACAATCAATGACCCAAAGCTCATGACTTGTGTGGAGTAATTTAGGGACAGAGAAAGAACCACTTAAGAAGTTGTGTGCCACTTTAAAATACACCATTTCCACTTTCAAAAATATAAAGTAGCAAAGTGTCACTTTAAAATATATCATTAACACTTACAAAAAACCTATTGGACCCCAAATGCTTGGCAGTGGGCAGAGATACAGACTTTCAGACTGCTTTTCTGCATGAGGGCTTCCAATATTCTGTTACCAATATTCTTAGGTTTAAACCACTTGGAATTCTTTCACTGTCATATACTTTCACATTTGTATACTGTAAAAAAATAATGACACCAGTACTAACTGGAGCATCTTTCTTGAGCAAGGACAGTATAGGCTGGCTAAACTGTTATATAAATCATCTGGTGAAGCGAGAAACTTGGAATATAAAGAACTTGCACTGTTCAAATGCAGATGAAATATGAAATATTTCACACCCAAAATTTGGATTATCCAGAGTTTTGGAAAAAGCTGTCTTTAAATCACATGAAAGTTAGCTTTACTTTGGTCACTTTCAAGGATATCATAAGAGTGACAAGGTTTTGTGGATATAATCTCCATTTCTTGGGAAGATATTAACCTACCTGTGTCAAGAACTGCTGTTAATTGTATTATGAACCACAATACTACCTTACATATTGCTGCGATTATAAACAGTGATCTATTCATTTGTTATTTTTATTAGGTAAAATGAAGTTTTTTCTCAGTATTGATCAAAGTGCTATCATATTATGTTGTTGAAACCAACTAAAATGAGAAAATCTACATGGTGTATAAAGAATCTTATCTGGCACATATTAAACCCTCATATTATTCAAAATCAAACAAATATATTAAAGACAAATTATGTGTTTTATATACTGCATTCTTGTCAAAGTTAATTGAGAAGCAAGCAGGACATATTTTATTACCCTCTCAAACCAAAATATCCTCCCATGACACAAAGAATAAAAACATAAATATTTTTAGTACAATGTAAATTAAAAATAAAGTAAAAATATAATATAATTGTGTCCAAGGGCATCAGAAATAATATAATCATGATTCTTTGGGAAATAGTAAATTCAAAAAATTTTAGTTAAGTTTCAAATAATAAACCTTCTTAAAGTTACTCATGATTCTTTACATCAGTATAGTTTTCCATCCTTTTGGGAAAAGAAAGGTATTGCTATTCTCCAGAACACAGCACACAAAGTTAGGGCAACATCATGCAGCCTGTTTTAGCCGGATATGAACAGGGCATAATGCATTATCTCCTAATGAAGGAAATGACACAGACTGGCGCATATCCCCTTGATAAGTCAAAGAGCACTGGGAAGAATAAAAGACAGGATACCTAGGTTCTATGTCTGCAAATGCCATAAAATAGCTGGAAATAAACACAATTTTGAATTGAAGTTTATCACCAAGTATAAAATATAGCTCAATATTTTTTCTTAAGGAACCAAAAACATGTCACCAATCCTCTGCTTGAACATGTAGATGAACAGAAGTATTACTTAACAAGACAGTCCATTTAGTTTCCTTTCTATACTCTTGCTATTAATAGGTATCATTACTCTGGACACTCACTTTTTATACACTCAAAAGGGATGCAACATAGTGTATTCCTTCCAACTTTATGCCATCTCAAAGTCTCTTCTTTTCTAGATAAGTAATATATCATGTCTACAAATAATATTACCAATAAAATGCTTTCTAAGCTCTCTGTAGTATCTAGCAAAGTGCTTGACAAGCAATTATGAATTTATAGATGTTAAACTGAATTGAACTTGCTGCTTTCTTTAATATAAAATTGTTTGCCAATGTTCTTTGAAACACGAATGTTCACAATTGATCAAAATATTTGAAGGACGTGGTGGACATTGTTTTACCTGGTTTAAAAACCATAGCTATTTAAATTAATATTTAATTTTATTAAATTTTGAGGAATCAAATGAGCACAAGCTTAGATTGAGATAGAATTATTTCCATAGACATTTTTGCAATGCTGTGTTTTCCTCATTGCATATTTACCCTCCTGAATTAGCTTTAATCAAAGTTGAAGTCTTCAGTATTCATTTTACTTTGCTCATTTCTGCCTATCATTTCAGTATGTTAAAATACTAAAATTAATATACTTACATATATGCTCTAGTTTGGCTTTGTAAAAAGGATTATTATTGAATAAAGAATAAATGTAAAATTACCTAATTTCATTAAGATCTTCCAGGACAGAACTATAAACTCAGAAGTTCTTGCTAGCATTCACACTGAAAATTTCAGTTGCTAATTTAGGTGAGTTGACAAAAAATAAATTTCTGTGCCCCAGCTTTTTTTTTTCCTGTATTACAAGGTAGCACTGAAAATCCTACCATATCCACTTCCTAAAACATCTAACTGCTACTCACCTAGAAACATTCAGGATGCACCACTGCATTGTGTCTCAACCTGTTGTCTGATGCTAACCAGCTTTGAAATGACACTATCTATCTGTGATCCTCCTCTCTGAATCCCTTAGAGTCTGCTTCTGTGTGGATGACTAACCTCCTAGTCACAGTTATCTGGCTTGGATTGTACTGTAGGTCATCAAAAAAAAAAATCACAATAAAAGATATTTTAAAATGACTCCTTTTAGGAAATCTTGGAAGTACGATTTCTTTACTCAGACTTCAAACAGGAAATACATTTCATGCTAGTTAGGACTATGGTTTACTTAAGGCTGGATTAGGACTGATTAGGTTTTGGGGTTTTGATAAGTTATATTTGGATGGCACAGTACAAAATCCCAATCTTGGAGAAATAATATGCAGAAGGGGACAAAATTGTGCCTTTATTCATTCTTTAGTGTTTTTCATGGCCCTAGAAATGCTGCTCTGATTTTTATATGATTATTACAGAAAACATCTGGAATACCAGATGTGAGCAGACACATTAAGGGACATTTAATCTATACGTTTAAGAATGAGTCAAGTTAATCAGAAATCTCATTTCACTTCTGAAAATGAGTTAGATAAGCCAAATCAATAGTAAAAGTCTATACAATCTGGAAGACAAAAGATTTAAAAGGAGAACATATGGCACTTAAGACAAGAATTTGTGTGTGTATTTACACAGAAATACAAACCCATTTGCAAGTCATATACGTTCCTAAGAAGAGAAGGCTAAATAAGTGAAGAAAAACAATGCATGCTCATATTATCTCATTCCATTAGTTACACAATAATTATATTTTAAAACATCAGATATAAAATTTTACTAAGTATGGTCTGGTATACTATATATCTCATATACTTATATTTCAAGTTTCAGAGACATTTTAGCTCCATCACTTCTGATAACTGTAACTTGTAATAGTTAATTAACCATGTGTGCATATATGTATATACTTATACATACATTATATATATTATATTTATATTATATTTCTCTCTCTATATATATATATATTTTGAGAGAAACAGTAAACCTTTGACTGTCCTCCAACAAATTCTGCTAACAGTGATGTAATATAGAAAAGGAGCATTTCATTTGCACATTTTTAATGCTGAAACTATTAAGCAAGCAACTCTGACTACCAAAAATATAATTGAACTTTGCACACCACGAAATAAAAATGACTCATCGCCTCACACGTCATTCTATAATCTTAACCAACAGCATTTGTCAAAATCAACTGAAAACAAAAAATATTTCACTTTTTCTTATGCTAATTTATAAGAATTTATTCTTGGCCAGCTCGGTGGCTCAACCTGTAAACCCGCACTTTGGGAGGCAGAGGTGAGTGGATTGCCTGAGCCCGCAGGTTCGAGACCCGCCTGGGCAACCTGGGACGCCCTCATCTTTACAATAAATCAAAAAATTAGCTGGGAGTGGTAGCTGCGCGCCTGTAGTTCCAGCTACTTGGAAGGCTGAGGTGGAAGGATCGCTGGAGCCCAGCAGGTCGAGGCTGAGGTGGCCGGGAGCGTCACTGCACTCCAGTCTGAGCCTGAGCGACAGAGTGAGACTCCGACTCAAAAAAAAAAAAAAAAAAGAATTTATTTTCATACCTTTAACATGCATAAGAATCAGTCTGGAAGTCAGCCAAAATTGTAGATCTCAAAGACCCAAGGGCCAGAAATTTTGATTTCTTAAACCTGTGGGACCCAGGAATCTACATTTTGACAAGCACTTCAGAAAATTTTGATTTTTTTACTGTGTCTAGTTTTCATATAAATTACTAAATTATAAGTGTATACATTAGCATAAATGCATACAATTAAATTTATTCGCATAATCCATAATTTTAAATCATTTTGTGTTTTCGGTATTTCAATGTCAATGTTTCACTTTTTTCTGTTTTTCAAGTAAATGTCAGTGGAGAGCCCACTCACTATGTTTCAGCCCTACTCTAAGTTTGGTAATAAAATAATGAATAGGATCTTGCCCTAAAAGGATTTTGAATCTAATAAAAGAGATTTGTTAAAAATAATTTGACAAATAATGATTTTGAAGTTTAGCAAATGAAAAAATAAACGTAGCTTGGTGGTAGCTGAGTGGATGTTGTGAATATGAGGCTTTAAAAAAAAGCAAAAAGGAAGACAGCTCTTTCTTCTCTCAGGAGGATCACAGAGACATTTTGTAGAAGTAATGCTTGAACTACAGCTTGAAAGCGAAATATGAGGTGCAAACCTAGTATTAGGGTCAGAGGGAAGAGCATGAGCGAATGCAGAGTGTGTGATTGGGGAATAATTGAAAAGAAAGGTGCAGGGAAGTGTGTACTTCATCACAAACTGCTTTTGATCATGTTGAAACATATGGGTATTAGCTTCTGGCAATGGGACCATGGCAGGATTTTAAGAAGACTAATATGATGAAACTTGTGTTTTAGGAAAAAAAAATCAATTAAGTGACAGTATGATGAAACTGGGGGCAGAGGCCATTTAATACTTCAGGAGACGCAGAATGGAGTTTGAATGATTGCAGTAATAATAGGGGTGAAAAAATAATTCTATTAACAATTTTACAATTCTATAATAAAATAAAATGAATTGATTTATTATAAAAAAACCCAGATTCAATTTGGAAAAGCGCATAACTCTTCAGGAAGAAATTAATGATAATGCATGAAGACGTATGTTATATATGAACAAATCAAATAAATATTTGAAGGGAACTTGAAAGAAATCACAGTGAGTAAATTGTACCAGAGACCCAGAGACATTTACAACTACAGTATAACTTAGAGAAGCATCTTGTCCAAAATTAGAGCAGAGTTAGTCATAGGCACTAGCATATGTGACTAGGGAGCTTAATGTGTACATTGAAAAACTTTGAGAATAGTGCTGAAGGATTTAGTCCTATTGCAGGGATACACAAGTCATTTTTGACAGTACAGAAGATTTTCTATGATCAAATGAGAATGAAAAGTTTGAGTTGGTAAGAGTATTTGACATTAAATAAGAATGTACATTTTATTTTCTGTATGTTCTTATCATCAAATCATGGGAAGACAGTTTATTTCACACACCTAGAGTGACATTTATGGAACTCTTGAAGTGATTAAAATACATGTAGTTGAGCTTAACAAGTTATAAGAGTTATCATGTTTTGGGGGGTACAATAGTTGATCTCAGGAACCCCCTCCTTTAGGTCATATCACTAATAAGTAAACCTTATCTATACGTTTGTATATACCTATCTGTCTGTCTGACTACCCATCATTTGTGTATCTATTTATATTCATACTCATGCAACTATACCTATCCACCCACATAAGCATACATATGTATATGTGTGTACATGCATACATACATATATGACGGGGGACTCAAATAAAACTGGAATTATTTTCTGGAGGGAGTGGCCCATGTAGTGTAGGCCTCCTCGCTGGGTAAGTGTTCTAGGAAACCATCAGCATCAGTGTACCAGCTAGCGTTGTGAGAGGTTGCATCCTACTTCAGTGAATTTTTTTTAAGATTGTTTCAACACCTTTGCCCACTCCACAATACACCTGCCCACACTGCCCAAAGTGTTCAGCTGTTTTTTATCAAAAAACGGCATGACCCCTGTGCCCCATCCTCCTTATTCAAGCAATCTTGCCTCAACAACTCTTATTTTAATTTTAATTTAATTTAATTTAATTTAATTTTTTTTGAGTTGGAGTCTCTGTCGCCCAGACTGGAGTGCAGTGGCTGCTCCCGGCCACCTCAGCCTCAACCCGCTGGGCTCCGGCGATCCTTCCGCCTCAGCCTTCCAGTAGCAGGAATTACAGGCATGCGCTACAACGCCCGGCTGATTTTTTGATTTATTGTAGAGATGAGGTCTCGCTGCCCAGGTGGGTCTCGAACCCGCGGACTCAGGCAATCCACTCACCTCAGCTTCCCAAAGGCGCGGGGTTACAGGCTGAGCCACTGAGCCCAGCTGCCCCAACAACTTTAAAAAAATTTGTTTCCCTGGATGAAAAAAAGCCTCAAAGGTAAATATTTTGCCGATGTGGAAGAGGTGAAACGAAAAAACGGCAGAAGCACTAAAAGGCTCCCAAATGGATGAGTTTAAAATTGTTTTACACAGTGGAAAAAGCATATCAATAGGTATATTGAACCAAATGGGGAGTACTTTGAAGGTGATTGAAATTTAAACATGTAAGACTAAATACAAATTTTTTAAATAAATAAATTCAATTTTTTGTCTTTCCATCATATGCTTATAAATACAAAATATACAGATATTTACAGTGACATGTTTTTGAGTATGAAAAACATCTTATATTTCCTTTGTACCACCAATAATCCCTAGTGTACCAGAGGAAAAAAGACAGTTAATAAAAAGAAAAATTTTAGTGATTTTCTTCTACATTCAGTTGTTTCCCTTGATTTTTAAATTCTGAAAAAACCATAAGAATAAATGCAATTTCTCCACTCAATGAATAGTTTAAAAACACTTATATACATATGTTATTTCACAGCTACAAATGTTAAATTTTATTAGAACAGGTAGTTATATTTTTATTCTAAGTTTCTTTAAATATACTTCTTGCAAATACATTTATTCCACTCTCTACAATGGGACTTAAAGTATAGTTTTGACTTAAAATTTAGGGCATAGCCACAAACTACTAGCTTTAAGTAGACTACTAGTTTTAAGTAAAACTACTAGCTTTACGTAAAATAACTTTAAAGGTCAAATCTTCTCTGGATACAACGGGTCACTCTTGTAATCCCAGCACTTTGGGAGGCTGAAGCAAGAGGGTTACTTGCCTAGGAATTGATCAGCGTAGGCAACATGACAAGGCCTCATTTCTACAAAAAATGAAAAAATAGTCAGAGATGATGGTGCACACTTATAGTCTTACTCGGGAGGCTGAAATGAAAGGATTCCCTAAGCTCAGAAGGTCGAGGCTATGGTGAGTCGTGATCTTGCCACTGAACTTTAGACTGGGTGACAGAGTGAGACCCTGACTCAGAAAAGAAAGAAAGAAAGAAGAAAAATAAGTTGGAATCTATTTTCATAAAAACCAACCTAGCTTAGAGATGAATGAGCAAATGAGAATGAAGAGTCTATATGTTTTACATTATTTTTGATGATGTTGAGAATGTCATTTTTGCAGACATTAAGATTTACATACTTTCTATAGTTTTATTAACGTCTATAATGACAGTTTATTGAATTCTACAATTTAGAACATTTCCAGAAACATAAATAATTGAGCCCCAAATAGATCTAATCTAGTGATAGCTAATATTAACATACATACAAGCATCAATATAGGGATATTTGTAAACAATTGTTAGTGAAACTCACTAGAACTAACACACGTATTTAGACATCCAACAGTTTCATGAAATATTAATGAAGTTTTGCAAGAGTCTCATTTTAAAATTCAGTGATTAATAATTGATTAGTCCATGAAGCAGATGTACCACACAATAGTATCAACACTATAACAAATTTACTTGAAAAAATTGATATAAAGCACATTTTTTTACAAATAAAAAAGTACAGTTGAAATCCTTTTTATCAATAGCATTCTGAGACACTAGGTCTCCTCTCATTCTCTTGTTCCTTATTAAAAACTAATGTAGCATGAATATATCTTAGAGAAAAATGAATATTACAAAAATGCATTCCAATTGTAAAGAAAAGATGTACCCCAAATAGTAACTGACTTTTAGCCAGTAAATATACAAAGATGCAAGGAAAACATACGGGTGAATGAATTTTGGTAATTTTTCCAGCTTAACGATTGCTTCAAATGTGGTCATATGGTCAATATCTAAGAAATTATTATCCACGTTCAGCAATCTTAATCTTGTGCTTTCTTCTTTCTGGAATTTGGACAAGACTGAACAGAGTTAATAATCTGAAATTTTAATATCATAAGACTGGGAAAACCTTTTGGAGGGAAAAATGAACCCTAAGAAAGACTGACAACACATCTCAAGGATCATCCACCATGACCAGAAGAGCTTAATTCCCAGGATGCAGAGCTGGTTCAACATTCACAAAACCATAAATGTAGCAAAAACATGGAACCAACTGTACTGCCCATTGAAAGTGGACAGATAAAGAAAATGTGGTACATTTACATGATGGAGTATTATGCAGCCATAAAGAACAAAACCATGGTCTTCACAGAAAATTGGGTGTAATTGGAAACCATCATAAGTGAACTATCACAGAAACAAAGAACTGAATACCTCATATTTTCACTTATAAATATGACCTGAACACTGGTTACATTAGCACAAGGGAGGGATCAACAGTAGCTGGGCACTGCTAGGGGAGAGGGAAGAGGGGATAAATGTAACAACACAAAAGTATCTTTTCCACTACCAGGGAGAGTGAGGGCAAGTTAGAAGCCCAAACCTCACCTGCAGGTAGCCTACTTATGTAGTCAACCCTCACTTGTACCCCCAAGTTTCTACATAAAAAAAGAAAAGAAAAAAGAGAATTAAGTGTCAAAATTCAGGGACAATTAGTATGAGAAACTGCCTAGATGTTTTCTCAATAAAGAATAGGATAAGTACGGTGATTTGCCTAAGCATTGTTTGACATCAGTGAATGGGAATAAATCCAAACAATCTCTCTCTCACCGTCTCTCTGTCTCTGTCTCTGTCTCTCTGTCTGTCTCTGGTGTGTGTGTGTGTGTGTGTGTGTGTGTGTGTGTGTGTGTGTGTGTGTGTGTGGTTAGATAACTAACATTGCTTTAGCCGGTTTACGTGTTTAGCCTATTTCATCCCCAATTTTAATTATGAAATAATTTGCACTTATGAAGTGTTAGATGCATGTGTAAAGTATGATGTATAATAGTTACTAATTAAATACACATCTCCATTTAAAAAAGGAAATATTAGCATTTATTTTGTTAAATTTTTACCATGCCAGCTTTCTGCCTTTCTTTCAGGAAAAAAGAAAAAAAAAAAAAAAAACCCACATGCACAGACACACAATTTCCAAACTGGTTATTGGTTTAATTGTTTTATCATTCATTATATTTTTGTAGCATATTTATTATTTCTATACGTACCACAGTTTATTTTAACTTGCAGTTTTTTGCTTTACTTTATGAAAGTATTTTCATACTGTATACTGTTTGCATAATTTCGATGTTCATTTCTATAATGCAATTATTTTCATTTTTATACAGTATTCATTCATTTTATGAAAATTAATTTAACTTCCTTTGGTGGTCATTAGGTTGTTTCCATCTGTATGTCTTTAAAAATAATACTGCTGTAGTGTGCTTTTTCATGTTTCTTGGGACAAATGCACAAGTATTCACTTGTTTACTTTGGAAGATAGCACTGAATTATTTTCCAGAGCCATTATCCCAATTTATACATTCATAAGCAGTATGTGAGAGTTTCTGAACTCCATGGACATAAAGCACTTCATATTCTTACAAATGTAAATTTTTGCCAAATAACAATACAAAATAGTATTCCTTTTAGTTTTTATTATAAATCTTCTGATATCTAAGGATAAGCATATTTTCACATGCATTTGACCATTGTGTTATCTTCTGATATTTATAACTTTCGCTCATTTCTCCATTGCTTTGCTTTTCTTATTAATTTTTAGTATCTTTTAGTCATGCCAACTAATCTTTTGCTGAGTAGATAAAAACATTGTTTCCCAACCTGTGAATTATTATTTTTTTCTTCTTTATGGTGCCCACACTTACTTTAAAAACAAGTCTTGATCACACAGACTGCAAACAATTAAATGAAAGTGCTTTTCAAATAAAATCCCTAAAAGACATTAACAATCCGAGGCAGCAGAAGACTGTAGATTACTAAGCAGTTTAACTTGTGTGAGTCTAATGACATTGTCCCTATTTATGGGCAATCAGATGAGCACAATAGTATGTAGAAAAAGGCACAGGAATCTGCAGTTCCAGTTATAACATCTACTGCTGAGATGCGAAAAAAGGGAGAAAAACATTCTGGTGGATTTGACGGTGACAGAAAAATTACTGCAGTCAGAGCATGAGAAAGAAATAGGCAGATGACATTTAAAAACTAAAACTATCTACCAATTTCTAAAACCATTAGGACAAATTTAATTATAACTATGCTGGATTTCATGCAAAATGGATGAAAGTTTCAATTAGAAAATTTATCTAACAGCTATGCTGATCTTGTTATTGTCTCAAGAGCATCAGACCAGGAAAATGACTATATATTATAACCACAAAAATTCAGATCAATTCAGTAGAAAGCTTGATGACTCTTATTGACAAATACACATGAAATATCTGGCTCTCTTTGGTTTATGGTAAAGGTTTGTCAGACCTCCTTCTACTAGTTCTGAACCTATAGTCACAGTGAAGTGCAGTGCCATGTATTACTTAAGGTTGAGAGACAATTCTCCATGACATCTCATTTCTTCACTTGTATCCGCTTTTGTTCAAGTATGCTTGCACAGCAAACAGACTTAGAAGATAGTAATAGAGTACCTCTTAGGAGTAGAGGACAGATTTGTTTACTGGCCAGATCAGATGCAGCAGTCTCCCTCCAAGAAAAATGTGTACAGGCTTGCTAACAGTCACTTTTAAAAGACTGAGGTTTATTAGGCTCAGAGTTCTTCAGTTGTGACATCAGCTCACTGTGTTCAAATCCATCTGAGTCAGCTCTTCAACTCCATGGAACTTGAGAGTCAAGGGGAACTGATGCACTGCCTGCCCTATAATGCATAATAGAGTGTTGAAGTCCTTTTTCTTTGATCCAGAAGTCTCATGTCTCCCCCACCATTCATGAAAGGTTGGCAGGCTAAGAACAGGTTCAGACCTCAGCCCCTGCACAGTTCTTGAAATATAAAATGATGCTTCTTTCACTATCATTTCTTGGTAAGCTTATGCTTTTAGATCTGTCACTTCCATTCATTCTTATGGAACCCCATGAGCACTTCCAATAATAAAATGGCTTAGGAATTCTCATGGAACTACATAAAACTGTATCCCAATGTGAATTTTTCTCAATCATCCTATACCAGTTCTCTTTAAAACTTGCTATTGTATTAAATCTTTGAAACTATAAGAGAAGAATTTTCTGAGATGACTAATGCAACAAGGTAAGTGCAACATTATAAAATAATTCCAACTACTTCAAATGAACTTAAATGTACCAAATGATTATTATTTACATACTCTTTGTACATAAGATGTTGAACCTAGTATAAAAGGTGATAATGGATGAAGATCAATACTAAAATATGCCCTGTTTAATTGTGGAACATTTCATATACTTATTTGTACCCTAACCAAGAGATAGGGAGATTCCATGGAAACTTCTGTGTCTTTTGTTTTAGTGAGACACATAAAAATATTTTTAATTATTGTAAGTAAATCAAAGTATATAACGTGCAATAAAAAGTGCAGGGTTATCGACTGAGTAATGTGAGGGGGACCCAAAGAAAATCAGAATTATTTTTGAAGAGCTAGCCTCTTATAGTATTATACTCGGAATTTGTTCCTCTGAATCAAATGGTCAACCAGTTTTTATCTGGAAGTTTTGAGAAGATTGAATCACAATTTACAGAAGAAATGACCCAAGTTGTAGCAAAAAGGAGACTGGTTCTTCTACCATAACAACACACCTTCTCACCCCATGCTAGGTGTTCAGCAGTTTTCTACCAAAAACAGCATGAGCCCTGTTGTCCTTCCCTCCCTATTCTCCTGATCTTGCCCCAGTGACTTTTTGTGTTTGTTTGTTTCCTTGAACGAAAAGAGTCCTCAAAGAGAAAGGTTTTGCCCATGCAGTAGAGGTGAAACAAAAAAATGTCAGAAGTACTAAGAAGCATCAAAATTGACAAGTTCAAAACTGTTTTGAGCATTGGAAAAAGCATCTCAATAGGCATATTGCATCTACTGGAGAGTACTTTGAAGGTGACAAGTTTAAATATGCAAGAATAAATATACAATTTTTTATAAATAAATTCTTTTGGGAGGGATTTCCCCTTGTATGTGCATATTTAGTGTCTCAATGACCCAGTAAATACTTGTGTAGGCTGTGATGAAAGAGATTTTAATAAGATGAAAAATCATGATTTATAAAGTGACTTTCAGCTCTAAGACCTAATAATTTTACAACTTTCAGAATTTTTTTAGAAATTTATGAGCTGGGCTCGGTGGCTCAGCCTGTAATCCCGCGCCTTTGGGAGGCTGAGGTGAGTGGATTGCCTGAGCTCGCGGGTTCGAGAACCGCCTGGGCAGCGAGACCTCATTTCTACAATAAATCAAAAAAGCAGCCGGGCGTGGTAGTGCATGCCTGTAATTCCAGCTACTTGGAAGGCTGAGGTGGAAGGATCGTCGGAGCCCAGCAGGTCGAGGCTGCGGTGGCCGGGAGTGGCCACTGCGCTCCAGTCTGGGCGACAGAGTGAGACTCCAACTAAAAAAAAAAAAAAAAAAAAAGAAATTTATGCAAATATTTTTTGTATATTATTTTAAACAAAAATCTTATTGCAGGGTTATATTTTATATAACATTAGATTAGTTATCTTAATGAAACAGTATTTAATGTGACAAGAGTCTCTAGTTTCCTTGTTTACATATGATAAAAAAACTATGATTTGAGACATACTGTGACATTTCAAAAATAATATATGTATTTATATGAGTTTCTAGAAACTTTGGTGTTCAGGAAGCTTAACTTATCCAAATAAATCCTATAAATCACAATGTATGTAATAGTTATTCATTCTTTTTGTCTTTTAATTGTAAAAAGTAAGTTGATGCCATCTCTTTAAGAAAGAGGTTTTCAGAGCCCTATGAATTTATTTATAATGACATTCCTTGAGGAAACATTCAATTACTCCAATTAAAATTTTAAAAAATCAAGTGTATATTATAACTTAAAAGTTAAAAATGTTATGTCTAGTATATTATATACTAGAAGACTTAAGGATAGCAGATATGGGCTGAAGATATATCTTTATTTCTCAGAAAAAGAAAAGATAAAAAACTAGACAATCACTTGTGGGATAAAAATAAACATGCATATTCTAAAATGTGATAGGAGTTTTTTCTATGAAAAAAACAAATGAAATATTTGATTTTCCTCTAAATCTAGCCAAGTAATTGGCCAGAAAAAAAAAAAAAAAGGCCCTGACCTAAGCTTAGTAAGTTTAATTTTTTAACCTATTATTTTCATATTGATGTTTATTATAATGTTGAGCTCAGCGGAAATAACATTTGCTTTATTTAAGAAAGAGAAATATGTAGATATATTGACAGACATGGCACAGACAGAGAAAATGAAAAAAGAGAACTAGAAGAAAAAAGTAAAAGGTAGTGGCTTTTAGCAATGATGAAAAACATGTTTTAGGTGACAAAATGAGATGCATATAAATGACAAGTAGGCGCTCTGTATCCTGGAAACATTCAATTCAGAGTGACCGGTGGCCATAAATTACCAGCACAAAGCTTCAGATCCCAGTCTTGTAATTTCATCAAGACCAACAAGATGCAATCTTGAAAACTGTTTGCACGGTGTGAGGACGAATTGATGCCCTTGTTCTTTCAGACGGCTGAGCTTGATACACAGGAGTCTGACTACTTTTTTGTCTCTGTGTAGCCGTATATGGCCATTGTAAATAATTAAGTAGAAATTTGTAACCCTTTTGTCAAATGTATTTCTGATGTTGCTCTTCCTAACTTCCATTAAGAAATCCCTTGATTAAATTTTAAAGTCTTAAACAATTTGAGCGTCTGAGAGCATTGGATACAAACTACAATTTAAATGTTTTGCAGGGGAAAGTCATATTCTCTTTGGGAGTAGGAAAAATAACGTCGGGTATTTAGTATGCAGCCCCATGATTCCTTTCCAAGACACAATATTACAGATTTGATTACCAACCCTGTAGCTGGTCCTTGTAGGTCATTTATTTTCTCAACTACTGTCTTGTAGATATTTAGAATATTTTTAAAAAATATTTGAAAATATTTTAAGTTGGGAAAAATATGCATGTAACTAGAAATTTAAACTGTTTAAACTGCAACTCTTACATAATAGGATGCATAGAAAATACTGAACAAATCATTGTATTAAAAACTCATAATTCTTCTTTATATTTTTTATCAATGGTCTTCTCAAATGATTTTTAGAAAAGAAAACAAACCAAGAAGAAAAGAAACTAAATAGTGAAACATAATTTTCCTGACTTATGTCTCAGAAAATATGAGTAATTGTTTAATTTTTAATCGTATTCTTCCTAAAATGCATAAATTCAAAACAGATTGGTATGAATATGTGACACTTGTTATGGTAGTATACCATAATTATTATGCATATTTTGAAAAAAATAAAACAGCTTTTAAACCTGGAACACATACATTTCAAAAAATAAAATATGACATTTAGTTTTCTATTCCAATTAATAAAGAGGCCGCACACATTTTGTATTGTGAGGTGATATTCCACAGTGACATAATTAAAAGTTTTCTGTGAATTTTTCACTTTCTTTTGTGTGAGTGAATGTTGCAAGTCTTTATACCTTTTCTCTGCATGTCATTTCCCCTTTGCTTCAATAAAATGGATAAAAATGAAATTTATATTTATAATAGTTAGAACTCTACTCCTCAGGGACTTTATCTGCATGGTAACACATTCCCTTAATAACTCATCTTCTATTGCGACCACCATAGTCATGACATTTACACAGTTATATGTGTTTCTTTCATTTGGAATAAGAAATCAGAAATCGCATGGTTTCCTTTTTATTCAGAAATTCTATCTGGTTTTGAACTATGTTTTGCACGTCATAAACCCTGCTTCTAAATAGACTGTGCTAAAAAATTAAATTCGTACCACTTGGCTCCACACTGCTTTTCTCTTCACCCTCACCCCCGAAGTTTGCCTTTCATGAACTCTAAGGAGTTCATGTTCATGTCCCATTATTCTTTTTTCACCACCTCCTAGGCTTTCACTGCTGAAATGTGTGTGAACCAAGTTTAAATGTAAGACTTGTTAAACTAGTGATGGATGTTAGCCGTAGCTTGCCTCCTCCTCTTATGTCTCGTTGGGGGCTCTGTTTCCCCAGGTTGGTTCTGGTCAGGGGCCCTGCTGGAGTCTATCCCGTGGAAATGTTCTCTCATACCGTGTGTTATGAGGAGGGGAGGACGAAGATAGACTCAGGTTTGTAATTGAGTTAATTATCACAACGTAAGTTTCCTTATTTAAAAAGAAAGGAATGATTATTTGTGCTTGTGGGAATGACATTAAGAAAGATACTACATGTATGTAAGTTAGCATGCTTCTGACAAATTACAGTATACTATACATAAGTGGTTAACATTTTTTATTATTCTTATTAAAATCCTATTCCAGATACTTGGACGGGAGAAAGGATTCGAGTTTTGACTTGGTAATTAAGTCAATTCAACCTTTTTAAAGGTGTTGGCAGGAGGGTAGTTCAGTGTAGTAGATTACAACTTTAAAATCACAAGCATGAAAAAGGGGGACTTTAAAAAATATCGATGTGGGCCCCACCTGCACAAACTCTGATATAATTGAGCTTGGTCCTGGTCTGGGTGGGCACTGGAAATTTTAAAGCCCCTGAATGCTTCTAATGGGCAGCCAACGTTGAGAACCACTGGTGAAGTATGCCATACATCCTGTGTGTTATTTTTAATTTTACATGAGTTTCATGGGATACGAAGTCCTGCAGTAGTTTTCAAAATAAGAGGTATCAACCCCTTGGGTATATTAGAAATGTTTATGGGCAGTTTTGTTTTTCACAAAATTGATGTCACCGGTGGAGGAGAGTCAATGCCCCTCACCCAGCGAATAGTGCTTCTCTTCCCAAAACACATTGAGATGTCAAAGGAATATTTCTATAATTATCTTCCTTCCTCCCTCCCTCCTTTCCTTCCTTTTCTCCTTCTTTTCATATTTTCTATCATTCTTTTAATTTTACATTTCTTTTTTTCCTTCTTTTATATTTTTTAATCATCTTGTGTATTATTAGAGAAAATAATAGTTTCAACTCGCCTATGCTCCCTGGAGACAGGCTAGAATTGTATTAGACAAAAGCTGGACAGGGAAGGGTTGTGATCTCCAGAGCACAGGGTAGACATTTTGTGCTCCTTGCCATCATTTCTCTGAAATAAAAAAAAAAAATTCCACTAATGTAATTTGTACTTTTCTTTCATTGACTATGCAATGTTCCAAGGCCACTTCAGAATACTGAAACAGCAGCAATAATTAGTACTTATTGAACACCCACTGGATGCATGGTTAGTACCACATAGTAGACCACTGTGCAAATCTTTTAATAATTCTGCTACTGCAGATATCAGTGGAAAATAGATAGTTGAATAGCACTTTTATATTAGGTGGAAATGTATGTTTTTAGGCACGTAGAATTTAACTTTAATTTACAATTTTATTGTGCCAATTGGATTTACAAGGATTTATTCTGTCTTTCTTTGTCCCTCTGTCTGTCAGATCTTTCACTTGATTTACTTGATTACCTAGTTATCCCAGGTAAGTCTAACTGCCAAATTAAAATCAGCTACAATTTCTTTGGCATAATTATATGTCAAGTAAAAAATAATACTGATGTTAATGTATGGCACTTAGTTTTGACTATTATGTTGTTCAATGTCTAGTGGAACCATTTTTTTTCAGAGTCTAATCACAGAGCATATGACGAGCATACATTATATAAAACTCTTATTTCAGGGAGAAGGAAAACATTCAGACATACCAAATGTTAACAAAGAGGAAGAGGCACATTATTAAACTATTTTCTACCATTGGATGTTTGGTTTGTTTTATGCCTTTTAACTTTAACTATCCTAAAATTAATTATTAATATAAAAAGTTGGTTTGGGAGATGTGAGAAAGGGGGTCTTAGGTTGATAAGCAAGTAAATGACAAGTATGTTGTGATTTTTTTATGATTTCTTATCTCCAATATCCATATAAATAATGACAATACATATTTTCCTAACAAAGAAATCAAGATACAAGACAATTAAGTTGATTTTGCCAATGATTTGTGTTAATTTGAGTATAATTATAATAAATAAATAAATAAATAATAACACTGAAACAACTGAAACATGTACCTCAGAATTTTTGTAAGTATTAAAATAATTCAGTGCTTTTGTTTGCTCTTTGATGTCTTCTAAGTAATTAATATAATAATATATTGTTGCAAGTGTAAAAAACATGCATTTCCTAGAACACTGTTATTGAAGAAATGTTTTTGATCTTCTTCATTCATTTTTAATGAATAGAGTTGATTTGCTGTTTTTGCAATGGGATATAACACAAAGCGTCCTGACACATAAAGGGATGAGTAAACATCCCAGTGCACTCATCTTTTGATTTTACAATTGTTAATTTAAGTATTATGTTAATAAAATACTAAAGCCTTTGAAAAGGGAGTGACTTTGCCAAAATCATTCTACATAGAGATATTGATGAACAGTTTTTAATACAAGGTATAAGATATTGTAACATAGTTGAGTATTTATTTTAGAGATCCATAGCCAATTAAATGAAACTTATTTTTATGACTCTATGGACTTTAGTAGCAGTATAAATATTTAAATATGCAAACTCATTCACCTGCCCAGCATGAATGCTATCCTTTCTGCCATAAGCATCTTCACTTTCCAAATAATTTAAATATTTTTTTCTTTTAAAACAATTTCTCTTATCCAGGAAGCAGTAAGATAAAATCTCCTTTGAGCTTTTTTGGAAGATAAGGAAAAATAGGCATATCCATTTGGTTGCATATTAAGAAATCAATTAAGTAATTATGCCCTTTGCTATATTGTTTATATTTTTAGTATTTTAACACAAAATATCTTATTTCTGACAATAGATAGAATTTTTTAAAAGATCTGTTAACAAGATTCAAACAAAATAATTAATTTAAAAGAATATAAAATTATATTAAAATGCAGTATACTATTCTAGCTGCCCATTTAAATACTGAAAATAACACAAATCACAATTCCATTAAGTATTCAATAGCATTGTGACTATTACAGACTCTGTTATAGTCACAAGAAATATATATTTCAATAAGGAGGGATTTTATATTATGGTTTCATTTTATATGGGAAAAAGCATTTTTTCTGTTAACTCCAATCAGTTATTGGCTTTAATTGATCTATTACTGTGGCTTGCTAATGTGTTTTAATATCTCTGCATTTTAAAAAAATAGTATATATCTGAGCCAGCTTCCAAGACAGAGTTATACTTAAGTTAATGAGATATGTAGTCTCTCCTGACAGAAACATGTATTATTATGGTACTTGTATCTGGTAGGTGCTACTAACCTGCACACCAGGAATCAAATTCTTTAATATGGAGTGGAGGTCCATCAGAAATAGGTGGTTACTCATAATAATACCCTGAGGGGTTCTAAAAATTGAGATTTTTGAAAATCAAAAAAATCTTAGGGAACCAGGAATATATCATAAACCACAGAGACAATAAGAAATGAGAGAACAAGATATAAAGAAGATTATGTATGATTTCCAATGGAGTCACCGCTAAGAAGTATTCTCAGGGCTTCAGGTACAAACAGGCTGGTATATAGAGAAACCAGAAACAAAAATATATTGGTCATGATCCACATCTTTGGGAGGACCTAGGGGCAATATCTTGAAAACAATATTTACATTTGTAGTAAAAATACAATGAGTTTTCACTGGACATCATTCTTTCATTATGTAATATTAGCATTTCATTAAGTCTAATGGAAAAAGTAATATGACTTCAAAAGTACTAAGGATATTCAGCTAAAGTTTTTGTGTGGATGGAAATTTGTATGACATCATACATAACATACATAACAATGGTCCCCAAATTTTTGGCATCAGGGACAGTTTTTGAGGTGGAGGACAATTTTTCTATGGAGAAATATGAGGAGAAGGGGCAATGGGAATGTGGGGGAGGGATGTGCAGTTAAACTTCACTGTTAATATTATTCTAATGTATTTGTAGCTACTTCCCCGTGCTAGCATTACCACCTCAGCTCCACCTCAGATCATCAGGCATTAGAGTCTCATAAGGGGCATATAACCTATTCTTCACATGTACAGTTCATGATAGGGCTGCTCCTATGAGAATCTAATGCCTCTGCTGATCTCACAGGACATGAAGCTCAGGCAGTAATGCAAGCAATGGGGAGCAGCTGTAAATACAGATGAAGTTTTACTTGCTTACCTGCTGCTCGCCTCCTGTTGTGTAGCATGGTACCTAACAGACCGCAGACGAGTACTGGTCTGCTGGAGGAGATTGTGGATCCCTGAATTTAACACAACATACTCCTCTTTAAAATCTTCCCTCTTCCCTAAGTTCCCCACCCAAACAGCTGATTCTTGTCAGCATACCCACTTACAACTGATATCAATTGTGTTTCCTAACCTTTCTTTCTAAAAGTCTACCAGGTTCTTTTACCATTTAGCAAGACAAAGCTATTTAGGCAGGATTCAGAAAAAGTAAAATCTTGTTATTAGCCAAAGCCCAGTCAACAATTGCTGCTTAAGATCAACCCCTAAGTCTTTCCTTTTACTCCAGTACACGGGGTTTAGACCCCAAAATTTAAAACTAGTGTGGAGTGGTAGGTAAATAATTGCCTCTTCCTTCCCCTAATGTCAAAATCCTAATTTTCAGGACCTGCCAATATGTTACCTTATGTGGCAAAAAAATTCAGGTTGCAAGCAACTGAGATAATTCTGGTGTCCCCATATAATCACAAAGGTCCTTAAATGGGGAAGAGGCAGGCAGGAGAATCAAAAATAGAGAGAGTATAATGAGAAAGACTTGATGGAACATTTATGAACCAAAAAATTGAAGAAGCTTCTGGAAGCTGAAAAAGACACGAACACTGATTTCTCCAGTAGAGCCTCTGGAAAGAGTGCAGTTGACTGATACTTTTAATTTAGTCCAGTGAGAGCCACTTAAGACTTCTGACTTCCCGAATTGTGAGAATATAAATATATGTTGTTGCATATATTATTACCCTAAATTTGCAGTAATTTGTGACAGAAGCATTAAAAAACTAACATCATCTATTTCTTAAGTTTTATTTTATTTATTTTTTTGAGTTAGATTCGCACTTTGTCACCCAAGCTAGAATGCAGTGGCATGATCACAGCTACTGCAGCCTATACCTATTAGGTTCAGGCAATCCTTCAGCCTCAGCCTTCCAAGTAGCTAGAACTACAGGTGCTCACTACCACACCCAGTCAATTTTTAATTTTTTTAAATCTTTTTTGTAGAGACAAGATCTTGACATGTTGCCCAGGTTGGTCTCAAACCCCTGGGCTCAGACATTCCTCTCACCTCCACCTCTCAAAGTCCTGGGGTTATAAGCATAAGCCACCGTGCCTGGCCTGCTATTTGGAGTTTAATAGGAATTTTGACTTTGAAAATATTTCTTCCAGTTCTTTCTGGGAGTCACTAGAATGCGCTTCACACATGTTTTGGACAAATCCTTCCTTGGTACTACTAAGAGACATCAGTCATCTTCATCCTTTCCTGCTTTATATGCTACTCTCGGATGTCCACTGATAAGTCCCCACCATCAAATATTATCATAAATCTTTGAGCCCCATCTTGTCAGTACATCAAAGCTACTCAGATGTGCGTGCAGAGGATGTTATTTGTTTTTAAATATAGCTCTTATCCAGATTGTTTCAAAATTATTGCTTAAATGCTTAAACTATTTATACTGAGTATCGGTTTTAATTTAAGACACATTTGTAAGTTCATGAAGAAAAAATCTGATGTGTACAAGCATTCTGTCATATAAATGTGTCATAATTTCATGTTTTTTGATAGTTTTTAATTTTTATTAACAACAACCCAGAAATGAGTACATTTCTTACTGCATATTTATTAACATTTGGAAGTATGTGATTCTGGAAGTCGAAATGGGTCAAGAGGCATGAATATTTTTAATTTCACCAGATTTCTTTTCAGAATTTTCATCAACCTACTCTCTACCTATCTTTAGCACTTGAGATTTCTTATCTCATCATGATCTTGCCAACAATGAAGTAGTCAGATAAATTTGATAGTCAAAAATATTACTTTATTTGTGATCTAATTTTAATTTATTTGGTTATATTACTGGCAATGTTATGCTCTCTTTGGCAGCATATACTTAAACTGGTCATTTGCAACATTTTAATATACTTTTTAGTTTTAGTATTTGCTCTTATGTAATTTTTCTGTTTGTGCTTTTGCCTGCTTTTCTAATGAAATAATTTTCCCTATTTAATTGTTGATGAAGTAACCAAACTCTGTAAAATATTTAGAGAGGTTAATTCTGAGACAAATATGAGTGACCCAAGAGGTCCTGAGTACATTTTGCCTAAGGTGATTGGATTACAGCATGGTTGTATACATTTTAAAAGTTACAGACAAAAAACATAAATCAATACATGTGAGGTTTACATTTGTTGGGCCCAGAGAGGAGGAATGTCTGGAAGTAGAGGCTTGCGGGTCTTAAATGAATTCAAAGATTTTCTGATTGACAATTGACAGAAAGAGTTAAAACTCAGTCTAAAGAATTTAAAATCAGTAAAAGTTAAGATTGGAGAGGTTGTGGAAGCCTATGTTCCTATTATGTAGATGGAGCCTCTACGTAACAGGTTTTAGAGAGAATAGATGATATATGTCTTTAAATGTGTCAGACTCTACCTAGGGAAGGAAATTCTCTCCAGGGGCAAATTTCCCCAAGTGATAACTTTGCAGGGTCACTTCAAAATATATCAAAGGAACATATTTTGGGGTAAAATGTTTTTATTTCCTCTAGGACCTGCTATCTGTCATGTGATGCTGCATCAGAGTCTGGTTGGAATTTAGTGTCTTATTGCCTCAGTCTTTTTGTCAGTCTGATGATCTCCATTTTCATGTGAATGTTAGTCAGTATTTGTGACTAAAACTGCACAAGGGAGAGGTTATAAGGAGGCATGTCGCACTTCACTTTTCCTCATGGCCTGGGATTTAGGTCTTTAGATTTCCCTTGGCCTGATAGGGTCCAGTCAACTGGGGGGCTTGGAATTTTACTTCAGGTGTACAGAATGACAGTGAGTTCTTATGCAGTGATAATTTTAACCATATGTTACACTTGTTTCAAATGTCTTTCTTGTTTTGATAATTACTTTTTAATATATTTATCTTTTAAAGTACATGCTTATTTTAATTTTGTGCAGTTACATTTATATTTTTCTGCTTTCTTTTGTGTTTAGAAAACATCTTTCAACTAGTGACCATATGGATATTCAGTGTCATTTTTTGCTAGGTTTTGTGATGAATTAATCTTCTACAAGTACTTCTAAAAATCTCATTCTTGCCTTCTGTGGTATTCTCAGCTTTGAATTATCTTCTTATTTTTCTTGCCCTTTTCTATGCTACTTCAAGATTCTATCTCCCCATTCATCTCTGAAACATACTGTTACTATTCCTTGAGGTTCTACCTTTGATCCACCCTTTAGATATGATCTCTAACACCTGAGTGAACTTATCTACAACCATGCATTCATTTATTGTTAAATAAAGATTTTTTTCAGATACATATTTTCTACCCAGATATCTAGCTTCAAAACTGTGTGCTTTATTACTCAGCATGTACCTACATTGCACATTCCTATTCAAATTCATTTTATCTATAATCTTAGTCCCTCCTCTTTGAATTAAGCTACTTACACTCTTTTATTTCTTTTAAAAATTTTTATATGCAAATCCCTCTATTATCAATCTTTTCTCTATCTGTCCAGTCTCAATTTCTACACCTGCCTGAAGATATTTAAAATTCCTTAAACACACTAAGCTATTTCATATTTTCTTTCCTCTAGATGCAGTCATCTTTCTACCTAACACCCATTTCTTCTTCATCTTTCTTTGTTTTTTTGAGTTGGAGTTCAGCCTCAGCCTCAGCCTTCCAAGTAGCCAGAACTACAGATGTACACTACATGCCCCCGGTAATTTTTTTTATGTATTGTGGAGATGAGGTCTCACCAAGTTGCCCAGGCTGTTCTCGAACCCATGGGTTCACGCAAAGTGCTGGATTACAGACCTGAGCCACCGCTCCTGGCCAACACCCATTTATTCTTATGACACTCTCCCAAGCCCACTGCAGGCTGGGTGAAGTGCCTCGCATCTGTGCTCCTATCAGATCACTCACATTGGTTTTTTCTGTCTTTCTTAGTATTTGTCAAGTGTCATTAAGTTTTATTTTAATACGTCTCGAACAACCAGTATGATAAATGTTTTTTAAAAGGAAGAATTACTCATTTTCTTTTATTTCCCATTGCCCAGTCATGTGATAGACACTGAGTGAAATAGGCAATGAATAGATATTTGGTAAATTAAACTTAATTGAAAATGTACAGAAGTGGGCAACCCCCTCAGGGCCCCTCCAGCTGTGGGAGCTTTTCTGTCCTCTTAATAAATCCTGCTTTAAAAAAAAAAAAAAGGAAATGTACAGAAGCCTGTTAATACAATTACTATACTTTGTCCAGTAAGGCTTCAAATCCTGAGCCAAAATTAAATAAAAGGAATAATGGGCTTATCCAGGTCTGGCCATTAGTAAATGTGCATCAAAGATACTCACAGAGCAATGTCTATTAGTGTGAATATATTGTAGATTTAGGCTGTATAAGACATCAAATAGCTTTAGAATTATGTTGAAAAATTATGATAATGGCTGAGGAGTAGGAGAGAACTATACTAAATGAGGACAAGGAGTAAAAGACAATAGGAATTAACATGGGAAATTATACTAAGAGAAAAAAATGTATACTTGTCATCCAATCAGAATGTAAACTCTTTTAAGTTTCAAATGATAATAATTCATTTATAAATGTTTATCTAAATGCTACATTGTTACCTAATGAAAAAAATGTATATTAAATGCTCTTGAAGGACCATTTGTTGTCATACAAATATTTAATTTCCCATATTATAGCAAATTGAATTTTAAACATGTGGCTTTTGCAACAAAATTTGAGCTATGGAAAGTATTTTTTTTTCTTTTTCCAGATCCTATATTCTTAGTAACAGACTTTCCTAGATGGTTTTGTTTAGAAATTCCTTGAAAATGCCAGAATAAATTTTCTAAATTATATGATGACCTAAACATAAAATTTTTAGATCCTAGAACAAACATTAAAGAAGTAGTGATGTAATATTAATAAGTTATTGCATCTCCTCTTGTTGAATAGAGAGGAATAGAGAAAGACGGAATATATTCTAGAACACAGAAAGAAGGTCTGTGGTCAATGGCTTCTTCTGGCCTAATAGGAGTGATATATGAAGACATGTATGCTTTAGAGTTGAGAGATGAATATATCGAGGGTGTTGGGTTTGTCTAGAGTAAGGACATTGAGAATCATGTCTAATGATTGTAGTCTTACCAGGAAATGAAGAAACAATGGCACCTGTTTAATGAGACAAGCAGAGATAATGTAGAAAACAGAATGAGACCTGGAAAGATGGAAAGACCTGCTACAAGATAGACTAAGAACACTAAAAAATAATTTTAAAAAATGATTGATGAGGAAAAGTAAGGATTTGATACCAATTATGGTTTGATAGCATAATAGATAGGGCCTTTTGATTTTGGCCAACAATGCTTTAGAATCTAGAAGAAAATTAAGGGGAATGAGATTGAAATGTTGACTTAAGGTTGCACATGGGATGGCAGGTAGTAAGGAAAGTCCAGATGGTGTGAGGATGATAATGAAAAATCTTTAGAATAACTCCATGCCTAAGATGCAAAGTGCTGTCCATGAATGACTAGAGTTCAAGAGGAGTCATGGCTGAATTGTAGAGTTTGTTTGTTCCATTGAGATTTATTCCGATGGAAGTTGATATGAAGAAGAATGTGTATTGTTTCTTAGATTTTTATCTATTCAACTGTAATTAGTATCTGTTAACTCTTACTGGTAATTCTTATCCAAACTATTTAGATAGTGGATAGGAAAATATATTCTATGAATATATGTTATGAATTGGGTTCCCAGATACATTTTCAGCAGTGTAGGTAGAAAAATAAATGGTTAAAATGGGGCTGAAGTGACACACACAGGCTTTGGAAGTAGGGCACAGAGTTCCTCAGTTCCAGAGTGCCTAGAATGCCACAGGGTGAAATAAAAGTAGAGCCTTTAGATACCAAATTTTTCTTTGTATTTATTTATTTTATTTTAAAGATGTGGAGTATAATTTAGGATTAGGTATATAAATGGAGATATCAAACTTTTGTGATCATTATTTTTTTTTTAAGTTTTACTGGGTGCTAAAGAGAAGAATCACAAGCATATAAGTCATCAAATAATGGAACTGGAGTCAATATAAAGAAGATAATTCTGTATACAATTGATCCAGTCTGGCTAGTTAAGGACCAGGATTTTCAGATTCCTCTGAGTTAGACCTGTTGGAGAAGTAAATTTACTATAGGAATGAATTACAACAATATTTGAAGTTAGCCAATATTAACATGGAAGATTAGAATACTATGCCGTACATCCTGCTAGTATCCTTGAGAATGGCTATACACTTCCACTTCCTCAGTGTGGTCTTATTTCCCACATAAAATGGACAGCAAATAAAAATTCTGTTCAGTGATCACTTGTGTAATCTATGTAAGAAATTAGAATCATGTGTGTGTGTGTGTGTGTGCGTGTGTGTGTGTGTGTGTATTTTAGCAGCAGACTGTGTGCATATTTTTAGAACCCTCTGTTTATAAACTCCCATAACTGTATGTATATTTGGTCACATTCCAACTGTGTATCTAGTTTACAACCTTTCTGCAAAATGTGGACTTTACGCTGTATAATTAAAACTTTTTCATTTATAGCCTATGAAATGTGAATGCAAATTTTCATAGTATATTTTAAGAACTATTGTTAGCTACTTTTTTTTTTGAGTTACCATTTTCTGAAATGTTTGTATATACCATTTAATCTTTTATATTTCTCTTTAAACTTTTTGTGGATACACAGTGGGACACAACTATAAAATGGATACTTTTTTCCTTGGGAAGTAGATTTAAAATATATTAAGTAAGTATTATAGCTCCTTTAAGACATTTGTATAGAAAAGTGGGCAGCAGAAACTTTGGGCACTGAAGCCAGAAGCATTTTTTTGAGAATATGTAACATAGGGAGACATATTTAAAATAATATGGCCTCTTTTTTATTAAATCAAATGATATTAAATTAAATGACCAAAATATCTCTGTAAACTAATGGTGCACAGCAATTCTTGGACTTTTTCTTTTGTTCCTTTTCCTTTCTTTTCATTCTTTTTTTTTTTTTTTAATCTAGAACATTTACTTTCTTTTAAATGTGATGTGCTAAAGCTGCCTCAAGGCATAACTTAAGAATGAGGAAACTTCGAATTTTTCCTTTTCTTTTTTTTTCAACTTTCAGCAATAGTGAGTATCATATAGACACTTAGAAGAACTGTTAAGGACAATGATTTTATTTTTTAGAGTGATCAAATCTTGCCCCATTATTGAAGATATTTTCTAGTTGATTGTATTTTCTTATTCTCTCACGAAGACTCAAAGAGAAGCACTTTGTGAGGGTAGCCCCTCATGATGCTATGTGCGTTTCTTGTTACCAGGGCAACAGATTATGGTCATTTTCTCCCAGTGCCATAGAAACAAGAGTACAACAAATGTAAATTGCCTATAATTTTCTCATTCTCATAATTTGCATTCACACTTAACATGAACAGAGATGTACAAAAACAGGTGTGATTCATAGCAACTTATAAAGATTTTAAGCCTTAAATCACTATGATTCTAAATGCATAATAAATTTAAAATAAAAAGAAAACTCCATAAAAAATTAATTGTGTTATTTTAAAATATTTAAAGTTGAATCTAATATATAACCTTTAAACCAGTTTTAAACTTTTTACATTAAACAAAGTTCTAAATCCTGCATTATACTTGGTATTTCCTTTGTATTCTTGATCGCTTCACAAAAATACATTTATTAAATGGCATTTTATATGAACTCAATCTACAATACTGTAACCTTTCTCTGGTACCGTGCCAGCTACCAGAAAACTATAAATCCTCTGTAGTTTGTTTTGTATTCTTCCAACAATTGTAACTTATTAACCAAAATGTGAAATTTTCATTTAGATTATTAATGCATTTTGTTCATTTATTCACTCAAAAATTTGTAAGCAAACTACCGAGGGGTTTGTGGTTTTGGATCAACAACAAAAACAGGAGAAGCAAATAGTGTAACAAACATAGGATGTGTAGTTATAGGATGAGGTTTTAATTTAATAATATTTAACAAAATATACACTTGAACAAGTCATTTTGTCATTTTGAGTCTCAAGTATTCATCATATAAATGGAGAGAATAATGATATCCACTTCAATAATTTTTTTCTGAAGGACAAATGAGATAATACAAGTGAAATTATTTTGCATTTAATAACATTTTATAAATATTAATATTATAACATAACTTTTGAAAAATTTGTAATGTTTTAAGGGTAGTTAGACAAGTATTTTCTTTTTCTTTTTCTTTTTTTTTTTTGAGTTGGAGTTTCACTCTGTCACCCAGACTGGAGTGCAGTGGCCGCTCCCGGCCACCGCAGCCCTGACCTGCTGGGCTCCGGGATCTTTCCGCCTCAGCCTTCCGAGTAGCCGGAATTACAGGCATGCGCTACCACATCCGGCTGATTTTTTGATTTATTGTAGAGATGAGGTCTCGCTGCCCAGGCGGGTCTCAAACCTACGGCTCAGGCAATGCCACTCACCTCAGCCTCCCAAAGGCGCGGGATTACAGGCTGAGCCACCGAGCCCGGCTAGACAAGTATTTTCAGTTGCCCTTCTGTATTCATGGATTCCACAGCTGTGGATTCAACAAACCAAAGATAGAAAATATTTGAAGGAAAAAATTCCACAAAGGTCCAAAAAAGACAACACTTGAGTTTATCATATGTCAAATACTGCATTAAACTCGTGGGAATAAGCAATGTGTACAGCATTATATTGGGTATTATAAGAAATCTAGAGATTAGTTAAAATATTTGGGAGGATGTGTATAGGTTGTACACAAATATTATGCTCCGAAAACATTTTGCCTTTATTTAGTTCCTATTGTTGCCCTGAAGTCACAATGTGGAACTGCCTCTTGTCTGCAGAAAGAACAGTGATGTGATTTTGATTTGTCCTCTTTATTGTTATCCTTCTTTCCCTAGGACTCCAGAATTTGACCGAATGCAGTTAGGACGAGAGATTCTCTAAGAGGCTATCAAATCAACATACACATAGTGGTCCTTCATCTCTCCAGACTGAGACTGAAGTGCTCTTGGTTTGGAGACTAGCTGGCTATAGAACAAAAGTGACATCTCATTTTTCCTTTTTGCTAACTCCAGACTGCTTTCTGAAAACTGAGGAAAGGTTGCAAACTGGTCAAATCCACTGGCCAGGGTCTCTTATTATTGGTAGACTCAATCTACAAACATGATCTATGACCTAGCTCCATAATCTTATCTTTCCAGAGGATTCCATATTTTTCAGTAAATAATTATAGGTGTTATCTGAGGGGAATGCATGAGGTGGGCTTCTTGTTTTATGTAACAAACACAAGTAGGATTAAATTGTCATATTTAATCCATAGAATCCACTTAGAAGTTTTTAAAGGCAACTAAAAAAAATTGACAAGATTATAGAACACCAAAGAATTAGCTGGGAACCACTAACCACTCCAGAGAAAATAAAAAAAAATTCAGGTCTATAGTAGTAAATTTTGATAGAGTTTTTAGCTTACATAGAATTTAAATGTATTCAGCTTAATATAAACTATTATTCTCCCCTCTCTCCAACTACAATATTAATTACATCTCCATTTAGGAATTAATATTTCTACCTTGATTTTGCTTTTATATTCCAGAGTCATTTTTTGTTTTTTTTTTTTTTTTTAATTTAGTTACTTTGCTTTCAGTTAGGTTGACAATTCCTGATATCAGGACAAAACATACATTGAAGAGTATAATCAGTCAGTTAGAAATGGTTATAAAATGTAATACTTCTTTCTTAACTATCAAGTATGTTGACTATATTTCTGTTTATCCCTTTATTTCAAAATACATTCAAAATTATCATTGCAAAAATCTGTATAAAATTGGAACTGCAATTCAGCCAGCATTTGGGAGAAATGTGTAATGTCATTTCAAAATGTAAACAAACTCAGGTTTACACAGCTGTCATGAGGGGAGTTTTTGTTAAGTTCGTGTAATCAAGAGTTACAGAACACTTCGTAAGTGAATGATCCCTATAGTGCTTCTGCCATTACTAAAAAAGTCTTT
The DNA here is from genome assembly GCA_027257055.1 of Cephalopachus bancanus. Lineage (NCBI taxonomy): Eukaryota > Metazoa > Chordata > Mammalia > Primates > Tarsiidae > Cephalopachus > Cephalopachus bancanus. Next base: position 3,303,043 of record JAPVLO010000173.1, on the reverse strand, counting down.
CTCTTAGGACTCCTCCTATCTCAAACTGCAAAAATACCACTGAAAATGAACAGCTAGTCTCTAAGACATTTGAACTTAGCATAGTCACATGAGTCAGTACATTTTATGCTTATGCAGTTAGAGGTTAGCACGAATAAAGACGTGATGAAATCATGCTGGAATTCCAACCCTCTGAATTTCCATCCTAGCACTACTTCCATTTTATAAGGAAGATGCATGAAAGGTATTTATAGTTCATTTCTATAGGGATTCAGCCACAATTTTCTATACGAAGTCATTAATGACGAAAAGCAGGAATGGACCATTAAGGCTTTAAGTTTTCATTTGCAGTCCTGATTTAAAACCAAAACCCTCTTCTAGTCCTTTTATTCTATGCCAGGTTATTCATATACTTGGATAGAAAATAAAACAAAGCAAAACATTTTTTCACTAATCACCAACTGAAATTTAACACTTCCTTCAGTTATGACTATACACCCCAAAACCCCATGTCTACATCAGCAAATCTGTTGTTATTTACCAATTGAGATTACATATTTTTCCTGTTGTTATAGATATCACAAAATATTATTTTTTGCCACTTTGATGTTATAGTTGGTAATAAACCAACAACTATATCTTATTATTTTATTGTTAAAAATTAAATATATTGCTATATAACAATTTTTGAAATATTTTGATGACTTATTTTAGTGTAATTGGTGTCCTTTTTTAATCCTATGCATTTTACTTTATGGATTTGAATGGACTATTATAAGAAGTTTGTAGGCATTACCAAACTGTTAGAGGGGTCCATTGGAGAAAGAAATTGAAAAGACTCTTGCTCTACACCCACATACTAGTCTTGAACCACATAGAAGAATAAAATCACAAAAGGATAAAGCTCAAGAAAATTTCCTCAATATGACTGAAGGACAGCTTCAGATAGAGGTTATGGACTCAGAATTTGAACAAAAATTACAATTTATTCCACATCACACACAAAAAAGTTTTATAACTCCATAACTTTGACTCTGTTAAAGCAAACATTACATTAGCCAAAATTAAGCAGGCAAAGAAAGCTTTATGCAGGCCATTGCAATATGAGAAAGGGAAGAAACCACTGAAACAAAAGTTGGGAAAGTTTTAAGAGATGGAGTGGAGGAATCTCATGACACTTGTTTTTGCTAATTGATCTTACCTAAAGGAAAAACAAAAACAAAACAAAAATTTCTCTTATCTTAATGAGAGAAGGTAGTTTTTACAAGTTGAAGCAAGGCCACTGAAGTTAAGCTCCCACTCCTCCACAGAATTTGGGAGACAGGCACACTATCTTCCTTGATGTATGTCTAAGGGATGGTCCTTGAGAAAGACATTCCTGGTTTGTAAAACCTGTAAGAGGCTTGTAAGAAATGATTTATGTCTCAAGAGGGAAGGTAAACAATTTACAATTCCAAGTTTTCTAACAATATATGACTAAAAATATGGGGATCAGGGCTAGAGCAGGAAGATGCTTATCCTAAATTTAGCTGATGGGAAACATGTAGACCTGCCTTGCCATCTTCAACAGCTACTAATATAATTACATTTTATAAAGTAGAATGAGAGAATTCAACTCCTACAAGAAAGACTATTTCTGAGTATAGGTGTGTGTGAAAAAGAAATTGTGTAAAAGTGGTGTGTGTGATATTTGGGGAAAATGGACAATACTATTAAACAGATATAAATTGGAATTTCATATGAATACCAGAAAAGCCAAACCAGTAATGAATTAATGAAGTAATGAATTCCTGAGATCTTGAAAGACTCATAAAAATTTTGCTTTGGATTGTTTACTAGATTGGATCAAATAAATTACTAAATAAAACAATGTGGTTTGTCAACAGACCTAGGTTTTTCTAGCTATGATTCTTTCTTTTAATTACCATGCATTTTTCAGTCTGTCTCCAAAGAAATGATACATCATCTAATCTCAGTGTAGGCACTCATTGTACCACAAAAAAAAACTAGTAAGTTCAATGCCATTCTTGATTAAATAATCACCTTTTCAGAGCAAAGCCAAGAAGCACTTTTTTCTTCCTCCCTGCAACAGGGACCACAGCCTAATTCTCATTCCTAATCACTGGATCAAAGGTTAGTATTTGACCAACCTGACACTCCTGATAAATCATTCTGTTTTCCTGCTAAAACTTCAGGTTTTTGACATGCCTTGATTATTCACATTCATGACCGAATCAGCTATTTTTACCCTTGGGTATTTCTTGTTCTTCCTATTCTATGCTACATTTTTCACAGTATTCCCTGATCATAATATCACAATCAAGTAATAAATTAACAAACGACAAATTTTAAAAGTTTTAATTTTTCTTTTAGGAATCAGTAATTTGTGATGCTGTTAAGAATTACAAAATTAATTTTTAAATGAGTACAAATTTTTAGGGTTGTCATTTAACTTGTAATCTTACCTAACCTTATGATTCCTGCTGGTGTTATTATAATTATTTTATTCCAGGAAGAAGTAAAAAATTTGTGATGGCAAATTTAAACTCGAACTTCTTCGAACAAAAACTTGTTTCTTTTTCTAGAAAATTAAAACATATACACCTTCCAAAGTCTTACTTTTGAATAACAACAGAGGATAGGAGTCTCTTTGAGACTGAAACTCTGAATTATGATAATTTATGTATTATTTTGTCTGAGAATTGCCCACCAGATAGTTTAAGACAGAAGGAGGTGGGGAAAGAAGCCATTATGTTTTCTGTTTTTTCAATGTAAATGAAATTGCTGGTTTTTGGCCAAAAGGGGGCAGGCATTTCCATGATAAAGAGAGAGATCTGCTACAATTCAGGAAAATAATGGTTAAAAACAAGATAGAGCTATTACCTACTCTAGGACTCTATTTCTGCAGAAAAAACTCCTGGGTACTTCTAATAAGAAAAATATACCAAGTGCTTCCTGACAGGAACAGAGTGAGCCTTTGTTAGTCTGGACTTTTCTGTCACTCACTTATAGATAATATCAAGCACTGTGACAGAGACAAGGTGTATGTGACTGCTGCTCAGGCAATGGAGACTGCAAGCCTCTAATTGAATTTCTCTCTGAGAAAAAGAGATTTTTTAAAAGTAACAATTTGTCAAGTAGAACTGATCAGCTAATTGTAGGAAATTTCTCAGTTTTTGTAGAATCAATCTTAGCTTTGTACTCAAGTCTTTCCCTCACAATATCCATTTGCAACTTCTGTACAATATGCTTGTGTATTCTAGAGCAAAATCCTTTTTTTTAGTTTCTAGAATGTTATTTATGAAATAAATCTTCATATAAGGGGTGGAGTAGTAGAGTTATCACAATATTTAAAAAGCTATCTAATGAAATATTTAAAGTATTGTTTTATTATTGCTGTTGTGCTAATCACATATGTTTATGTGTCTATAGTTACAATCACTTATCCTTGTTAATGCCATTTATAACAATGTTGAAATTCTATACTGTCAGTCATGATGCATCATCAACTTTTCTTTTGCATGAAGGCACAGAAGGCACATAGTGTTTTTGTCTTCATGTCTAACTGGAAATCTCTTCCGAAAATGGAAACTTCCTACTTTGCATACATGTCTTTATTTCCCTCGCCGTGTTCGTTAATATGACTGATTTTACATTCCTGTTACTCTATCAGAAAATATAGGCAGATAATAATCGCAATTTCTTTGTTATTTTTTTAAGTGCTGGCAGAGGTAGGAGTGTTCTTTTGCTTCAAGATCCATTCATTACAGAAATAATAATGACTTCTGCTTTGGGTGAAGACCTAAGTAAAGGCAGTCTATTTGAGTTTAATATGGGTGATGGTGGATGAGTCATTTCTTTACATTTGTATACTAGATAGACACTGTTAGGATTTAGGATAGTATAAATTGGAAAGCTACAACAAATAAAGATTTGTTTTTTCCTCTTGTATGCAAATATTTTATATTTTGAACAAAGTTACCAAAAAGACAAGTTAAAATGCTTACAAAGAGAGAACTTTCCACAGTTCCTCACTCCACACACATACAAAAAAATCCATGAATAGTGAAAGTTTAATTCTATTTTTTCTTTAGATAGAGTACAATGTTAGTGATCATTTGTGAATCAGTATATCAATCTATTAATTTTATATGACTATAAAGAAAAATTACTAGTTAAATTTAGCTCCAGATATTTTAAACTCATATTTTTTTTTGTATACTCAGAAAATGACATCTACTTTCTCTAGCTCTCTTCTGTATATGAGAATCTGTCAATCATGTTGCAAGATGTTTCATATCTAAGTGTATCTGTCAGGAAGTACTATTCAAGATCCAGTGTAGTTATTCTTTACAAAGGACTGAAGTGAATACTTTTGGAAATATCAAAAGTAATTACTAGGCCCAAAAATGTGTGTATGGGTTTGAAAAATAAAAAGTAAAGTTTGGAATTATATTGTCAAGTTCCAAACAATTTAGAGGTAAAAATAAATTTTTGAAGTTATTTTAATATTTAAGTGGTTTAAAAATGATGATGTTTTCTCTTTTGCTCTTAAGAAGAAACTTATTTCAATAGGACTATCTGAAAAAGCTATTTGCCAAATGGCTTTCTTTCCACTATTTAATGAAAACTTGAATCTTGTCCTCTTTTCTAAAAGGTAAAGATGTTTCAAGAAATCACTCAAATCTTTTGCTTACTATTCCAGAGTGACATTGATTGCTTTTGAAATCCTAAAGATAATAGATAAATTAAAACTATTCTTTTATTATCATCTTAAATGAACCTCAGCTTCTATATTGTTTTTTCAGAGATGAATAGAAATTATTGGTGCATGATCAACAGTTTTGTGAACAACCAAAACCCCTACTAAACAGGTAATCAAACTGTTTATAAAAATTAATTATAACTTGTAATACTTTCTTTTTAACTGTGTATTATCTATTTTGTAAACATTAAATTGCATTTATAATAAAAATTTAATTTTCTTTATTTTTAGTATATATAAAGATATCCAAATAAAGATATCTATATAAAGTATATATAAAAACAGTACATTACAAAGTTAAAAATGCTTTAAAATCTCAAAACTCTACATTTTTCATTTATTTTTCTCAGTCTACAAAAGGCATGGCTGTGAAAATCTTCTGCCCTCTCCAAATTTGGTACTATTTTAATTCCATTTTATAGATGAAGGATTAGAAACTCAAAGATGTTAGGTAACATGTACAAAAAATAATTTTCTTGATGCAATTTTTACTTTCATGAGTTAATCAGGATTATATTTATTTTTGAACACATTTCCATCTGCTTGCTTTCTCAATACCTCTGTTCAATATACGGAGGGAGTGGACGATTTTGGCTCTCACCAATGCTGTGAATTCACTAAAGTTCCTCAACCTCTCTGTGAATTATGCTTCTCCTTTCTAAAATATGTATTTTAATAATAACATCCCTGACAATATTTTATGATTTGAAATATTCCAAAATGATTTGCAATCTGCAGTGGAAAGCATTTATTATAAGTTAACCCTTTATTCCGTCATATATATAACCCTTATTTAGTTCTGTGTTTTCAACGCTAGTGTAGGAACTTATATTAATGTAGTTCTGCATTCAAAGTGTTTCAGAGTCCTCAAAACTGTATTAGCTAACTTCAATTCCTATTATGATGACCTTGGCCTAGGAGTCATTTGTATTAATTTGCCATTGTTGTGTAAAAATTTACCACAGATTTAAAAAATCCATGTATTTGTTAATAGTTTCTATAAGTCAAAAGTCTGGACAATAACTCAACTGAGTCCTTTGCTCAGAGTCTAACAAGACTGAAATTAAGATGTCAGGCAGGCTGCATTCTCATCTGAAATGTTGACTATAGAAGCATCCATTTCCTAATTCACTCAGGTTGTTGATTACTGAGGTCCCTGTTTTCTTGCTGCTTGTCAGTTGAGGGTCACTTTCAGCACCTAGAGACCCTCCCTCAATCCTAACTATGTTACCCTCGATATTAACCATGTTACTCTTGCAAAACTTGACAGTTTATGTCTTCGAAGTTAGCAAGATAATTTATGAGATCAGAAAAAAATTAAGCCTGCTTTTAAGGGACTTTGATTAGCACATGCCTATCCAGGCAAAATCCCTTTATCTTTGCAATATAATATAATATAATCATGGTGCTGATATCCCACATATTTACAGGTCTCACTCATACTAAAGGAGAGGGAATTATTCAGGGTATGACAAGCAGGGGGCAGGAATCTTGGAGACATCTTAGAATTCATCCTACCTATCACAACATGCCAGAGTTATTCGATTTGGACATAGAGGACGGTGACAGATGTATCTTTTTCACAGAGGGCAATAAGGTAGGCTGGATTTGGAAGGTGAAATGAAAAAGAAACAAGTGATATGCTCCCCAAGGAGGTAGACTCAAAGGCTGCTATCACTGAAAACTATACTTTGACTTTGTGAAATTAGCCAGTCTTGACAATCAGAATATGAAAGACATGTTGAATTATCAAATTATGTTTAATGTCTCCTATATTGGTATTAGTCTCTGATATCACAAGACAAGACAAATTGCAATCCAGAGATATGACTAAAGAATGTATCAAAATAGTTATGATGATATTAAAGGAAATAGGATCTCAATATTTTGAAATATTGAACCAGAGACACATGCCCTTAGAAAATGGCAGAAAACTGTCTGCATTGATGACTCAGTCCTTGAAAGTTCATATTAACAAATGAAAAATATAATCAATCAGCTATTCTTAGTCATTTCATATTTGATTTTTCTGCCACAATGACTTTCCTCCTTCTTACTTCTGTAGCTCAGATTGGGAAATGACTGTCTGCAGTTGTATTATGTAAAAAATAGACCACACTTTGATGGATCATTATTACTTATTAAATGTTTAATAGGCTGCGAGACTCACTCTAAGCTCCATTTCCCTTGGTGCATATAGTGTTACTTGTTAGGGAATGAATACTATCAGTTCTTGGAGAGTTTTATAAATAGCATTAGGAAAAACTTTTTCAAGATACTTACTATTTTCTCCTATTTAGCTTGCACTGAGTTGAATTTACAAGCATAAATTCTCAATGGGGAAAATTACTGAAGTTAAATAGAAAATAGTGAAGAGAAAAAATTCTTAACTATATATAAAAAAACTGAAGAGTTAAAGATATATATATATATATATATATATTCTGTGATCCTCACAATCTTCAGTGTATTAGGAATAGAGAAAGGTCACTGGGCTCAACAAGCACCCCCCTGCTGTTTTCCTCATCGCTGGTTTCCTGTTCACTCTCTATACACTCGTCTCTTCTCTTTGTCTAATACATATTGACTTTCTTATTTCACAGTCTCTGTGATATTTTGCAGCAAGGGTGGTAACCCTGAAGATTTTCTTTCACTACAAAACAAAGGTCGTTCCTCTGAAGATGTTTCATATATTCTCATTTTAAAGTGTTGTTTAGAAGGGGAAGGAATTCTACAGATAAAGGTAATACAGCTTTTTATAAAAAGTCCTTTCTTTAAAAGCCCTTATGCAGGTTTTATAGAGTTTGAGCATATCTTGTGCATAAATGTATGTACAGTTTATAATTATACATAAAATGAATGTTTACCCCACTTTAAACATGTATGTTCTTGCATCCTGTGTGCACATGTATGTATATGTGTGTGCATGCACACACACACTTATTCATGCACACATACCTAAACCTGAATGGAATGAAGGACTAACAGAGTTTGATTTTCTGGAACTAAATGTCACAAATTCAGTAGGGTCACATGGCTATAACCAGAAAAAAAAATTTGTCTCAGTCTTTTTCTCACTCTCAAGAAATATCATGTGGGTCATGTTTTCGTTTTACTTGTCTGGAAAACAAGTGTTTCCTCATTTGTGTGTTCATCATCACAATTCCTACTGTAATTTTCCTTTTTTTCAAATATTTATTAAGTACATATTAATAGCTTTCCCTTAATGTAAAGGATCCTGAAAAAAATATGTTGAACAAAAGGACTGTTTTCTTTCAGACGCATTTTTAATCCAGAAACCTCCTACCTGGAGAATACTTTCACTTTCCAATATGGAGCTAAAACTTTTGAGTATCATTGAATCCCTTGATTTCCTCTATTTCTCTTTATCCTAATTTCTTCCTGTTTCAACTTTTCCCAAAGCTCAAGCCTTTAAAAGCTTCTTGGAGCTGACCCTCCACAGAAATGGACTCTCACACTTAATCTATTGTATCTAGTTTGGTTATGATTCCAGTTATCATTGGGAACATGATGGTACTCTTCTGTTCTCAGGATCTCCCATCTAAGTACATAGTTTGTGTTTGTGTTTCACCTTAAAATTGTCAAATTTAGTAAACTAATTTGTAAAGAGGACATCTAGTTCAATGTGAATGTCAGACAAACAATGGATAATTGTTTATATAATTTGAAATTTTAGATAAACATATAAAGTCAGTTAGTTTAAGCATCTTCCATGCTATATTAGGAATTATTGCTTGCAATGTTTCTTTTCCATGCAACACATTAGGAGATTTTATTCTTTATTTAGAATGTATCTCTCCTTGCTTGTTCTCACCAAAATCTTCTCAACTAGTTTAGCATGGTGTCTAATGCCACACATCATAACAAATAAAACATTTTGTATCATCTTTGGCAAGCAATCCAATCTCTTTTTATTTACTTCATCTGCAAAAGGGGATAATAATACCAGTATATTCAAATTAGAAATAAAGTTATATGCATATATTGCTGTCAACAAGAATTTTCACAGACTTTTTTCACTCATAATATTATTTTTATAATTAGCAATAGAACTAGCTGTCTTTTCTTCCTGAATATCATTATATCTCAGTCCTTGAGAACTAGATCTTATATAATTTTTGAACAGAACATGATCAGATAAAAGTATACATATGTCCTAAAAACAGCACTTTTGAAGTAGAATTCAAGTATCATATAATTCACCAATTTAAAGTGTACAATCCGATGGTTTTCATATAATCACAAAAATGTGCTGTTATCACTGATATATATTTATATATTTTAATTGAAAAAATGCGGATAACAAATGCATGCAGATGACAAAATAAATCAAGAGATGCAGAATATTATACAATGACTGAGAAGTCTTGCTTTTGTATCCCATCACCAGTCTCCTGTTTCTTTTTAACCTTTTTTTTTTTTTGAGACTAGGTCTCACTCTGTAACCCTGGCTGGAGTGCAGTGGCTCTGGCATAGCTCCCTGTAGCCTAGACTCCTAGGCTCACATGCTCTTCCTGCAGCCGCCATCCTATGGAGATGGAATTACAGGTATGTGCCACAGCGCATGGCACCCTTTTCTTTTTTCTATCCCGAAAGGGAATTACTGTTAAGAGTTACTTTCAAAAAAATTGTCTCTGAATTTATATGCATATGCACATGGAAATTAAAGAATGGTATGTCTAGTTGTGGGTCTTGTTTTTTTTCACTCAATAGAAGATATCTTGAAGATTTTTTTTTTTTTTTTTTGAGTTGGAGTCTCACTCTGTCGCCCAGACTGGAGTGCAGTGGCCGCGCAGCCTTGACCTGCTGGGCTCCGGCGATTCTTCTGCCTCAGCCTTCCAAGTAGCCGGAATTAAAGGCATGCGCTACCACGCCCGGCTGAATTTTTGATTTATTGTAGAGATGAGGTCTCGCTGCCCAGGCGGGTCTCGAATCCGCGGGCTCAGGCAATCCACTCACCTCAGCCTCCCAAAGGCGCGGGATTACAGGCTGAGCCACCGAGCCTGGCTTGAAAATCTTTTTATATAAGTGCATATAATTATTATTCTTCTGAAATATTTCATTACTTACCGCTACATGAATATACCATGTTTTGTTTAAAATGATTTCTACTGATGATGTTTAGCTTGTTTACAATAATTTGCTATTATAAATGTTCCAACTATAAGCATTTTTGTTTATATATCTTATTAACATTCACATGCAAGTATACCTACAAATTAAATTCTCAAAGTTAAATACATAGATTAAGCAGTGTGCATTTTTTGTTGATGAGTGTCATGAAGATGAGATACTGAACACAGTTACCTGTCTGTATTTCATAAATCATGTTTGGCAAATAAGATTTCTTAGCTCCTAAGCTTGTTTTATATCCTTCTCAGCAACACACAGATATACATATACCAGCCTACTAGTGTTTTTCGGAAAAGTCACTCAAATGCCATTAATTGTATAATTGCTTATATATAATGTCACAAATTTTACTTTTCTTGTAAAGAACATTTTCCTGTAAGGAGCTCGTATGTATACTTTTAATGTTGGATTAGAGAGAAAGGTAGAACATGACTTGGAAATGACAGCACTTCATACTGTACTGGAACAAGAAAAGACTATAGAGATATATACCTTTGTAAAGCATAAAAATATGAAAATACTCCATTTGGAGAAAAATCGTAATTAGGAAATAATTATGTAGATCAAAGCATGTTTACCTAGTTCCATTCAGAATCCCAAAGGAAGTCTGCTTGTCAGTAAAGTCAGTCCATTTCCATTGAGCCTACTTCCCTATGCACGTGTCCAGATATTGCAATGAAAATTCAATAGTGTTACATTGCAACTAAGATTGCACTTCAATTTCAAAAATAAACAATAAATTATGAGACATTTGAAGAAAGAGCATAGCAATAAAGAAAAATATAATGTAAGTAAACAGAACATTCACCTAAAGAAAGAATACAGCAAGAAAAATAAATATTTTAAATTTGTAATTATTGATCTTAGATATATTCTAAAATATATTGTATTCAAAAATCAAGACTTGAGCAAAAGTAATATGAGTAAGTTACAGTTATAATTTCTAAAATTAAAACTAAAAAATCATTTAGAAAAGTGAATAACGATTAGTAGAATGAACAAAACTGAAGATTAAATTTAGTATGTTGAAGACAGACCCAAGTATATATTCCAGAATATATTTTTTAAAAATCAGTTGAAAAAGTTTAGGGAACTTTAAGAAATAGAGTAAGTTATTTCACAGTGACCTAAAATAATTTAATAAAATTTTCAGAAATAAGACAGAAAAATAAAGAATATTATTTTTTAAAAACTTTGAAGACATTTTCAAAAGCCAAATTAAAATTGAGTTGTTTAAATAAAAATAGCCAACTAAGTGCCAAACAGTTTGAATGAGAAAAGTGCCAGAGCCTAATAGGGTTTAAGAGCAGCATCTGCAAAGAAAGCTCTTGAAATCTTTCTTAAAGAAAACACAGGTTATCTAAATGGAATGAGAATGAGATTGGCATCAGAACTTGTATTACAATGAATTCAGAAGAGAGTTGAGCATTACCTTCAAAGTCCAGAAGGATAGTTTTATGAATCTAAAATTCTGTATCCAAGTAAATCAGGTAGGGAGAATTTAGCTATTAAAACAAAAAAGGAAAACAGGCTAATAGAAGTGTACGTGCCCAAGGTTTTATTATTCTCACATAACAAAAGCTGTAAGGAAATGACTCTTCCTTAGCAATCCTGCATGTCTCCATATTGCCCATGTAGGCACAGCTTAAGCACAGGCTGTCCCATACCCTGGCAGAACACCTGGTGATGCTTCCTGGAATGTGACAATTTGGACTGACTTCTGAGCAATTGTATGCAGACATTTCATATCCACCGTCCTGCTATTGGTGAGATGCTGAACTCTTCACCTTACCCACCATGGACTGAAGATCTCCCTAACCTATAGAAATACTTGGCATCATGTCATCTGGCCCCTCTGGCTCAGTGTCATCCCCGGGAGTGGAGATGTAGCAAGCTGATCTGGCTTATGCTATCTGTGTAAACTGCCCACACACAAATGACAATGCTCTCATTATCATTTTATACACCAAATCCATGGGAGTGACAAGTCAACCTAGCAGCTATGGCAGAGTTAGCATACTACTGTTTTATAGAGTACTTGGCCACTTGAACAGTCAAAGCATTTCAGTAGTGTTGAAAGGGACCCAGATGCTTTGTTTTGATCTTTGGTCTACATATCATGTTGACTTTTTCTTATTCTTTTGGTCACAGGATGGTTCTTACTGCTGTTGACTAGTTTTTCCAATTATATACAAGAGATTCCGAGGTTTGGAGAAGGCAGATATACAACATCTGCTGAGGTTTTTTAAAGTTTGCTTTTCTTCGGGAGACACAGTTTTTTTCTTGATATGTCTCTCTGCTAGCAGAATTTCACTTAGGTTCACCAGATGTGACTGTGTTTCCCAGCCATTCATAGCTGTCAGGAAGCTGAGAATTGAGTACTGAAACTAAATTTCACTCTCCTAAGGCTTTATATTAGAGGCTGACAAGGGAACCTGGAGCGGGGAAAGGGTATTAAGTAAACCAGTCATATTCTTTGTAACACCAACCAAACTAAGTTTAAGGACAAAAATAGAGACAGTTTTAGGCTAGGCACAAAAATACTCAGAAAATCTTCCTTTCACAGAAAATTATTGGAGAAAAGAATTACTTGAAGGTGTACACATATCAAAAAGAAAAAAAGTGAAAAAATTAAAAACAAAAGAAGCAAGAAGTTTTGGAATTAAAGAAATAATAAACCCAAACCAAGAGTAGATTTTTTTTTAATGTGAAATGTTCAAGGAAATTTATAATTTTATAGTGAGTACAATTTTTCTTCTATTAATAGGACGGAAAAAGTAATCTAAAACTATAGCAAGAATAAATAACTATTTGAAAAAGCCTTGATCCATCTATCTCCCTCCAAAAAACGTAGTATGATTTTTAAGCAATCAAGAGACACATATTTACTGATTTCATTTTTTATGAGTGATTGAAATTGTTCAAACGAAGTAAAGAGTAGTTGCTTAAGCATGACATTGTGGTTTTTGTATATTGTATTTTTGTTTGCTCAATTAACATACAAAACAAAGCATTCTACTAAATTGTCCTTTAAGAATGTAAGTTTTGCCAAAAGGTGGCTGAAGCCTGTAATCCCAGCACTTTAGAAAGCTGAGTCAAGAGGACTGCCTGAGCTCAGGAGTTTGAGACCAGTCTGGACAACCTGGTGAGACCTCGTATCTACACTATATCAAAAAATTAGCCGGGCGTGGTAGTGCATGCCTGTATTTCCGGCTACTTGGAAGGCTGAGGCAAAAGGTTAGCCGGAGCCCAGTTGGTTGACGCTGGGGTGGCCGTGAACGTGCCACTGCACTCCAGCCTGGGTGACAGAGTGAGACTCTGACTCAAAAAGAAAAAGTATGTAAGTATTATAAATTTGGATAATGTAAAAGAGCAGTATAATGGCTATATATCAGGAGATACTAGGAGAGGTGAATCACATGTAGAGCTTCAGTAAATACTATGTGGAATGAATGAATGAAGAATGAGTTTGTGTATATTTACTTAGGTGACGACTAAAACTAATGAACATAAACATATGGAGAGACTAATAGAAAAATAATTATGAGTTAGGACAAATTCATTAATATTTTTATTTATTGAGCTGGAGGATCAATAAATTTTGTCTAAATACAATCAAATAAGGTGAAGTATAGGCATAATATTTATTATTTTATTTATAATTATAAAATAATCACAAAGCATAAGTGGTAAAAGTGAGTGAACTCAAAGAAATTCTAGATATTTTATCAGTGAGAATGGGCTATTATTCAGTTTTGTAGTTTAGGTTTCCAAGTTCATTAAATCTAAGATGGTGTAAATCTAAAGTATAATTTCTTATACGCTTAAGAAAAATGCAGCAAATTAAACTTTTTCAATTCATTACTATAATTTAGAACTTTAATTTTATATTTTTGAAATTGCTGTCAGCCTTATATATTACATATATATATTTAGCATACATCACCATAGTGAATGACTGAATGAAAAATATAAATGAAGTAAATTGGTTTAGGTATTTTAAAATTTCTTTATATGAAATATCTGAATCGCTGTTCCTTTCAATGTTATTATGTCCCTATTTTTATCCAAAATATTATTGTCCACTGAAATATAAAAATAGTTCATGATAAATAATTTCTTCAAATACTGTTCTGTATTTCTTCTATGATATGGACACTGATTCTACAAGACTTGTTGATATATTCCATTTATCTCACTGAAATGTGTCTGTAAAAGGCTTCTATTCCTCATTGCAATACACAAGTCAGCTACCAAAATTTTCAATGAATATTGCACTTTTGACTTTGACTCTGATGTATAGAGTGCAAATTACAACTTTTCTTCTGTTTTTTATGTTCTTCTTTATAGTCATTAAGAAAGACTATATAAAATGTGATTATAGGGCATAAGAAGTAGTGATTGGTTTAATTTTTTTAACAAAATTGGACTGCTCCTCTTCTAAAGGCCTTAGATACAAGACAGACACAGGTTTTATAGATGACCAGGACAACCTTTTGACCTTGTATATTGAGTCATGAATCAGAATATGGAGTATAATTATAAGACTTATAAATCTCTGCTCAATGGAGAGTCCCTTTTTTTGAATTTGCAGAAAGGCAAATGATTTTGACTTGTGGTAGATAAAGTTCTAGATGCTCTTAGTCCAAATAGGAACATAATTTGTGCCACATGTGAAATTTTAAATTTTCTAAAACTCACATTTACAAAAGAAAAAAAAGAGAAACAAATTGATTTTAATATTATATTAAGAAAATATTACAAATGCATAATTTCAGCATGTAACCAACATAAAAAATTAATAAAATTCTTTACATTTTTTGGTACTAAATTTTCTAAATCCATTGTGTGTTTTGGATTTATAGTCCATCTCAATTTGCAGTGCTTAATAGCCAAATGTGGCTAGTGGTCAGCAAGCTGGATAGCACAACTCTAAATTATAAATTCCAGTGTAGTTCTAGACTACAGATATTAGTGCCTTTGAAATATCTCTACCCCTAGCTTCCATTTAGATCTGTCTTCTTATGGTCAAAGAAATATGTGTATGGTACAATGACTTGAGGTTCATCTTTCCCAAGAAGTTGACATATATATTAGCAGTGACTGAGTGCTGATATGTATATGTATATGAAAAGGAAGGTGTGGTGCCAAGACTAAGGCATGGTGTAGACTCAGACTGTAAAGACAAACAGGAAAGAACTTCAAGAAGACCTATTCACAATTAGAATGGCACTACAGGCCTGCTCAAGGGAGACTGGGTCATTTGTGTGGGAGGTCTGTTTTGCATCAAAGCTTCTCTTTCAGGTCTGAATTTTGAGACTGAGCTTTTCTGTTTTTGTTTTTCTTCTTAACATCCACTCTCTGTCTCTATCTTCTTTCCCATCTCGTTCTCATTTCTATTGTTATTCCTGTTGTCCTCTGTAAGATCCAAATTTTTTTTTTTTTTTTTTGAGTTGGAGTCTCACTCGGTCGCCCAAACTGGAGTGCAGTGGCCGCTTCCGGCCACCACGCCTCGACCTGCTGGGCTCCGGCGATCCTTCCGCCTCAGCCTTCCAAGTAGCCAGAATTACAGGCATGCGCTACCATGCCCGTCTGATTTTTTGATTTATTGTAGAGATGAGGTCTCGCTGCCCAGGCGGGTCTTGAACCCGCGGGCTCAGGCAATCCACTCACCTCAGCCCTCCCAAAGGCGCGGGATTACAGGCTGAGCCACCGAGCCCGGCTAGATCCAAAATTTTTATATCACACTTGATACCTTCATTATTTTATTCTCTCTCCTTCCCTTACTTCCCTTTGTTCTCCCAATGTTTGCTTTTGAATATCCTCTGTGTCTTGTCTTGAGATATAAAAATCTCTTCACTGTTGATCCATCATGGTAGGCAGTAATGTGTTTTCCCTTTGATATTAGTACATCCACATGCTCAAGCACGAACTGCACACTCTATTACTATTGTCTAACCCTGTACTTATGCAGAACATCAGCCACTTGCTGTGGTGTTGTTGTGTTTAATGCTTGCTTATAATTTATTTTCCACATAATTTCTTAAATTTCATCAGACTCTCTTTCATCAGGATGGCTTTGACATTCTGAGCTGTATTCCTCAATCTGTGTTGTGCTCTGGTAAGCACTCACAAATCTTTATTATTGCTGTATGTTCGCAATAAAAGATTAAATAGTTATTAGTTTCTAGTTGTCTCAGTCTGTTTTTGCTTTCTAATCATATACAGCGTTTTTAAAAATTAATATTATTTACCTTTTTATTTAGTCAGTGAGTGAAGCTATAATTTATAGAGATGAATATGAAATTTTAAAAAACCATACACACCATTTTTTAGAGATTGTTAATTAAGATGCCAACTTAAAAAATAATTTGTAGTTCTAGGGGTTTAGTTTAGTTTTTCTTTAGGTATCATTAAATATATGGGTTTTCAGAAAACAAAATAGAAGTCTATATACAGGCATTACAAGAAAAAAATAAAAGACTAATAATGACTTTATTTTCAATATCCTTATATTAGAGAAAAACAGATACACATTTTAATATGCTGTTTATTGTAATTTTACATATTCTAAGTGTGTGCATCGAAAAACATAACTAACATTTTTAGTTACCTAACAAAGTTTATTCCCATTTTCACAGATGAGGAAACTGAGGTACAGGGTGGTCCTACAGTGATAAGGTAGCAGAAACAGAATTCAATCAAAAGGCATAAGTTTTCAGAAGTGATTTGCTTTATTTTTTAAAAAATTTTTAATTTTTTATTTTAAAGATGTGCAGTACAATTCAGGGTTAGGTATACAAATGCTCATTATGCAGCTACCCTTGTTGATAAGGTGTGCCTCCCACTCCTCTGGCAGTTTCCCACACTACCAATCCTGTCTCCCTCCCACCCCCTGACCCCTCTCACCAGGTAGGGTAAGTCTTAACAAGAGGAGAACAGGAAACTATGACAGGCATTTTTCATTTGGCTACTAAGACTAATTATTATCAGTATTCATACCCAATGTACAGTATAATGTCAAAGTGCTAGCCATTCTCCAGTATCTATAATCATTCAACACTCAATTTTCAGCCAGGAACAAGATTGCCTGAACTAAGATTGCATTTCTCATCATCCTTGAACCCCAATTGGGCATGTGACCAATTTCTGGCTACTGTGATATAAGTGCACTTTTTAAAAGTTTTTAATCTTCAGGGTGATGCCCTTAAAGGAAATATGACTCAGTTGTAGGTGAAACTTCCCCTTTTCCTCAACCCCTTTCCTTTTCTCTGGGTAGATTGTGCACATGGTGGTGAGTCATCAGAATCTCTGAAGTCAGGTCAGAGCAATGTTATGTAACAAAATAGAAGCCACCTCCATAATAGACAGATTCATGTCAGAGTCTCCATATTAACCTGGATTTACATTAGTGTTAAAGAAATGTTTGTTTTCTTTAAATCGATGTTACCTGACTCTGTTAAACAGCGCATCCAATGTCTTAAACAAAATAAGTGGATTAAATTTACTGTGTAGTTCTTTATATCAGCTATTACCAATTTCGCGCCCGTCCCTTACCTTTTGTAAAGAAAAGACAGCAGGACAGGTAGTATTACATTTTCACTATGACTCTGTTCAAGAATTTTGTATCTAGCATCCCTTATCTTCTTATTAATTGCACCGTGCATATATTACATGCACCCACAACACACATTTCAAAGATAGGGAGAATAACTCTGCACAAAAACCATATCTCTAGTGTGAGAGATGTGTAGCTGACAATGTTTCCAGAAGTTTTTGACCTAGTGAAAAGGTTGGAAAATACGACCTGATTTAATTTATTCCAAATGACTGAGGTAGTGACTAAAGAAAATCTTAGGTTGCAGAAGTCTCTGAATGACAGAATCTACTAAGTTCTCTTAGATTTTTGAAGGGTCTGGGTTTTTCAACACAGTAAGTTGTATTAGAAATACCAGTTAAGTCGATGTTCCAGCTCATAGATTTTTCTCACTGTTCCCTGAAAAATTGTGGGAGTGGGAAAAGAATTTCATTATACTTTGCTTTAACTGTTTCCAGTTTTTACCTTAGACAAACTGTGTACATAGAGTCAAACGGTACTCAGTTTGAAATAACTTGACACTGCATATATTAAGCTAAACGGAAGGCAATGCAAGTACACTGAAACTGATTTAGTATGCAATATTTATCTGTGGGAGAGAGAAACACAATTCAATTGAGGCTGAATCATTCTCCATTTTCTGCGCACAGAATCCCACAGGAGGTCATCTACTATCATTTTACACTATTTGGTATGCTTGAATATATCAGGCAGTAATAGAGTAAAACCTGCAATCATGGCAGAGAGGTTAACCCGCTAGTCCCCATGTAGCTAGCATGCAGAGCTTAAGTTTTTGCTTTTATCCCTCATCCACTTTGTGACTATGAAATTACCGTAATTGTTTTTGAAAGAAATTTATGGTTTCGCTTTGCCAGTCCACCTGGGAGGCCTTTCTACGTGGTACACTGTTACTAACTCAGGATGATTTTTAAGTTTGGAGATGATTTTACTTTCTTTCGTTTTTTTTTTTTTTTTTTTTTTTGAGTTGGAGTCTCACTCTGTCACCCAGACTGGAGTGCAGTGGCCGCTCTGGCCACCGCAACCTCGACCCGCTGGGCTGCCGCGATCCTTCCGCCTCAGCCTTCCAAGTAGGTGGAACTACAGGCACGTGCTCCCACACCCAGCTGATTTTTTGATTTATTGTAGAGATGAGGTCTGGCTGCCCAGGCGGGTCTCGAACCCTCGGGCTCAAGCAATACACTAACTCGGCCTCCCAAAGCCCGGGATTACAGGCTGAGCCACGGAGCCTGGCTGATTTTACTTTCATTTATTCACCCACTTTAGTTAATTCTCTTGTCATAACCCACTGCTGGGGCATGCTTTAAAAAAAAAAAACAAAAAAACTATCTTCTAGATTATATTGTTTGCTCTCCACAAATAAATACTATTTTTTCATCATATATTTTTCCAAATACTATGTTCTCTCTCTCTTTCTCTTTCTCTCTCTCTCTCTCCCTCCCTCGCTCCCTCCTCTCTCTTTCTTATGTGTCCTAGTGTCACTCTGTTGCCAAGGCTAGAGTATAATAACACAAACATGGCTCACAGAAGTTGCAAACTCCTGGGCTCTAAAGATTATCCCACGTCAGCCTCCTAAGCAGATGGGACAACAGGAACACACTGCCACATCCAGCTAATTTTTTGTTTTGGGTGGGGTAGAGATGAAGTTTTACTATGTTGCTTAGGCTGGTCTTGAACTATGGGGCTCAAGCGTTCCCCCCATCTTGGCCTCCCAAAGTTATGGGATTACATTGTAAGCCACTGTGTCTGGCCCAAATACTACTTTTTAAAAGCTAGATTTACTGGAGGCTTATATATTAGTAGGGGTAGTTTTTGGAAAGATAAATTTGAGCTTTAAATATATTTAAGTAAACATATTTCTTTTTCTTTAACTCTTGCTTCACCAAGTTACTATTAATTCTCTCTAGTATTACACTGCTATAGTTTTAGCAATTTTCTGTCATTAAAAATGATAGTCATCAATGTTTGGGAGTGTTCTTAATAATTGTCATTTTAAAAAAATGCATACACACACACAGAGTAATTCTTGAAAATAGTAATTTTGGAAGGTCAGAACTTAGTTTGATAACATTATTAATGTTTAAAACTTCTATGGAACATTTTCTATGACTCACCTGAGCTATTTTATAAGTTTTAAAAATTACCACTTTTATTGCTTGATAGCCAACATTGTTTTCAGTTTCATTGTTTCCCATAATGTCACCAATTTAAAGATATTCTGACTTTTTAAAAAAGTATCAAATCTATTCAAGATAATATATTGCCAACAATAAAAATGTTTATGTCTGAGTTCAACTTGTTATTTTCACCTACTAATAATTTCTGTTTTTAATGCTCCAGTTTTTCCTTAGTCATTTGATACTGAAGTACGAATGATGTGTTCGCCTTTTTTCTCTATTTTTCTTAGACAAGTTTGTGAAATCCTCATGGTCTATGAAACCCAGTCTCTTTCCTTATTTCCATAAGAGCCACCACCAATTCTATTGAGGCTTTTTATTACCTCTTGCTTTGTAACTGTTTCTTTTCCCACACTCTAGCCTCTGTCTCCTTTCAATTCTTAAATCTTTCACACTGTCCCTCAAAGGCTGCAGAATTTGCACTTTGGCTAGCACATAACTACGGGGTGCCCTTGTCTCACCATTTGGAGGGGCTTCCTTAGGGCTGGTCTGTGGTCATAAGAGGAGATTACTAGTTCTTTTGGCAAGATGATTAGATGATCACAGTTTTCTTAAAGTATTTCAGATGCAAGGCAGAGGCACAAGTAGATGTATTTGGTCATTCCTAAGAATATATTTACTTAAGAAATATTACAAATTTTAAATTTTTTCATGTAGGTTAGAACTTTACGCAGCAGCATAACCTTGTTCCATGCTAGAAACGGAAAGCTTAGCTAAAACAAATGTCAACCAAAAGAATTGAAGTTGGTTGCTTATTTTCTCTGGGTAATATCAAACACTTGTTGCAGCTGTATAACAAAATCCTAATTTATATGTATAGTATGCATTTTAAAAAAAGAGGATGACTATGGCCATCTAACTCTCCTAGTAGGCTTCTTGAAACGTCTTCTAAATAATAGTCTAACACAAGTTTTTCTGAAGCTATCATGTTAAAATTCATGATTCTAAAATCATCAGAGCTAAAAATTCCATTACTTACAGCTGAATTTACTCTTAATCTTGGCAATAACTACACAAATTAATCATACATCTACTTACATTTTCACTCTGTATTTTTTTCTTTTTTTCTGGAAGAGGGCTAAGGTTAGGGAAACTATTTAATTCTAATACTATTTTATCAAGAACCTACACTTGCTGAAGAAAAAATTGTATTATTTAGACCTTATATCTCATTAAAACTATTAAGAAGACAAATTAAAAGCCTTGCCTGTTCATAAGCTTAATGATTTTTGTTCTCTTTGTTCTTGTTGTTGTTGTTGTTGGCTAGTAGAATGGGTGTCCATAGCACAGGTGACCAGGTTCCCATGTTTAATCTCCCTCACTTGGGAAGCATTTATTTTTTCCTCTTGGACCCTTATTCCTAGTCTTTTTCAAGCATCTTCACTTATTTTAAATCTGAAATGTTTCATCATGATTTATCTTGAAATGAAAATATTTTGAGCACAGTTCGCAAGAACCTTAGCTGATATTTACTTAAATGGCTGACAGTTCCCCTTCAGTCACTGAGACACTGTCCTAAGAAGAGAAAATTTAAAAAGCAAACAAACAAACAAAATAGATGGGTGTAAAGCATATACTGAATTTTTTTCTTTTTTACTTTGCCCTGTTGGTCATGATATCAGCCATTTGTTTTTAATTATTAACTTACATTTGATGTACAAGACAAAAAAGAGTATGGAATTGTTCTTGACATGGTCATTGCTGTTCCTTAGTTTGTCCTTTTGCACATTTAGCATGCAAATATCATTCGTGTGGCTGGCATTTTTTTGAGTGCTTACTATGTGCTAGGAGCTGTTTTAAACACTTCAGATGGAGCAACTCATTGAATATTTATGGCAACTCAATGAGTAAAATGTTATTTATTCCTACTTTACAGGTGATAAAATGGAGACATTTAGAGATTAAGAAACTTGTCACATTCTTACTGTCTGGAACTTAGTAAGTATTCATAAAATATAATTTCACTGAAAGAATGAATGAATGTATAGTGAAAACTGCGCTCTCTAGAGTTAATTTGAGGAACACTAATTAATATACAATGGTTTTCTGATATGCATTTTTTGCACCATTTCACGAGAAATTGGAGGAAACCTTATATCAGAACATTTAGAATTCCTGAGCTTTCTTTTCTCTGTTTGAGTTTGCTTTATTTTCCTCTTGAGTCTTTCTAATACCCCTGAACTTCTTTTGCCTTTAAGTTGTTTCACTCAAGCTCATTCTGTACAGGAATGTTTATGGACTTTTATTCAGGATGGAAATTTCCAGGCTTTGCTTCTGTTCTTTTTTCAAGATCACCCTAAGTAGGAGATTTTATCAAGTACTTCACTGAGTGAACTTTGCATCTTTCCAGTAAGTTCATTAAATGATTTCATTAGTTATTACAAGGCATCAGACTTACTATGTGTATGATTTTATGCCTCCAGCCTTTCTTTTAAATGACCTATATTCCCTGGCTGCCAACTTCATATCTCTGTCCCATGCAGCCTGCGTTGTTATAGGAGATATCAACAAGTGAATTCTGGGGAAATAAACTGCAAAATCTTGGAACAGTAATTTATAGCTATACTTCATGAGCAATACCACTAGAAAGCAGAACAAAATTTTGTGTTTTAAAGTCTGATACTGCAATATTGAATGGGCTATAAAATGCATTTCTTAAATGAAACTTTTAATCAAATAGCCACTGAGAAGATATTGCATGTTACACAAAGTCTAGTCATGAGGAATATAAAAAATATACATATCTATATCTATACAGATATATGTATTAGTGTCTTAAGACTTTACAACATTCACCAAGTGTTATATCACAACCAGACTTATTTACTGAGATATACTTGCTTTCTGAAAAAAATTCAGGCAATAGTCTTTGAGTTTCTACTACATATAAGCTAGTAGGGGATATAAAAATAAAGGAAAATGTATAACAATCAAAACTTAAATAAAAAGTATTGTGTTTTAACTTCATGATTTAGAGATTGTTAATTTATAAAGGTTGCTTATATATTTGATATTCATTATTACTGCCACTTTAATTTTTTTTACCTAGTTTCTAGTATCTGGGTTCATTATTCTAATTCCTTAGTTAAAACCCTAGTAATTCCTTTAGTGACGGTCTCTTGATGATAAGCTTTCAAAGTTTTGTGTGGACATTCATGAAGAATTTCTTTGCTATATATCCAATTCTAGGCTGACAATTTTACAAATGTTATTTCATTGTCATTGTTGACAAGCATGCTGGCACATATTTTTTTCTTTTATAGGTTATTAGAATAGTAATATTTGAAAAATTTATTTTGAGACAGAACATCTAGGAAGAGACAGCTACTAAGATAAATCATTTTACACTTGCATGCACCTAATAATATAGCATTGAAATAATTGAACTGAAAATTGAGAGATATAAGGAGAAATAGACAAATATAAATTTATAGTTGAAAAATTACAATATACCATTATCAATACCTTTAACAATAATTGGCAGAACATACAAAACGATACCAGAAAATGTAGACATTTTAAACCATAAAGTGCACAAAAATTGACATAATAGAAATCTATCTATTCATACATATTATCCTTGCATATAAATGTGAAATAAGTATTTATTTAAGCATTCTCTAAATATTTACAAAGTTTGACCATATATTGCTCAGGTACAATGTCTCAACATAACTCTAATAACTCAAATTTTGTTACCAAAAACAATAGAGTAGGAAAACAATATCTAACAAAATAAAAAATTGTTAGAAATGAAAAGAAACACCACAAAATGACCCGGTTGTCAGAAAAAATCACAAAATTGAAAATAAACATTTTGAACTGAATGACAATGAGAACATTATACAAAACACGTGTAAGTAGTGACATACTACTTAAATGGATTAGAAAAAAGATTGACAATTAATGGGTTAGCATTCATATCTTGATATGAGAAAAAGAACATCAATAACAGCTATATTTAAAGTAAAAGAAATGACAAACCTAAAAGCAATATTAATTAAAATTAACCATACAAGACACCTAATAAACATCTAATACATTTTGCAAACATCCAATAAAATGATAAGCTTATAGTAAAATTGATATAAAAAGATGGATGGCAGGATTACTAAGTATGTATTTTATAAAGTATGGATAGTTCATATATAAAAATACTGAATTACATGAAAAATCTTTATGCCCATAAATTGAAAAGCATGTCTGAAGTGAATATGTATCTAGATAAATACAGTGCTAAAACCGAATGAAAAAGATAAAAATTACAACCAGCTCTACAGTTAAAAAATAATAATTTAACATTTTTCAAAATAAACAATCAGCAAACCTCAAGGACTAATATATTTACAGTGAAGTTCTCCTGAAATTTAAAAGGCATAGAATGTTATAGAATGTAATATCTTCAGAAGGGAGACCAATTTCTTACACAGAATTTACCAAAAGGGCATAGATTGATAAATTCACATAAACTCTACTTAATAATTTTTTTCATTAAAAGACACAACAGAAGAATATAAAAAAAACAAATCATAGAATAGATAATATTTTCAACACCTTACTCTTACTTGGAACTAGTGTCCAGAATATATCTTACAAAGATCTAGTGTCCAGAGTATATTTTAAGAACTACTAATTAGTGAGAGGTAGCATGGGCTTCTATCAGAGGTCTTCTGGCTCCCATCAAGCACAGAAATAAAGGAAAATCTTGAGTTCTTTCAAGGGAAATTACAAGCACCTGGATAGCCCTGAGAAGTAAATGAGCAACTCAATAAGCACGAAAGTAATAGTCGCTTCAAACAATAGCTGAGGAAGTTAGTCGTGAGACGCTTGGTTCTCTAGAGAAACTAAAGATAACATCTTAACATATGTTGCTGAGTTGTTTTTCAGAAACCCAGGCTCCCACCAAATGGATCTGCTGGCACATAGACCCCAGATAAAGGGGAAATGAGGACTGAATTCGACTGTTGTTCTATGTTCTAAATTTCTTCCTTGGGGGCTGAAAGAAATGTCCATGGGCCAGATAGAGCGTTTCTTTCTGCTAGTCCCAAGTTTTTAAACAAAGCTTTTCTTCCTTAACCAACTGCAAATTAGATACATTTTTGTATCCACCTATGACCCGCCACCCCCTCACTTCAAGATATCCCACCTTTTCAGGCCAAACCAATGTATACTTTCCATGTATTGATTTATAATTTTACCTGTAACTTCTGCTTTCCTGGAATTCACCTCTGTCTTTAATATCCCTTGTTTGTAAGTGATTGGAGAGGTCAGATCTTTAGTGTGAGTAGGCCTGATTCACCTTGCTTGACACCCTGCAAATAAACACCCTCCTTTCTTCCATTGTAAAACCTCAGTGTGGAGGTTTGGCCTTACTGCACCGGGTGAGCAGACCCCAGGTTGGTTCACCCACACTAAACGTTATTAGTGCATTTAAAAAGCACATATTAGTTTCTCGCTCATACAGCATGATCATTGCTGGTGGGCTGCAACTCTACTTTGTGGTCTCATTTAGGCCCGAAGCTCCTGGAACAAACCTATTGGGAACACTACTGGTCACAGGACAGAGAATACAAAATCATGAAAACCACAAGCTAGCTATTAATTACTATGCACAGAAGTGACACACACTGTTGCCACTCACGTGTCATTGTTGACAAAAAGTTAACTGACCACTCCTAAGTACAACAGGGCAGAGCAGTATAATTCTCCTTCAGGGAGAAATGTAACTTGGAAGCGCTCCACAAGTAGGGATGGAGAATAATTTAACATTCATTCAATCTCTCATGGGCATGCGACAGACAAGAAACTATTAAATATACTCATTCTCATTATCAGTTATGAAGAGGCCAATTAAAACCACAATAGGGTTTACATTGATTTGCTGTATTGGCATAAAATAAAATATAAAAAATTGATGCTAACAAGCAAGTAAAGACTTAGAACAACTAATGGGATGCTAGTATATTGTGACATGAGTGCAAATCCATAAAAACACTGCAAAAAAATCTATTGTTTAGTAAAGTTAAAGATCTATCGCCCTCAAGACTTAGTCCTCTGCTCCTTGAAATATACCCTGAGGAACACTTGTGCAGATACACTAGGAAACATATGCTAGAATAACATAGCAAGGTTATCTTTAATGCCTATAAACTGGAAACACTAAATTTGCATTAACAATCAAATAAATAAATAATTACTATACTTATTCATTTATTAATGTGGCCTAAATAGTTGTACATTTATATAATAAATTAATATATAATGACAAAATTAATAAACCATAGCTCATACAAAACCACAGATGTTTTTCACAATCTTATTATTTAATGAAAAATACAATTAGTAAATAAGTACATAATTCTATTAAGAAATGAAAAATAAGCAATTATAAACTACCTTTTTGTAATTATAATTATTATATTGCTTTATAATTATGACATAGTACATAGTTACTAAAAATCATGCATTCAATTAAAAAATTGTATATTAAAGTTATGAGAAAGAAAAAATATAACATTATGGGGATTTAAAAAATAAAAACCTGTTCTCGCATTTGAGTAATTAATGTCAGGAATCTATTAGGAACCAAAATATCCTCTGCATAAATCTACAAAAAAGACTAAGGATTTCTATTTAGTAATACTAAGATGGATTTGGGTGAATTACAATGGCATAATAAATTGTCTTAAAAATAATTATTTTCAGAGTATCAAGTAGGGCAAGAATATAGATATACCAAATATGAAATCTCTATAGTGTTTGAAAAATATATATTTTTGTTTAAGAACACACCTGGATCTATACCTTAAAGAAAAACTCTTTACATCAATAATAGTATTTTTTTTAAAGCAATTTCTGTTGTTTTGTCCTTTGCCAACCTGACAAGATTTCAGGCATACAAATTGCAGTCTGCTTAGTTTAGCCAAATCAACTTGAAAAGTTCTGCCCATAAAAATCTCTCACTTCTCTAGCTCTCAAACAGATTTAAATGAGGAAAGTCTGGTACTTAATGTTCTCCTGGTTAGGTTGCTTAGCGACCACTCCACCCTGCAGCTCACACTGTGAGTTAGGTGTAAAGTTAACTATTGCAACACTTACAGAAATACAAGTGAATGTACAAGTACATGTGATAAAATAACATACTTACAAAAATTATTTGGTATGTCTTTCACCAGCTAAACGGAGTTTATTCCTTTATCAGCTTATTTTCTTTTATTATAAATTTGATTTTTAACATAGCTATGTATGGATAATTCTAAAATTGATCACATGTATACCTAACTGTTTTTTAAAAAGATTTATCTTCACTGATTTATAAAAGTGCAGCTTAAGATAGCCTGTATATTTAAGGTGACTTTTGAAAATGTCAATAAGCATGTTAAATAAATAAATGTTTTAATTCAGAATTTTTTGGTGGGGGAAGATGGTTTGAAGACAAAGCATAGACATTTAGTTTATATTAAGATTACAAACTTTAAAACATTTCCAAAAAATGTAAAATATCATATAAACTGCTGTTCCTTAAAATGTATTTTTATAGTTTTCACTCTTTACTCAGATCTTAGTTTCATGAATATTACTAAAAATAGTTGTGATCTCTAAAGCTATAATAAAGATAATTGATCTGCAAATGCCCTACTTCAATTCTTAATCAAATTTTTATTTAATTGGTGTTCTATTCTGGATCATTTATATTTGTAATTTTCAAATTGGGGCTGTCACAAAAAGTCTTGTTATAGTCCCTTTTCTTGTCCAAAACAAACAAACAAACAAACAAATAAAACATATTCATATCTACTTCTAACATACCTGCGAAACAATGAACTAGGTATGGTGTAAGACATCTAAGCCTAGTTTAGTATAATGTTAGCATATAAGTATTCTTTTTGTAAAAGATTCCTAGATTCATTATTTACAAAAATAAATTATTTGAAGAGACATATATCTTTTTTCATTTCTACTATACATAAAGCTAATATAACTTGCAAGTCAATTATGATTTTAAATTACAAGTCTTACACTTCGGTTTGTATTTGCCTTAAATCATAAAGAGAACTGATTTTTTTCTTCTTAATCGTTAATTAAGTTAGTAGTAATATAGGTATTATCTATTGAGATGTATTATTGAAATGCATTGTGTTAAAATGAGAATAGGGTTTTTGTATTTAGGTTTAATATTGTCCAGTGAATTGCAAATAATTGATTTTCTATGAAGAAAAAATTACATTAGAGTTAAATGATTTTTGAATATTGGCTGTTTCAGTTTCTTACCAATTTTCTCAATTTAACACTATTTTTTCCTTAGGAAAAAGAAAATGTTTTAAGTATTTTCATAAACTGATTATAATCTAAGTATCATCACTAATGAATATTTAAAAGTCCTAATTTTTGCTTACTAATTCTTCTGTTACCTTATAATGAAACATACACACTTTCATTTATAGGATGTCAAAAATTTCAGAACAAGCAGGTAGTACCTAAGTAAAAAATAAAGTAGAAATGGAGAATCTGATCTTGAATACAAAAATAGTGCTAATTTGAACACCCACAATAGTATTTCTGTGCATAAAAGCCTAGAATGTGGTGTGTGCTCATGATGTGAGAAATCAACTCTTGAAATAATAAATAAGTAAATGTTTCATATGTTATTATTTTGCTTAGATTGATCCATCCAATAAAGGAGACACAAAATGGATCACAGAATTTCCTAAGCAGGAATGCAGTGCCCAGAAGTTGTCTTTAAATCCTTTTATTGTGGTGGGTCTCATGGTCCCTTGTTCTGCTGTGTGCCCAAGGCAGTTCTTCCTATCAGCCCCTGAAAAGAAACGCTGATTCTCCCAGAACTATTCAGTACAGCACAGGCCACCAGATTAAGAGAGGTGCTAATGGCAAGATAGGGAGGAGAGAAAAACACTTTCAGAGACATGGGGAGGCATGTAAGATTCAGATGCGAAGTTAATGCCTGCATTAAATAAATATAAATTGAGACAAATTTATTGAAGAGTATAAAGTTGGATATAAAAAGCAGAGCTGCCAATGACAAAAAAAACTGAAGGCAAGAAAATGAGGTGTCCCTTGAATAAACAAGTAACATTTGGGTAAGGAGGGAGGTGGAGGACAGAAAGTGGGATGACAGATGGTGCTGACTTACATGTGTGCAAGATTACACTCAGGAACTTCAACGCGACATTCAACAAGGGCTAGAAGGTTCTCTAGCACAGACTGGAATACCTCTTTCTGTAGTAGAAAATGAAATATTAAAAGGCTTTATTATTGCACTAGAGCAGATAATTAGGCAATTAAAACTATTAAAATTTGATAGAATATCAGAACTATAAAGCATGCCTGCCAAGTTTTAACTTTTCAAGCTAAGACTTGGCTTTTGAAACATTACTCTTGCTCTTAAAAAATTATTAGTGCTTTGTTGCTGAATAAATTTGCTTTTCCATCATTGGTAAGCAGAAATATTGAAGGTAGAAGTAGGGAGTAGTGTCACAGAAAAATAATACATTTTTCAGAAATTATTATATAGAAAGTGAAAAAAACAATAGGATTAAATGATTTATGAATTAAAGACAATAGTATTAGCTAACCATAGTTCTTTTTGAGAGAAATATACAAAAATGTACAGTGTTTCCATGGCAAATTAATACAATTTGTATACAGGTTTATGATTTCAAATGTCTGTGAATGTATTATATACAATAACCTAAGGCACAAAAAAGATTTTAGCAACAAGAAAATGAAAATTAAATTTAAGACTGATGATAAAAAATTCAAACAGATAAAGATTCTTGAAATATTCAGGTAGCAGAAAATTTAAAATTATTAAAGGTATTTCAATATTTCACAAAAAAAGGAATAATTGGGATTTTATTTCTAACTAGAAATACAATCATTCTGAACAAATTAAGTCTCTTTTGTTCTTCTGCTTCAAAAACATCATTATCTGTAGTTGTCATTTGACCATTACTATAGCAACATCAAGGTCCAGTTTCCTATAAAAGTAAACTTAAATATTTAAGCCTGGAAGTGTCCTGAAAGTCTAGTAAATTTTTGATTGCTTTATTAAATCACTAATAAGTGACACTTAAAATGCAAATGGTATCCAATTTTATATTGTGAATTTTAGATAAAAATTGTATCCTATTTTAGAACACTGTTTGTTTTAAAATTTCCAGCAATATTTTACCATTTACTTAGGAGTAAAATGTGTTAAATGAATTTATTTTTGATTTTATTAAGGATTTGATTTGCTCTTTAGGATAACATTGAGGCTTTAGTTTATTTGTTGAGAGAAACAATGACTTTGAAGAATAAAATAAACTTTTTTTTAATAATCCAAAAAATACTGTTTCAGAGAAGTACATCATTATATTTAAAGAGTCAGTGTTCAATATTTCCATTCAGGATGATGATTAATGACATTCTGGAATATACTACTTTCTGTTGCAAAGGACTATTCAGTGAGTTTTTAATAGATAGTCATGTTCAAAAATAGGAAAAGGAAATCTCCAGGTGATCAGAAACAATATGGGTATCTGGAATTGTGATCAGATGTTAAATTCACAGGGTCCACAGAGGGGCAAGGAGCAAATATGGATCTTAAAAACAGGATTTAAAACTCATAGAGAGGTCATAGTTAAAACTGGTCTTAATAAAGCCTGAAGCCAGAAAGGTGTTGCATTGCCTGTAAATAAGGACCAGAACATACCTGTCTTCTGTGTTGGGGCCTCAGCTGAAGACAGTTTTCTTCCTAGGCTGAAACATAGGAGAAAAAATCCTCCAAAGATCAAAAACCTAATTCTCACTGGGTATATAGAAAAAAGAAAATGGGAACACAGTTTAAGACAAATAACATGTGAATTCACAATGGCATTTAAACATCTTGTACATTAGCACATGTGAGCCCTGGTGTGGACTTCACCAGGAAAAGTGACAGTGGAAGCACCTAACAAAGGCACGTAGAAAGTGATACTGTGAAGGCAAGTTCAGGAACAAAAACTGTAGACTATGTGGTGAGAACTGGACGCATGAGAGGCTGTCCACAGACTCAGCCATGATCACTCACAGTAGTCTCCTGAGAGAGGGTAGCAGGCTAAGAAAGTCTGCAAGCAACTGTTTTAGAAATTGTTTTTTAACCCTTAGTAGAATCTTTGTCAGAGTGTTTGTGAGCTAGTGTTATCTAAGTCCCATACTCAGAGGTTTTGTTTGAATCTAAGCTTGTAAGTGATTTGTAATATTCAGAGCTTTGGGATGAGAAAGCTTCTGTGAAGCAAACATAAAGCACTGTTAAAATTTAAAAATAAGAACTAGAGTTATTTTAATTTAAAAATTTGTTATATATTTAGAGTAAAGAAGCTCAGAGGTTCCCAACACTATTTTTCTTTGACTATGTTATAGTTTATTGTGAGATATAAATGGCCACAAGTTTTTATTTTTAGTTACTTTTCAACCATTGAAAAGACTTCAGTTGAAATTAATTTTGAACATTTTTGTTTCCCTTTGCAACATCTTGAAATGTATTATTCATGTATGCCTGTGTGACTTTGTCCTCAGTCTCTGCTACCAGAAAGTGCTCGGTAGGGATCACATGGCATGATCCCCTCTTCAATTTTCCAGTTTATTTTAGTCAGTGTGGGCTGCTATGGCAAAGTACCATCAACTGTGGCTTATAAACAATAGAAATTTATTTCCCATAGTTCTGGAGGTTGGAAAGTCCCAGGTCAAAGTTTTGGCATATTCAGAGTCAGATAAGGGTGTTTGATCTTCCTGGTTCATAGGGCCTTCTCATGTTCTCACATGATGGAAGGGGCAAGACAGTTCTCTGGAATCTCTCTCATAAAGGCAATAATCTCATTAATGAAGGCTCTGCCTTAATGATATAATCACCTACCAGAGTTCTTACCTTCTAATAACCTCATATTGATGATTAGTTTCAATAATAATTTTTGCCAGGACATGCTCAATCCTTAACACAGTTAAACATCAAAGTTAGTTTGATAATTACTTATTGCAATTTTTATTGTCAAGGTACTGTATTGTGAGTAAATGAAATATATTATTTAATTCTGTACATACTGTATATTTTATATCATCTAAAATTTTTGCATTTTTTTACCGTTGTTATTGTTATTATTCTCATCATCTCATCTTAGACCTTTATAAATAGAACCTAACTCATTGTGTTAAGTTTGTGAGTTTTTTTCCAAGGCTTTTCTTTTCCTTCATTATTGCTTTTTGATACTAAAAATTAGCCACAGTTTGATATTTTATATAATATCTTAATGAACTATTAAGTTAAATGCAAATAAAATGAACCATTAAATTAAATAAAAATTGTAAATGTCTATTTCTAAAATACCTATTGGCATATAAAGTGAACTTCATAAAACTAATTTTCAAGTACTTTATCATATATAAATATAATAATTTTGTGATTTTATAGAATTGCACTTATTGAATTAGCAAAATTATTATTTCAATATTCTCTACTTTGTTTAAAATATGCTATAATTTTTCAATATTTTCATTGGAATTTTAAAAAACTTTTAAACAATAATTTTTCAAGCTAAAATGTTTGTAGTTAAGCATTTTACATATAAAATAATCTGATATTTACCCTAACCCTAACCCTAACCCTAATCCATCATGGCTCAAGCATAATGAATGATGGTTTTTATTTTAGTTATCAAGGTCACAGGTAAACACAATGATCAAAAAAAAAGGAAGAAAGAAAAATGAAGATACTGCATAGATGGAAGAAAGGAAGAAGGGAAGAAAAAAGGAAACAAGAAACATTAACATACACAAATGTATTTTAGTATGCCTCAATAATTTTTTTTTTTTTTTTTTTGAGTTGGAATCTCACTCTGTTGCCCAGATTGGAGTGCAGTGGCCGCTTCCGGCCACCGCAGCCTCGACCTGCTGGGCTCCAGCGATCCTTCCACCTCAACCTTCCGAGTAGCCAGAATTACAGGCATGCGCTACCACGCCCGGCTGATTTTTTGATTTATTGTAGAGATGAGGTCTCACTGCCCAGGCGGGTCTCGAACCCGCGGGCTCAGGCAATCCACTCACCTCAGCCTCCCAAAGGCGCGGGATTACAGGCTGAGCCACCGAGCCCGGTAATAATTTTTTTTTAATTTGGAGTATCTATCACCCAGGCTAGAGCACAGTGGCATGCACAGGGCCACTGCAACCTCAACTTGCTGGGCTCAGGCAATCCTTTCACCTCAGCCTTCCAAGTAACTGGAACTACAGGTGTTTGCCATGATGCCCAGCTAATTTTCTGATTTATTGTAGAGATGAGGTCTCGCCAAGTTGCCCAGGCGGGTCTCGAATCCCTGGGCTCATGCAGTCCTCTCACCTCCACCTTCCAAAGTGCTAGGATTACTGATGTGAGTCACTGCACCCAGCTTGTTCTTAAGCTAAAAAAGTCATTGAAAATTTATCAACTGAAGGAATGATTGCATGCACTAAATAATTATACCATCAATAGTGCTGAGCATTATGTAATTATACAGGGAAATTACTACAAAAATATCCATTATGGACAGAATGAGATCCAGACTTTATAACCTTTTAGGATACCTCACAAGAATATCAGATTGAATTCAATAAGCTAGTCACAATGACATGCAGCTAATGGTTGAAGTAAAAATAAAACTCATAACTGTAGAACAATTCCCTTAACTAACTTGTCAGGCACTGTCAAAATCATATTTGGTGCCAATCAACCTAGAAGGCTAGAAAGGTATGATTTCTGAAGAACATGACTAATAACCACAATGATCATGAGAGAGGAGGAAGGAAGAAACTGTTCAGGCAGACAGTTAGGGTGGGTCCCCTGTGGAACTTCCTCAAACTGGGAAAGGTCTGGTGTCTGAAGGACCAAGCTGTAGATTCCAAATAAAGTCCACCCACCAAATAAGAACTCCTTTCTGCTTTTGGAGCACTTTTTCCCAATTGGCTCATGCTGTTTTCTCCAGATTGGTCCTTTGTGCTATCAAGAGGATGTGCTATCATCTTTCGAGACCACCCACCAACCAATCATCATGGACCTGCCCATTTTGAGCCCATAAATACCCCTGAAATCAGCCACATCACTGGCAATCTACTTACGAGTCCCCTGTCGCTGCCAAGAGCTTTCCTGGTGTCTAATAAACTCTGACATACTTGCTCTTTGGTGTCTCCATTCCGTATTCTCTTATTTTTCTCAGTTTTTGAGAATAATTGTGAGACAAGAACCCAGAACTCTCCATACTGAAAGAGTTGTCCGAACTAAAATAACTGTAACATTAGGAGCTGTGACATTTCTTGGATCCCCCACAAGAACCCACAACTTGCTTAACTAAAAGAGCCATAACAACCCTTGCCAAACTAAAAGAGCATACTCACCAAACTAAAAGAGCTGTACTCGCTAAACTAAAAGAGCTGTACTCACTGAACTAAAAGACCTGTATTCATCAGACTCAAAAGCTGTAACAGTAACATGTCTGTTGATAAAAATAAACCACAAAACCAGATTGTTAAATCAAAATATTTTATTAGAAATTGAAGCATCTAAAAATATTAATGACTGTGCTTGACAAATAGCACAAGCTATAAATCCTGTAGACATTACTGAAAGAACATCAATTATTTTGCTAAAATTTTAAAACAAACTATTGGAATGCACAGACTTATCTTTTACCTGCATATGTCCTATAGGTTTTAATATTATCTATGTATAATCTATGTATCTAAGTATAATCTATGATGAGATGATGGTTTTGAAACACCAAGAATACAATTTCTGTGCAGACACCTGGTGAATTAAAAGGCAGAGTAAAAGAATGCACCAAATTTCAGGACAGAGGGGAGAAAAGATAGCAGATCTGACACAGAATTCAGGGGGCAAAGAGCTATGAGGAAGTTTGACAGTATACTCCCAAAAAAGAATAAGGAAGAGAGATGGCGTGATAGTGGGGTGGAAACATTTGAGAAACTAAAAGGAGATTATTCTACGGTGAAGAAATTTATGTGTTGTCCCTTAGAAGCCACCTGATTATGAATGGATATACTGTGGTGAAATTGCGGAGCTTCAGGACAGAGAAACATTCTAGAATTCACCAGAGGTGTAAAGTCAGATGATCTAGAGAAGAATAATATGACAGCAAAGTTTTCTTTTGCTACAATACCTGAATAAATCAATTTAAATAACTATTTAGATTACTTCCATAGGTATTTTGACAAAAGAACTATCAAAAGGATGTGCTTTTGCAACTAAAGAAAAAATAAATGAATGCAGAAGAAAAAACAAGATAAAAGTGTTAGCAT
The DNA here is from genome assembly GCA_027257055.1 of Cephalopachus bancanus. Lineage (NCBI taxonomy): Eukaryota > Metazoa > Chordata > Mammalia > Primates > Tarsiidae > Cephalopachus > Cephalopachus bancanus. The sequence continues at coordinate 3,268,032 of JAPVLO010000173.1, read as the reverse complement.
AGAAGTAAAATTACTAAATATTAGCAATATCAGAATGCAAAGAAAAAGAAAAAGTAGAGCTTCTATGTTTAATAGTAAATTTGTACTAAGTATCATGAAAAAAATGGCATAAAAGTCAGGAAAGAAAAAGTTTATAAGAAACTAAAATGTACCAAGCTACTTGTCTTGTTCTGCATAAAGAGCAGGTGTTGATTAATATTAGCATTTGCCAGAAAAAATGTAGATTTTTATTTTATTTTATTTTATTTTGAAGCAGGATTTATTGAGAGGACAGAAAAGCTCCCACAGTGGGAGAGTACCTGAGGGGGTTAGCCAAATGTTTTTTCTTTCTTTTTTTTTTTTTTTTCTTTTTGAGTTGGAGTCTCACTCCATCACCCAGATTGGAGTGCAGTGGACCCTCACGGCCACCCCAGCGTAGACATGCTGGGCTCCGGCAATCCTTCTGCCTCAGCCTTCCAAGTAGATGAAACTATAGACACACGCTACCAAGCCCGTCTACTTTATTTATTTATTGTAGAGATGAGGTCCCGCCAAGTTGCCCAGGCTGGTCTTGAACCCATGGGCTCAGGCAATCTACTCACTTGGCCTCCCAAAATGCTGGGATTACAGCCTCTGAGCCTGGACTTAGATTTTTAAATGTTAACAATTAAGGGGAAAACTAGAAAAAATCTTTATTATGCAACCTTGAAGGTGAAAATTAAACAAAGTTAATTTTAAAAAGCAATAAAGGAGGACATATGCAAATAAAACTATGCCAAAAGAAATGGCATAAAAAAGTTCAAATTGTCAGTAATTGTTACACATATAAACAAGCTTAACTCCATATTAGATAATTTAAAAATCTTCCATCGGGTAATAGCTAAATTTTAGATATGCTTCTTTAGGAGAAATACCTAAATCAGAAGATACAAGAAAGTTGAGTATAAAGGGAAAGAAAATCCGTGCCATCCATAAACCTGGTGCTATCCATAAACCTGGTGCAGAAAAGTTAACCCCAGACAAATGAAAATGCAAGATAACTAGTGTTAAAAAGGGCAATGAACCTTAAACATCCAATGCAATACTATACGAAAATGACTGACCGCACTGGGAAACTATGGTGGGGGGAGGGAGATGGGATTAACAGTAGCAAATATCTGTCTGGGTACGGGGAAACATCCCATATCAACAGGGTGCCTGAATGAAACGCAATTGTATACATAACCCTTAACTGTACCCCACAACTTCACAATAAATAAATAAATAAATAAAAGGGCAAAGATAGTCTTTTCTAAATATTTTTTAAAGGCGAATTGAACAAAATTGAAAAGAGAAGAAAAATACTGTTGAAAACTGTTACAAGGCCTAAGGCTCCACTGTCAACAAATGAGAAGACAACAGGTAGCAACTAGTGTTTGACAGTGACCTTTTCACATTCATTAAAATTATCAATAAATATTTTAGTGTAATAAATCATTACTTTATGCATTTTCATTTTATATGAAGTTAGTATTACATTATTTTATACAATAAATATGTCATAGCTTACTAATACTACTGGGTTAATACTATTGGATTTTTTGAATTGCATTTTAAAACACTATTTTTACTTATTACTAATATTGTTTGTGGTCTTTGTAAAGTACTGGAAAGTAATAAAAATATTGTGAAACAATCAAATTTAACTCCAACATATATAGAGAATATGTGTTAGGAAACATAATTCCAACAGGAAGATGATGATGAATTATGATGATAGCCCTCATTTGTTGAGTCCGGGCCTATTTGACTGCTTTACAGCAATTATATTATTTAATATTATTTTACCTTGTGTGTAAATGAAGAAAATTGAGGTCTGAAATTATTAAGTGGCAGAACCAAGAATAGAAACCAATCAGTCTTAATATAGCAGGAATCCCAGCTAGAAACTAAACTAGAACCTAAAAACAGCTATTGGTTTCTTGCAAACAATTAGAGCCACCTTGGTGAAAACATATAGTCATATGCATGCATGTATAATATGCAAATACATATGTACACACATATGCATATGTGTGTGTATCATTGAAAAAACTTTAGGAAAAGGAATTTGTCCCAATGAAGAGAGTCATTACAATACTACCTTAGTTACCAAAGACTTTGTTTGTATATGAAAGCAGTAACTCTACAAACAACATGAATTCCACTCTTAGATACTTTTCCAAACTGATCATTGCAAATATAATTAACTAAGATGGGGTCATACTGGAGTATAATGGCTCTCTAATCTAGTATAACCGGTGTCCTTATAGAAAAGGGATATTTGGATCCAGACATGCACATGAGGAAAATGCCATGTGAAGATGAAAGAAGAGATTGGAGGATGTTTCCACAAGTCTGATAATGCCAGAGATGGTCAGCATACCACCAGAAGCTAGGCAAGAGGCATGGAACAGATGCTCCCTCACAATCCACCGAGTGAATCAACACTGCTGACAATTTTTTTTTTTTTTTTTGAGTTGGAGTCTCACTCTGTCGCTCAGACTAGAGTGCAGTGGCCGCTCCCAGCCAACGCAGCCTTGACCTGCTGGGCTCCGGCGATCCTTCCGCCTCAGCCTTCCAAGTAGCTGGAACTACAGGTGCTCACTACCACAAGCGGCTAATTTTTTGATTTATTGTAGAGATGAGGTCTCACCGAGTTGCCCAGGCGGGTCAATAAATTCCTTTTTTTAAAAGACACCCAGTTTGTGAAACTTTGTTACATAGGACAAGCAAACTAAAACACCATATGTATATATAAAATATCACACTACACAGTATAGACAATGTATCTATCTAATTTAATAATACATCTATCTTCCTATCCAATATAAAATGTAGTGCCACAATTTGGGAAGTGCTAAACTTGAATAAAAATGCAGTTGATAAGTAAGGCATAGTTTTATTTTATTTGAATACCTTAAATAGAAAAACAGCAGCTGTAACTGGGCTTGCTGACATGGTTAATGTTTATACAAACATAACAGTTTGTAGAAAAGTAAAGAGTTGGAGTGACCTTTGAGGTTACTTTACACAGTCCTGCCTCAGTACTAGAACATTCTCCATAAGACCCTTGAAGGACAGCCAATTACTTCCTTTCATGGGAGCAGGCAGGGGGGTGTGACTGACTGCCTAAAGGCGCCAGGGAAGAGTTTCAAAGAGGAAGTGATAATTAGACTGAGTTGAAACATGGGCAAGAACAGCAGATTTCCCTAAGGCTAAAGTGTAATGTGTGGGAGAAAGCAAGGTGGGAGATTATCTGGAAAAGCTGACCAGATTGTGAAGTGGCTTACATAATGCACAAAGGAGCACTGACTTATCTTTTAGGTAACAGGAAATTTGGGGAACATCTTAAGCCTAACAGTAATAAGATACTATGTAAATTAGTAAATGTTCCATATATACACACACAGACACAACACACACACACACACACACACACACACACGTTTTTTTTTTTGTTTTTTTTTTAGGAAGTCCCTATCAGTAAGTGAATGAAGGAAATTTAAAGGAAGCCCAGAATGCAGACTGCTCTATCAATAGAAGAATGTAACTTGCTTGTTTACTATTAGGTAATTTGCAGGTTTTCATTTGATAACATTTGATTACTGAACTGAATTCAATCTTATCACAAGATTTCATTCCAAAACCTGCCACTTACTATGATGCCCCCTATGCATTGGCCACATTGAAATTAGTATTATGTAAACATATGTTTTCTTCATGGTACTGTGTCTTTACACAAGTTATTCTTTATTATTAAAAGTAACATTTTCTTCATTATTTGACTGTCAAAATATTAGATATCTTTCAGGGACATCTCAAAAGTCACCAGCATTTTGAAGTATTCCTAAACAGTCAAAGCAATATTGTGGCTTTCCCTATCTGTTCTCAAGGGACTTTGAACCTGACTCTGTAGCAGAACTTACTTCATTACATTGTTCTTATTTGCATAACTTTGCGACCGTATACTTAGTGATGTATGTCTCTTTAAGATTTGGCATTACGATTGTCTCTATTTTTAGTCTATAATGAGAGTGATCTGTATATAATATAAAATTAATAAATTTTGGCCATATGAAAAAATGAATGTTATGTTTGATGACTTTTGGGTTGGAATAAAACATCATAAGATTAGATTTATTAAAGCAGCAGTCCCCAACCTTTTAGGCATCAGCTATCAGTTTTGTAGAAGACAATTTTTCCACAGCATGGTGTAAGGGTGGGCACAGGGGATGGTTTCAGAATAATTCATGCACATAACATTTATTGTGCACTCTGTTTCTATTATTATTGCAATATTTAATGAAATAATTACACAACTCAACCAAAAAAAGAGGAGTGGACAGAAGTGGTAAATCAAATAATGGTGGGCCATGAATTGATGTACAGCAACTCACTTGCCACTCACTGATAGTGTTTTAATATGAGGCTACAAGCAATTGATTATGGTCTCTGTTCAGTGAAACCTCACTGCTCATGCTAATCCTTATTTGCAGGCACTCCTCAGCACTAGCATCACTGCCTCAGATCCAACTTAGATCATCAGACATTAGATTCTCATAAGGAATGCACAACCTGTATCTCTCTCATGCACAGTTCACAATAGGGTTCACGCTCCTATGAGAATTTAATGCCACCATTGATCTGACAGATTACGGATCTCTGGCTGTAATGCTAGTGATGGGGAACAACTGGAAATACAGATGAAGCTTCACTCAGCTTGCCTACTGCTGTGTGGCCCATTTCCTAACAGGCTATGGACTGGTAGTGGTCCATGGCCTGAAGTTTGGAACCTTTGTATTAAAGACTCTTTCCTATATATCCATTACGAATAAATGCAAACTCGTTGAAAATCTCTCTCTGTAGTCTAATTTTATTTTTATATATTTTATAATACTCTATTCTATAGCAATAGTCTGAAAATTCTTCTAACGTTTGACAAAATATCATTATCAGTGTGAACATATATTTATTTTAGAATTAAATGTGTTTGAGTTTGAAGTCACTAGGTAAAATTGTACAAAATGAATACTTAAAAATGTTTGAATACACAAGTATGTAGAAAGATCACAAAATTTATTTATATAAGAAATTGTGGCTTCATTTTTTACCCAATCTTGTCATTTTTTAAAATTCTGTAAATAAAATTTAGAAGAAAAAGGTTTAAATTTTGGTTCCAGCCGGGCTCGGTGGCTCAGCCTGTAATCCTGCGCCTTTGGGAGGCTGAGGTGAGTGGATCACCTGAGCCCACGGGTTCGAGACCCGCCTGGGCAGCGAGACCTCATCTCTACAATAAATCAAAAAATCAGCCGGGCATGGTAGCACGCGCCTGTAATTCTGGCTACTCGGAAGGCTGAGGCGGAAGGATCACCGGAGCCCAGCAGGTCGAGGCTGCGGTGGCCAGGAGCGGCCACTGCACTCCAGTCTGGGCGACAGAGTGAGACTCCAACTCAAAAAAAAAAAAAAAAAAAAAAAAAAAATTTGGTTCCATATGATATAAAAAAATAGTGAACTAATTATTTAAAGAATTTTCTGTGAACAGGAAACAAAAATTGTAGTTGCTGAGATTTTCTCATCCTTCATTCCTCCTCAGTCACATTCCATTACAGTGTTGGGTATACGAGAGGAGAGATTTGGTTTATGTAACCTTGTGATGGGGGGTAAAGTGGAGTACTTGGCAGACCAGGCATGTCTGGACCTCATTCTCTCTAGGACTATCTGCTGGCCACCAAGTTACTGCTTGACATGTTGGCAATTGCAACTAACAGCCTCAGCAGCTGTAATTTATGATCTGTTCCTTCTTGGCCTCACGTCAGCTCCTGCCATTATAGAAGACCCTCTGTCATCTGGCCAAGACTTCATTCAGCTGTGGCCTGAGCTATGGAAGTCTTCTTTGTTACTGCTATGAAAATATTGTGGAAGAAATAGAATTTTGGGAAGCCTAGACACAAAGTCTTATTACTCATTATAAATTACTCATATATGAATTTTTTATAAGTTCATTCAAAATATATGTTAGAGTCTCAGTGGAAGTCCACGTTTCTCAAACCAAGTATTTAACAGAAGAAATTGGTTATAAATGCATTTTAGGTTGACCTTTCTTTAGTCTTAGTTCTTAGGGGCAGATATTCCCAAAACCACCCTCATGAGTCGCACACACACTAGAGACTTCCAGTTATTGATTCTTTCTAGAATCATGTCCTTCTTTGCTGCCATGAGAATGAGGTACTGTAGGATCATCTCTTGATGATCAGTTTCGTAAATGCTTATGAGTCCAATGCTCCTTTTTAATGTGCTCTCAATGACTGGAAATAACAGATACCTGAGAACCATATCAGAAGAATGTTCTGAAAGTAGTCAAAACCAGAGTGGTGTGTGTGTGTGTGTGTGTGTGTGTGCTTGTGCAAGTGTATAAAATTTTGTGACCTCCCTTAATCATAAAAGTTGGATTAATTAAATATTCTTATTAATAATTACCATATATATGATCTAATTTATTTACATTCGAGTCAAAGATGATTTTTTTTAAGACAGGACTGCTCCAAATTTTAATAGGTTTATAGCTAATATTAATGATTGCTAAGCAAATTTACTACTATCAGTTATCTTGGTTAAAATTGTTTTTCATTTTTATTTTTTTAGTTTTTATTCTTTTTTTTTTTTTTTTTTGAGTTGGAGTCTCACTCGCTTGCCCAGACTGGAGTGCAGTGGCCGCTTCCCGCCACCGCAGCCTCGCCTGCTGGGCTCCGGCAATCCTTCCGCCTCAGCCTTCCAAGTAGCCGGAATTACAGGCATGCGCTACCACGCCGGGCTGATTTTTTTGATTTATTGTAGAGATGAGGTCTCGCTGCCCAGGCGGGTCTCGAACCCGCGGGCTCAGGCCATTCACTCACCTCAGCCTCCCAAAGGCGCGGGATTACAGGCTGAGCCACCGAGCCCGGTTATTCTTTTTGAGGTTAGAAAATGTTTATTTAGAAGGTAAATTAGAGGAAAAGGGTGAATCTATCTCTTCAAGATTGAAGAGGGGGCTGAACACTGAGGAAGCGTTTGGCCTGTTTTTTTTAATGTAAGATAAATCATACAATTAACAAAGTGATCAGAAGCAAGGTTGCCAGAGTCAAATTATATAGATTATCTCTAAAATGGAAATCATATTTACAAGATTATTATGAGGACTAAATAAAATGACTCTTACAAATTATCCATCACCAGGTAGCATGAAAACAAAAATATTAACTGGTATCATTGTATGAGGAAGAAATCTGGGTCTTCAGTTTTAATTTATTTGACTATGGAAGTAGAAGTTGACCTACCAGCTTGAGCTTCCTCGTCTCATTTTCCAGCAGAGATGGACAATCATACATTTAGTCAAATATTCATATGTGCATCTACCGTGACTCTCTCTGTATAAATTTTTGTGTGTGTATGTATGCATATGGTTTTACCACTAAAACACACAGCTCTAAGCTTGAGCAAATGCAAAGAATAAATTCCTTTCAGGGATTTTTCAAGGAAGTAGTCCTGAACCAAATGTTGCCCAATGTCTTTTGCGTTTTAGATGAAGGCTTGTCTTAATGTTATGGACACTGCACTTATTCCTGTGAATCAGTTTTTTAAAAAAGTATTTTGTTGTTTTTTTCAACATGTAGATCATTTTTCCCTAAAAATTTGTTACTTATAACCTCAAGAAATAAGACAAAATTTTATACATTTGCTCAGTTTATAGGCTGTAAGGACCATTACAATGAAAGTCATTCATCCTCTCAACTTCTCAGCCTGATTGGACAGCCCCTAATGCAGGAGCTTCCAAATGTGAGGGGTAAAAATTACTTATTTAGGTAATTTAATTTATGCTCTTCTACTATACAGAAAACCAGAGATCTGTGTACTCAGCTTGTATTAGTTTTCCATTCTTTGAGTCACTTAAAAATCATCATTTAAATGATTGCTATGACCACTGTTCTTGGTGCTAGGTTATGTGAGTGAGACAACAGTCAAGCATCGGCTACCAAGCCATGTCATCTTAGTATTATTTTTTTGTAGGGGTATCAATAACAATACCAAAAAAAATGTGCCATAAACATAATATTCACTTGTAAGTTCTGTGAAGATGATAAAACGGGGTGTCATAATAGAGGGCCAGGGTTGCAGAAGTGAATAACTTGAGACAGGTGCTCTGGTTAGACTGAATCGGTTGTACATGTGAAGATTTAGTGGTAAAGTCTTTTCCATGAAGATGGGGATGCAATTAGCAACACCAAGGTATATTGATTGTGCGTTATGGGAAGTCATAAAGCAGAGTAGCATTTAAGAAACTTGGTGACAAAAACAGACTATTCTAGTGATCACAGGCTACCTGAGACTTAGTCTAGCTACTTGAACTGTACAAGTTGTTGAGGACCTAGAACTCCATTAGGAAGTCAGACTTTATTTTCTGTGGTAAAACACCACAGGCGGGTGTGGGGAAGGAAGGACTTGATTTACGCATCATGAAGATCATTCTGAGGGTCAGGAAGACAGAGAATGGTCCAGAAGCATGGGTGTAAAAAAATAGATCCTTTGTAAAATGCTTTGATTGAATGGCAGTTTGACCTCTTTTGGTAATCACAAAGTCTTTAATGTCTTTGAGAAAATAAAAGAAAATTCTGATTTAAATAGTAAGAGTCAAACTTCCACTGAGTAATTAGTTTCTATTTATTTGATGGACAAATAAAGGTCACTTTACTGTCTGTTGTGTTGGCTTCCTGGATTACACTTAAAAACTTAGAGAATTTCATCAACTCAGTCTAATATTTGTACTGACGTTTATCACTGGCAATTTAAAATCCAGGTCTCTAGGTCTTTCTTCTTATTCTTCTTTCTTGTTTATTCGCAAACTTAAATTACAGTGTGTGGTACATAGCTACGCAGTATACAGTACATAGCTTTAGAATCAGCCTTCGTTCTTTGTTTGGTTATTTCTTATTAGCAAAATGGTGGGATGATAAATTAATTAACCATTAAAATTAGATACATGTACTAATAGCCTAGGTATTGTATCAATTCATCTTCCAGGAGTCACTTTAATATCAATAGCTCTAAATAGAAATTATTATGTTGTATAGTCATATTCATTACTCAAAAGTCCACTACCAAATAAATAAACACTACGGCTTTAACAAGGAAATAATGAGAATATAAATGACATTATCAAAGACTATTATGACAACAAATCCTTAGTCCTGAATATGAAAACAGTTATTGAAAACCAGAAATTATAGGTCAATATTTTTTTGTACAATTATTTGGAAAATAATATGGACAAGTATTTTCATATTTTCTATATTATGTAATTTATCCTAAACTTTATTCTTATGTTGTAAACTACATATATTATCATCATTAATTTATAAAATCTTTAATGTAACCTTCTTTTTTTTTTTTTTTTTGAGTTGGAGTCTCACTCTCACCCAGACTGGAGTGCAGTGGCCACTCCCAGCCACCTCAGCCTCGACCTGCTGGGCTCTGGCGATCCTTCTGCCTCAGCCTTCCAAGTAGCTGGAACTACAGGCGCGCGCTACCACGCCCAGCTAGTTTTTTGATTTATTGTAGAGATGAGGTCTCGCCAAGTTGCCCAGGCGGTCTCGAACCCATGGGCTCAGGCAATCTACTCACCTCAGCCTTCCAAAGCGCTGGGATTACAGGCTGAGCCACCAAGCCCGGTTTAATGTAACTTTCTTAATCTGCTGAAATTTTATGAAATTTGTGAATGATATTATATGCTTATAGATAAATATACACATGTGCTTATTATATACAGTAACATGACTCAATTTTAATATTTTATATCAAATTACTTTTGCAAATGTATGTAATGATTGTGATTTTTAAGTAAGTTTTAGAACTGTTAGGATCCCATGGAAGTCAATAAAAATGCACTTAACAAAAATGCAAGATCAAGCTTTAAAATAAGAAAATAAATTGTCAAGAAAATCCACTGTGATTGTTCATAAATCAGTGTATGTGGAATTAAAAATGTGACAGTGTTCTAAGTCAGACTTCATGAAATACCTGAACAATCTTGAGAGCATGTCTTGACATTTAAAATATATGTAACAACTCACTGTATAAGAAATGGCCTAGATCCCATGACAGCAGCTCAGATATAACCAAGAAACACCTGCAAAGCTGTTTTTTTCCTGCAGAATTTTGTGTTTACCAGTGGTGCACAGATAGAACTATTCAAACTGTGAGTTATCCTTAAAAGAAGAAAAATTAAGATAAAATATCTCAATTATTATTATATGCTGCATACAAAGGCAATACATCATGTCCGAAGCCTTAAATGAAAATTTACTTTCACCATTGATATTTCTTTTTGCAAGTGTTTACAGCACATACCACAGAATCTAGTGATATATATATATATATATAATATATATATATAATATTTGTACTTACTAATATCAAAAGCTGGCATAACTTTTATATTTATACAGTTACATGGCTGCTTTTCATATAGCATTTAATTAATTGCTAATGAAATAATTTGTTTAAAGCTTTAAAATTTTTCATATGAATTGTCATTACATTTTCATAAAATTATGAACAGGGCATCATTGTTACTTTTTTACAAATGGGAAAATTTAAGCATGTAAATTTAAGTTATATACACATATACGCATATATATAAAATATATATTAAGTAGTAGATATAACACTAAAATTAACCTATTTTGATTAGTGTTTTTTGAGTGAGACATATAAAGAAGATTCGTTATAAATTGGACCTGTGAGATTCTCTTTACTTATTGTCCTTCTAATAGACATCATTCTGTTAAATAAAACTCTTAAGCAAATATACCTTGCTCTAAGTACAGTCATCTTCCAGATGGTGAGTTATTTTCTTCTCACTGTTTTCTCCAAGGCTTTCCTCCACTGTCCTTCATCTGAATAACAATTTTATATTTTAAAACCAAGGGAATTGTTTTCTCAGGTCTGAGAACTCTATGTTTCTGTAGTATTATTGCATAGTCTTATATTATCCACTCAAAACTTTCCTTTTGTGTTTCATATTATTCCTAGATCTGTAGGTGTGAGATTTTATTTTAATACAACATTGACTTTGAAAAAAATTGCAGAAACATTTTTTAAAATTTGGTGTATCTTTCATGCAATTTATAATTTGTTTATGTTTGTTTCATTTTGAAATTATTCTCTTTTCTTATATACATATATATATATATATTTCACAACCCCTTAAAATAAGTTCTATTCTTTTTCCTAAGTATTTCAACATATTTTTTCTCAAATAAGGACACTTTCTTATATAACCATCATACATTAAAAAAATCTGGAAAATTGTCGTTATTGCATTCTTCCGGTGCATGTTCAAATTCCATCAATCTTTCCAATATTGTCTTTCAGAGCAGTTTTATTCTGCTCCAGAAAACAATCCAGGATAATTCATTCATTGTATTTAGTTGTCCTGTCTCTTTAGAATCCTGATAATTGAAGCATATGCTCAATCTTTATTTGACTTTGTTGATGTTGACATTTTTGAAAACTATAGGCCAGTGATTTTGAAGAATGTGCCTCAGTTGGTATTATCAGATATTCAGATCTAGGTTATGCATTTCTGGCAGGAATTCCACAGAAATTACATCATGCCCTTTCAGTGTTTCATATCAGGAGTCAGTTTGATGTCAGTTTGTCTTAATATTAGTAATGCTAACTTTGATCACTTGTTTAAAGTGGTATAGGCTAGGTTTCCCCACTAAGCTGACTCATTTTGGTTTGAGATTAATAAGTAATTCATGGGAATATATTGTGAGACTGTTTATATTCTATTATTCATCAAAATTCCACAGACTAGTCTTAGCATCTATTGATGATACCTTAGTTTCATCTTTTTTCTGTAATCAACAGGAATTCCACAGTAAATTAGTTCTCTGTTCATTATTTATTTTCAGGCTAAAATTGTCTCAGGTTTAGCCAGTGCGAGTCACCTCAATGTGTTTGCTATGCTTTATTCCTTCAGTAGTTTCTGTCTGTTGCAACAAGACATTTCAATTCACTTTGTGCTTTTATTGCCCCAGCACTGCAATTTGACTGGGTACTTGTTTCCTTAGATTAAATCTGTCCGGCCACAGTAGTTTACACCTATAATCCCAGCACATTGAGAAGCTGAGGCAGGAGGATTATTTGAACCCAGAAGTTTGAGACCAGCCTGGGCAACATAAGAGAACTTGTATTTACAAAAAAAAGTAAAAATTTAGTGTGGCATGATGGTGTGTGTCTGTAGTCACAGCTACTCTGGAGGCTGAGGCAGGATAACCTCAGCCCATGTGCTAGAGGCTGCAGTGAGATATGATCGTGTCACTGCACTTCTGCCTGGGTGACAGTGAAACCCTGACTCAATAAAAGAAAAAAGGGATGGAGCCAAGATGGCAACAAAACCAGTCAGAGTGAGTAATGCATGGGTGAGTGTGCATAAGGATGAATCTGCGTGCATGTGTGTGTACAAGTGGGTGAATGAATATCTGACTGAGGGGAGAGGCAGGATCAAGCAACCAGAGCTTCCCTTCAGAAGTGGCTGCAATTTACCACTGCTGTAAACTCAGCACCTCCTGCACACAGTAATGTCTGCCATTTTCAGGAAAAGGCAGTCCGAATCAGATGCCTCTCAACAACTGGAACCTGGTATGCACTACCACCTGCAGTGAAAGGCCAGTCACTGGCAGCAGCGAAAATGGAGAAAGTGCAGGAAAGAAATTTTGACGTGAGCCCTGCTGGAAGAGAAGACACAGGCTGAAACCATTTTTTTCTGACCCAGAACCCAGGCAGAGATCTGCCTTAGCTCACACAGTCCTGAGTAGTCAGCATCCTGAAACCAAGGGGCAATGTCCACACCCTTCTGTATTGATCATCATTAACCTAGAGAAAATACTCCAAGAACATTATACCAGAGGGATGGACACCCCACCCCCTACACTGGACCAAACACAGATGCATTGCAATCAGAGTAGGAGACCTAGCAGCAGAAGAGTTTGGGCTGACTTCAAAACTGAACAAATCCAGAGACTCTATCTAAGGAAAAATAGGAATTGGGCAAACAGAAGTGAAATCTATCCTCCCATCACTGAGCAACAAAATTTAAGGGAGGTGGAATCTATCACAAGTGAAAGTAAATCAATGGAAGAAAACAGAAATCTCCCAAATCCTTGTAAAGACAGTACCTGAGAATACAGACTTCAGAACTCAAACTATGACAAGCCCCCAGAACAACAGGTCTCAAACCAAAATCCAGATATCAAGGTATTGATGGAGAAGGTTAAGAGAAATGATGACAAGAAGAAAGAATGAGAGAGTTGTTCATTGAGATGACAGCAATAAAGAATACAATAAATAAAACAGATAACAAACTGACAAGCATGGAAAGCAGAATTAACCAAGCAGAAAAAAGAATATCAAAGAATCTACAGAGCATGTATCATGACTGCAAAATTGGAAACAAACACATATATCAACTAAATAGCAAAAGAAAACCAACAAGTAAATAAACAAACGGCAGCAGCAACAAAAACAACGAAGACCTTTGTAAGAGTACCATGACAGGAATAAAGTTTCCCATCTCAATAACCAGCCTGAACGTGAATGGACTAAGTGAATCCCTGAAAAGACACAGAATGGCAAACTAGATTAAAAATAAAAAAGCAACCCAACAGTATACTTCCTTCAGGAAACACATCTTACTACAAAGGACTCTAACAGACTTAAAGTTAGAGAATGGAAAACAAATTATCTGGTGAATGGAACAAAAAGAAGACAGGAGTCATGATCTTAATATCAGACAAAACTGCATTTAAGCTATCAAAAATTTAAAAAAATCTAGAGGGACACTACATAATTATAAAAGGTTCAATCCATCAACAAGAAATATCCATTCTAAACATATATGCACCCAACATGGGAGCACCAGCTTTTATAAAGCAGCTACTAAGTTAACTAAAAAGCTATTGACTCTAACACTATCATAGCTGGGGAATTAAATACCCCACTAACAACTCTAGATAGATCATCAAGGCCAAAAATCAACAAGGAGATCTGGAAACTCAATTTGACACTTAACCAAATGTACTTAATAGATACCTACAGAACACTCCACCTAATAACCATGGAAAATACATTCTATTCATCATCCCATGGAATGTACTCAAAGACCAACCACATCCTCGGCCATAAATCAGGTATAAACAAATTTTATGAGATTGAAATTCTGGCATGCAACTTTTCAGACCACAGTGGATTAAAAATAAACATCAACACCAACAAAATTTCCCCAACACTTACAAGGACATGGACAATAAACAGCACGATGCTGAACAACTCCTGGGTCAACACAGAAGTCAAAACGGAAGTTAAACAATTCCTGGAAACAAATGAAAATGAAGAAACATTTTACCAAAACCTCTGGGATGCCATCAGAGTAGTACTAAGAAAGGAATTCATATCTCTACAAACATACAACAAGAAAACAGAAAGATCACAAGTTATCCTTCTTTGCTGATTATATGATCCTATACCTTGAAAACCGAATAAATCTGTCAAAAACCTCCTTGCATTGATAAAGGACTTTGACAAAATCTCAGGGTAGAAAATCAGCATACAAAAGATAGTTGCATCCTTATACACCAACAACAAACAGGCAGAAAAGTAAATAAAAAGCACAATCCCGTTCATAATACCCACCCCCAAAATGAAATACCTTAACATCTTCCTAACCAGAAAAGTGAAAGACCTTTACAATGAAAACTACAAAACACTGCTCAAAGAAATCAAAGAAGACACAAACAAATGAAAAAATATTCCATGCTCCTGGAGAGGAAGAATTAGCATTGTTAATATGTCTATCCTACCAAAGGCAATCTACAGATTCAACGCAATAGCCATTAAATTACCAACCTCATTTTTCTCAGACTGGAAATGACAATACAGAAATCCATATGGAAACATAAAAGACCATGAATAGCTAAAACAATCTTTAGCAAAAGAAACAAAGCATGAAGTATCATATTTCCAGACTTTAAACTTTACTATAAGGCTACAATAATCAAAACAGCCTGGTATTGTTACAAGAACAGGCGTATGGACCAACAGAACAAGACAGAGATTCCAGAAGTAAAACCTCAATCTCTCAATCAACTCATCTTTGACAAAGCCTCCATCAACAACCACTGGGGTGAGGAGAACCTATAGAGTAAATGGTGCAGGGAAAACTGACTGACGGCATGCAGAAGACTGAAATAGGACCCCTACCTATCACCATAAAAAAAAAATTGACTCCAAATGGATAAAAGACAAAATGTAAAACCCAAAACTTTAAGAATCTTAGAAAATGCAGGAGACACCCTTATAGAAACCAGAATAGGTAAACAGTTCCTGATCAAAACCCCAAATGCCCATGCCATAAGAGATAAGATCGACAAATGGGACCTCATCAAGCTGAAAAACTTCTGCAAAAGGAAAGGAAACCATCAAGAGAGCAGGAAGACAACCTACAGAATGAGAAAAAAATATTTGCTAACTGTATATATGAAAAAAGTCTAACATCCAGGTTCTACAAGGACCTGAAACATGACAAAAGGATATAAAAATAAAAAGCCCTATTAAAAAGTGGGCAAAAGGGACACTTTTCAGAAGAAGATATATGAACAGCCAACAGATACATGAAATAATGCTCCGCCTCACTAGTCATCAAAGAAATGCAAATTAAAACCAAACTGAGATACCACCTAACTCCAATCAGGATGGCCATCATCAATAAGTCAAAAAACAACAGATGCTGGAGAGGATGTAGGGAAAAAGGAATGCTTCTATATTGTTGGTTGGAGTGTAAACAAGTACAACCAGTATGAAAAACAGTGTGGCGATTCCTAAAAGTTCTAGAAATCGACCCTCCATATAACCCAGCAATCCCTCTTTTGGGGATATATCTGGAGGAACTCAAATCACTCTATGAAAGAGATAACTGCACATGCATGTTTATTGCAGCATTACTAACAATAACAAAAACATGGAACCAACTATGTTGCCAATCGAAAGAGAACTGAATTTTTAAAAAGTGATACATAAGGGTGTCTCCTGTGTTTTCTAATTTCTTATAGTTTGAGGTTTTATGTTTAGGTCTTTGATCCATTTAGAGTTGATTTCTGTGTATGGTGACAGGTAGGGGTCCTATTTCAATCTTCTGCATGTTGTCAGCCAGTTTTCCCAGCACCATTTACTGAATAGGTTCTCTTCTCTTCAGTGGCTGATGGTGGAGACTTTGTCAAAGATGAGTTGGTTAAGAAATTGAGGTTTTGCTTCTGGAATCTCTCTCCTGTTCCATTGGTCCTTATGCCTGTTCTTGTACCAATACCAGGCTTTTTTGATTATTGTAGCCTTATAGTAATGTTTAAAGTCTGGAAGTGTGATACCTCCTGCTTTATTTCTTTTGGTAAGGATTGTTTTGGCTATTTGTGGTTGTTTATGTTTCCATATGCATTTCTGTATTGTTATTTCCAGATCTGAGAAGAATGATGCTGGTGATTTAATGACACGAATAGACGCTTCTCAAAATAACATATATGGGCAGCTAACAGACATATGAAAAAGTGCTCAGCCTCACTAATCATCAGAGAAATGGAAATCAAAATCACATTGAGATGCCATCTAACACCAGTAAGAATGGCCTTCATTAATAAAACAAACAACAGATGTTGTAGAATGCGGGAAAAAAGGAGCCCTTCTACACTGCTGGTGGGAATGCAAACTGGTGCAACCTCTTTGGAAAACAGTGTGGCAATCTCTGAAAGAACTAGAAATTGACCTTCCATATGACCCAGCAATCCCACTATTGGGAATATACCCAGAGGAGCTCAAATCATTTTACAAAAAAGATACCTGCACATGCATGTTTATTGCAGCACTAGTCACAATAGCAAAAACATGGAACCATCGTGCTGCCCATCAAAACTGGACTGGATAAAAAAAAATATGGTACATATACACAATGGAATATTACGCAGTCATAAAGAAGGACAAACATAGGGACTTCACAGCAACTTTCATGGATTTAGAGTCTATAATACTCAGTGATCTAGCACAGAAACAAATAATAGAGTACCATATGTTCTCAATAATACGCGGACCTTGAATAATTATCATAATACTATAATAAAGGGATAGGCAGTAGTGGTAAACTACCAGGAGAGGGGGGATGGGATTGGCAGTAGTGAAACTCATCAAAAAGGGTACCTGCATAATGAACATTTGTATACCTAACCTTGAATTGTACCCCACATCTTTAAAATAAAAAAGTAAAAATAATGTGATACATATATGTGATGGAATATTACTCAGCCCTGAAGAAGGACAAAATTATGAACTTAACAGCAACTTTGATTGATTTGGAGTCTATCATACTCAGTGATCTATCACAGACACAAAACTGAGTACCACATATTCTCTCTCTTAAGCAGACCCTGAACATTTATCATAATACTATATGAAAACATTTGGCAGTAGTACTGCCAAAGGAGAGAGAGTGGGCACATAACATCACTAATGGTACCTGATCTCAAACCAGGTGAAGTGGGGACCAAAGGGAAGCCCAAACTCTACCTGTGCCATGACCACTCATTTACCTAATCCTAAGTTGTACTCCACATCTTTAAAATAAAATTTAATACAATTTGAGCACTATTTGTACACATTGCTGCTGAGGTGTGATTGTTTGCATGCTTTGTCAGTAGACACAATATGTATATTTATTTCTATCTCAAGGTGTGTATGCAGGAACAGTTTATTATAGAGACAATTCCAATCCAATATCAAAAGGAGCTTTCGTATCTCCTCTTTTCATATTAGTAACTCACTTCTCCAAAATAGTTGGATAGAAGTTTGTCTTCAGTGATTCTGCATATATTTACTTATTTGCTCAAGTACAGAAAACAAACTAAGTAATTTTTAAATTGCTAAGTAAGTCACTTTGAAAAGCAAACCAATTAGCCAAAGTATAATAATTATTATTGATATTATTTTTTATTTTTTAAAGATGTCGGGTACTAGTCAGGATTAGATAGATAAGTGATATACGTACAGGTGAAGTTTGGGCCTCCCCCTGGTCCTCACTTCACCTAGTTTAGGACCAGTTACCCTTAATGATGTTATGTTCTCTCCATCCCTCCCCTGGCAGTGTCTCACTCCTGCCAATCCCTTTCTTATATCATTATGATAAGTGTTCGGGTCCACCTATGAGTGAGAATATGTGGTAATAATTCTTTAGGGAAAGAAAGTTTATATACTGTTAAATACACATATTCCTTTCAATGAGTTTTAACAAATAGAATGATGTGTCTCGCACCCATGTCAAGACACAACATGAATGTCTTGCTCCAAAGGTTCTTCCAGTCCTCTTCCAGAGAACCATCCCCATCCTTCATTCAGAGTCAACTATTATGAAGCTAAGTTTCAGCATGGAATTGTTTTGCCTGTTCTCAAACGTTCTATACATGAAATCATTCAATAGTTAATGACTAGGAGATTCATCTATGTCTTTGAAAGTATCAGTGGTCTGTACCTTTTTTATTGCTTAATAACATTTCAATGTGTGATTATATCACATTATCTTATTCCATCTTTCAGATGATAGAAATAGATGTTGCTTCTGGTTTGAGGTTATCATGAATAAAATTGAAATGAATATTTTTGTACAAGACTTCTTGTAAACATAGATATTTATTTATCTTGGACAAATGCTTACAAGTGGAATTTCTAGATCATAATATATATATATTCATATTTTTCTAATAAACTGCTGAAACTTTTTCCATTTTTTCAGGTTTCACAAATAATTTCACTTAGTTTGTGTTTTTTCTGTTTATTTTCTTACTAGTGTTTATTTAATAAGTTGAAGTGTTTAATTTCAGTGTGCTCTAATTCTCTGACTGTCCTTTTATTATTAATTTTTCTATATTTGGTCTAAAAATTATTTGCCTACCCCAAAATGTGAGATTAGTAGAATAATTGAATGTGTGATGTGAGATGGGAGTATAGGATTTTCTCCCATATCCATATTGTTGTTATATTGACAATTTGTTAAAAATATTTGCTCTTCCTTATTCAATGCTTGGGTGCCAATGCAGAAAATCAACACTGAATCTATTTTTGGTTTTTGGGTTCTGCTCATTTATTTGGCTATCCACATTTGATTTTGTCTCAGATTTATATTAAATATTTAACTCAGGTCCTCCAAATTTGTTGGTCTTTAAGACGTGCCTGTAGGTCCTTAATATTTTTACATATATTTAAAAATTCATTTATAATTTGCTACTAAATAAAATAAAAACAAAACACAAAATGTAGTTGAGATTGTAACTGAAAATGATATAAAGTTTTAGATCAACTTGAAGTTGAAATTTTAACTGTGTTGAGCCTTCCCAGTCCATGAATATGATGTAGCTCTTCATTTTTAAAGGTCTTTTAAGATTTCTCAACAATGTTTTATAAATTTCAGCATAGAGACCTTGCTCATCTGCAGCCTAAATTTTTCTAAGAGTGTTATATTTTTAACATGGTTGTAATTTTATTTTTAAACTGTATTTTCCCATTTTGCTCATATTATATAGAAATTAAATTAATTTTTGTATATTGACTTTGTATCCAAAAACTTGCAGGATTTGCTTTATAAAACCATATCCAAGGAGGGACACAAAAATCCCCAGAATTTATTTATAAAAAATGTGTGCTTATTCTTACATGCTTAAACTTCAGTCACCTTCAGAGTATTTTTCATTTGATGTGATACTACCTGTATCTTTCCCACTGCTCAAAACAGTTTTTTGAACTCATCAAATATGATGCGTTGTAGTGCTTCTGCCATTTTTTGTTTCACCTCTTCCATATTGGCAAAGCATTTCCCTCTGAGGTGTGTGTGTTTTTTTTTTTTTTCCATCTTGGGAAACAAACAAAAAAGGTTGCTGGGGCGAGATCAGTGTGGGGCATGGGGGTCATGCCATTTTTGGTCAAAAACTGCTGAATACTCAGGGTGGTGTGGACAGGTATGTTGTCATGGTGGAAGAACCAGTCACCTGCTTATAATAACTTGGGATATTTCTTCCACAAATTGTGACGCACACTTCTCAAAACTTCTGCATAAAAACTTTGGTTGACCATTTGATCCATAGGAACTAATTCCATGTGTACTACAACATGCCTGTCCATCAAAAGACAATTTCAGGTTATTTAGGGTCCCCCCCCAAAATTATTTTGTAGGTTGCCTTAGGATTTTATATATCAGGATCCTATATAAACAATCCTGTCTATGGATAGGGACAGTTATATATTTTTTTCACTTGTCTTTCCTTCTTTTAGTTTTTTTTCCTACCTTTTCTTGTCCTGACTTGGTTGCCAGTAAAACTTCAAAAAGAAAAGTTGAGAGTGTATCTCCTTGCCATATTTAAAATATTTGAGGGAAGGTACCAAGTCCTGTAGTACTAACTATGTTAGATATAGATTTTTATAGATGCCCTATATTAATTTCCTATTTGCTGGGTGTTTTATAGTTTGCTTTATTTTGTCTTTTGTGTTAGAATCTTATTCTGCCGCCCAAGCTGGAAAGCAGTGGCATGATCATGGCTCACTGCAGCCTTGACATCCTGGACTCAGGCTACCCTCAGCCTCTGCCTCCTAAGTAGCAAAGAAGGAACAAGTGTGTGCCACCATGCCCAGCATATTTTAAACATTTTTGGTAGAGATGAGATCTCACTATGTTGCCCAGGTTGTTCTTAAACTCCTGATCTCCAATGATCCTCTTGTCTTTGCCTTCCAAAGTGCTGGGATTACAGGTGTGAGCCACGATGCCCAGTCTGTTGAGTTTTAAAAATCATGCTGTGTGTTTAATTTTGTGACACAATGTTTACATCTAATGCGATGATTATATAATTGTGTTAATTTTTTTGTTATTTTCGTGATTGATTAAATTTTCATGCGTTAATCATTTTTATATTCCTAGGGTAAATAAAATTGGAATATTCTGCATTATATTTTATTACATATCAATTAATTATATTTGCTCATATTTTCAGTGATCTTTCATCTGTATTAATATTTGTAATTTTTTTTAGTATTTTTATATTAAGGTTAGGCTGGTCTTATAAACAAGTTGGCCATATTTCTACTTGCTCTATAATCTAGCAAGATTTGGGTCTTATTTCTTTTGTTATGTTGTATAGATTTCATTAGTGAAATCATCTGTGCCTGGAGTTTTAGCTTTTAGAATATTTGAATGCATTTGAAAGTGAGTGACTAATAAATATTCCTGCCATCGGTTTCATGTCAGTTTTGTCTCTTGCCTATTGATTTTATACTAAACTTGCTAAGTAAGACTTTACTAACTTTGAATGTTGGATAGATCTGAATGCATCTTGAATCTGTGGAACACACTGTTCCCAACATTCCTTAGCAACTCTTTAATCACCCTGATATGTGTTCTGGAACTAACATCTAATAAAGCATAACTCTGTATGCCATAGGTAAATGGGGGAAAGGGTACTTTTGTTGTGTCTATAACTTTATTCATATTTATGCAATTTTATCCATGACAGTCATTAAGAAATAAATTTATATGCTTTTATCTAACATAATAGTTTTCTTGGAAATGAGAGTTGTAAAGTTTCTATATAAAACTGACTGTAAGTTTTAAGAAAGAGCAGAAGTTAATATACCTTTGCTTCTTAACCTCATCTTATATAGTACAACTTTAATTATATTGACTTACTTATTTTTCTAAGTGTGTTTTATAACTTATTATAATAATATAATTCTTATCAAGCTAGCCATACAAATTCTGAACAAGTGTGACTATCTTATTAAAACATACAAGTAACCCTTTTTACAGTTTCCCAAGTTCAGAAAGAAGTTAAGCAATTTGGCTGGGTATATAAAAAATCATTTGTTGGTTTCTTAACAAAATAAAAATAACATATCACTTGCCAGTTTCTTAACAAAATAAAAATAATATATTAATTGCTGATTATTGGTTTAAAAAATCTGATAGCACCAGAGGGTCCAAATATAGGAACATAGACTGCACATGAAAAAGTGACATATGACAGTTTATATACCACAGGTTGACCATTCTTTTTTTTTTTTTTTTGAGTTGGAGTCTCACTCTGCTGCCCAGACTGGAGTGCAGTGGCCGCTGCTAGCCACCGCAGCCTCGACCTGCTGGGCTCCGGCGATCCTTCCGTCTCAGCCTTCCGAGTAGCCAGAATTACAGGCATGCGCTACCACGCCCGGCTGATTTTTTGATTTATTGTAGAGATGAGGTCTCGCTGCCCAGGCGGGTCTCGAACCCGCGGGCTCAGGCAATCCACTCACCTCAGCCTCCCAAAGGCGCGGAATTACACGCTGAGCCACCGAGCCCAGCGGTTGACCATTCTTAATCAGAAGATCCGAAATCCAAAATCTAAAACACCTTGAGTGCTAATATGATGCCACAGTGGAAAATTCTACATCCTTAACAAACTGTTTAATGCACAAAACTATTATAAATATTGTATTAAATTACCATCAGACTATATCTTTAGGGTGTACATGAAACATAGATAATTTATTATTATTATTTTTATAAATTAATGGGATAAAAGTATAATTTTGTTACATGCATAGATTGTGTAGTGGTGAAGTCAGGGCTTTTAGGGTGTCCAACATCCATATAATGTATATTGTACCTATTGAAACATAAATAAATGTCATGTCATGTTTAGACTTGGATCCCATCCCCAAGATATCTCATTATGTGTATAAAATATCCCAAACTATGAGCATTTTAGAAATTAGAAACATTTCTTGTCTCAAGCATTTCAGACAAGGAATACTCTACATGCATATGGACTGAGATGTCTGATATCAATACAGTGTCTGTAAAAGTGCCAAATTAAAAATAACTTATCTTTTGTCGAGTTTGCTGCTCATTTAGAAATCACTATAAATTAGAGTGTGCCTTCTTTTGAGGTTGCATTTTGTTTATGGAAAAAGTTATGTTTTTATGTTTGGTGATATCAAAATCTATCATATATTATATCAATTTTGTTTTATCTCCACCCATAGATTATCCATCACCACTTTTATAATGATATTTTGCTTTATTAATGTTTGTGCTTCTGACTGTTGACTAATGCTCATTAAATATCTGTTATTTGAAAATATTTAAACTGGAAGGCTTCAAATATTTAGAAATGTGAAAGTGTTCATCCACTAATGAACACAAATTTCTCAAAAGAACTAGTAAAATCTGTTAGAAAAGTTACATTTTTTTAAGATCTGAGTAAAGTCTGCTTCCTCTATCAAAAAGTCTCTTTTCTATGAAGAATTAATTGAGGCTGTGTAATCTTAGCAGACTTACTCATTTGTAAGCATAAACGATCTGAGTTTAGCTTTGTGATTTGTCTGATCTCTCTCTTTCTGAAGATGGATGAGAAAGGCAGGCTATCTAAATGTCTAAAACATGACATTCTAGACCTTACAATATTTTGTTCAACTTTATTGCTGTACTGTTATCTTTAGGAATTAAAATTATTTTTTGATCCTCTCATGATAATGTTTTTTATTTTCCAAAACTTTCACTTGAATTGAACTTGATGTTTTGAGCAACCTGATTTTCTTTTTTATTAGCCTTACATTGTGCTTGAATCAGATTGAGTGACATTCTCAGAAGCAAAATATATCATCAGTTTCTATTGTTTTTTTCTTTTCTTTTCAAGATATTGAGTAGAAAGGTCACTCTACTGTTTCGAATAGTGAATCTTGTATTCGGAGATATGGATGAAGGAACATTTACTAAAATCTTGACATCTGGGTCAGTATTGCTAAAATTGTATTTATGCTTTTGACTTTTGTTAATTTTTTTCAGTAAGATGCAATGAATTAAAAAGAGAGACTGTTCCATTAAAAATGATATTAGATTTTATTTGAGAGCCATTTGTCCTCAAAATTTCTGCTCAAAGCTACTTCATATGTATAAATAAATTTCATAGATTACACTCGCACCAGATAGTCAAATATGATTAGTAAGTTTTCTTTCTCTAAAATCAAAGAAAAATATCTTATCCTTAGGAAGTAAAATGAGATTGAACTATTGGCTGAAATAGTAATATAAGATATTTATAGTGAATGAATTGTACCTCATCATCTGTGATAATGCTGACACATCTTTGGAAGAAAAGTGGTTCTGAATTTTAAAGGAAATATAGGAAAAAAATCCCAGCTCTAATTTAATTGGTCTTGATACATAATCATATGAAGTTAACCAACATATTGAACTAGTATCTTGTCACCTTTGAAGTATAAGCATGAAACTGTACCATGATAATTACTTTTAATAAATTACTGACATTATTAAAGTGTATTGAATGCACAGTTTTGAGCTTGCCCCAGTTTATCTGTCTTTATGTTACAGAAGCCATAATTTTCCCTTTTACTTTGGGATGCTACTCTCTACCAAGGAACTCTAAATCTTCCCATCCCATAAATACGTGAGCATAAACCTGTGATTTATTGCAATTTAGCTTCTGTTTCTGTGGAGGAGGTTTGCTGTGCTGAGAAAACTCATTAATCTCATTCACAGCTTGTAGTAGAAACATAACCTTTACAATATATAAAAGAACAAATTATGTTTTTGTGTGATTTACCGTTTCTGTTTTGGAAAGAAAACAAATTATAGCTTTTTTTTTTTTTAGTTTTAATATTAATTGATCACTTTGCACTATTAACACAAACCAGATATAAAATACATGATTTTTCACTTTGACATTTGTTTGTACCTTTATTCATAATAAAAAGAAATATCAAAGTGTGATTTGACATAAAGCAGACTTCAAAGCAAACCTATCTTCTGATGTGTTTGTGTGTTATAAAAATTGGTTTGTGATACTGAGTGAGATTATGAACACAATTTTGAATCTACATGTTGATATCTGTTAAATTCCATGCAATTTAACTCAGTATAGAATTTCTTTAAAAGAAATAGACTTAAAATATACCACGGCATTTTAATTTGTGCAGAATAATTTCTTTATTTTGTGTTCTAAGCTGTTTTGCTATGTCATTCTGGATTTCTCAAAGACCTATTATTTAAGTCTTTAAAGATTTAATTGTGACACTATAAAAAAGCTCTGCTACCATTTTATGAGCTTTGCTCTAAATCATTTCTCATTTGTTTCATTTGTCTTTGCAATTTTCTGAGAATTTTATTTTGTGTAATTTGCTGTCTTTGTGAACACTGGGATTTAAAAAAATTATTCTCAATTTCTTACATAGAACTGGACTTTCTCAATTGCAAAAGTATTATTTTGTGGCTTATAAAGTGATAATTTCAATAATTAGTGGGAAGGAATACTGCTTTTTTGAGTTCACAATCTGCAGTATAAGCAGTCCATTTTGATGAAGTTAATATTTTTAAGTAATAATTTAACTTATCAGTTGTTAACTCATTAAAGTACTATTTAACATTAAAGTATTTTTCTTAATAAGTTAATGATTATCCAATTAAAGTATAATTTATATTCATTTCTGTGAATAGAATATTCTGAAAGGTATTCATAAGGAATCTCTGACCTGAGACTAAAGGAGAAACACTGCTTACAATGAACTTAGCATGGCTTTAATATATATCTTGTCATCATCAAGAACTTGTAAAAGGGAAATCTCCTACTATTTTTTTTCTTACGGCCCCTGGAACCTGAAAGTTTATACACCATGTAGTGTTATCCAACCTGTTGTCACCAAGCCTCCCAGAAAAGCAGTAGAGGGCACTATGAGAATGTGACAGTGCAGCAAAGATATTGATTGCTATGAGCACGATGCTATGAAATTTGGCAAAGAAGGAGAACCTGTTTTTAAATCCCGGGCTGTCTCTATTTACTGATCTTTGAATTAAGAATGACCTATCATAACCTGATGGTTACCAAATGAATATTTGCTGATCACCTAGTTTAAATCTGAGTTTCTTGTCTGCTGATGGAAACTTCTCTGAACCAAACTTGGACATTAGGTCAATGCACATCATCACGTGGCTTAATGTGTGCTATCTAAGGGTTTTATCCAGAATGCTCTGATAAACTGTGTTTTTCTTCATCTGTCTTTTTTTTTTTTCACCTCTCTGATCTTGGTATGGATAGAGCATATGGGAAATCATAGTAATTAATTTACCAAGGCTCTTACTCTGTCTGCAAATAGCAAATTACTTTTAGACAATGGCACTCTCAGAATGCAATGCACATTTTTAATTTCTATACCAAAATATCCTGGCCTACTATTATATGACAAATGGCAGTTTCTGAGTTGGAATTAATCTAACAGTGGTAAGCATGGTTGGCCCAAAGAAATCACCAGCGTTCAATGCCTTAGTTCTTGCTTGGTTCTTATGTTGTGCTTCTAAACCAGGGACCAGAATAGCGGGATGGGAAAAATATCTTCTAACCAACTTATCTTAATTATGTTATTCAGTCCAGTTCTACAGGCCTTGCACATTCGTTGTCCCAGGCTATGATAACAAATTGACTGCCAGTCCTGTTGCTATATATTCAATTTCTTGGACTTTTTTAAAGGACTTTCCTTGAAAATTGGAAAATACTGCACCAATAGCCTCTAGCCAGATCTATTTAATATAAAATTATCTCCTTAGAGACACTTGCCTCCAGTCATCGTTGTACAAGATTAATATGAATATAAGCATTACAATTTATACTTGTTTAAACGTCTATTATTAATATCTTTGCTATTTTCCTGACTCATGTGACTAGGAAAGAAACCTTTAGAAGTGAAGTCACATTTGTGACTGAGTATTGTATAACATATACTTAAATGATTATGATAGATTAGAGAATGATAAGAAACAGCAAACTATTCCCAAAAGCACTTATACACTGATAGTTTATATATTGTTCAAATTACTGCTATTTCAGGACAGTGTGTTGAGAGATATTTAAGAATTCCATGTCACGTTATCCATAAAAGGTAACAAGAGTGAAACTACCTTCCAAAATCTGCTATCAGTTATGAGCGTATAAGACAAATAAAGAGAGCTGATTGTCAGCTCTTGGGACCAAGGATTTTAGTTTACTCAGAGCTCAAGATAAGTGATTCAAGATCATTGAGAATTCCCAAAAAAGATAATTTGATAGAATTATATAGTCTTGTCTTATATAATCATTTTATATGATGAGTAGGTAAATATATGAAATCATCAGATTTCTCAAATAAATCAATCAATGATAAAATACCTACAGAGAAAGAAAAATAAAGCAAAAGACAGTCTCTTCATTCTCAGGCTAGAAGATTAGGACATAATTTGATCTAAAGTGAAAGCTATGCTCCCAGTAGAATGGGGAAAGTGTTACTATTACCTTTGTATGCTTTCAGTTCCTTGGCACTTCCTGCTGTGCTTGTCCTTTCGCCCCCACCTGTTATCTCTCCACCAGGTTTGCCTTTAGTGGAAAGAACTGTTTGGATTGTTCCCATCTTGGGATCTGCTTTTCAGAAATTGGTGCAATGATCAGTGTACATTCTGTATACTATGATAAGTTACAGTCTAAAATAGCTTCCTGTTCCCTGGAATTTTATAGTAAAATAAAACGCCCTGCCACTTACCGATTTCATCAGATCAGCAACTTCACTGGCATTATTTTTGCAAGCGTTAAACTTTTGGAAGCAATATTAAATAAGCTTTATTTTCTGTTTAAGACAAATAAAGAAAAATAGTCACGATGTGTTAAGTGCTTATCATGCATCAGACACCGTAATGATGCTTTTTATGCGGCATCTCATTGAATCCTCACAACAAAGTTCAGTCAGTCTTATCAGCATTTTACAACGAGGTAAGTAAAGCTTAGAGAGCTGGAAACGTTGCTGAGTATAGAGAGAGCACGCAAACTCCAGCCCTTTGCCCCTGGAACGCATGATCCTTGCTCTGTCTTCAATGTGGCAGCTGCCACTTCCCACAGAGGTTGTCCCTTCTGATATTAAGGCCGTTGTTGTAATGATTAAGAGATAGGTTTGGACCAGGTTATTACATTAGAGGTTATTTGTTAACATTCTTCATGTAAAGAAGCCTGTTAGCAATAATGATTCTGTTCATGCTATTTTATGACCTTTCCTCAACACTGGACCATTTGATTGAACTTATAATGGGCTAAGCTGCATGCTTAAGCAGAGTGTGGACTTAATGCTGAGTTGAGATTCAGCGATCATTTAAAATAGCATCTGTGACTAGCCAAACATTATTCTCAAGAAAATTGGCCTCGGCCTGGGCATGGTACCTTAGAGTAAGTATTAATGGGTTGCTGTCATCCCGTCTCCTTTTTTTAGGCATAAAATTTTCATTTGAGCATTTTGTTTGAAGTTATTTCTCATTGAATATTAGTATTAGGAATTGTTTTATTTCTAATGAGAAATTGTCTAGATTATTTGAATTTTCAAAATATATACTCGGTAAACTGAAATTATGTTTCCTTCTTTTTATTAGTTCAGAAAAATTTGATAAGCAAATTATGTTCACTTTTAGCTAATGTTCAAGATATTATGGTTTATAGCATTATAGATTTATTTCATTTTTAGTATTTATCTTTTGTCTTTTTCTCAAGGTTTATTCTATCAGAATCTGCCAAAAATATTGTAAATTAATAGCATCTTTAATAAAACTACACATTGAAAATTTATGCAACAAGTCAGGACAAAAACGTCCTAAATACATACATCTATACAATCTTGCACCACTAACAGGATAATGTTTGTGTGCCTTGGGAAACTTTAGAGACTCAATGCAGGTTTGTCATTCTCAGACCTAATTTCTTTCTGGACAAAAACTATTTTTAAAATTATACTTAATGTGGAAACATAATGGTTGTACAAATTTGGGGTACATGTGATATTTTGGTACAAACGTAGAATGTATAACAATCAAGTTAAGGTAATTGGGATATCCATCACCTCAAGCATTTATCACTTCTTTATGTTGGGAACATTTCAATTCCACTCTTCTAGCTATTTAAAAACATGCAATAAATTATTGATAACTATAATCACCCTATTGTGTACCAAATGCTAGATCTTATTCCTCTAATTTAACTGTATTTTTTACCCTTTATCCATCCTTTCTTCATTTCCCCTCTCTACTACCCTCCTCATCCTCTGGGAACCATCATTCTACTTTCTATCTTCATGAATTCAATTTTTCCAAAAACCTAGTTTCAAAAGTTTAGTTCAAGCCATTATTGTCACTCACCTAGATTACTGAAGTAGCCATCAAAGTGATCTCCCTACTGTAATCATGTCTCCTGCTCTGTGCCATCTTCACGGAGCCTCTGAAATGATGTTTTGAAAGATAAATATTAATTTGTCACCATCTTCCAAATACTTAAAACACTATCATGAACTTGCAATGTAGTTAAAATAAAATCTCAAATTCCTTAGCCTGCCCAGAAAGATCCTTCATCAGCTTACCCGGGATCACTCACAATCTGCTAATTTACTTTGATCTATCTACACTTCAGAGATTTTTAGGGGCATATTTTTAGCCTGGAACTACTTCATTCCATCCACTCCACTCCAAAGTATCTTTCTGAGCAATCTAGTGTCATCCAAAAGAGTTCCTTGTGAGACAAACTCCTCCAGACAATTCATTCTGAATTCCACTCCTGGGATTTTCTCTTCTACAACACTTCTTTTATTTTAAGTACAGAAGTTATCAAAATTTTATATTTATATATTGTTCATTGTATTTCATTTTCTAGACTATAAATTCTCTGAAGGAAAGAAGACTATCTGATCACTCATCTATATCCAGTACCTATGAGAATATTCACTTAGCATTTGCAATTATAGCACAATCTTGGATATTTTCAATTACAATTTATAAAACATATACTATACATATATTTTTATTATTTATCACTATATTTTACCATTAACTTAAATATCAACTATACTTACCTAATTATTTACTCAAAATTAAAAATTAAGTGTGTGGAGTTGATTGGCATCCTTTAATGGAATCCATTTAAAACTGCACATTGCACTCTGAGATCAAAACCTTTCCATTCGAGAGAATATTTGAGTCAATAAGACCTAGAGCATATATTTTGTATTTAGAGATGTTTGATTATTTGTTATTAAATGTCTTGCCATAGTATTTGGTGCATAATTTTTATCATGCTGTTATATTTGTGATAGAAATAGATATGATAACAGAGACAAATATATTATGATAGAAAATAGATATTATGATAAGCATTAGAATGGAAATTTAGAGATCCTACCTTTACTAAATTTTCAAGACTGGAGTTTGATGGGATGAACTATTGATGCATAGCTTGTTTACAAGACATATAATTCTACACATTAATTTAATGGCAACAAGGTTTTGCTAATCTCATCAAGATACATTTTTACTACTTCTTATTTCCATGTATTTATACACTGTGATTGAGGTTCCTGATTTTTAATTTGCAGTGCTCTTTTTCTTTAAGAACAACTCAATCCCGAATCTCTCTCATTTCTGTCTTTCAGTTGCACACTTGTTGCTTATTTGCCATAACCACTTTTTCATTCTCACTTGATTATTCTGGCTTTCTAAGCAGAACACCTGCTAAGAGGTTATCTACTTTTGAAAAGATCCAATTGTCTTTGGAGCAAAATGAAATATAGGCACAGAGGCCCAATTATTATTAACTGTTAGCATAATTGTAATTATAAGTAGAATGTTTCATTATATTACATCTGTTGAAGTTTTAAATGAATCTCTGTAATGTGCTACATTAATAAGCAGTGAGGAACTGCTGACTTGGCACACTTTTGGATGACATTTGTGACAACAAAAGAGGTTATGAAAATGAATTTGCCATAGGAGCCCTACTGAGTTAGTTGCTATGATTCACACATTTATTATGGTAATAAAGCAACATGAGACAATAATGCTAGGGATTCGGATATACAAGGATGCTCAATATTGCTCCCAACACACTATGAAGAAGAACTGAGAAGTGCTGGGAATTGTATACAATCCAGTGTAGCAGCTGTCTTACTACTGAAAAGCATCAGAAGTTCCTCTTCACCTCATCCCTTCTCTGCTTGGTTCTTCCATTTGCAGTTTTTCTCACTGAGAATATATGATTGTTTCAGTTACACAGAGAAATTATTCTCATTGTGGCCTCAAGGTTGCAAGCTCACTTCTTTAATAGGAGGATGCAGAGAAATGGCACAGATCTAATCTTCAAACACAATGGGGGTTGTAATTTTTCTCTTCCCTTTGTGATTTCCGCATGATGTAGTAGAGTTCAAACAAGCACATGAAATAGAAGTGATGAAGGTCAACGGATGTGGAAGGAAACAAACTCTTGAGATGTCTAAATCGGGATTATCTCTCTGGCATATACAAACAAGTCAGCATGTGTTTTGTACTGAAGCATAAATAACAAAATCCCTGCCAAATATCTATTTGAAAATTCTTCTTTAAAACCTTCTTCATTGCAATCAACACAGTGTTATTTACTATTTGTAGTATGTTTGTAATAAAGTAATTTAATGTACTTGCTTTCTTTCATCTAGATTTTATGATTAGATAATTTAAATTGTCTCAAAAAGTTATGGTCAAATTAAATTCATTTGAGCCCTGTTAAACTTCCTTTTACCTCGCAAACCAAATTTCTTCTTTCTATAGGCAGATTCATTTGTTTAGTGCTGGTGCATAACAAATTACTATAAACCTAGTAGTTTAAAAAATACCCATTTATCAGTTTACAAGTCTGTGGGCTAAAAGTGTGAATATAGTGTATCTAGGTTTTCTACTCAGTGTCTCAGTGGTCAAAATTTAAGATGTTTGTTGGTCAGGCTATGTTCGAAGATCTGGGGAAGAATATTTCCAAGTTCATTCAGATGGCTGGCAAATTTTAGTTCCTTGTATTTGTAGCACTAAGATCTCTATTTCTTTGCTGGTTAACAGTTGGAGTCAGCACTCAGATCCTGAAGGCTACATGTATTTTTCGCAATTGTTCTTCACCATCTTTAATGCTTGTAACAGAGATCTTTCCATGCACGGGATTCCTTTCATACTTCAAATCTCTTAGACTTTGCATCTAACCTCTAGGACTGGATTCAAAGGGCCATAAGGCCCACTTAGATATTATTTCTGTTGCAGAACCAACTGATTTGAGACTCTCATTACACCTGCAACATTCCTTTATAGCGTTGCCTATACTGGTGTTTTATTGGATCACTGAAAGAAGGTATATTTATACTAGAAGTCAGAATATCATGATATTCGAGACCCTCATAAAATTCTGTCTTCCACTCAGTTCTTAATGCAAACACACGCTCAAGCCATCAAAAAATGCAGAACTTGACTTGAATTATTTTGCTACATAGTGACTTAAGGTAGTATTTGCAAAGTACAGCACTAAAAATTAACATCGCAACTTTGTGGAACATATCTTTGACTGACTTATAACTTAAAATCACAATTTATAATTTTTATTAAATGTTCAGTTCATCATTTTTGTAACAGATATTAATTGAACCCTAATATGCTTAATAGTTAAATAAAAAAAGAGTGCCTAAATTCCCTTCTTTCAGGAAACATAGAAACTTTGTGTCAGACACTTCGTTAGAAGTAGAAGATGCAATCACAAATGAGAAAGCTTAAACTCTTAAGAGAAATAATAATAATAATAATGACAGGAATAATTAATTACAAATTTTATGAGTATTATAAAGGCAAGAATGTAGAGTTCATTGAGGCTTGTATCAAAGATGCAACCTAGAAAAAGGATTAGAGAAGACTTTCCTGAGAAAGTTACATTTAAGCTGCCATTTGAGAACCAGGAAATTGTGAAGAGTAACAGAAAAATTAAACAGAGAGTGCTCCTAGAGAATCTTAGCTCTTTGTTAACTCATGAAAATATTAATAGCTTTTTAAGTTATAATACCATGTAAAATGGAGATAGAAATTTTTCTGCTTAGTAAAATATGCAATCTTGTTATAATTAAGTGTATAACTTCATGAACTAAGTGTGAGAGTAATTCTTCAGACAAGTATTATACTTTTGCCTTAAAGCATGTGAGGAATATGCCATCATCACAAAGTGAAATACATTTAAAATTATACTTAACACACATACACAGAGAGAGAGAGAGAGAAAAGCTTACTATGTGTCTGGCATTCTTATAAATTATTTACAAATAAAAGCACATTGAATGTTCATAATAACTCTAATATGTTGCTACAATGATGACCCGCGTTTTACATAAGAAGGCACCTGAGACACAGAGAGGTCAGATATGAACATCACAGAGTGAGACAAAATTTGAACCTAGGTTGTTTGGCTTTGGGGCTCTTGACACTGCTTCTTATGCTACACTGGCTGTGGCAAGACCCTTGCATCATCTGGACCCAGACCAGAATACATTGTGCCATACCAACAATCTGTTTTACTTCTTTGTAAATATGGACCTGTTTTGTCACTATATTCTGTTTGTTTCTTTGCATGTATTATGGTGACTGATCATTGAAAATAAAGCATGCCTGAAAAATTCTGCTTTTTTCATAATCACCTTTTTATCAAAACTGAAACATTATTTTCAGAAAATTGTCAGAAATTGAAAAATCACATATTCTTCTTGACTGCTTGTCTATGTGGTAAATATTTTATTTCTAATATGGGTAAAAATACTTTTCTAAAAAATGTGTGAAGATGTAATCAGGTTGCTTGAAATAATTGCAGAAGTACTATACTGAATTTGTGCAGTTTTAAAATTTTTAGGTATATAAAAATATGAAAATGACATGGTTGTTTATAGAATCAAATGAGGCCATTCATTTTTCATTAATACTGTTCTCTCCCCTCTCATTACCAATTCTGTTTTTATTTCTATAGGTCATTTCCCACAACAACATATGAACAACTGAAAATTGTTTATGAGGCTTTTCTTTCCTTTCTGGATTAACAAAATTAGGAAAGATAAAGCAATTAAAGGCATACAGATTGGAAATAAAAAAGCATTCTGTCATCTTTTACAGACAAAATATTTATGGAGATATAAACACTAAAGCATTTATTATAATATACTAAACCAACAATTGAATTTAGAAAAGCTGACTAATTCTGATTGAAAATAACAAAAATTAATTGAAACTACAAACTCATAACAAATAAAGGGAAAATTAAATTTAAAAAAATACAGGTTACAATGAGATAAAAATATAAAATGGTGATAAATTTAAAATTCTGTGTGTAAAATTTTTTGCAGTGAAACTTTTTTAAAAATCAAAGAAGAGAGAGAATTAGTCAAGGTTCTCCAGAGACAAAATCTACAAAAGGTATATAAATAAAGAGTTATGTTTGTTTTAAAGAAATGGCTCCCTCAGTTGAGGGAGTTGGCAAATTCAAAATCTCTAGGCAGGCCAGCTCCATGAAGTCCTCGGAGTACTTAGTCTGAAACAGTTCTAAGTTGTTCAATTTCAGGGAAACTCAGTCTTTTCTCAATATATTTGATAAGATTTTGCAGGTTAATTTGCTTTACCTGAAGTTTACTAATATAAATGCTAATATTATTTTTAAAATACCTTTATAGCAACATCTGGACAGGTGTTTTACTAAACAACTGGGCAGCATGGTCTAGACAAGTTGACACATACCATCAAAAGCTAGATATATACCATGTCCATAAGTCAGGAGACTCAATGTTGTAAAAATGATAATTATCCTCAAATTCCATGTGAATTATGAAAATCACCACAAGCTTTGTATTGTGAAATTTACAAATGGCTTCTAAAACCCAACAGTATTTAAAAATGAACTAGTATAGCAAATATAATTTAAAATACAAAAGACAGAATTGAAGATTAAAAGTTAAAATATATGAGAAATTATAGTATCAGTAACAGAATGGACATTCAGACAGAGATCACAGAAATGCACCCAGACAAATATGGCTCACTGATTTTTTTTAAAGGTGCCAAATTAACTAAATAGGAAAAGAATCATCAATTCAAGAAATAATTTTGGAACATATGATTTAATTTTAGAATTGTAAATGTGTTTGTATACATGTTTATAACATACCACTCAAAACACAAAATTTAAGTCCAAATATATTAAAAACCTAGATGACAAAGTTAAACCATAAAATTTCTAGACAAATCATAGAAAAAAATCTTTGTAAACTTGGAGTACTCAAAATATCTCAAGCACGACAATAAAAGCACCAAATTCAAAGGAAAATAACTGAAAAATAAATGTCATCAAAATTGAAATATTTTGCTCTTCAAAATTCACTAATAACACAAAACACAGATTGGCAGAAAATATTTGCAATTTATCTGTCTTAAAATGACATCTCTAGAATATATTAAAAAAAACTCTTACAACCCAATAATAAGACGTTAATGTTAAAATGTTATAAAGGCATTAATATAAACATCATAAAAGAAGCTCTTCAAAAGATGTTCAACATTACTAGACATCAAGGAAATGTAAATTAACACTACAATGAGATACAATTACACGTTTACACAATAACAAAGTTAGACAATGAACACTGAGAATATAAGTAGTAGTGAGGATCTGTTATAATTAGACTTCTCGTGCATTGCTGGAAATGTACAACATGGTAGATACACTTTGAAAGAAATGATTAGTCAGTTTCTAATAGAGTTTAACACAGCCATCATAGGACCCAGCAATTCCACTCTAGGTATTAACCAAGAAAGTAAAACATATTTTCTCACAAAAATGTGAGAATGATGCTTCAAAACAGATATATTCACAGCAGCCAAGAACTAGAAAAAATCTAAAATGATCATCAAAAGTAAATTCATAAACACATTGTGGTGTATTTATAGAAAGAATATTATCATCAATTAAAAATGGATGACATACACTGTGGATAAATATCAAAAGCATGTTAAAAATAAGTCAAAAATAAACAATTTCATTGAGGTGAATCTTTAGGATAGGTAAGATACAGTAATAGGTGAGAGGTTGGACAAAGAAGGAATGAAGAACAGAAGCATTGATATTTCTCAATCGGAGGGGCAGTTACATGGATGAACACCAGACTTCACAAGTTTATGCTTAAAATGGGTAAATTTGATTTTAACTTTGCCTAAGTTGACATAAAAAATATCAGTTTATGAAATAATTTTGACCGTGTTTTATTTTTAATAGTTTCATGTAATTTATTTTTCCTCTCTTTCTTCTAGGGTGTGATATTATGAAGGTTTCTAGATTCATTTTACACACACCCCCTCCCCCCGCCTACCACTCCTGATTGAAAACTTGAGTCACGTATGGCAGAACTTTTCAGCAACCGAGCTGACTAGGATAATGATATAAACCAGGTAGACTATTTGAACTTTATTCTATTACCAGAGGTTAAGAATCATCTGTGAATTCAACAGTATTATCAGTGATGAGAGAGATTAGAATGTTAGAACTCGTTTAAAGTAAAGGACCATAAATAATGAAAAAATGCGATCATCTGCCAAATTCTACCTGTCACAAAGTTAATGAGGCACAATTGGGCACAGATTTTAAACTATCAAATTTTAAAATAAAATATGATATAACATTATCTTTAATATTTTAATGTGAAAAAATTATTTTAATTGATGTTAAAACTGTTAACTGATTATTTTTTCAACTACATGGAAATCAGTTTCTAAAGAATTAGTGCTCTTCTCTCCTCATCACTAGCTGCTATACAAGATGTTCTTGGTGTGCGTAGACCTACATTTAAAAATTCAAAGGCACATACTTGCTTCAACGTAAATTAGAAAAAGTATTACCATAAATCAACACTATGGCTTCATGTGAATTTTTGCTTCATATTAAAACATGTTAAAAATGCATTCAATTTCTATTTTAAAAAATACTAACTGTTATTAATATTATTATTGGCAAACATATAATCCAAATTAGACAAAAGTTGTAAAGATGATACAAAATAGTAATTTCACAATACTCTTTAATTCTGTTATTTAATTTCTGAAATACTGTATTATTTTCTTTTAAAATTCCACTCTTTAAAACAATGTAAATCATCTTCAATGATGGGCACTGATTCAATTGCATGTAATCCTTCTCTTCTACTAATGGTTTAATTTTGTATTGATATTAAACTTTTCTATCTATTGTTTCTTTAAATGCTGCTTGGAATAAATGTCTAGTCATTCTTCTGGAAAAGTAAAGGAAGTGAAATATTCTTAAATGAATGTTTTTTTTTATCAGATATGTTACCTCTCAGAGAACACAACATATTTACAGTTAGCTTATTTTGTATAGTCCCTAAAAAGAGCTCAAAATCCTGTGTACAAACAAACAAACAACAACAACAAAAAAACTTTATGTAACTACTCTTTTGCAAGAATTTGCAGGGCACATTTTTCCCTGTTCTGCTGCCTGAGAAAAAGCACTATTCATGTTTATTTTTAGCTTAGAAATTTCTGCTTATTTTATTGAAACCCACCCCTATCCATACTATTCTGATTCTGTTTAATTTTGACAGAAATTTTCAAAATTAAACATTAAGTTGGCTGATTATGTATGATATTAACAATTATCAACTGCTAGTAATCAATTACCTCCGAGGATAATTTGATGCATTCACACTTCCAAGAACAGTATTTAAATGTTTTGTTCTTCTGATGACTCACTGCTGTTGTCTTTCCAGCTGTGTTTCACCACATTCACAGGCCTCTTCACATTCATTTTAATTTGTTACTTTAATCAATAATACTGAAATCACAGAGAGAAAAACAGTCAGCTTAGTAATGACTGTAGACGCTGTTGATTTGAGCTAATTGTGCCAATTTCACACATATACAAATAACCAGGTTAAAAGGAAGTGTGATCCCTTGCCTTGTACACAATAAGTGTTTAGACAGTGACATCTCTTGGTAGAAAATCCTTTTTGTAACTCTAGCTGATTTTGGTTTTGTGTTTGCTCTTCTTCTCTGCATGTCTTATTATTATTATTTAAATCTTTTGCCTAATTTCTGTAACCTTTGAAGCTCAATTTGGATGTCTTCCCAAACCACATAGATGTTTCTCTGCTTTTATGCCTTTCCTTATGCCATTTGTGTGACTGTTTCAAGGAGTGCTCAAATGCTGACAGTAGTTCTAAGAAGAAAGATGGAAAGAACGTCTAGTATGAGGAAGAGGAGATAATTGGTAACTTTCGAAAGGGGAATATTCTTCGAAGCCAACACATTTCAAAAATCTCTTAAGAAGTTGAGAGTTGGTGATTAAATAGAAGCAGTTCATACACACTGCTTGTTTGAAAAACTTGGAAGTGAAAATGAAATGCAGGGGAAAGAAACCAGAGTGTCCTGTGAAGATGTTTCAAAGCTTTTGACACTGGAGAGTAAAATGTCAGAGACCAGTCGAGAAGGACAGGTTAAATATTTTACAGTGTGCAAAGATAATTGAAGGAGTGGGTTCCCAGAAGATGGAGAGGGAAATAGGATTTGGGAAACTTTGCCTTAAAAGGCAGAGGTGCATCAATGCCTCTGAGAATTTGAAGAAAAAGAGAATATTGTAAGACTGAAATATTTTGGATGGTAGAAATGTATACTGAGGAACTCATGTCAGTCAAACTTGATCTTTTATTACAGTTAAAAAAAAAGAAATGTATGTGTGAGGGCATGGAGTATATGGAAATCTCTGTACCTTACTCTCAATTTTACTGTGAACTTAAAACTACAATAAAAATAAAATCTATTTTAAAAGATGTAATCTTTCTACAATTAATGGCATGAATTAAGGTGTGAGGAAAACAAATCTTTGGAATAGCTATTATGTGTAGTGTTAGAAGGAATCAGTTCAGGGGCTTAAGAAAATAATTCTATATTATTTTAGAGTTGTGGGGTTTATGTGAGGATTTATAACATAAGCAAATTGCGTGCAGGTGAGGTTTGGACTTCTAGTGAGCCCTCTCTTACCCAATAGAAGACCGGGTACCCAGCATGTGGCTGTGTGCTCCTTATCACTCCCCGCTCCCTCCCTTCTTTAGCAGTGTACAGTTTCTGTAGTTCCCACCTTTGTGCTCACAGAACCAGTGATCAGGGTCTGCTTTTGAGTAAGAACATGTGGTATTCATTTTTTGTTATTGTTGTTGTTGTTTCTGTGATAGTTCATTTAGAATGTGGTCTCCAACTGCATCCATGTTGCTGGGAAATAAATGATTTTGTTTTTATGGCTGTGTACATTTTCTTTATCCAGTAACTTTCGATGGACATCTGGGTTGGTTCCATGCTTTTGCTATTGTCAATAGTGATGCAATAAACATAAGTGTGCAGGAGTGTTTTTGGTAGAACGATTTATGTTCTTCTGGGTATATTCCCAGGAGATGGATTGCTGGATCGAATAGCAGCTCAATTTTTAGTTCTTTGAGAAAACCCCTCACTGCTTTCCACAGAGGTTGAACTAGTTTATATTCTCCCCAACCTGTTTTTGCAGGCATGACAAAACCTGTTGTTTTTTTTTTTAACTTTTTGATGATAGTTATCCTTATTGGTGTGAGGTGTTATATCACTGTAGTTTTGATTTACATTTCTCTGATGATTAGTGAGGTTGAACATTTTTCATATGTTTGGTGGCTGCCTGAATGTTTTCTTTTGAGAAGTGTCTTTTCATGTCCTTTGCCTACTTTTTAATGGGGTTGTTTATTTTTTCCTTTGAATTCATTTGAGTTCCCTGTATATCTTGGAGGTTAGTCTTTGTCAGATGGATGGATTAGAAATATTTTTTTATTTCTATGGTTTGTCTCTTTACTCTCTTGATGGTTTCTTTTGCTGTGCAAAAACATTTCAGTTTGATAAGGTAATAAATAATAAAACAATGTTTAAAGAGGTAGAAAATGGAATAATTTTAACTGAAATAAATGTTATGTGTTAAAAACAACATCTTTTATATGTATATAATAAAATCATATTCCCTTATCAAATAAATGGAATTTGGATATATACTACAACATTAATGAACAGTAAATGCATTGTGCTAAATGAAATAAGCCAGACCCCAAAAGACAATATTATATGTTTTCATTTACATAAGGTATCTATAAAAGACAAATTCATAGAAGCAGAAAGTAGAATAATAGTTACTAGGACTGAGAGGGGGAATGGGAGAGTTATTGCTTAATGGTTATAGAGTTTCTGTTTGAGGTGATGAAAAAGTTTTGGAAACAGTGATGAGGGTTACATAACATTGTGAATGTGTTTAATGCCAGTGATTTGTACACTTTAAAGTGGTTCAAATGATAAACTACATGCTATGTATATTTTTCCACTATAAAAAATTCCAAAAAGGTTAAATACCAAATAATAATAATAGTTATTATTGTTGTTACTATTATCATAAATAAAAAATAAATCCTGACCAGGTACTGTCACACATGCCTGTAATTCTAGCACTATGGGAGGCCAAGGAGGGAGGATTGCTTGAACTCAGGAGTTAGAGACTATCCTAGACAACATATGGAGACCTTACCTGTATAAAAATTTAAAAAATTAACCAGGCCTGGTGTGTACCTATAGTCCCAGCTACTCAAGAGCCTGAGGCAAGGAGAGGGTGGGCAATAGCTTGAGCCCAGGAGTTTGAGGCTGCAGTGAGTTATGATCATGCCGCTACAGCCTGGGAAACAGAGTAAGTCCCCAACTCAAAAAAAAAAAAAAAAAGAATAAATTCCTAGTTGAAGTTAGACAACATGATTTTGCATAAAGTAAAAATGATTCCAGATTTTCTTCCCACGCCTATAATTTAAAAAAAAAACCCTCAAGTAAAGAATGTGTGGTTTGGTAGACAAGTACCATATTGATTAATGAACAAGAGTATTAGGCAATGAGAGAGACTAAGACTAGGGTGCTTATAATGGCTGCTAAGTACTGAGCACCTAACCATGGGTCAAGCACTGTGAAACTACTTCACAGAACACATCACTCACCTTGAAGACAGTCTTGTAGGATAAATGTTCCTCCATCCAAAACACAAAATATTACTATTATTATTGCTGTTAATTGTAGTAGTATTTTTAGACAT
Source organism: Cephalopachus bancanus (assembly GCA_027257055.1). Lineage (NCBI taxonomy): Eukaryota > Metazoa > Chordata > Mammalia > Primates > Tarsiidae > Cephalopachus > Cephalopachus bancanus. The sequence continues at coordinate 3,226,918 of JAPVLO010000173.1, read as the reverse complement.
TGATTGAATGCTTACTATATAACAGCACTGACTAAGTGCTTCCTAAGATTTAGCTCATTTAATACAGAAGGCTTAAAATGGTCTACAAAATGCTTGACAATCATTATCTCAATTCATCTTTACCACAATTCTACATATTAGCTAAACTCACTTGATTTGTAAGAGAATTGAGGAACAAAGTTGTGTAATTTTGAATTGAGGTAGAGATCATTTGGCTCTAGAGGGTACACTCTTAAATAGCATGTGATATTTCTTGAATTCAAAGATAAATTTTCCTGGCTGTAGATTTCTTGCCTCAGAAAGAAGGCCAGGAATAATAATAGTTGATAATAGACTTTTAGGTTAGGACAGTGACCAAATGTTATGAGATCAGAAATGAAATGGGAAAGTAGGAATTGTTACCTCATTCTTACTTAAAGGTTAGATAGAATCAGAACTGGAAGATGTGATTTATTAGATCTCAAATAATAAATATTTATTTGGAGAGTATTGGAAGTGGAATATGGTGATGGATATGTCTGAAGTATTGAACTTTATGCTCTTAAAGAGCTCAGATGGAATCAGATGACTATTAGAAGCTGGACCAAAAGGGTTTTTAAATTTTCAAAGGTTAAGAATGGGCAATGGGATATATAGTAGCAAGGCAATCTAGATACTAGTGTTATCTTAATGTATAGTGATGGACCAGGGCATTTGAGATATAGTATCAATAGGATGTTCAAGAGGATATTATCAAAATTACAAATATTAAAAAATAAAATCAAAATATTATCAAAATTACACAGGTTTTGTGAGTGTGACATTCAAATGGAGAAAAAAATAAATCACTTATCTTAAACAAGTTGCACTATGTGATTTTGTTTGGTCTTTGCACTTTTTTTGTTGTTTAAAAAGGAAAATATATAATAATTATTATCATTCATGGTTGATGCAACAACCAAAAGATTAAAAATGAATGCATCATTTATGAAAACTACCAGATACATAAATGTTTTTAATAACTGTTAATTTCCATTCGTTTTATAATTCCTAAAAAAAACTATCGTATGAGTTTGATACATTGAAAGAATTAAAACAAGATAAGCATTTAACTTCTTATTTGCTATTAGTTAGGGAAACCTTTCTTCTTACTCTGTCTACATTGTAATCCTGGAAAACAGAGTAGGCAAAAGCAAAGGAGATCTGTGGATGGGACAAATGATAAAGATAAAAGGTCAGATTCTCATTATTTCAAAAGACTGCTTCCTTCTTCTTAACCTACATTTTATGCCTCATTTGAATGAATGATAAATGAACACATTAAATATTAAATACAAGTTTTTCTTTTAGGGAAGAGTCTGCAGTCACTGGAATCACCAACCCTGGAGGCCACTGAGATGCAGATAAGCAACCATGCAAAATGTCACCCCATCCTGGTCCCAATGAACTGAGACTGTAAATGCTACTGCACTAGAGACTCGGGTAGCGTGCTACTCATAGTCTATCCATTAGGCCCAGTGCCTCCCTTCTCAAAAGAACGATTTGTATTAAACTTATGCTTACTTTTACAAAGAGGGACCCTCAAATCCAGAATTGATTTAAAAATATGTATTTATTCTTACATGTTTAAACTTCAGTCGCCTTCAAAACACTTTCCATTTGATGCTATACAACTATAGAGGCATTTTTTTCCCACTGCTCATAACAGTTTTTGAATTCATCAATTTTGATACCTTTTGGTGCTTCTGTTGGCTTTTGTTTCACATTGGCTAAATGTTTCCCTTTAAGGACTTTTTTCATCTGGGGGACAAAAAAGTTGCTCAGGGTGAGATCAGGTGAGTAGGGAGGGTGGGGTACAGGGGTAATGTTGTTTTTGGTAAAAAAAAAAAAAAACCAAAAACAAAAACTGCTGAACACTCAGCACAGTGTGGGCAGGCTTGCTGTAAATCACCCATCAAGCAATGGGCAAATGAGTTGTAAAAATCTCCCAAAAAAGAAAAGAAAACTGACTGATGCTGAACACAGCCTCTCACAACAACGCTGACTGGTACACTGATGTCAGTGGGTTCCTAGAACACTTATCTAGTGGAGGAAGTCAGTAAACAAGGGTCCCCCTTCCAAAAAGATAATTCTGTTTTTTGGGGGTCACCTCATATTGTTATTAAGCAATGCTTTTCCAAAGTATGTCTCCTGACTACTAATTTATTTCCATATAATCATTCCCATAATAATTTGTACTTCCAAGCTACCCAATCCTCCATACCCTCCCACAAATTTTATTATGTCTACGTCATTATCATCAGGCTGCTCTGAATTCATATCACTTTCTTAGAGGCTCACCACAGAATACATTACTTCATCTTTAGGCCATTAGAGTAGGGCGGGTTGATTTTTTTTTCACACATCATATACCTCACTATGGGAAAAATGGGTTATCTTTCTCCTTGCTCACTATGCTTCAAAACTAACATTCCCCTAATCTCTTGTAAAAATAATTACTTTTTTAAAGCTCATGAATGTGTTTATATAGCCTCTCCCATTTTAATAATAGTAATAACTTGCATTTATGTAGCGCTTATTATATGTTAGGTATTGTTTTAAACATTTTACATATTTTAATTACTTAATCATAATAAAATCATTATTGCTTTTCAAGCTCTTTGCTGGTCTGTATCACGCTCATATATGTGTGTGTGTGTGTGTGTGTGTGTGTGTGTGTGTGTGTGTGTGTGTGTGTGTATGTATATAAATTCTCTTTCAATAATCCTTGATTGACACAAAGCCATGAACTTCAGACCTCAGGCCCATTCTCTCCTCACTCTGTACTATTTTTTCTATAGTTCATCTAAGCCACATACGGACGGAGTTCTACACCACCAAGTCCCAAATGTATATCTCTAGCCTATACCTCAGCCCCTGAGTTATATATCAGTTAATGCAAATAATTACTTTACAACTCTATTTATGTATCATAAACAGCCTCAAATTCAACAGTTAACACTTCTCTTCCATATACTTTATTCTCAAAAATTAAAGTTGGCTGTCATCTGTTTGTGGTAAGAAACACAGAAGTCATCACTAATACATACCACATTTTAACCAGCTAATAGATCAGCAAACAAATTTTAATTTTACCCCTCAATTCAGACTTGAATTCATCTATTTCTCTCAGTCAATACCACATTTTTTCTTTGTTTAAACTATCATTACCTCCTTGCTGAATGATATTTCCCTGCATTCATTCTTGACCACTCAAATGTTAACACATTGATTCAGAGTGATCTTTTTAAAATTCTCCCTGGTTTCACATGGTTCTTATGTGAATTACAAAATCCTGAACGTGGCCTACAACATGTTAGATAGTCTGCCCTTGTCCTCCCCTTCAGACTCTTCACGCACCTGTCTCTGCTTTGCTTTGTCTTTAAATCCCACTGGCCTCTTTCAGCTCTGCCAACGTTCTGTGCTCCCTCCCACCACAGGGACTTTGAGTATCCCATTCCTCCAATCTGCAACACTCCATGCTTTCTATTCTTTACTGATCTCTGGTAGTTACATCCTCACATGAGTATTTTTGCTTAATAGTTACTTAAATATCAATCTTTTCACTGACCCACCACTTACTGTTAGGGTGCTTTTGTTTATACATTTTCATATTACAATATTATTGATTTTTTACCTTCAAAACACTTATTATTAATGTTCACATTCATCAAACTGTATTTATTTGATTAATATCTGGATTTTTCAGCAAGTTATGGGTTTTGGGTTCATTTTGGATCACCATTTGGCTTTTAGCATACACTAGGCATATGGTGGACCATGGACATAGGCCTAGAACTGATTACTCAAAAATCTGCAGAAAAATAGAAATCTGACATTTAAGCTAGGGATCTGCAATGTGATATTAGTTCATTTTTAGTAGAATAGACTGGACATTAAAGCTGGCTGAAATGCTGAAGGCTTCCTAAGAATAATTAATTGGTAGTATAAACCACTAAATAAGGCAGGCACCACTGCTAAAGGGTGGATATGATACAGAGTAATGACTAACTGCTTCTTCCTTTTCATTCTTTTTGCAGCTTCTATTGGATTTCAGGAATTAGAATTTTTTGTCTTATCTGAGTTGGACTCTGGATATATTTCAAGCATTTTCCTTGATTTAAAAGTCATGGGCCGGGCTCGGGGCTCAGCCTGTAATCCCGCGCCTTTGGGAGTCTGAGGTGAGTGGATTGCCTGAGCCCGCGAGTTTGAGACCTGCCTGGGCAAGTTGGCGAGACCTCATCTCTACAATTAAAAAAAAAAAAAAATCAGCCTGGTGTGGTAGCGCGTGCCTGTAGTTCCAGCTACTTGGAAGGCTGAGGTGGAAGGATCGCCGGAGCCCAGCAGGTTAAGGCTGCGGTGGCCGGGAGCGGCTACTGCACTCCAGTCTGGATGACAAGAGTGAGACTCCAACTCAAAAAAAAAAAAAAAAAAAAAAAAAGTCATGAACTCTATTGGTCAGGGTTCTCCAGAGAAAGAGCACCAATGAGATAGACAGACAGACAGAGAGAGAGATAGATAGACAGACAGACATACAACATTAGATTTATTGTCAGCATTGGCTCATAAAATTATGGAGGTTGAAAAAATCCACAATATGCCAGCTGCCAGCTGGATTGCCTAATGATGTAATTCAGCCTAAGTTCAAAGTCCACAGAAATGGGGGAGGTGATTGTATAACTCCTAGTTAAAAAAAAAAAAATAAAAGTTGAAGAACAATGGGAATACTAGTGTAATCAGGTTCGAGAACCCGGATCTGTGGTATCCAAGGGCAGGAGAAGATGGTAGCCCCAACTTAAGAAAGGAGAGTGAATTCATCCACTCCTCCTCTGCCTATTTGTCCTATTCTGTGTCTCAGTGGGTTGGATCATGCCAGCCCCCATTGGTGAGGGTATATCTTCTTTACTCAGTCTACTGACTCAAAAGCAAATTTCTCCCAGAAATATCTCACAGACATACTCAGAAATAATATTTTGCCATTTATAGGGCATCCTTTATCCCAGTAAAGTTGACATATAAATTAACCATCACATCAACTGTCTTTAGTGAATCTTTTTATATTCTAGGTGGTATCTAGTTAGCATGTAGACGGTATCTACCTCAGTGACCTCATGACAAACTTGCTGCGAAGGAATCATAATGCCATAGGAATTTCAGCAGTTATGCCCCAGAGAAAAAAATATTGGGCAACAAATTACACATTGATCAATATAATGCTGAGCCTGTTGTTAAAGGATAATGTTCTTGATTTTAGGTTCTCATTGTCTTTATACTATAGCATTTACCACTGAATGAATGTCTATACAAATATCCCTAATGTTGAACTTCATTAATAAAAGAAAGTTTGATGCTAAAATTAAAATGAATGCTTGACAGGCGTAGGTCAAATAATTCTAGCTTTAATATTAAAAATAGGCAGTTAAGCATTTAAAGTTCATTAAGAACTGCAAAACTAAACTGGATTTGTTGATTTCCCTAAATAAGAATCTCATGATAATTAATATTATCTACTTTTATTTTGTAGTTTTCTTTTGGATATGCTGTTGGTATGCTAAAAAGATAGTATCTTTATATAACAGTAAACGTTCTTTGAGACAGTGGATGATTGAGGCATAGATACCATGTTCCCAACCAAATAAATAAATTGTAGTAGATCATAGTCAACATTCTCTGAGCCTGATGACAAAATAAAAAAGAAATAGAATGATTTAATTGTAGCATAGCAAGTACTTGCTTTAAATACTATAAGTTGCACTATTGAGCACCGACATATTATCTTTCTCAGTTGAGTGACATAAAATGAATGTCAGAAAACGTTTTTTATAAAGGACCAGATGGCAAATATTTTCGGCTTTGTAGACCATAAACATCTGCCACAACTACTAAGATGGGCCGTTATAGAGTGAAAGCAGCAATAAACAGTATGTAAACAAATGGCATGGCAGTGTTTCAATAAAACTTTATTTACAAAAACAAGTAGTGGACCAAATTTGACTTGTGGGGTGTAGTTTGCTGATTCCCTCCTAGTATAGAAGAAGAAAACTCAAAGATTTTGGCATTTCTGACCTTGAATACGTAACTTTACATGAGATTTATTTGAGCAAAGATATTTTGTCATGCTTCCATGACGAACGAGGAAGGCATCAATGAAAAGAGCCCACTCTTGCTTATGTTCTTACTCATGAATCCTTTGTGCTACAGTCTGTTTTGTCATTATGAAACTTTAAATCCCAACTATTTCCTTATAGTTTTGCTTAGGTAGTGTTAGGTAAATATTTCACGAATGAATGAAAAAATATAAGTATTAGTATCTCATATCTTTATAAATACTTTCAAAGTTATTAAATTTTAATATTATCTTTGTTTTGATTCAGTACTTGAAATTTGATAGTAGTATATATATTAGTTACTTTTATTTTGGGAAAAATAGGTGTGGTTTAATGATATAAAACTTTAAAACAGAAATATCTGATAGTTAATTTATCATTAAGCATTAACTAGTAGCTATCACATGCTATCCATCTCACCTACAACTTGTGATAAAGAACCACCAACAAGCACTTTTGGAGTTATAACTGTGCAGTTCCTGCAATGCAGGCTGAAACACAGGTTTCTGTAATAAACAAGACAGAAACAGCATTTAAAATGGAAAAAGTACACTCTATTTTAGAGTAGTTATCTAAGGACACATTTTGAGACATTGTGTTTCCAAAGTATTGCCTCCTTCACAAATTCAGTGTGACATGCAAATTAAAATGCTAAACTGTAAAATGCTTTACAGTAAAGCAGAAAAATCTTGGCTCAATTAGTAAGGTATAGGCATATATTAAATTTATTTCTGGAGTGCATAAAAATGTACTAATATTCTATTTAAATATTTTAATTGCCTCCACAGATATCCACATTAAAATAGTTAACCTCTGGCAGAAATTTGACACATGAGGTCAAGAATATATTACCATTATCTTACTCCATTAAAATATTTTAATGTTTGATAATATAATCATTTTGATCATTAAAACTTTTTTTTTGACCAGCTTGATTGCTTAGTTGTGAAGAAAGGAAGAAAATGATATCTTAAAAATAAACCCGATGTTTACGGGCAATAACCTATTGAAGTGATTTCCAAGTTCCTAATCTGGTTTCAATGCTTGGAAATGTATAAAGTTTCTTTGCTTTTAGTTGAATTCATGTGCACTCTCTAATGTGTAATTATTTTCTTATGATTATTGGAAGCACAGTTTTATGTCAGTAACTTGCCTTTTTTAAAATAGGAAATTTGATTATTTTTATAAATCAGTTTATTCTGTATATTGTAACAGTTCACAGAAAGATACACCTCTGGTTTATAGAATTGGCACTTGTGCTGTACAATTTTCAGGTACAATATTCACACCATCCTTTTTTCATGATTTTCTGATTTTCTTCTTTGTGTAGATGTTAAAATGAAAAGAAATGGTAACACTGTCAGAGTTGATACTATAACAAGTTATCCCAACTCTCCATACTCTCTTCAATTTACTGGGCTTTGCTGTCACATCTGACTTAGACTTCCTACTATATCAGATAAAGGATATGGTTTCAAGAGATAAAGGAAGATAGTAATTTTCAGATATATTTTTTTCTCCTCACCTTGCTAGAGATCTAAACATTTCTGAGTCAATCTATTCCATAGAGGAGAATTTCTTTTTTAAGAGGAAGAAAGATGAAGAAACTTATGAGTTGCTGCTTTGAGAGCTGGAAAATCACAGAGATTATTATTCAGGTCAAGTGTCATTTAAAATTGATAAAATCTTGTTGCTGTGGAACAATACAATTGATTCTGCATTCTCTTCCAAAACACAGCACACTAGGCAGAAGAATACATGACTACATGAGTGCTTCTTCCCTTGAACCCAGAGCCTTCCCTTGAGTACAAGATAGGAGGTTCTGAATCATCCCAGGGTGATCTTTGAAAGATCCCTGTGAAGTTACTTGTGCAAACATTACCAGAATGGATGCAGTCACTGAGTGTTGCCAGAGCTGAACAATGAAGGGGTTGCCTGAGAAATTCAATAAAGGAAACAACCTGGCTTCTGTCCCTTAAATGTGAGGTGTACACCCTGAACCAATTCACCCATCACTCATACACTTTTTATATCCACAGATGCAATAAATGGTAACTATATGAAAATGTTATATTACGTGCATGCCTCCCACATTAAACAAATTAACTTCATTATGGCATATTCTAGATTTACAATTAATCTAACAGTCTTATTCATTTTTAATATTACAAGAATGACAAGGAAACTAAAAATTCTCAAAATTTTTATTGGAAACATATATGCTCTAATGCTGAAGCATCAGAAAAGTGAATAATTTTACTTCCACTTTTTATGTACACTATTAATTTTGATGACTATTTATAAATGTATTATTACCATTATTTTTGATTGACAAATAATAATTATATTCACTTATGGAGTATAATTGATATATTGACATATTGTGGCATGTTTGAATCAAGCTGATTTTTTTTCTTCTTTTCTTTTTAATTTTTTTTTAAAGATATGGGGAACAATTCAATGTTAGATACATAAGTGGCCATTGTACAGGTGGAGTTTGGATCTCCCATTAATCCTCACTTTGTTTAGTATGGGATCAGGTCTTCTTATTGATGTTTCACCACCCCCTTCCTTTGGCAGTGTCTTTCTACTGCCAAATCCTTTTCTGTAGTATTATGATAAATGTTTAGGATCCACTTATGAGTGAGAACATGTGGCACTCAGTTCTCTGTTTCTGTGATAGGTCTTTGAGTATGATAGACCCTAAATCCATTCAAGTTGCTGTGAAGTCCATAATTTTGTCCTTCTTCGGGGCAATATTCCATCATGTATATATACTACTTTTTTTATCCAGTCCACTTTCAATGGACAGCACAGTTGGTTCCATGTTTTTGCTGTTTGAGTAATGATGCAATAAACATGCATGTGGAGGTATCTTTTTTGTATAATCATTTGAGTTCCTCCAGGTATATTCCCAGAAGGAGAATTGCTGGGCTGTATGGAAGATCAATTCCTAGGTTTTTAGGAATTATCTCACTGTTTTCCATAGAGGTTGAATTAGTTTGCACTCCCACCAACAGTGTAAAAGTGTTCCCTTTTATCCACATCCTTTCCAGCATCTGTTGTTTTTTGAGTTATTAATAATGGCCAACTTGACTGGAGTTAAGTGGTATCTCAGTATGGTTTTGTATTTCTATGATGGTTACTGAGACTGAGTTTTTTTTAATGGAACCATTGACTGCTCATATGCCTTCTTTTGAAAAGTGTCCATTCATATATTTTGTTCACTTTTTAATAGGGCTGCTTTTTTGTTTGTTTGTTTTCCTTTTGCCACGTTTGAGTTCCTTGTAGATCATTGATGTTAGGCCTTTGTCAGATATACAGTTGGCAATTATTTTTCCCTTTCTGTGGGCTGCCTCCCCACTCTCTTGTTTCTTTTACTTTGCAGAAGCTTTACAGTTTGTAAAAGCTTTTCAGTTTTGTACCACTTGTCCATCTTATTTCTCATGGCATGGGCTTTTGGGGTTTTGATCGGAAATTGGTTGTGTATTCCAATTTCCATAAGGGTGTCACCTGCATTTTCTAATATTTATAGTTTGAGGCTTTATGCTTAGGACTTTGATTTATTTAGAGTTGATCTTTGTGTATAGCAATAGGTAGGCATCCTGTTTTATTCTTCTGCATGCGGTCAGACAGTTTACCCAGCACCAGTTGCTGAATAGGTTCTCCTCTCCACCAGTGGTTGTTGTTGGAGGCTTTGTTGAAGATGAGTTGGTTGAGAAATTGAAGTTTTGCTTCTGGAATCTCTATTCTGTTTCATTGGTCCATATGCCTGTCCTTGTACCGATACCAGACTGCTTTGATTATTGTAGCCTTACAAAAAAATCTAAAGTCTGTGAGTGTGATACCTCCTGCTGTGTTTCTTTTGCTGAGAATTGTTTTAGTTATTCATGGTAATTTATGTTTTCATATGAATTTCTGTGTTATTGTTTCCAGGTCTGAGAAGAATGATGGTGGTAATTTAGTGGGTATTGTCTTGAATCTGCAGATTGCCTTGGGTAGGATGGACATCTTAACAATGTTAATTCTTACAATCCATAAGCATGGAACATTTTTCCATTTATTTGTGTCTTCTTTGAGCAGTGTTTTGTAGTTTTCATTGCAAAGGTCTTTCACTTCTTTGGTTAGGAAGATGCTGAGGTATTTAATTTTTGTGTGTGGATATTGTGAATGGGATTGTGCTTTTCATTTGGTTTTCCGCCTGTTCATTGTTAGTATATAAGAATGTGACTGTCTCTTGCACATTTATTTTGTACTCTGAGACTTTGTCAAAGTCCTTTATCGGTGCCAGGAAGTTTTTGATAGATTCTTTAGGGTTTTAAGATATTGGATCATATTGTTAGCAAAGAGGGATAATGTATTCTTTTCCCAGTTGGATACCTCGATTTCCTTCTCTTGTCAGATTGCTCTAGTTAGGACTTCCAACACTGTTAAACAGGAGGGATGAGAGTGTCTAGCCTTGTCATGTTTTAGTTTGCAGGGGGAAATGCTTCCAATTTCTGTCCATTTAGCAATATGTTGGCTGTGGGTTTATTATAAATGATTTTTACTATTTTGATGTATGTTTCCTCTATGCCTAGACATTGAAAGGTTTTCATCTAGAAGGGATGCTGAATTTTGTTGAAAATTTTTTCTGTGTCTAACAATATAATCATGTGGTTCTCGTTTTTAGATCTGTTGATTTATTAATTATATACATTTGTGGTCTAATAGATGTTGAACCAGCCCTGCATCCTGGGTATGAAGCTTACTTATTTATGGTAGGTAATTTCTGAGATGTGTTGCTGGATCCAATTTGCTAGAATCTTGTTAAGAATTTTGCATCTATGATCAATAGGGATACTGGCCTGTAGTTCTCTTTCTTACTTGTATCTTTATTTGATTTTGGTAACAGTGTGATGTTAGCTTCATAAAATGATTTGGGGATAGTTCTGTCATTCTTGGTTGCCTGGAATACTTTCAATAGGATTAGTATCAGCTCCTCCTTGTATGATTTTTAGAATTACACTGGAAAGCTATCTGGTCCAGGACTTTCTATTTTTTATTTTTGTGTAGGTAGTTTTCTTATGATGGAGTCAATTTCTTGGGTTGTTATTGATCTATTTAAGGTCTCAATTTCTTCTTGTTTCAATTTTGGGATATTGCATGATGTCAGAAAGTCCTCCATTTCATTTAGGTTTTCAAGTTTGTTTCCATACAGGTGTTCATATTAATCTCTGATAATCTTTTATATTTCTTTGGAGTCAATTGTGACTTGATCTTTTGTTTTTCTCACTGTGTTTATTCGGCTTTTTTCTTTCTTTTTCTTGGTCAATCTGGCTAGGGGTCCATCGGTCTCACTTATCCTTTCAAAGAATCAGCTTTTTGTCTCATTTATTTTTTTCTATGATATTATTGTCTTCTATGTCCTGTTTTTGGACTTTGACTTTGGTGATATGGATTCTTCTGCTGAAATGAGGATTTTGGTGGTCTTGCCTTTCCCTCTGCTAGGTGATTTGTTAGGCTGCTAACTTGTGATATTTTTATTTTCTTGATGTGGACAGAGTTATAAATTCTCCTCTTAGCACTGATTTGACACCCCAGAGATTATGGTAAGATGTGTGTTTGTTTTCATTTGTTTCCAATAATCTTTTAATTTTTGGTTTGATTTCTGTGGTGACCCAGGAGTCTTCAACATCCATGCTGTTTAGTGTTCAAGTCTTTGTGTGTTTTGGAAGGATCTTGTTGGTGACAATATTTATTTTTATTCCACTGTGGTCTGAGGAGGTGCATGGCAGGATTTTGATTTTATGAAATTTGCTCATGCTTGATTTATGGATGAGAATGTGGTCAATCTTGGAGTATGTTCCATGTGGTGATGAGTAGAATGTATATTCCATGGTTGTTGGGTGGAGTGTTCTGTAGGTATTTATTAATTCCATTTGGTCAAGCATCAAGTTAAAGTTCGGGATCTCCTTGTGGATTTTTTTCCTCAATGATCTTGGGTTGTTAGGTATATAAGTCCCCAGTTATGATAGTATTAAAGTAAGTATCTTATTTTATTTAGTAGCTATTTTATAAAAGATAGTGCACCTGTGTTGGGTGCATATATATTAATGGTAGATATTTTCTGCTGATGGATTAAACCTTTATCATTATGTTTTGTCTTTTCATATATTTTTAATTTTTGATAGCATGAAGTTTGTTTTGTCTGATATTAAAATCAGGACACCTGCCTTTTTAGTTTTCCATTCACCTGAAAGTTTATTTTCCATTCCCTAACTTTAAGTCTGTGCATGTCCTTTGTAGTAAAATGTGTTTCCTGGAGGCAGCATATTGTTGGGTTGTGCTTTTTTTTTTTTTTTTTTTTACCAGTTTGCCATTCTATGTCTATTTCAGAGGTGCATTGAGTACATTCATATTCAGACTGATAAATGAAATGTGACTGGATCCCTGTCATGAGGCTCTTATAAGTCTGCTTTGCTTTCTTTTAACTTTTGATATATGTGTGTTTTTAGTTTTGCAGTTGCAATGTATGCTGTGTTGATTCTATGTTTTCCTGCATTCTTGGGAAGGGCATGATCATTCTTTTTCTTTTTTTTCTGTTCATAATATCTTCTTATGTGTCTCCTGTAGAGCTGGTCTGGAATCAGTGTAATAATATTTTAGGGATTGGATGTCTTATAAGGATTTTCATCCTCAATCACTGATGAAGCTTATTTTGACAGGGTAAGAAATTCTTGGTTGAAATTGTTTATCTTTGAGGACTTTGATAATTGGACTGCAGTCCCTTCCACATTGTGACATTTCTGTGGATTAGACTTCTGCAATTCTGATTGGTCTTCCTTAGTAGGTAGTCTAATCTTTCTTTCTGCCTTTAGAATTTTTTCTTTTATACCTGTGAGTAGGTGAATTACTGTGTGTCTAGGGGTTGGTCTTCTCATTTGATGTCTTGTGAATTAAGAATTTTGCATCTCTGGGAAAGATGAAGAAAATTTTCTTGGATAACCTCTGGGAATACTTGTTCCAAGATGTCCTCTATTTCCTTTTCTGCATCTGAGATACTGACCAGGCATAAGTTTGGCCTCTTGGCTACCAATCACACATCTCTTGGAGGCTTTTGTTCTTTCTTTCTGAGTTTTCTCTTTTTAACAGATTGGGTTAATTCAATATTTTGGTATTCAAGTGCTGAAATTATTCCTTCTGCTTGGTTAATTCTGCTTTCCATGCTTGTTAGCTTGTACTTTATTTGTTGGATGAAGTTCTTTATGGCCAAAGTCTCTGTAACAAATTATTTCAATGTTGCATCTTGCCTTTCTTCAGTCTTCTTCACTCTTTCCATCCCTTCTCTATTCTGTGTTATATTCTGGGGCCAGTTGTTGGTGATTTCCATTGTTTGGGCTCTGAGGTCTGATTTTAAAGGCATTGTCTCTTTGGTACACTGGGAATTACCTGTGTTCTTCTGTTGATTTTTACTCATTTGTGACAGGCCTCTTTCTTTTCTCTTTGTTTCCATTGTTCAGTGGCAGTGGGAGGGACTTTTGCTTCTGATATTTGCTCAGCCCTCTACTCTTCCCTGATCAGTGCTCTGAACTTGTTCTATTTTTAAATAAGGCTGTGGGTGGGAAGCTTTGCTGTCTCCTGTAATTTTGAGAGTTGAATAAGGTAGAGTAAGGAGCTAGGATTCAAAATTACTTGCAAGTCACAATGTTCACAGACTGGATCTTAGACCCCCTGAGACACTCCTCCCCAACACCACTGTATATGATGATGTAATGTGTACATGTTTGTACCCACTGAGTCCAAGATATAGCAAAAGTAATGAGGAGAACAGAGAAAAGTAGAATGAAAAATAATAGACAATATAATAAAAAATTAAAAACAGAAAAACAAAAGGAAATACAAGTCAAAAAACAAAAATAACCCAAAACTCCCAAAACAAACAGAAAATAAACAAAAAAAAACCCCACAGAAAAACATAAAGCAGGAAAACCAAACACACACACACACACACACACACACACACACACACACACACACACAAATATGAAAGAAGAGGAGGAGGAGGAAGAAGAAGAAGAAGAAGAAGAAGAAGAAGAAGAAGAAGAAGAAGAAAAAGGTGGGGAGATGCAAATTGAACCCTCAAACATACATTCACAAACACACATTAAACCAAAACAAAAGAACAAAAATTCATAACCAAAGAATTAAACACTCACACACACACACAGAGAAAGAAAGAGAGAGAGAGAGAGAGAGAGAGAGAGAGAGAGAGGAGGAGGAGGAGGAGGAGGAGGAGGAGAAGGAGGAGAAGGAGGAGAAGGAGGAGAAGGAGAAGAAGAAGAAGAAGGAGGAGGAGGAGGAGGAGGAGGAAGAAGAAGAAGAAGAAGAAGAAGAAGAAGAAGAAGAAGAAGAAGAAGAAGAAGAAAGGAAATAGAAAAAGTTTGGGCATACAAATTGAACCCTCACACATTTATGCACACACACTAAACAAAAAGAAGAACAAAAAATAAAAAATAAAAAATGAACACTCAAACATACACAGGGAACAAAAAAGAAAGAACAAAGATAAGAAAAAACTTAAAGAATTTCTGCACAAGTGCCCTTTTGTTGCGTGTTCTGTAATTATTCTTCTCAGCTGCTCACAGGTAAACCTGCTTGCCATCTCCTGTGGGGCTGTGGGCTCTTTCACAATCTTCCCAACACTTGGCTCATGATGGGAAGAGGGGATGGTAGAGGGGCTGGAACATCAATCCTCCCCTCCTGCTCTTGTATAGCCATGGGGATTCCCTCTGGTCTGGAGGTGCAGAATTTTCTCCTCTTGAGGTGTTGGTGGTGGGTGCCCACCCAGGCTAATCCCAGGGTAGAGTTCTCCTATCATGGCTGACATGCAGGCTCCACCTGGGCTCATCCCTCTCAGTTGTGCCACAGCTGTGTGGGTCTGATATTCAGAGACTTACTGGGGAGCAAGGGGTTGGGTCAGTCCAGGACTCACTGCTGATCTCTTGGGAGGTCTTCCTCATCCTTTTGTTTACACCCTTTGTCCTATGACTGGGTCAATGTAGGGGATGAGGCATCTGAGACTCCATGCTCATTCTGTCTCTTCAAAGTTTATACTTTCAGGATATTCCCTCTGGGCTGCGGTAAACCCTACAGTAATAACCCACTGGTCACAGAAAGTGGGTCTGTCATGCCAAGGTGAGCATGTTGGAGCATTTCCCTGCCCAGTTTTCAATATAAAGAAGGGGTGCCTGTTTCATCTTCTCCACTCTGCCCCTGGCTCCTTTGCTATGCTTCTTCTGTGGCCCTCATAGTCAGTGTCTGGACTGGTGCTGCAGTGGTGGGGCAGAAACTGAAGCCAACAGTTGCTCCCAGTAGCTTCTTCCTGGGAAGGGCTCTGTTGATTTTAAAAGATGGCATTCAGCCTCTACATACCTGGAGGCACTAATGTCCAAGAAGAGGAGCTGTGACACCAGCCACTTCACCAGGAAAGCCCTGGCAACCTATTCCCAAGTCCCTGCCCAGTCAACCACTCACACACCCATTTACACCAGACAAGTTTGCAAATTTGTCCATACACTCACTCATTCACACAGGGACTCAAAGAGTCTGACTGGCTCTGCCACTATCTTCCCTGAGCCTCCTCTCAAGCTATTTTACGTAGCCATCACCTACCTCTCTTACCTATCTCTTTTTATTGTGAGACATTTGAAATTTACTGTCTTAGATATTTTGAAATATATAATAATATTGCATATTATTATTTTACTTTCATAATTCTTCTGTGCAACAGATCTCAAAATCTATTCCTCCTACACAAAACTTTGTTCATTTGGTCAACAACTTTCTATTCCTTTCCTCATCACTACTCCTCATCCCTGACTTCTAGTCAGTATTCTACTTTCTAATTCTATGGCATGATGTACATATATACTATATTGATGTACATATATCCTTTACATGATGTACATATATCCTTTTATTTATCCATTCATCTATTGATGAACACTTAGGCTGTTTCCATCTCTTGGTTACTATGACTAATGCTGCAATGAACATGGGAGTGCAGTCATCTCTCCAATATACTGATTTTAGTTTCTTTTGATACGTAACCAGAAGTGGGATTACTGAGTCATACAGTAGTTCTATTTTTAGTTTTTTTTGAAGAATGGCCATATCATTTTCTATAGTAGCTGAACTAATTTACAGTCCTACCAACAATACATAAATGTTCCTTTTTCTCCTTATCATCTCCAACACATGTTATCTCTCATCTTTTTGATAAAAGCAATTATAATATGTATGAAGTGCTAGCTCATTGTGACTTTAATTTGCATTTTACTAATGCTTACTGATGCTGAACATTTTTTCATGTACCTATTGGTCATTTGTATGCTATTTTGGGGCTGGTGTCTGCTTGGCCTTGTGCTCATTTGTTAAATTGGGTTTTATATTTTTTTATTATGGAGATGCTTGAGTTCCTTATATGTTTATTTTGTATATTTCTCCCTTATCAAATATATGGTTTGAAAATATTTTTATCTCATTATGTGGGTTCTCTGTTTATTCTGTTTATTGCTGTGCAGAAGCTTTGTAGTATGATGCAATCCATTTGATTATTTTTGTTTTTGTTGCTTTTAGGATTATATCCAAAAAAATTATTGCTCAGACCAATGTTGTGGGGACTTTTTCTACTTTTTTCTTCTGTTAGTTTTACAGTTTCCAGTCTTAATATTTCAGTCTTTAATTCATTTTCAGTTGATTTTTGTATTTTTTCAGAGATTAAGATCTAATTTCATTATTCTGCATGTTGATTTCCAGTTTTCCCAGAACCATTTACTGAAGAGACTGTCCTGTTTCTTTTTCTTTCTTTTTTAAAAATATTTTTTATTTTGATATTGTGGGGTACAGTTTAGGGTTAGGTATACAAATATGCTTCATTCAGGCACCCTTGTTGATAAGGGGTGTCTCCCTGTCCCCAGATAGATATTGACTACCATTAATCCCACCTCCCTTCCCCTCCTCCCCCATAATTTCCCACCACTGTCAGTTCTTTTTTTATAGTATTACGATGGATGTTCAAGGTCCGCTATATAAGTGAGAACATGTGATACTCAGATCTTTGTTTCTGTGAGAGGTCACTCAGTATTATTGACTCTAGTTCCATCCAGGTTGCTGCGAAGTTCATGATTTTGTTCTTTTTTATGGCTGCGTAGTATTCCATTGTGTATATGTACCACATTTTTTTAATCCAGTCCTCTTTTGGTGGACATTTTGGTTGATTCCAGGTTCTTGCTACTGTGAACAATGCTGTGATAAACATACGTGTGCAGGTATCTTTTTGATCGAGACTGTCCTTTTTCCATTGTGGGTTCTTGGCATCTTTGTAAAAAATGAGTTGGCCATAAATGTATGGGGTCTTCCTGAGTTTTCTTTCCTGTTTCATTGTTCAGTGTGTTTTTATGCTCGTATCATGCTGCTTTGATTACAATTGCTAATTAGTTTTTTTTAATTTTTAAAATATTTTTTCTACTCTCAATTTTATTTACTTTTGTTGACCTTTGTTATTTCCTTTTTTCTGCTAAGTTTGAACTTAGTTCTAGTTTTCTTAGGTAGAATGTTATATTATTTACTTGTGATTGCTCTTTTTTGACACAAGTTGTCATTGCTACAAATTGCCTGTTTAGGATTGCTTTTCTGCATCCCATAAGTTCTGCCATATTGGGTTTTCACTTTGTTTATTTCTAGCTATTTTTATTGATTTCTTTCTGTGGTGCATTGATTGTTTAGAAACATGTTGTTTTGGCCGGGCTCTGTGGCTCAGTCTATAATCCCAGTACTTTGGGAGGCTGAGGCGAGTGGATTGCCTGAGTCCGCGGGTTTGAGACCCATCCAGGCAACTTGCCGAGACCTCGTCTCTACAATAAAGAAAAAAATAGCTGGGAGCAGTAGCACACGCCTGTAGTGCCGGCTACTTGGAAGACTGAGTCGGGGGGATCCCCTAAGCCCAGCAGGTCGAGGCTACAGTGGCCGGGAGCATGCCACTGCACTCCAGTCTGGGCAACAGAGTGAGACTCCAACTCAAAAAAAAAAAAAAAACAAACAACCAAAAAAGAAGCATGTTGTTTAGTTTCTACATATTTGTATGTTACTAAGATTTCTTCTGTTAATTAGTTCTAGTTTCATGCCATTATGATCCTGAAAGATACTTTGTGTCATTTCAATCCTCTTAAATTTGTTATGTTTTGTGACATAACATATGAACTACCTTGGAAAATGTTTCATGTGCACTTGAGAAGAATTGGTATTCTGCTATTGTTGGATGGAATCTGTATTTGTCTGTTAGATTCATTTGGTCTAAAGTATAATTTGAATTCTATATTTCTTTATTAATTTTCTACAGAGATAATGTGCTAATTGTTGTAAGTGGGCTATTGAGGTCCCATACTGTTGTGTTATTGAAGTCTATCTCTCCCTTCATATAATAATTAACTAATATATTTAGGCATTCCAATAGTTGAGTGCACATTGATCTACAATTGCTATGTCTTGTTAGTAAATTAACTCCTTTGCCATTATGTAATAACCTTCTTTGTCTCTTTTTACAATTTTTGACATTAAGTTTATTTTGCCTGATATAAACAGATGCAATTTTTTTCTCTTTCAGTTTCTATTTGCATGGAATATTTTTCTCCATCATTTCTTTTTCAGACTATGTGTGTTCCTACTGGTAAAGTGAATCTCTTGTAGGGAGTATATGGTTAGATCATAATTTTTTAATTATTTTAACCCCTCTATCTCTCACTATTGAATGAGTTAATTCATTTACATTCAAGATAATTATTGATAGGTAAGGACTGACTGTCATGTATAATCGGATCTCTGATTTGTTTTTATGTCCCTTCATTTTTTCTTCCTCTCTTGCTGTCTTGCTTTGTGGTTTGACAGTTTTCTGTCATGCTATTGTTTGAATACACTTGTTTTATAATTTGTGTAGCTACTATAGGTTTTTGTTGTGTATTTTTTAACATGAAGCTTACATAAAATTTCTTATACTTATAACAGGCTACTTTAAGCTGATATCAACTTGCTTTTAATCACATACAAAAACTTTACATTTTCATTCTACACCCCTCCCATTTTTTTGATTTCCTTGTCAAAATTTACATTGTTTCTGTAATTCATATCTATTAACAATTTATTGTAGCTATATTTATTTTTTAAAGTTTTCTTTTAGTCCTCCTTGGAGGGATAAATTGGATTACAAATCACCATTACAGTTTCAGAGAATTTTGAGTATGACTATTTAGTAATGATACTATTGAGATTTTTATTTTCATCTATTTTTGTTATTAATTTGCAGCTTTTTGTTTAGCTTACGAAACTCCCTTTAGCAATTCCTGCAAAGCAAGCTCAGTGGTAATGAACTCTCTTAGCTTTGTTTGTCTGAAAAAGATTTTATTTCTTCCTCATTTCTGAAGGACTGTTTTGCCAGATAAAGTATACTGGATTGGCAGTTTTTTGTTGTAGCTGTTGTTTTTCTTATTTTTTTTTCAACTTCAGCACTATGAATATATCATCCTATCATCTCCTGACTTGCAGGGTTTCTGTTGAGAAATTCTCAGAAAGCCACATTGGGAATCCCTTGAACGTGATATGTTTCTTATCTCTTGCTGCTTTCAGTATTTTTTTAATCTTTGATTTTTAATAGTTTAATTATAATGTTTCTGGGGAACTCCTATTTGCTTTGAATTTGATTGGCAACCTCTCAACTTTCTGTATCTGAGTGTTGTCATGTTTCGCTGATTTGGGAAATTTTCAGTCTTTATTTCCTTAAATGTGCTTTTTAGGCATTTTTCCCCCCACTCATTGATTTTTTTTCTGCTTGATTAAGTCTGCTGTTGGAGCTGTTAAAATTTTTAGTTCAATTATTGTATTCTTTATCTCTATTTTTTTTCAGATTGCTTCTTTTTTTAAATCAAACTTTCCATTTTATGAATTGTTTTCAAAATATCATTTCATTCTCTACCATATTTTATTTTAGTTTCCTGAACTTTAAAAGGATTATTCTGAATTCTTTGTGGTAATTTTATAGTTCTCTATTTATCTAGGTCCTTTATTGAAGGCTTATTAGTTTCCTTGAGTGCTGTCCTATTTTCTTGTTTTGTAAATAATCTTTATGCTTTCACATTAACGCCTGTGCATTTGAGAAGATGGCTTTTCCAAGTGTTCTTTGGTGATAGGCCTTTATTATTTAGTCTAGCCTGGGATTTTGGATAAGCCTGGCAGCACTACTGGAGAGACAGACCTTGGTGTCAGATTTTCTAGTTGAGCTGGGTTACTTCCTGTGCTCTGAGGTTAAATGGTATTGCTGGCTGTACTCTGTGGCCTGGTGAGATCACTGACTGGATTCTGCCATCAGTTGGGGCTGCTGATTGGCCTCTGTAATTATCTACAATTAAGCAGGATCAGAGCTTGTCTTTTCTTACTGGGCAGCCCTGTTTGAACTCTCTAGTTGAGTTAGGGTCATGAGGTAGATTCCAAGGCTGACTGAGGTGTCCAGGGCTGCTGCTCGATCACACAGGGTAAGCAGAGTCAGAAGATGTTACACTCCACAAATATACTGTGGTCTTGGAATTGCTTGGTACCCTAGAGTAGACTTAAGCAGAGCACGGAGGTTTGGTGAAGTCACTACTCTGCAGCTGTGATTGCATAGGGTCAGATTCTTTCTCTGTGGGTAATCATTTATTTGTTTCCAATTGACCCCAGATGTTAACCCTGCCAGTACTCCCAGTGTTTCCCATGGGATAAGATGTCTGTGAAGGATCTCAGAATAGCAGGGAAACTGATATCCCTGCCCAACTCACTTTTTCCACTGCAGAAGCTGCAGGTCGAGGAGGATTCCCTGTGAGAGGCACACTGCTGGTTTGGGTGAAGGTGGCACAGTGAAAGAAATCAACAACATTTTTCTTACTTGAGCATGGCTTCTATTGGTTTTGCAGTCCAGTTATCAGTTATTTTAAAAATTTAAAATATATTTATCTTGAGTTGATTACTCATCTTCTTCATTGGCTTTTCTTTTGCTAACCTCTACTTAAATATGATGTCCCTGAAAGGCCTAACTTCAGCTTCTCAAAATACCTTCCTGTGTGAGTTCATTTGTTTCTGTAGTGTAATTATCACCAGTACTATGAGTATTCATTTCTAGAATAATTTGTTGATTGGACATCTCCAGTTTATTGTCTTTTAGGCATCTCATGGCAAAGAGCCTGGGTTCCAAATTTAGGTACCTAGGTGTAAATCCTTGCTTTTCTACTTGTCAGCTAGGTATTCTATTAAAGACATCACTTAACAAAACTAATTACCACCACTTAAATAATAAAGTATTATTTATAGATGTTCTCAGTCTTGTTTCCAAGTTCCATCATATTCAGAATCGTATTTTTGTCTGTATATAGTGACTAGCTGCATTTCTGGGGTGGGGATTCTGGGGTGGGGATGAGGTAGAGAGTAAAGCCAGAGAACTCCTAGGTTGTCATCTTGCTTAGGATACTATTAAACTGTTAATTGTGAGTGTGAGTGTTGATAAACAGAGCTTTGGCAATTGATTTTACAAAAGTAAATCATTGATCACTGATAATGTAGTCCCTTGATATAGAATAAAGTTGTTATCTGGGAATAAATTAAGTCAATTTTATTGTTAGGCTTAGGGGCTTATATTTTAGAATGAACTATTACTTTGATGTGTATTCTTAAAAATAAAAGACAATATTACAATAAAATATTGAAGAATTTATTGACATTTAATATAAAAATATACATCAAATTTGTGACAAGGTAATAACATAAAAGCATAATACAAGAAAACTGAGAAAATATTCAGTTTAACAAAAGCAGAGACCAGGCATGGTGTTTCACGCCTATAATCCCAGCACTTTGGGAGGCCGAGGTGAGAAGATTGCCTGAGTTCATGGGTTTGAGACCAGTCTGGGCAACTTGGCGAGACCTCATCTCTACAATAAATCAAAACATTAGCCAGGCATCATGACACATGCCTGTAATTCCAGTTACTTGGAAGGTTGAGGCAGAAGGATCACCTGAGCCTAGCAGGTCAAGGCTAGGTGGCCGTGAGCTTGCTACTGCACTCCAACCTGGGTGACAGAGTGAGACTCCAACTCAAAAAACAGAAAACAAAACAGACAAAAAAAAAAAAAAACAGAAACTACAGCAGAAAAAAATGATAGGACTCTCCATTTTCCAAGGTATTATTTTAGTAAAAGACTGCATTTTCAAGATTTATGCTTTATGTATACCAGCAACCCCCACAAAAAAAGTTAAACTACTCATCATCCACTCCAACATTATAAAAAATCTTCTTCAGAGATGTTTTCTGAGGATAGTAAAAACTTAGAATACACACATATACACAGAATTCTTTTAAAAAAGTTTAGAAAAATGCAAAATATACAAAAATTAACTGACTAGAAAACTACGGGTACATTTTGAGTACTTGAGGAAGAAAGATGAGTTTTGCTGAAGGATTCTGTTGACAGTTGTGGGGATGAGGGGACATAGTATATTTGGGGGAGAAAGCAAAGGTCCTACTGGAGAACTTGAATAAAATCAACTTTTGTAGGCTTATGCCTAAATTCTGTGGAGAGGGAGGTGCAACCAGAACTCAAGTTATCTGTCCACACATAAACTCAATTTGACTTTGAAACTGAAAAGCTTGGATTTATTAGGGTCCAGAGGATAATTTCCTTCCATTTCAGGAGGTCATATCAGCACATACCTTGAACTACTATCTGCACATTCAGAAACAAACAAATACACAAAACTTTAGTATTCCAGAAGGCAGGTAAACCTTTTAATAAATGTCTTATTAGCATGAGTTTTCACTCATCGAGCTACCTGGTGTTGGTGCATGCTTTGAGAAAACCTAAAGAAAGTGACAATGAACTTAACTTACGTGTCTACACAAAAGATTTTCAGTCTTAAACAAAGAATTTTATTGCCAAAGTTCTTTGGGAACTTGAGTTTTATGTTTATATTTAATGAAAAACTATATCGATTTTATTCTTAAACCTAGGGTTTCTATACTTTAATATAGACCTGTTATGCTTATTTGTCTACTGTAATAGATAATGTTTTCAAGCTCAAGGAAGTTTTGCTCCCTAAATTTTGAAGTGATTTTTAATTTATAAAATAATTTATGGTGATTAAAACCTGACTGTGCAAAGATCATGGATGATAAATCAGAAAATCCTTTTTTAATTGATACATAATAGTTCACATACTTACATGTAATGTTTTATTACAGGCATAGACTGTGTAATGACCAAATCAGGGTATTAGGGCTATCCATCACCTTTTTTTATCATTTCCATGTGCTGGTAATATTTGAAATCCTCTTTTCTGTCTATTTTGAAAAATACTATACATCTTAAAAAGTCGTTCTACTCTGTTATTCAGCATTAGAACTTATACCTTTTAACTGTATGTTTATATCCAACAATCAAATCTTTTTGTATCCCCTCTTTCTACCCAAGAGCAATTTTCAGTCTCTGGTATCTATTATTCAGCTTTCATATCCATGAGATCAACTTTTTAGCTCACACCTATGAGAAAGGACATGAGCTATTTGTCTTTTTCTACCTGACTTATTTCACTTAACATAATGACCTTCAGTTCCATGCATATTGCTGCAGCTGACACGATTTCCTTCTTTTTATGGCTGAGTAGTATTTCATTGTACAAATAATGCATTTTCTGATACATTCATCTATTGATGGACACTTGGGTTGATTCCAAATCTTGGCTATTGTGAACAGTGCTGCAATAAATATGTGAATGTAGGTATGCCTTTGTTATATCGATTTATTTTCCTTTGAGTAAATTACCTGTAGTGGGATTACTGGATCATATGGTAATCTATTTTTACTTTTTTTGATAAATATTTGTACTGTTCTTCGCAGTAGCTGTGCATTTCAAGCAACAGTGCTTGAATTCCCATTCTGGAAATAGACCTTCAAACTACTTATATTTGACAAAGCCAATAGAAACAAACATAGGAGAAAGGAAAAACTATCTAGTAAGTGGTGCTGGGAAAACTGGCTAGCCACATGCAGAAGGATAACATTGGACACCTACCTATCACCATGTATTAAAATCAACTGCAAATGGATCAAGAACTTACATATGAAACCTCAAACTATAAGAATCTTAGAAAAAAACCTAGAACGCCCCCCAGACATCAGTCTAGGCAATGAATTCATAGCCACATCCTCAAAAGCAAGTGCTACAAAAGCTAAAATTGACAGATGGGACTTTATCAAGCTAAAAAGTTTGTGCACAGCAAAAGCAATCCTCAAGAGGGCAAAGGGACAACCCCAAAAATGGGAAAAAAATATTTCAAGCTAGGCACCTAACAGAGATCTAACACCCAGGGTCTACAAGAAACTCAAATAAATTGACAAGGAAAAAAAACCAAATATCTCCATTAAAAAGTGGGAAAAGGACATGAACAGACATTTATCCAAGAAAAAAATCTAAACAGCTAAAAAACACATGAAAAAAAAAAAATCTCAGCCGGGCTCGGTGGCTCAGCCTGTAATCCCACGCCTTTGGGAGGCTGAGGTGAGTGGATTGCCTGAGCCCGCGGGTTCGAGACCCGCCTGGGCAGCGAGACCTCATCTCTACAATAAATCAAAAAATCAGCTGGGCATGGTAGCGCATGCCTGTAATTCCGGCTACTTGCAGGCTGAGGCGAAGGATCCTGGAGCCCAGCAGGTGAAGGCTGCGGTGGTCAGGAGCGGCCACTGCACTCCAATCTGGGCGACAGAGTGAGACTCCAACTCAAAAAAAAAAAAAAAAACAACTCAACATTGCCAATCATCAGAGAAATACACAAGTATAAACCACAATCAATACTATTGCACACTTTTCAGGACGGCTATAATTAAAAAGTAAAAACAAACAAAAACAACAGCAGATGTTGGTATGGCTGTGTAGAAAAGGGAACACTTATATGCTGTTGGTAGGAATGTAAGCTAATTTAACCATTTGTGGAAAATAGTTTGAAAATATCTCTGGATTGTCTGAGCCCATGGGTTCAAGACCCACCTGGGCAACTTGGCAAGACTTCATCTCTACAATAAACCAAAAATTCAGCCGGGCGTGGTAGCGTGCGCCTGTAATTCCAGCTACCTGGAAGGCTGAGGCGGAAGGATCGCTGGAGCCCAGCAAGTTGAGGCTACGGTGGTCAGGAGTGGTCACTGCACTCCAGTATGGGTGACAGAGTGAGACTCCAACTCAAAAAAAAAAAAAAATCTTAAAAAACTTAAAATAGAGCTACCATTCAATCCAGCAAACCCACTCCTAGGAATTGACCCCTGAAAACCACAAATTGCTTTAAAAAAAAGGCACCTGTAATCGTGTTTATTGCATCACTATACACAATAGCAAAAACATAGAACCAACCAAAATGCCCATCAAAGGTGAATGAGATAAAGAAAATGTGGTACATATGAATGTTGGAATACTATGCAGCCATACAAAAGAACAGAATTATATCCTTTGCAGCAACATGAATGCAGCTGGAGACCATCATTTAAGTGAACTAACACAGAAATAAAAATCTGAATGCTGTTCTCAGTCATAAGTAGGGACTAAATATTGGGCACAAGGGTACAAAGATGGAAACAACAAATGCTAGGCACTGCTACAGGAGGGAAGGAGGGAAGGAGGATAAGAGACACCAAACCACCTGCTGTGTACTATCCCCAATACTCAGGGGGAAGGCTTATCAGAAGTGCAAAGCTTACTTTCACACAATATACATATGTGGCAAATACTCACATGTACCTCACATTTCTAATTTTTTAAAAACAGTTCTCTTTTCCTCGCAACCTCACCAGCATATTTTTTGTCATTTCAATAATAGCCATTCTTGCTGGGTTAAAATAATCTCTCATTGTGCTTTTCATTTGCATTTCTCTAATGACTTGTGATGTTGAACATTAAAAAATATACTTGTCAGACATTTATATGTCTTTCTTTTAATTGATTGCTTTAACTAGGACTTCCAGTACTATGTTGAATAGGAGTGGTGAACGTAGACATCATTGTCTTGATCCAGTTCTTAGAGGAAAGTATTTCAGCTTTCCTCCATTCAAGCTGATGTTAACTGTGGGTTTATCATATATAGCCTGTATTATGTTAAGGTATGTTTCTTTTGTTCCTAGTTTGTTCAGAGTATTTATCAGAAGGAATACTGAATCTTGTCAAATGTTTTTTCTAAAACTATTATGATGATCATATGGTTTTTATTTTTCATTATCTTGATGTGAAAGATAATGTTTATTGATATTCATATGTTGAACCATCCTTGCATTCCTGGGAAAATCCTACTTGACTGTGATGTATTATTATTGTTATTTATTATTTTATTATTATTATTATTATTATTATGATGTTAGATTTCAGTTTGTGAGGATTTTGCTGAAGATTTATGCATTTATTTTTTTTTATCAGAGTTACTGGCCTGTAGTTTTATTTTGGGGTTTTATTGTTGTTTGGTATTGCTATCAGGGTAATGCTAGCCTCATAGAAAAAGTTAGGAAGAATTCCATTGTCTTCATTATTTTGAGATAGTTTGAGGAGAATTATGATTAGTTTATCTTTGAATGTTTGGTAGAATTTGGCAGTGAAACCACCCAGTTCTGAAATTTTCTTTGTTAGGAAGTCTTTTACTTTATTACTGATACAATTTGATTACTCTTTATAGGTTTGGTAAGGTTTTCTATTTCTTCCTGATTCAAACTTGGTGGGTTGTACATATCTATGAACTTATCCATTTTCTCTGGATTTTCCAGTTCATAAGTATATAGTTATTTGTATAGTCTCTGATGAACTTTTGCATTTCTGTGGTATCAGTTGAAATTTCTCCTTTTCATTTCTGAATTTGTTTAATTGGGTTTCTTTCTTTTTTTCTTGGTTAATATAGCAAGTGGTTTATTGATTTTATTTTTTCAAAAAAGCAACTTTTTTGTTGTTGCTCTTTTGTATTTTTTTGGTTTTGACTTTGTTTGGTTCTGCTCTGATTATTTTCTTTCTTCACAGATTTTGAATTCAGTTTGTTTTTTCTATTCTTTGTGGTACTTCAGTAGATTGTTTATTTTAAATTTTTTGCTTTTTAATGTACTCATTTATTGCTGTAAACATCTTTGTTAGCAGTGCTTTTCCTTTCTCTCATAAGTTGTCATTTGTTTTTTTGAATGTATTATTGAGTTTCGATTTTAATTTATTTAAATACATTTTAAAATTTTCTATCTGATTTTTTTCTTGACCTAATGGTCATTTGAGAGTATATTGTTTAATTTCTATGTATTTTTACAGTTTACCTATTTCATTAAACATCTGTTTAATGTTGAGTGTGGAGTGTTGAATTCCCCAATTATTATTGTATTGGAGTCTCCCTTGAGCTTTAATAATTTTTGCTTTATATATCTTGGTGTTCCATTTTGGGGTACAAATATATTTAAAATGGGTATATCCTCTTGCTAAATTGATCCATTTATTATATATTGACCTATTTTCTTTCTTTCTTTTTTTTTTACCTTTTTTGATTTAATGTTTATTTTTATCTGATATAAGTATAGTTACTCCTGTTCACTTGTGGTTCTTATTCACATATGATATTCTTTTTTATCTTGTGAATTTCAGTTATATGTTTCTTTACAAAAAAGATGAGTTTGTTGCAGGGAACACATTGTTGAGTCATGTTTTTATATCCATTCAGTCAGTCTACATCTTTTAAGGGGGAAGTTTAATCATTTCACATTCAAGGTTATTATTAATAAATGAAGACTTATTTCTGTCATTTTAATTTATTTATGGTTGCCTTGTATTACCATATCTTTTATATCATTACGTCTCTTTTTTTTTTTATCACTGTGGTTTGTAGGTGGTCCTAAATGGTAACATTTGAGTCTTTACCCCTTCTTGTTGTATTTTTATATTTTCATGTGTTTCATGATGGCAGATTTTTTTTCACATTTAATATAGGATTTTCTTAAGCATTTTTGTAGGACCAATCTAGTGGTGATGAGTTTCCTCAGGTGAGAAAGATTTTATTTCTCCTTACTTCATGAAAGATAACTTTACTGAGCATACTATCCTTGAGTGGCAGTTGTTTCTCTTTCAGCATTCTCTTCTGTCCAGTACTATTTCTGCTGAGAAATCCATGGTTAGTCTGGGTTACTTTACAAGTGACTAAACACTATACTCTTGCTATTTTTATAATTATCTCTTTTTCTTTGACTTATGACTGTTTGACCATAGTATGCCATGGAGAAAATCTTTTAAATTGTGCTTACTTGGAGATTTCTGGGCCTCCTGTATTTCAGTGTCTAAATCTCTTTTTAGATTTGGTAAGTTTTCATCTATTATTTTGTTAAATAGTTTATCTAAAGCTTTCATTCTTTCTTAGTCTTCTGAAACACCAAACGTTGGTTGCATTATGGTGTTTCACATCATGTAAACTTTGCTCATTCTTTTTTTATTCTTTTTTGAATTTTTTGTCTAATTGAGCTATTATAAAAGATCTGCCTTTAAATCCTGAGATTCTTTTTTCTTTTTGCTTCATCTAGCATATTGTTGAAGACTTCAAACTTCATCTAACAAATTTTCCACTTCTGGAATTTCTGGGTTTGTTTTGTTTTGTTTTTGTTTGTTTGCTTGTTTTGGTGATAACTATCTCTTGGGTAAATAGCTACTTCACCTCCTGAATTGCTTTTTGATATTTTTGTATTGTTTTCCATTATTCTTTTGTATCTTACTGAGTTTCTTTAAAATAAATATTTTGATTTTTTCCTATAATTTTGTTAATTTCTGTTTGATTGGAATCTATTACTATAGAATTTTTGTGTTTCTTTAAAGGTATCATATTTCCTTGATTTTTCATATTTCCAGTGTCCTTGCATTTATATTAATGCATCTGGTGTAATAGTCAGTTCTTCAGTTTTTTATTTTTGAATATGCTTTCATAAGAGGGAATTTTTTCCTTAATATATATCTCTGCTGTTTGTTGAGTAGGGCACTTTGGCTTTGATTCTGGGTGCATGCAGTAGTGTAGTATCTAAATTAGTTATTTGTCTGTAAATAGCATTAGTGGTGTCTGTGATTTCCTCAGTGACTTACGGTGTGGTTGTTAGTGGAGGTTGTGATGAAGTTTTCCTGAATACTGGGTCATCAAGTGGGTCAATCTTTGTGTCCAGTGGAGACATTGATGGGCTGAGCATGCCTGAACTTGGATGCCAGGATGACATATGATAACACTGGGGTTAACGTGTCAAAGCAAGGCAATTTGCAGGCCTCCAGATTGCTTGCTCAGATCTCAAAAATGGCAGTGGTTGGCCTAGTGAGTGAGCAGGTTATTGGGTCCTGGGGTAGGGGGTGTGGTGTGGTAGATGGCAGTAGCAGTAGTGATACAACTCCTTGGCACTCAAAAGGTCTATGATGGTGGTGTTGATAGTGGCTGTGATGGGCTATGCAGGCAGCCTTCAGATGTCACATTCATGTGTAGTTCAGCTGTGATGATAGCAGCAGTTTAGGTGACCTGACCTTAGACCCTGGGAGAAAGCTCACATGCTAAGGGTGGTAGAATGGTTCGAAAGCCATTCTGAGAGCCTGGATGGTGTGCTCAGTTACTGGTGGGGTGGCAGAGTCAGGTTAGGTGGACTGTCCTCTAGGTCCTCCCCAGTGGTGTGTATGGTTGCTGGCTGTGGTGGGTAGGAGGAGAGTAATCCTCTGACTGCCTTTTAAATGGTCAGGTGGGGACAATAGTGGCTGCACTACAGACCTGCTATTGGATTAGAATGGGGTCTCTTTCATGGGAAGCAGCTATAGGGAGGCAGCTGAAGGGTACATGCTTCAGTCATGCTTTAACTCTTTGGCAGCCCATGGTGGCAGCAACTGGAGGCAGTGAAATTTGTCCTTGGATGACATGAAAATGTGCAACTGGCCTCTTCCAGAGAGGGCCAATTAGCTGCCAATGACTCCCACCTCAGCCCTGGCAGCAGCAGCTATACGCAGAGATTGTCAATGAAGCCCCAGGGCAGGATGCAGTCTGGTAGGGGCTGAGCTCTCACAATGGGTCTGTGCTGTAGCTGTTTAGACTCAGGAGATTGTGGGGCTCAGCAGAAGATTCTTCTCTGGAGCAATGCCACACTACATTGTCTCCAGGGCCCAGAAGGGTCATGGGGCTCTCTCACAACTAGGATTGCAGGAGACTGCAATGGGAATGTGGAACACTGGGAGATTTCTCACTTACTCTTTCCCACATTAGGAAGCCTCTCTAGTCTCCCAGCCAATCCCAACCAAGCAGATTACCTCCCTTCCCTCTCCTTCCTTGCTTCTGGTGCTTTCTATCACTTTCCTATTGAATTACTGTGTTCTGTCTTAGGTAATCTGTTTGAAGTGTGATTATCTATTCACTATTTTGGATTTTCTTTGTGGAGGAGGTATGTATCAGATGTATTAATATCTCATCTGTCTTGAAACCCTTCCCTATCCCTTCATCGGCTTCTTTTTAATTGTGTCTGTGTGTATTCATCACTTATTTTTATACACTACGGAAGCAGATAGTTTGACATGAATTTTTAGTTACTTAAGTATTTCAATAAGGACTTTTCAACACTAACCATTCTTTTTATGACTATGTACTGTACCTCAAATATTCTTTTTTTATATGCTAAGGGTTATTGGATAGTACTTGTAATGCAGCATTTGAGGAATATTCAATAAGTTCCAGTAGTTCCATATTTAATTTATCTAGTAAATGCTTTTCATATTCAGGTCATGGTATATTGCAAAGAATGTGTGGCATATCAACCAATTATTATACTTTCAGAGATAGTGTAGAAGTAAATTTTATATGTTATTTAGTCAGAGGGCTGTGTCAGAAATATTAATATAAAAACTCTTCTGAGTTTAAGTGTTTACTGTCTGTTTTTAAAAGCTGGGTTAGTACTGAATACACACATTCTCAGATTTGTTCAGCAGTATATTTGTGGTCAGACTGTCACTATTGTGTCATTTTGTAGGAGTGAGCAAAAATTCAACAAGGCAGCTACTCAAATTTAGAGCTACTTTATGAATGCATTTAAATGACAGGAAAAATTTATGGTATATTCTATCAGTTACATCAAACAAACAGAAAAATCAGTCAACTTTTTTGTATGTTTCTTACATAAAATGATTGTTGATGACCTGAAAACTTCATATTTTAACACAAAATCTAGGTATTTGAGCTTATGAGAGAATTACCTTTTCTTGTTCACTTCCTCAAACATTTCCTAACTCCTCTTTAACTGTTCAATATTTTCTGTGTTCATGTTTATCTTTATCTTGTAATAACTCTGGTAAATATACATTATCAGTTGGATAAACTATTATTTTTCACTGTCTGAGACT
Source organism: Cephalopachus bancanus (assembly GCA_027257055.1). Taxonomy (NCBI): domain Eukaryota; kingdom Metazoa; phylum Chordata; class Mammalia; order Primates; family Tarsiidae; genus Cephalopachus; species Cephalopachus bancanus. The sequence goes on along the minus strand of JAPVLO010000173.1, from coordinate 3,195,341 downwards.
GTACCCGAGGGAGCAAATTTTGCAATAATAATAATGATGGCAATGAAGCTGTTGGTGGTGGATAACACCCTTATATTTAATATCGGTGATTTTGAAATATCTCTCTGGCAATTGAGAAGTAACCAGAGTTGGTGGGAGGGCAAGTAGGGATGAAAAATCTCCTGTCGAATACAATGTGCACCAGTGGTGGTGGAGGCTACACTTACAGCCCAGACTTCTTCACCACTATATATTATATCCACGTAACCAAAAATCATTTGCACCCCTAAAGCTATTGAAATAAAACAAGAAATTGCCAGCATTGTTCTAGCTATTCCCTATAGGTCCTTTTGGTATACATTTTGATATACTCTTACATATTTCTATAGCAGCAAATTGGATATGATTTTTCCAATTTGGAGCTGAATGAGGGATTTTGTTCTTGAGCTGTCTATACTTCTTGTCTGATTAAATTTAAGACCACATGTTTCCAGCCAAAGTGCAGCAAAGAGGATATATATAGTTAAGGGTAAGCAGGACATATGCAGAGTGGAAAGTTGAATTGTTTGTATCATATATGTATATGTCCACAACTTTGTCCTTTTTTCTTCTATCCCTTATTAAAATAAACATTTAAGTCTAAATAGATGAAAGATAAAATAAACAAAAAGATTGCAAACTAAAAAGAGATTAACTAATAGGTCAGATTTCCTTTTTGTAAATATGGCATTCACTCACATTCATGTGTTTAATTTAGTTTTGCATTCTCAGACAATTTTTCTTCCATGCTACTGGTCTCTGCCAGTTATTCACAGACCTTCGTCTGTGAGTAAACAAGTCAGAGAATTATTCTTCTTGCCACTCAGCCTTGTGTAGTATAAAAGCACACATACAACAATTATAATTAGCCTTCACCTAAAAAAGAAAGAAAGAAATGAGGTTTCAATGTTGTGTTATAATTTACAGTGTATGAACATTTTTGATACTCAAAAATTTATTTTGATGTATTTTAAAACCTCAACTTAAAGCAGCAGCACCAACCTATACTCAGAAAAACAAGCAGGGTATATAGAGAAATACTGAAGGCATTTTTTATTATGTTTAGAAAGCATTAGAATCACTGGTGATGGTGAAATATAACTGCCATATTACTTCTTCCATGACCAGCTAGTAGGGGTATAAAGCATGACAAAGAGGTTAATGGTGATTAAATTAATATCTACCATAAAATCAACCTTCTTCTTGTCTATATTAAAAGGAGAAAACATATAAGTAAGGGATGGACTATTCTATATATTTCTTACAATTGTGTGCAGAATTAATAATTTAGACATTTGGGGTTAAAAAAAGGAAACAAAGATTTGGCTATGTGTTTACTCCAGGATTTTTTTCCTCCCCTTACATCGTTTGTTTCTCTTCACATCTGTAGCAAAGGATCTGATGTCTTCAGGAGCAGTACTTAGAAAGAAGAAAATTGATTTGCTAAAGTTCTCTTCTCAAGTAAAATAAATTGTTGAACTTATATTAGTTAAATTTTCTGTTCTGTTTTGGGTAGTATGAGAAAAATAATGAAGTGACATAGGACCCTAATTTCTGATGCCTTGGGAAGGGAAGTGGGTGTTAATATTGTTATATTACCGCAGAAAAAAATCAAGAGAGTAGTATAAATTATCTTAATTCTGTATACATACTGTAATACTATGGGTTGGTATTAAATCTTTTTTTTTAAAGTTACTGGTAATTTTTATTTCTTAATGAGGGCTTTGAATCCTTTGATGTTATTTTTTGCTATTATTCTTTAAAATATACATTTTTTCTTTATTTCAATAGTTTTAGGGGATACAAATAGTTTTTGGTCACAATTGCATTGTGTACTGTACCCACCACTCTTACCTGTGCACTTTGTACTTAGTAGGTGAATGTTTTAATCCATCCACCCTTGTTTCCCCTCCCTCTTCTGAGTCTCCAATGTCCCTTATATCATCCTCTATGCCCTTGCATATCCTTAGTTTAGCTTCCACTTATAAGTGAGAACATACAGTATTTGATTTTCTGTTCCTGAGTTGGGTCACTTAAGGATGATGTTCTCCAATTTTATCCAAGTTTCTGACAAAGACATTAATTCATTATTTTTGATAGCTAAGTATTCCATAGTGCATATATATTGCATTTTTATTATCCTCTAATTGGTTGATGGGCATTTTTGTTGATCCCACATCTTTGCAATTGTGAATTGTACCGTGATGAACATGCAGGGGCAGGTGTCCTTTTTTTATATAACAACATCTCTTCCTTTGGGCGGATACCGAGTAGTGGGATTCCTGGATCAATTGTTAGCTCTATTTTAGTTCTTTGAGAAATCTCCACACTGATTTCCATAGAGGTTGTACTAATCTACATTCCCAGTAAGAATGTATAAGCATTCTCTTTGCTCCACATCTGTGCCATCATCTATTTTTTTTTTTTTTACAATTTCTTAATGATGGCATTCTGACTAGTATAATGTAATATCTCATTGTGGTTTTGATTTGAATTTCCTTAATGATGAGTGATGGTGAGCACTTTTTCATATGTTTGTTGGCCATTTGTACATCTTCTTTTGAGAGATATCTGTCCATGTTGTTTGCCCACTTTTCAATGGGGTTATTTACTTTATTATTTTCTTATATATTATTTTAAAGATGTGGGATACAATTCATGATTAGGTGTAAAAGTGGACATCTTACAGGTAAAATTTGGGCCTCCCTTTGGTCTTAACTTTGCCTGGTTTGAGATCAAGTACCTTTATTAATGCTGTGTCCTCATTCCCACACCAACAGCATCCTACTACTGCCAATTCCTTTCTTTTAGTATTATGGCAAATGTTCAGGACCTGCTTATGAGTGAGAGCATATGGAACTCTGTTATTTGTTTCTGTAATAGATCACTGAATATGATCCACTCTAAATCCATACAAGCTACGATGTCCATATGTGTGTCTTTCTTCATGGCTGCATAATTTAAAAAATGTGGTACATATGCATGATGGAACATTATGCAGCCATAAATTCATAATATCATAATGATGGTCTGAGATGCAACTCTGTCGTTCTTGCTTCTCCATCCTGGGAATAGTGAAGAGCAATGGAGACCTTTATGATGAGTCACAATATATAAGAAAAAAAATTGCTGTCATGTTTTAAGTAGCCATACACATTCAAGGAAAGCATGCCCATACCAAAGTCTTTTATTCTGAACCCTGGAATACAGAATCATGCAACTGTGGTCAATTGTGGCTATTTATACCATTGTTTTAAATATTATACTCACAAGTTGAATTAATTATGGCCAATTAAATTAATTATGGCCAAATTGAATTAATTATGGACAATTGCAAGGGCTTAACTCAAAGGTATGCTGATGCCTGGAAAAAACTATACTGCCTAATAATTATTTAGTTTAGTCTCAAACTATAATTCAACAACATAGGGGAAATACAAAGATTATAAATCCGTTTTGTACACAGCACTTGAAACTTGGGATACCATGCCATCTCCCTATCATTCTCCAAAGTAAGGCAGCCAATATTTGTCTCTGTATATGTTTTGTGTTTTATGTTGCATGATTCTGTTGCAGTTGCTTAAAGAGGAATTGAGGCCCTTCCAAAGGCAAACATATTTTTCTTGTAAATTAACAGCTGTGGTTTATGCATTAACCTGATAGGAAAACTTTGCCTGTCAAGGGAACTATATAGTGAATAGATCAAACAGTGATTAACTAAACCAATTGCATTTTTTAGATTATGACAGAGATCATTGGAAAGGAATAGAATAGAAGCAGGAAGTCAACAGAAATGAGCAGATTCATCAGTATGAAGGATTTGGAAACAAAGCAAAGAATTCTTAAGGTGTGATAATTTCCCTGATTCTTAAGGTATGATAATTTGCCATTGGTTCCTAAAGCTTCTGAATTTTCTGAAATATAACTTTTGATATCCATGAAGCCTGTCAGAGGAAATGCAGACATGGTTCTCTGTCTCCTAATATTTTAAAATATTCAAATATTCTTGCAAAAAATCACCATCATTTAAGACCATCTGTGCATACTTCCTACCTCCTGGAAGAACCAAATCCATTAGGACACAAATGTTTCCACAAAATAAAGAATATTAGTTTATGTTTTGATCCATTTCAGTGATCAGAGATTATGATTGTTGTTCTGTTATTTATCTGAATAAAAAAGAATGAAAAGGTAAGACAGCCATTATGAGAACTTTGGAGAACTGACTGTGGGGAAACCTAGTAGATGGTGGGATTCGTTTATTTTGGCATCAAACAGACAAAGAAAAGTCTTGGATAGAAGAGAACATATTTGAATGAGACTTAGGGTGGAAGAGAATCCCAGAGACAGGGGAAGATGAGAAGAGTGTGAAGCTATATGAGTGAACCATATATTCAAACTGCTAAAAATCACTTACAGAGAGATTAGAGAACCACCACGTGAAAGTCATAAAGAAAATGTTATCAGTTAAGTAGATGAAAACATTCAAATAATCATAACTTACCAAAAGTAATTGCAGTTTTCTCAAAAATAGTTATACTCAATTACTTGTATTTCCCAAGTAGAGGACGGAAGGTCTTCCTCAGAAACATTACACTATAATATCACATCGTCTTATATTAAAGTAATACCTCATTTGCATTAGAAATGATACTAGATCATCTGCATGGTTTCCCCCAAATCTAGTATTTTATTACTCGATTTGGATTTGTGACTAAGTAATAAATTAAATGCAACATTTTAATGTATGACCTTTAGAAAATACCAGACCAAACAAAACATCAAACCTTTATTCAGATCACACTAGGTCATGTACTAGTACTATAAGAGGGATTTTTGTATGATATAAAACTATTTTGTGTAAATTCTACACAAGACCTTGTTTTCTAAGAAAATAGATCTCTAGACATTAAAGATAACTTATAAGGAACCAAAGTGCGAAATATTTCAACAACTTAATATACATGGTTATTCAGTATTTTTCCCTTGGTCATGGAAAAAGTCCATTCAAACTAGTTTAATCTTCATACAAAGTAGTAATGGTGAATTTGTTGACTTATGTAGTTGAGAAATCCAGGACCTCATCTACAGGTTTACAGAAAAAGACGGCATTTGTAAGTTTCTTCAGTTTTAAGAAGCAATTGTAAAAGACACGAATTTGGAAATTTGCTTCAGTACGAAGATAGCATGCTAAAAATTCAAGAACAGAAGATGGTAAATCTGTTCCAAGTATTACCAACACACACAAAAATTAAGAGTTTCATTTAGGGAGGATGTATCTGTTGATATTTCATTTAACTTGAATAAGAGAAATATACAATTTTGCTTTAAAAATTACATATGGGAATTTTATATTTGAAAGTCCTTCATCTTTATGTTAAGTTTATATTAAATGATATTGCTTTGCATCCTTAGTTTCATAATGTTTTACATCTCAAATCAAGAAATTTAAATGTCAATATTTAGCATTAATTTTATTATTTTTAAATTCTACTACTGGAAGCACCTTTAACATACAGCTTGAGATGTAAACCAAAGTCATTTTGCAAACGCCTTTAAATCACTAAATAACTGTTACATCAGAAAAACAAATTTTGGAGAAGCAAACATTGCATTTCTATAAAGCAATTTTCTTCCTTCCATACTCTTCTATAAATAGGCAAAAGTTATTTGAATGAATATTTGTAAAAGTTATGCATTTCAGAATATTATATAGAAGAATACTGTATGTAAATACTTCTCAAGAACACTTCAGGAAAATTATTATATGAATGAAGACAATACAGATTAATAGCAAGATTTAATCGTTTGCTTAAAAAATGAGTAGACATTAAGTTGCAGTGTAAACCTGCGATTGGCTTTAGCAGTCTAATGATTACATGAGAGCTTCTTGACTGGTCAAGCTGATCTAGGGGCAGCTGGGATAATGATGCACAACCCAGTAGTTTAGCTAAGGACAAAAGCATAGAGTGTGATTGCACTCACTGATCAGGCAGCAGGCTATCACTTTTCTGAAAAGAAGACGAAACTAAGATAGGCTGAAATTTAAAGACAGAAACCGACGACAGGAAAACCTAAGATATGTCAGATAAAGATGTGATATTTAGTGTTGCAGTCTAAAAAAGCCTGTAGGGTTGATCTTATAGTGTCTCTTATTTTCTTTTATATTTTTTCTTTACAGGATATTAGCAGATATATTAAAGTTTTAATGAAAACTGATACTTAGAATACTTTTTTTATAAGGCTACAACAGGAAAAGTGGTTTAAGTTCATGTAATAAATTATAAGAAGCAATTAAAATTATAGTTTGACAGAAAAAAATTTAAAAAAGGTGTTAGATGCAGTTAATCTCAGAATTATTTCGTGATGAAGAAAATGTATTTGAGTTTAACTAGCATGACATATTCGGTGTATTCACAGATCTGAGAAAGACCATTTCCCCAGAGACAATTCCTCTGTCTTAAGCCACCACTTCACAGATTCCCCTAGGCTTCCTGTACAATTTCATGACCTTTAATTCGATCTCATCTCTGCTAGGGAACTACTTTTAAAAAATTTTCTCTTGGGTTGTATCTGAAGAAACTTTGCTATAATTAAACAGGAGTTAGAGGAAAAAGAGGGTATAGGCATGCTAATGAGATTTTTTTTTTTAAAGAAATGCTTTGGGATTTATCAATATAGTAGTCAAATTATTGATGGGAAAGATTTTACTAATCAAAAATCAGATTGAGGTGTATTTTCAACGTCCAATTATGTTCAGTCAATTTGTCTTTTAATTAAAAATAAACAAATGATCTTGGATTTCCTTGGTCTTCCATGAAAACCAATTATAAATAAAATTCACTGTGGCTTTGCAAAGATGGTGATCTTTTTGCCATTCTTTAAATAAAAAGCAAAAAGCATGGCACTACAAGAGGACATGCATTTCTACTCTGAAGAGATTCTCAGCAATGCATGTATACAGAATAGTTATTTGTAAACATTACAGAAAATATTTGAAAAAAACCTGTATTGATGTACCAAAATGATAACAATGATTATTTAACATTTGCATTTTTTAAACATTTATCTTATAGTTGTTTTTAATTATATATAATCCCACTTAATAAACATTATATTTATTTTTCTATTTTCACATCATTAATTTAATATTTACTGAGCATTTATTGGATAATGTATTTTTGTGTATTCCTATTTAGAATGGTTAAAGTCTTAATTTTATGTAATTAATTAGGTTTTTTGTTTTGAGACAGTGTCTTGTTATGCACCCAGGCTGGTTTTGAATTCTGGACTCAAGTGATTCTCCTGCCTCAGTCTCCCAAGTATTATTCTAAGAGAAAATGTCCATACATGGGACATCATTTTTCTAATAAAGACATTTTACTGGTGACTTTGTATAATTTATCTATACTCTAAACTTTTGTATCTTTATATATAAAATAGCAGTAATGTTATCTAGACCCTATGGCTGCTGAATCATTAGAATTAAATGAAACAATGCTTTAGTTAACGTTATCCTTTGTGTGACTTTCTGTTCAATTTCTAGTATTAATCCGTGAGTTTTACTTATTTTACTGAACTGACTGAAGTCTTTGACTTCTTTTGTTTCTAGTCTGCCAAAATTTGTCCTTTTCTTAAATTACCTTTCACTCTCTCTTTCTTTTAAAAACTCTGTTTAATAATCTCAGTATTATAAAGATCATTCTGTTCTTCAGCAGTCAGAAACTTTTTCAATTTCTAGTTCTAACCTGTGAGCTTTACTTATTTTACTGAATTCACTGAAGTCTTTGACTTCCTTTGTTTCTCGTCTACTAAAATGTGTACTGTTCTTAAATTACCTTTCACTCCCTCTTTCTTTTAAAAGTCTTGTTTAATAATCAACGTTATAAAGATTATTCTGTTCTTCAGTGGTCAGAAACTTTTTAAATAGAGCATGTTACTTCAATATAGGATAAAAATCTTTTCTTAACACTTTGTAAAAATAAAACCTGAATCTCAGTCTAGTTTCTTTAGTTAATTTGAATGTCTATAAATGCTGTAAAGGATAACTCATAAAATGTAAGTGCCTAAATAGAATAATCATATGAGTAGCTCCTCTGATTTTATCTCGATGGTCATTTTTCAATCACATACACTACTTAAGACTTATTTTGGTTGAAATTTCAAAATAATTCAATATTTGTTTTAATTTCACTAGAAAATCTATATATCTCTTGTTACAAATCAATTGTTTTTTTCAAAGTAATGACAATGTCTTGCTTTTTTTTTTTCAAATGTTTTATAACATATATTTTCTTTTAAGGACTCTTTTCATTTAGGGATGAAGTCGGTTGAATAGAAAGGATGGGGCACAGGGGTCCTGTCACTTTTGGTCGAAAACTGCTGAATACTCATGATGCTGTCTGTGGGCAGGTGAGCTCGTAAATTACCCATCATGAATTGGGTTTTTGGAAGATTTTTTTTTTTTTTAACAAGTTGGATACTTTTTCCTAAGTTTTTGCTTTTTTTTTTTTTTTTTAATGTGTGTAGCTATGAATTTCTTTCATGGATGGTGTACTAGGTCATTTCCAACAACTAAATAATATTACGAAGAAAACACTTCCAAATATCTACTTTTCAACACTATTTACTATGAATTTCTTTCCAGGGGCATTTGCTTTCTATTTGATAAAATTTCTCATTTTTCTTAGATTCACAAATTAAATGTGGTGTTGTTCAAGAGCTGATAGATGATATAGTAATGATAATATACTACCTTATTTGTGTCTATCAGAATATTAATGCAGGCCAACAAATTTGGATCTTTTCTCTTTCTATAAAGGAAAAACATGTAGACTAACCTTAAGTTCTCAAACATAGTAATTCATTCCTTTTGGATAACTGTAAACTTCTATGCATAAAAAGTTTCTTAGTCAATCTTTACTTTTTTAATAACTTGTTTTAAAGACAATTATAGTTCAGAAGTATTGCCCTTATAGACTTCTTATAGACTTATTAATTGTACTTATATATTTCCTGAGCAAATTTTTAAAACAATAACTGACTTATGAGTAATGTAATGAATTTAAAATGTAATATTCTTATTAAATAGTGGATAGAACTCTCTACTTATAATATTGTGCTAAATAACAGTTTCTGTATTTTTTGAACAACTTTATTTTACAGTTTATTAAATTATATTTGCTTTTACCCCCAAATTTAAGTGACTGGCAGTGATGGTGTTTTTGTTTTTTGCTTAATCTTGTATAATTGGCATTATCTCAGTTAAGTATTTGGATGGAGGGATAGAACCTTTTTAAGCTATTTGTCAATTTTGTTAGGGTTAGTTTGGTTAAAGGTAAATAAAATAATTCTGTGAATGATTTCATTGGGAACACACAAATTGCAATGGTTTGTATGCAATGAATGCAAATGTTGAGGCTCTAAATACTTGCCTGCTATAAAACTAAACTTTTTTTTCAGTCTTCATAACTTATTTTATAACAGGTGGCTACCTGCCATGTGGAATTCTTAAAAATCATTCATAATCCATATGCTGAAATTGGCAAGGCTTAACTTCCTTTATGTAAAAATAATCACAAATAACAGTTCTACCACTTTTCCTATTTACCAAGAGTTTAAAGACGAATGATCTGTTGTGCTTTGACCACTCTCTGGAGGTCTTAAATTCAGAAGACAGATTTGGGTGAATTTTGAGATTAAGAGTCATTTATAACTATTGCCTTTGCTAGAGACCATTTTGGCATCTTGTCTATGTGTCTGTGTAGTTTGAAAAGTATGAAGGGCACTCAAAAGAAACTGCAATTATTTTTTAGAGGGTGACTCTCTTGTAGTACAGGCTACCCCTGCTAGGTAAGCTTTCTGGAAACCCATCGCATCAGTGTAGCAGCTAGCATTGTGGTGAGAGGCTGCATTTGGTTTCAGTGAAATTTTTTTTAGAGATTCTTTTAACGTGATTGCCCATTTCATGATGGGTGATTTATGAGCACGCCTGCCCATAGTGTCCTGAGTATTCAGCAGTTTTTGGCCAAAAATGGCAGAACCCCTGGGCCCCACCCTTTCTATTCAACCTATCTCATCCCTGGATGAAAAGAGTCCTCAAGGGGAAACATTTTGCTACTGTGGAAGAGGTGAAACAAAAAACAGCAGAAGCACTAAAAGGCATCAATATGAACTAGTTCAGAAACTGTTTTGATCAGTGGAAAAGGCATCTTGATAGGAGTATTGCATTAAATGGAGAGTACTTTGAGGTAACTAAAGTTTAAATAAGAATAAATATACAATTTAAAAAATAAATACATTTTTTTGAATCCCCTCATGTATTATTGATTGCATCTACTTAAAAAAATTAACTAAATAAGCACACATATAGAAAGCATTTGATAATAATACAAAGAAAAACAACACGTGGTGTGGGTGTGTATTTGTGTAATACACATTATATTATGGATGTTTGATAAATATTGGATGATGGTCACCATAATTTTCAACATAGTTGCATATTATCTAGGATAATATCATCTTAGCCCACCTTCTCTTTAGATATCCCTTGGAAGATTAAAAAACAATCTGTGGAAGTTTACTTTTATTTCAGTCAGGAGGAAAATGTCAACCAAATGTTCAAGGTTTTGTTGATGATATGTCTTTATTACAGTTGTAACATTTTTACAATAATGTTGAGAAAATAGTAGAATTAAAAGATGCTCTTTTATAGTTGGTGAGCTTTTAGAAAACTCTGAAGACCCAAAGATTTATGTCATGAGACAAGAGTACCATGTGTTCCTAAAGAACAATCTAGTAGAAATAATACTAAATGCCTATAGATTTTGTGTTTACATAAAAATATGTATAGAGTTCTTCTACTGCACATTCAGCTATTGATGTATTGTTCGTTTCTTGATCTCATCATTTATTTACAACTCACTGCATTGGTCAGTCCATTTCCTACCTGGGTACTTGAATACGGCATGGTAGAATTATATAAACTCCTATGAATACACGTTGCTTTAATTTGTCATTGCTATGCTTTATTATGTTTTGTTTGAGTCTACTGGTATAAAAGTGGTAAGGAAAACGAATGATATGTTATGCTGAGTATTGCATTTGATTGTGTTCTCATGATCTTATCTTTGCCATATTATTTTCCTTCACTGAATGCATAGTTTTTCTATAAAACACTGTTCACCTTTTTACAACTAGATCATATGCTAAATCTCTGTAAGTCCGTGGATGGGGACAAGTTTTATCTACTGATAGTACCATTTCAGGATGAAACGAATTTTGTTGATCTTTGGTCATATTATTGCCAGTGAAAAAGCAAGGGTATCTTGAAAAATTATTTGGACAATGAGAATATGTTTTACATAATTTTATATGGCAAAAATTTGGTTATCACCAATTTCTTTAAATAATGAAAGGTATATATTCATTCAGTCAATTTACATACAGTTTATATACACATACAAATTTCTTGGCTGGCTGGCTGGATTATAAAAACATGATAATAGCAAAGTTTAGGGAACTTTATAAGACTTAAATAAGATAATACATATCAAGCATAGTAGAACAATTTATGGTATATGATAATACACAAAATGTTAGCTGTTATTATTTTAATGGCCTGTTTATATTCAATATTTTTTATCTAAACAATAGCACATTGAAAAGATAATTATAAAATCATATTTTAACTAATACAATTGAGTTTTAGGTACTAAAATACCGTAATTTGTTTCTACACATAATGACATGAAAACTGAAGAGAATTGTTATACTACAGTTAACATTCTAAATTATATTTATTATAACTTCCTTTAGTAAGCATAATTTAATTCTAAATTTAAACCACAAAATGAAAAATTGTATGATCAACAAATTATGATTTCACAAATATACTTATTATTGGCTATTAATCAGCAGATTTTTTTTTTGCTCTTAGAGTTAATTGTATTGTTCTTGTGTTACTTTCATTCGGTGCAAATTTTTTTTAAATTCATATAGGTAAATCTCATAATTATCTTTTATGACTGTTTGAGCATTGTGGCATAGAACTGATAGTAAAAATAATATTTTGGTATGTAGACTATTTTATTTTATACTCATGTTTTGGGTTGTTTTATTATGTGAAATGTAGGTTGTGAATAAATGAATGCAATGGAGAATGAATTTAAATAATGTTTTGAGAAATTTGGTGTAGACATAACAGAGTGGTATCATTAATTCCACATGGGATATAACCATAAAGAATATTGAAGGAGAAATATATCATTTTAAGAGAATTGCAAAGATAAGGAGAGAATTCCTTGTATAGAGGAGACAATATTCTTGTGACTCTTAGTTAAAGTTGAGCTGAGAACTGAGGATAACGTAATTATATACCAGAAGTGGCACGTTAAGATGCTTTACAAAGTGAGCTGGAAGGAAAGTTGACTACATGAGAGATGGTGAGAATCTAATAGACTTTTAAAATTATACATGTAGAAATAGTAGCATACCACATATGTATAGTGTTTCACACTTCCACAAAACTTAAAAACGTTGTCCAGCCGGGCTCGGTGGCTCAGCCTGTAATCCCGCGCCTTTGGCAGGCTGAGGTGAGTGGATTGCCTGTGCCCGCAGGTTCGAGACCCGTCAGGGCAGCGAGACCTCATCTCTACAGTACATCAAAAAATCAGCCGGACGTGGTAGCGCGCGCCTGTAATTCCGGCTACTTGGAAGGCTGAGGCGGAAGGATCACCGGAACCCAGCAGATGAGGCTGCGGTGGCCGGGAGTGGCCACTGCACTCCAGTCTAGGGGACAGAGTGAGACTTCAACTCAGAAAAAAAAATGTTGTCCAATATTTTGAGTGTGTAAAAAAATCGGAGAGTATACTCCCCATTTTATAACTGGGTAAAGTGAGGTTCAGAGAGAGTGAGATGTCTTAAGATCACAAAAATTGAATTTTCAAAGCTGAAACTAAAACTTCAGACTTTAAAGACTAAAACAATATTTCTTTATCTCACACCCCTTCTTCCCTGAAGATCTAACTTTTTTGTCTTTTGGTTCAAATTGGAGAGTTGGTGAATCTGGACTCCTAGACATTTTGTAATTTCTGGTGTGTAGAATAAGTCAGGAGCTGAGATGAAGACAATCAAAGCAATAATTGGTCAATTTTCTCAGTTTGGCATGCTGTAAACAATTTCTTAAAGTAGATTAATGTATATAGTTTATACTACTGCTGAGAACTTTAAAAAAGAAAGAAAATAACAAGCTTTTACAGCCTTTGCAATTTTTATTCCTTTCTACTTCTCTTCCTCATATGTCATCTTACCTTGGAAATCAATAAAAAGGATTCTCTTTTAAATCCATTTATGTTCAGATTCAACTCTGAATTCAACAAGTGCTTCAAAAAGACAAACTAACCTAGTTTTCTAGACCCCATGAATTTGCTCTGCTGGATATAGATGCCATTTTAGATTCTTGTATGTCCCAAAGCTTATTTCTGAACATAGTTTCTCTTTTTAATACAATCTCCATCTTTCTTCTCTTATCCTTGCTGACATTTCATTTCAATCAGGGTTGAGACCTCGCCTTCAATCTTTCTGAATCGACTTTTGATGGATACAGGTGGTTTGTTAACAGCAGCGGCACCTATTAGAGCAGTGATGTCTGTCAGTCTTTGATTTCCCCCCTACAGGTCATTGTTTATCTTATTCCTGTCTATTTTAGAAACTTCAGTGAATTTTAAAAATATATTTAAAAGCCAATTTACCATTTTGAAAGTGATCATTTTCCTTTGTTGTTGTTTTTGTTATATCCAAGGACATAGTGCTATATTTTGAGGGAAGTTTCCTGCTTTGTTATCTATGAACATCATCAGAGAAATGAAGAAGAATATTCTCAGTATGTAAGCTATAGCCTGGAAGTTTGTTAACATTTTTGGAAGCAGATTATTCTTTAAGTCCAATATTAAAACTTCTGACAAATAAATGTTTCTTAACTATTTTTTAGGGTAGAGTAACATTTAAAATGACAGGGTTCAATATGTTGCATTTATCTCTGACATTATGGAATAGATAAATTAATGAATTTTCACCTTTTACTAATTATTAACTTATTAACTGAGACCTCTTGTAATGAGAGAATGTTAATATTTTGTATATAGAAGAAATAAATAAATCACAAATCTCAGGAATTTTAGAACAAACTCCAGAGCCATTTTGCTATGATATATTAGTGCACAAAAACAAGAGATGGTTTTATAATAAAAGTTGGATAGATTAGAAATGAAGAATAATAAATCATAAATTGAATGGCCATAAGCTGTGTACACTGCCTTGGGTTCACAACTGTTGGTTGGAAACTGTAATTAAAGAGAGGTCAAGGAGACTAAAAAGGCAAGAGCCTGATGTTTAGTGATGGCAGTGAAGGCTTACATTTTTGTGGGTGATAAAATGACAATAGTGACTGAATTAGAGCAGATGGTAAGTCTTTTGTCATAATTTGAAAGAATAGTCAGAGGTTGATGGAATCAGATAATTTAAGAAATAAGCAGCCGGGCTCGGTGGCTCAGCCTGTAATCCCGCGCCTTTGGGAGGCTGAGGTGAGTGGATTGCCTGAGCCCGCGGGTTCGAGACCCGCCTGGGCAGCGAGACCTCATCTCTACAATAAATCAAAAAATCAGCCGGACGTGGTAGCGCGTGCCTGTAATTCCGGCTATTTGGAAGGCTGAGGCGGAAGGATCACCGGAGCTCAGCAGGTTGAGGCTGCGGTGGCCGGGAGCGGCCACTGCACTCCAGTCTGGGCAACAGAGTGAGACTCCAACTCAAAAAAAAAAAAAAAAAGAAATAAGCAAATACAACTTGCTATCAGTCAACATAGATCCTGTCTTGTTATTTTTAGTATAATCACCAAGCATTGAAATTCAGAAAAATACTGTAGCATACAGAACAGAGAACTAGAGTATGAAATGAAGGTAAAGTAACTGGATTATAGTTTACTTTAAAAATATTTTCTCTATCTACTCTCAAATTATACAATGGCATGTAAAGAAATGTTTACAGTTCTTAACATACAATTTTAAAGTATTAACTCATAAGCAAGGAAACAAGGAAATTACATATAATATGAAGAAAATTATCAATCTTCCTATTTGACAATATTTCAAAGTAAAACTCACCCTGAGAAAAGTAGTATGTAAAAAAAGAAAAGACCCATTAGTACTGAATTATGCTGAGCTAAATAAATGAAATAATAAATATGCAAGCAATACTATGCAATGTGACAGTAGGACTGTAGAATATGCCAAGATACACATATAGACTTCCTACAAAATGATGCTGCCTATGTCTAAAAAATAGATCACTAGAGTGAAATAACTGGAAACAGAGCCCAGCATGTATTTGTGTACACATCTCTAGAAATATATATAAACAATTTTATAAATAAAAATGATACAAATGACATTGTATGTATATGAGAGAAATATTGTAGAATTTCCCAGAATTCAATGAACATGGAACTTCATTTTGACAAAAAGTCCATGTCTAGTATTCTGTGTAATACACTGTGGGAAACATTCACTCAAAGATTGCTAGAATGGAATTCCTGCCATTTATTTGATAGAATATAAAAGGATATTGTTTGCTATCCGAAAATTAAACAAATGCAGGAACATTATCGGAAAACACTTTAATGTTCAAATCTTTCACTAATATAGCATTTGGGGGAAAAGTCCTTCTCCAAGGCAAAAAATAGAGCCCACAAAAAAAATTTCCATTTATATAACCAAAGATATGTTATTAAGTTTGAACATTTTTTGGCTTATAATTCTATTCTAAAGACAGTAAAATACAAATTTTAATAGGATTCAAATACAGAGTTAGAAGCATAAATTGACTTCATGTATTACTGCTTTTTGTAAAACTAATAAAAATTGAAATTAGAAAACAATTAAGAATAACATTTTTCAAAATAGATTTCCTTTAGGAATAACAATGAGAGAAGAATTAACCTTCATTTATTAAAGTATACATATTAATAAAGTGGTTTTAGTAGTGAAATTAGCAAATGAATTAATTAGGGGAAAATCGTAGACATAATGCTTGGGTTTTAAAGGAAATATTTTTATAGTAAAATTGTGACATTTTAAATCAGAAAAGAACTGACTACTGAACTAATATATTTGTATAATTGGCTAGCCATTTGAACTTTATGCTAAAAATTATCAACCCTTCTCATACTACATGAGTAAAGTAATTTCAGAACCTTTAAAATTCTAAATTTTAAACTTGAAACAGATAAAAAAAAATACCAGATTACATAGACAATATTTGTGTATTTTCAGAGTGGAGAAGATATTTCTAAGGAAACTAGATCCAGAAAGAAATGAACTAATATTATTTTTGTTTGTTTGTTACAATTTTGTGGCTTGAAACTTTTAACACACACAAATTGTTTAAAAATAGCAAGTAGCAGTTTTCAAAATAAATACAATATTTGTAACACATAAAAAGGTGAATATACAGAATATGTAAGATACCTCTACAAATCAACATGACAATGATAAAAGTAAAATAATAATAATAAAAGAAAATTAATAATAATAGTAATTGAGATGAGAAAATATATGAACAGGCAATTCACAGAAGAAATAAAAATAGTTTAGATACTACAATTGAAACAATCTATGAAAAGACACAACATTAAAGTCTTAAATCATTTCACTGTATGAAAATGTTTGGCTAAACACACACTCAAGTAATGCTATTAGGTTTTTAAGTTACTATGGATTTTCTAAAAGCAATTTATTAATATGTCAATATGTAAATTGATATACCATTTGATAGCCACTTCTACTTCTAGTATTCTATCATGCAATATAGTTTGGATATGATCAAAATTATATGCACAAAGATACTGTGATTATAAACATAGTTGTAAATGTTATTTATGTTATTGAATATTTGGAAAGGAATCAAATATGCATTATTTTGGAAATACTTGAATAAATAATGGATGGTTGTAGTGTTTAAGAAGAATAGATATGTGCATTTATCTATTAAAAACTATCAGGATATTCTACAAAATATAAGAGCAAATCACAAAACGAGTTTACTGTATGATCCTTTATTTACATGTAGGTTCTTAGTTAACTACACAGATTAAAAGAAGATGCATGCATAGCTGTGAGTGCCACTGTCCTTTGCTGATAAGAGTGGACATATATATATGAAGGATTTTCAATTATTATTCTGTACACTTAGGTATTAATTAAAGTTTACATGAGTTTTATTGTTTCAGTACTTCTAAATTTAAAGAAATAAGAAGACTTTTTGTAATTTATTTATTTTATTTTTTTAATATATTTTATTTTAAAGATGTGGAAAGCAATTCAACATTATATATACAAGTGGACATCATACAGGTAAAGTTTAGGCCTCCCTTTGGTCCCCACTTTGCCTAGTTTGAGATCAGGTACACTTGATGTTTGTGTCCCCATATCCATATAGGCAGTATCCCATTACTGTCAGTCCCTTTCTTATAGTATTGTGGTAAATGTTCAGGGTCTGCTTATGAGTGAGAATATATGGAGTTCTTTGTTTCTGTGATAGATCACTGAGTATTATAGACTCTAAATCCATCAAGGTGCTGTGAAGTCCATATGTTTGTCCTTCTTTATGGCTGCATAATATTCCATCATGTATGTGTAGCACATTTTTTTATCTAGTCCAGTTTCGATGGGCAGCATGGTTGATTCCATATTTTTGCTATTGTGAATAGTGCTGCAATAAACGTGCATATGGAAGGTCAATCTTGAGTTCTTTTAGAAAGTATCACACTGCTTTCCATAGAGGTTGAACTAATTTGCATTCCCACCAGCAGTGTAGATGTGTTCCCTTTTCTCCACATTCTCCCCAGCATCTTTACTGTTTGTTTTATTAGTGATGGCCATTCTTGCTGGGGTTAGGTGGTATCTTCAGGTAGTTTTGTTTTGCATTTCTCTGATGATTAGTGTGTATGGGCACTTTTCGTGTGTCTGTCGACTGTTCCTATATTTTCTTTTCAGAAGTGATTATTTATGTCTTTTGGCCACTTTTTAATGAGGCTGATTGTTTTTTCCTTTCAGCACATTTGAGTTCCTTGTAGATTCTAGCCCTTTGTGAGATATGCACTTGGAAAATATATTTTCCCATTCTGTGGCTTGTCCCCCTGCTCTCTTGATGGTTTATTTTGCTTTGTAGAACCTTTTCAATTTAATAAGGTCCCACTTGTTATATCATCTCTTATGGCATGGACACTGGAGGGTTTGATCAAGAATTGGTTGCCTACTCTAATTTCTGTAAGGATGTCTCCTGTGTTTTCTAAGATTCTTATAGTTTGAAGTTTTATGTTTAGGTCTTTGATTTATTTAGAGTGATTTTTGTGTATGGTGATAGGTAAGGGTCCTGTTTCAATCTTCTGCATGTGGTCAACCAGTTTTCTTAGCACCATTTAGTGACGAGGTTGCAGTTATTGGTAAATGCTTTGTCAAAGATGAGTTGGTTGAGAAACTGAGGTTTGGATTTCAGAATCTTTATCCTTTTCCATTGGTCCATATGGCTGTTCTTGTACCAATACCAAGCTGTTTTGATTATTGTAGCTTTATAGTTTAAAGTCTGGAAGTGTGATAACTCCTGCTTTTGCTAAGGATTGTTTTGGCTATTTGTGGTGGTTTATGTTTCCATATGAATTTCGGTATTGTCATTTCCAGATCAGAGAAGAATGATGTTGGCAATTAATGGATATTGTGTTGAATCTGCAGATTACCTTTGGTAGGATGGACATCTTAAGAGTGTTGATTCTTCCTATCCATGAGCATGGATTATTTTTCCATTTGTGTCTTCTTGGATTTCTTTGAGCAGTGTTTTGTAGTTTTCATTATAAAGGTCTTTCATTTCTCTGGCTGGGATGATGCCAAGGTATTTCATTTTTCTGGTGGGGATTGTGAATGGGATTGTGCTTTTTATTTGGTTCTCTGCCTGTTTGTTGTTGGTATATAAAAATGCAACTGTGTTTTTCACATTTATTTTGCACCCCTGAGGCTTTGTCCGAGTCCTTTATCAGTGAAAAGCAGTATTTGACAGATTCTCTTTAATTTTTGAGATATAGAATTATATCATCAGCAAAGAGAGATAACAATGTCCTCTTTTCCTATTTAGAGACCCTTAATTTCCTTCTCTTGTCTAATTGTTCTAGCTGGGACTTTGAGCACAATTTTGAACAGGAGGGGAAAGAGTAGGCAACCTTGTCTTGTTCCAATTTTCAGGGAAAATGCTCTGGTTTCAGTCTATTTAGCAATATCCAATAAATTGGATTTATTGTAGATGGTGCTTACTATTTTGAGGCATGTTCCTTCTATGCCTAGATGTTTGAGGGTTTTTATCAAGAAGGGATGCTGGATCTTATCGACAGCATTTTCTGCATGTAAAGATATAATCATATGGTTCTTGTTTTTACATCTATTGATGTATTTAATTATATTTATGGTCTGTAGATGTTGAACCAGCCCTGCACCCTGGGGATGAAGCCTAACTGGTCATGGTGGATGATTTTTGAGATGTGTTTTGTATCTGATTTACTAGAGTCCCTTCTTGAGAATTTTTCATTTAGAGATATTGTCCTGTAGTTCCCTTTTTTTGTTGGCTCTTTACCCATTTTGGGTATCAGTGTGTTGTTAGCTTAGCAAAATGATTTGGGGAAAACTCTGTCTTTCTCAATTGTCTGGAATACTTTTAGTAGGATTGGCATCAGCTCCCCCTTGTAGTTTTCTGTAGAATTCTGCTGGAAACCCATCTGGTCCAGGGCTTTTTTTTTGTAGGTATTTCTTATGAAGAAGTCATTTTCCTGGGTTGTTACTGGTGAATTTAATATCTCAATGTCTTCTTGTTTCAACCTTGGGAGGTTGTGTGATGTCAGAAATCCTCCATTTCATTTGGTTTATTGAGTTTATTTCCATACAGATGTGCTTAGTAATCTCTGATAATCTTTTGTATTTCTTCTTGGTCATTTGTGATTTATTCTTTTGCATTTCTGATTGTGTTTATTTGGGATTTTACTGTCTTTTTCTTGGTCATTCTGGCTAGGGGTCCATTGATCTTTTCATCTGTTCAAAAACCAGTTTTTTGTTTGGTTGCTTTTTTTCTATGACATTTTTGTCTTCTTTTTCTTGTATTTGGACTTTTACTTTGGTGATCTGGATTCTTCTGCTAAAGTTAAGGTTTTGGTGGTCTTGTCTTTCCAACTTCCTTAGGTTATTTGTTAGGGTGTTAAATTGTGATCTTTCCATTTTCTTGATGTGGACATAGAGATATAAATTCTCCTCCTTAAACTGATTTCATGGTATACCAGAGGTTTTGGTAAGATGTTTCTTCATTTTCATTTGTGTCCAGGAATTTTTTACTTTCTGGTTTGATTTATGTGTTGACCCTGAGGTTGTTTAGCATCATGTTGTTTAGTGTCCACATCACTGAGAGTTTTGGAAGAGTTTTGTTAGCGTGGATATTTATTTTTATTCCACTTGTTCTGAGAAGATGGATGGCAGTATTTTGATCTTGCGAAATTTGTTTATGCTTGATTTATGGCCGAGGAGGTATCGCTTGGAGTATGTTCCATGTAATGATGAATCGAATGTATATTCTGTGGTTGTTGTGTGAAGTGTTTGTAGGTATCTATTAAGTACATTTTGTCAAGTGTCAAGTTGAAGTTCTGGATCTCTTTGTTGATTTTTTTGGCTTGATGATCTATCTAGGGTTATTAGTGGAGTAGTTCAGTCCCCAGATATAATAGTGTTAGAATCAATATCTTTTTTTAGCTTACTTAGTAGTTGCTTTATAAGCACTGGTGCTCCTGTGTCAGGTGCTTATATGTTTAGGATGGGTATTTCTTGTTGAAGGATTGAAACTTTTATCATTATGTATTATCCTTCTGTATCTTTTAAATTTTTTAATCGCTTAAATGTTGTTTTGTCTGATATTAAGATTGTGACTCCTGCCTTCTTTTGTGATCTATCCACCTGGACATTTGTTTTCCATCCTCTAACTCTGAGTTTGCGTGCTGCCCCTTGTGGTGAGATGAGTTTACTGGATGCAGCAAATTATTGGGTTAGTTTGCCATTCTGTGTCTTTTCAGTGGTGCATTTAGTCCATTCATGTTCAGGCTTATTATTGAAATGTGATTGTTTTTCCCATCATGAGGCTCTTATAAAGTTTTTTTGCTTGTTAGTTTTAACTTTTGGGTTGATGTATATATGTATTTTCAAGCTTGCAGTTTCAATGTATTCTCTGTTGATTCTGTGTTCTCCTGTTCTCTTGGGAAGTACATGGTCATCCTTTTTTTCTTTCTTTTGTGATTAATACATTTTAAATGTCTCCTGTAGAGCTGGTCTGGAAGCTGCATAATGTCTTAGGGATTAGATGTCTGGGAAGGATATTAATTCTGCATTGCTGATGAAGGTGAACTGGACTGGGTAGGAAATTATTGGCTGAAATAATTGTTTATCTTTGAGAACTTTGAACATTGGACTCTAGTCCCTTTTAGCTTATAGTGTTTCTGCTGATAGTTCTGCTGCCATTCTGATTGGTTTTCTCTATATGTAGTCTGACCTTTCTCTCTTGCTGCCTTTAGAGTGTTTTCTTTTGTGCCTACTTTGTGTAGGTGAATTACTATGTATCTCAGGGTTGGTCTTCTCATTTTTTGTCTCATGGGGATTCTCTGTATCTCTTGTGTTTGGATGTCACATCTCTGGTTAGATGGGGAAGGTTTTCTTGGATAACCTCTTGGAAGATTTGCTGCAAGTTGTTCTCTGCTTCCCTTTATTTTTCTGGAATACCAGTAAGGCATAGGTTTGGCCACTTGATTTAATTGTATGTCTCCTGGAGGCTTTGTTCTTTCTTTCTGAGTTTTCTTTCTATTTTTTTTACAGATTGGGTTAATTCATGTTTTGGTCTCAAGTTATGAGAATCTTTCTTCTGCTTGATTAATTCTGCTTTCTTTGCTTATCATCTTGTTATTTGTTTCCTGGATGAAAATTTTTATTGCCAAAATCTCTGTTACAAGTTCTTTCAATGTTGCTTCTTGTCTTTCTTGAGACTTATTCACCCCTTCCACACATTCCCTAATCCCTGTTGTATTCTGGGACCAGTTGTTGTTTAATTCCATTGTTTGGGATCTGAGGTCTGAGTTTTCAGGTGTTTTCTCTTTCTTACACTGGGAATTACTTGTGTTCTTCTGTTGATTTTTCCTCATTTGTGATAGATCTCTGTCTTTTCTCTTTGATTCTGTTATTCAGTGACAGTGGGAGAGTCTTTCACTTCTGATGTTTGTGGAACCCTGTATTCTTCCCTGATTAGGGTTCTGAATTTGTTCTATTTTGAAACAGGGTTGGGGGTGGGAAGCTTTGCTGTCCTTTATAGATTTGAGAGTTGAATAAAGTGGAGGATGGGGAACGAGCATTCGGAAATTACATGCAAATCCCAAAATTCACGGATTGTAATATGGGCTTCCTGTGGCCCACTCCCCACCATCACTCTATATGATAATGCAGTGGTACATGTATGTACCCCTAAGTCCAAGATAGAGTAACAGCAATGAAGAGAATAGAGAAGAGTAGAATGAAATAAGATGGACAAAGACAATAAATAAACAAAAAATAAAATAAAAACACAGTATAACAAAAGCAGAAACCAAAGCAAAAAAGAACTAACAAACCACCCATAAACACATACACACACACACACACCCCAAAAAAACTGGAAAAAAAAAGCAAAACAAACAAAAAATAGGAAAACTGAACACACAAACACATGTCCAACACAAAATGAAAGGAGAAGAAAAAGAGGAAAAAAATGGAAATCAATTCAATCCCTCACACATACATTCACACACACATTAAACTAAAAAAAGAGAATAGAAAACAAAAAAACCCGAAAGATGAACACTGAATCATACATATACACACAAACACAAAACAAAAAAAGAAGAAAAAATAAAAATAAAATAAAAGGTGGGAAGAATTCTGAGTGAACCCTCACATACACATTCATGCAAAAAGGAAAAAAAAAACAACAACAACATGCACTCTTGTGGCAGTTTCTGTAATTGTTTCTTTCAGCTGCTCACAGGTAAGCCCCTCTCCTGTCTCCTGCAGAGCTGCCACCTCATTCATAATCTCTGCAGTGTCTGGGGGGAGAAGGAGGAGGTGGTGGTGGGATGGGTGGGGGTACAGTCCTTTCCTCCCACTCTCATATGGTCAGGGGGATCCCCTCCAGGAGGTAGGTGTGGGATTGTCTCTTCCCCAGAGGCTGGTGGGGGAATGCCCCAGCCAAGCTTATCCTGGAGTAGAGTACTCCTATCATGACTGATGTCCAGGCTCTACCTGGATTCATCCCTCTCAGTCATGCCCCAGCCATGTTGGCCTGATATTCAGAAGATTGCTGGGGAGGAGGGGATTGGGTCAGCCCTGGACTCACCAGTTGATCTCTTTGTCCTTTTCTGGCACATCCTTTGTCTTGTGGCTGAATCCGGGTAGGGGGTGTGGCACCTGGGACTCAACACTTGTCCTGTCCCTCTGGAGTCTGTGCTTTTGGGATATTCCATCTGTGTATGATCAACTCCTGAGTAGTTAGTCACACAGATCAGTTCTCTCACTCTGTGGTGAGCTAGCTGGAGCACTTTCCTGCCCAGTTTTCAAGATGGTGACAGAGTCCCTGTTTCGTCTTCTGCAATGGGGCTCTGCCTCTGGGCTCCCTCACTATGCTGCCTCCGCAGCCCCTTTTGCCAATGTCTGGCCAGGCACTGCAGTGATGAGGTAATACCTGGGGCCAGTAGTCACTCCCAGCAGTTTCCACCCAGGAAGGGCTTTGATGATTTTTTAAAAATGACACTTAGCTTCTGCACCTTGGGAAGCACTAAGGTTCAAGCAGAACAGCTGTGGCACCAGTCACTTCACCAGGAGAGCCTGACCACTTGCTCCCAAGTCCCCCACTCAGTTAGCCACTCACACACTCACTTACAGACACATATACAAAATTTTCTGTACACTCACTCATATTGAGACTTGCATAGTCCAACTAGCTCCACTGCCATCTTCCTCCCTTCTGACATTCTGTAATTTAATGTTAAAGAGGTATTTATTTCATATACCCTAGATTATTGACATTAGTGCATATCACACAATTTCAATCATATCGTAAAATATAGAGGCTTTTTTCAAACCAAATTCTCAATTTCAGCATTATATCTTTTGATTGTATGAAATCCATTTTTGTTTTACTTTCCAAAGTCTCTAAATCTAATTCAAAATTAATAGGCATTTCTGTTTAAATATTAGTAAAGAGGAACAGACATAAAATATAATTTTACCATGTTACTCAGATTTATCAAGTGATTTCAGGAAGCATGTACAAGTTAAATTTATTGAACTCCCTTGCTCTGCTCATACACTGTGCAAGAGCATTCATATTTATATATTTTATTAGGACTGTGGCAAGTCAAGAAAAGAACAGAATAATTTTTCAGTAAAAAAACAAAAAACAAAACAAAACAAAAAAAGCTTTATGTTTCTTCTTCTATTCTCAGCAATAAAATGGTGGTTTAATTAAGAAGCAGATGAGAGGGATTGCTGTGAAAAAAGAGAAAAGGTAGAGAGCTTCCAGAGAATAAAAATCATTGTGTCTTAATCACATTTTGTCCTAGAGCAAAATTATGTCTTTACTTGTTTCTGGCAGATAATCAACATTATCCCCCAACTTTTGTTGCTCTAAGTGCAGCAGGTGTACAGATGGATACCTGGGATGATTTGATAGACTCAGAGTTTAGGAAGAACAGGCAGCTGCTCTGAGCCACATTCACAGCAGGTGAGGAGTTAAGGGGAGATAACAATGACTGCACGGGGTCTCCTTTCTTGGCAAAAACTGCTATTTGGCATGAAAGAAGCAATTTCAATATGCTGGTTGATGATTCTACAATGGGAACATATACTTAATCACAGAGGTGGGTTTTGTCCAGCAGATTTCCAGAATCCTTGATAACAGTTTCTCAATGGACACATTTGTTCAGGAAGTTTTGGCCCTTGCAGGACTGCACTGAAAATCCTCAATATTTTCCTTGAAATCAGTGTGACAATGTGAAGGTGCAGATGATTAAATAGAGGTGTTTTTATTTAAAAAGAAAATAATTACATTTTAGTCACTCAATTTTCTGTTTGTAATATTGACTTTGACACATGAGAATCAAGGTAAGTTTTATTATTGTTTTCATTCTTAATTGTAACTGCTTTTTAGCATTATTTTTATTATAAATAACTTAGAAAAGGTACATTTAAAAAGATAAAATATATATTGCAGAATATAAAAAAGCATAAGCACACAAAAATATTTATACAAAATGTATTCTTTTCTTAGTTAAGACTTTCCAAAATCATACCACTTAGGTCACAGACAGAATTTGAAAGAGTCAGCCAGCAGTAAAAATAAGGAATTTGTGAATAAATATCATTAAAATTTAGAATTTTAAGGAAAATAAGAACCAAGAAATGCACTAAGTGATGAAATGTTAAGACAAAACTCAAACTATTTTAATTTAAAACATACCTTATATAAAAACTTAAGCTGACAATCTTCTATCTCTATGACTCCAATAAAGCCATCTATGTTGAGATCACCAAATCCTCAACTTCTCGTTCTACTGGTTTATTCTTAATCCTCTTGACTCAAAGTAGTTGACAGAATTTATTCTTCCTTTCCGAAAAATTAACCAAAGCAGATTGAACAAATGCTACCTAATTTCCAGACATATGATAAAGTAATTAAGAGAGTACATATTAATGAAAGACTCCTAAATCAAAGATACATAACAAAGAGTCCAGAAATAGACCTGCAGGTATGTAGTTACCTGATTCTCAACAAAGGTGTAAATGCCACTCAATGAAGTCAGGGTATTCTAATTTTTTGTGGAAGGGACAATTATTTTTCTTTCCTAGGCATGACATTTAGTCTGGATATAGATTTCTTTTCACAATCTGCAATACTTCTTCCAGCACACCAGTAGTGGACTTATGGGGCCACATCTTTAACATCACAGAATACATACAACATATCTTCTGACCAGGGAATTCATTTCAAGTGAGTAAAGTGTGGTGACAGTCTCATGTCCTCTGAATTCATTAATGATATTATAATATCTATTATCCTACCACTGACTGAATGGCTGCTAGGAACTCAGTTATCATGCTGGCTGGGTGACAACATTTGTCAAGGTTGCGTTCTCTAAATTATAATATTCCCTCAATTAGTGATTGGTATATTGTATCATTACTTCCAGAGCCAGAATTTAAAAGCCAGGGTGTGGAAATAAGAGTGACTGGTCACTATTATCCATCATAATTCACAGCAAGATGTTTGTTTCCTATCTCTGCAAATTTGGGTTTTTATGGTTCCCCTTCAAAGAAATGCTTTCACTGGGAGAACCAACACAAGTTTAATTGAATTAGAAAAGATTGCCCATTCATTGGCCACTTTGGAACTGACAGCATCATAGCGACTTAATGTGATGGTTGGTATGATAGATACTGATGATCCAGGAGGTTATGTTACTAATGTAAAATGAGGTTAATACCAAATATGTCTGGTACCAGTGGCCTTTCCTACTACTCTCAAGTCCATTGATAAATATAAATAAGAAACTATAGCAATGGCATGCAGGCAGCATTGCAAATGACATAGACTTTTCTGAAATGCCATTTGGGTCTCCTCCTTTTCCCCTAGATAAATAACTGTGACCAGCTGTGGTGCTGGCTGAGGATGAAGAGTAAGTGGAAAGATTGGGTGAAAGGATGTTAAAAATGTCAACTTTGACCACAGTAGTTATGCACAGTTTCTTAGCTTTGTAATATGTATATAGATATATATTTTTCTTCCTCTTCTAATTTTACATGAGATTATTAATAATGAGTAAACTTACATTTCAGTATTTAAATTTGAAGACCTCAAAAAGGAGAATGTGACAGCTATGACACATTTGAAAATTTTTAAGGGACCAGATATGATGACCTAAAGAGTTTTGTATCTCATCATTCGAGTAGAGACTGAGAGAGTCTTTGGCATTAGTAATTTCATCATGTTAGGTGGAAATATGATGGCATAACTCTCTTTATTTTGAAACTATCAAGGCAAAAAAGAATGTACACAAGCTTAACTGACAAGGAGTGGATACTCTAAGCTTTCTTATCTGTTGGCAATTTGCCATCACCCCAACCTCCTTCTAAAGTCAGCTCTGCATTGTAGAGAAGGAACTGTTACCTATACTCCCCAGAATCTATTTTCCTTTATTGTTCCTTAATGTATGTTTCCAAAAAAAGGTGTGCTCCAGTAAAATATTGAAGGTGGAAGAGAAGTCATTTTTCTTCTGGAGTCAGCTGCAGACAGATGCATGGGCAGATGTGAGATTCATTATAGCTTCTTAACAAGCTCATAAGAAGATTCACCTCATTGCTCAGAATAAAACAAATGATGGAAGATTCTGAGATTTCTTTTCTTCCCTGGAAAGCTGTGAAAAGTAACCACCTGATGCTTTGGACTGAGTTCTTCTGTGGCAGTTTCTCCAACTCTTGACAATGATGATGGTTTCCTTGACTTTGTACTCCCAATCCTTTTTGTTAGTCCCTAATTCCTATATGAAACTATCCATTCCTGTATTATATAAACTGGCTAAGATTTTGTTGTTGTTATTGTTTTGTTTGTTTGCTTGTTGTTTTTTTTTTTTTTCTTGACCAGACTCTGTTTTAAAATTCTATGGCAGAGAATTCTAGAGCATGCTACCTAGCACAGCTTGCTAGTCCCAAAGTGGTGAACATATGCAGATCTCTACCAGTGTTATTAGTAAATTTGAAAGTATTTAAGGTAACTAATGAAAATAATTTTTAAAATCTGAACTTTCTGTTGTTACGGTGTCTGTATATTTTTGAGGTGTTGCCTCCAAAATGCTAGTATTTGAAAATATATGAACATTTGTTATTGGGTTGAAGCAAATGCTCTGTTTAAATAGGAAGACATGGGATATATGTTTATGTAAGTGCCTTGCTTGAATAAGAGACAAGACACCTTACTGATGTTGATAAATCATAGGGGTTACTAGCTAAGAACCTTTTCTCATACTTTGTTAAACAGAAATATTTGGGGGAATAAGAAGAAAATTGGATGGTTACCAGGACAAAACCTATATCTCTTTGACTCTCATTTAAATATATTTGTAAAATCAGGGTAAAAATAGCACATGTGAGAATTGAATGATAAAATAGTTTGTAGGTAGATTATATTACGCTTGTAAAAAATACGCAGTACATGGTAGTTTCTAGGAGAAGCAGGGCTACCGGGACTGAGTTCATTCTTCCTAGTATTTTGTGGGAAATATAAAATTCAGATTTTTTTTGAAGTTGATAAGCTACTTAGAAAAGAAATCTTGTATTATCATCACTTATTTCACAGATAAGAATGTCTCCAAATTCAGTTCTGCTCATTAAATTATTAAAATAAAGACTCTTTCTGGCCTTGTAATGTTACTCTTTGCTTCGCTGCTGTCACCATTACCCACAAAGGCCAAAGTTTCTGGAATACTACAGTTGTGGTTGATCCTTTCCTAACATAATTGGGTTCTATCTCCACTTGGATGAAGTGTGTGCATCGACTGGTAGAGAACAGTCAAATGATGTGTTCCCTAGGAAAGAGCAGAAGATTCGAAGTAATATTCAACATAGGCAACATGATGCTTTTTTATTAATATACAACTACTTGCCTGTAGTTTAAAAATAATTATGGAAAATATTTTTAAAGATTCATATATTTCTTGGCATTTCATATAAGTAAATGACATCTACTTTTTTAGAAATAAAAATTCACACTGAATTAACTAAAATTACATTTCCACATATGCTAATATCAATGCTAATGCCACACAAATATGGAAAACTCAAACATTCATTTTGATGACCATATTATAGACTACATTAAAAATTCACTGACTGCTGAGCTCTGTCTTATATGTGGTTTGCTTATATCAAAAACTCTCATAGCCTTGTCCAGTATTTAAATATAATTTATGACTTTTTTTTCCACTAACTTTTCAGAACTATAATGAAGTCAAAAAAGACAATACATGCAAAAATAATTAAATACAGTGTACATAGACAATATTGGTATAATCAAAAGTAGATCAAACAACATTTCCAACCTTGAAAATATATTAAACATGCCAAAAATGGAACTTTTTAAATAACAGTCAACATTGTCTTTTTAAATACTTTTCCCTCACAACCAATCAGCTACCTGTTCTGTTCATTATTTTGTTAATTTTGTCATAAATTTGTTTCTTCTTTGTCATTTCTGTCTTAATTCAGATATACATCATGTCCCATCTGAAATCCATTAGTTATTAGGTGGTGTTTGGCCCTCTAACCTATCCCTTTATTTTACTCTATTTGGCTCTTATCAGATTAATTTTCCTGGTATGTTAGTTTCATCATCATCATTCTCTGTTGAAGGTCTCTAAATAGTTTTATTTTGTTTCTCTTTATTTCTTTTAAAGTGTTTTGTTCTTCCCTTTAGTGTATTAAGCACCTTGCCTTTGGCAGATTTTGAGGTCAGTCAGACCTGAATTAATAGCTTGATTTTCTTTCCTCTATCTGTGAGATTTGGTCTGGTTCTTCAGACTTTCTAACCATTACATTTCTCATCTGTTAAATGAAGAGAAAAATAATATGGCTGCCTGATAGGATTACTATGAGAATTAAAATGAAATAATGCATACACTGCTTCAGTATCTAGCAAATAAATGTTAACTATTCAAAGTGTAATTTGGCCTAATGTAGAAAAAAAAGATTGCTGTAACTAAATAATGTGTAAGTGAAGGCCCATTGTTTGGGACTGTTCACATAACCTTGAGAGCTCTCCCCTAGTATTTGCCTCTGGCTTTACCTCCATCTCTTCCTTCTACAGGACCACCCTGATACTATCAGAAAATTCCAAAGCTCAGTATTCACCCAAATAAGAGGTAGCTAACTCAGAACTTGAGAACCACATGACATTTTCACTTTTTTGTTTTATAGTTCCTCCAAAATCTGACCCAACCTGCCTGTATCTTGTTTTCATTTTTTCCTAACATTCACAGCTCGGCTGAGTATATTTTTCATTTCAACCACTTTAACCACTTTCCCATCCCTCCACAAAAATGTATACATCTTCATTTCTCTCTATTAATTGAGTTCTAAACATTAGAAAAATATATTCCCTAAATTGGGAAAAAATAAACTCCATCTTTCTCTTAATTAATTAATATGTTTTCAAAGCTAAGGGTTTGTTTGTTTTTTTTGTATTTCCATCTCTAATATGAAGCTTCCTGAACCTCAGTGGTATTACAATGTTGGTAATAACATGAATAATTTACAAGGCATGTACTTAAAGTAAGTCCCCTGTATACGAACCATCAGGTTGCAAACTTTCAAAGATGTGAATGTACATTCTTATGTCCAATCACGTAAGTTAGTTCACATGTCTGGTATACATTATCATGTGTGTGCATCCTCTACAATTAACTGTGCTTTTTTATGCATGTTTTTAATGTATTGTTTGTGTGAATGCATAATAAACTTATTTATAGCGCCAATTGTGTTAGTTCGGTACCTAGACTAACTTTGTTGGACTTAGGAACCTTTTTGGAACAAAACTCATTCATATGTAGGGGACTTACTGTACTATATATATCATCAATATTCATCGTATATCATATCTTATTTTGGTTAATACATTTGTCATGTTGTCAAATCAGTTGTATAAGTTGCTTATAAACAGGGATTTAACATAAGATTTTAATCCAGTCCACTTTTGATAGGGCAGCACGGTTGGTTCCATGTTTTTGCTATTGTGAATAATGCTGCAATAAATATGCGTGAGAAGGTATCTTTTTCACAGAAAGATTTGAGCTCCTCCAGGTATATTCCCAGAAGGGAGATTGCTGGGTTGAATGGAAGGTCGAATTTTAGACTTCAAACTTTACTATAAAGCTGTAATCATCAAAACAGCTTGGTATTGGTATAGGAACAGGCATATAGGTCAATGGAATAGAATTGAGATTCCACAAGCAAAACCTCAATTTCTCAAATAACTCATCTTTGACAAGGCCTCCACCACCTACCACTGGGGAGAGGAGAACCTATTCAGTAAATGGTGCTGGGAAAACTGGCTGACCACATGCAGAAGATTGAAACAGGACCCCTGTCTATCCCCATGCACAAAGGTTAACTCCAAATGGATCAGAGACCTAAATGTAAAACCTCAAACCATAAGAACCTTAGAAAATGAAGGAAATACCCTCATGGAAATTGGAACTGGCATCCAATTCCTGAACAAAACCCGAAACCCACAGGACATAAGAGAGAAGATAGACAAGTGGGACCTTACTAAACTGACAAGCGGGACCTTATTAAACTGACAAGCTTCTGCAAGGCCAAAGAAACCATCAAGAGAGCAGGTAGACAGCCTACAGACTGGGAAAAAGTATTTGCCAACACCAGGTCTGACAAAGGCTTAACATCCTGGATCTACAAGGAACTAAAACATGCTGAAAAGAAAAAAAACAAACAACCACATTATAAAATGGGCAAAAGATATGAACAGATACTTCACAAAAGAGGACATCCGAGCAGCCAACAAACACATGAATAAATGTTCAACCTCACTAATCATCAGGGAGATGCAAATCAAAACCACACTGAGATACCACCTAACTCCAGTCAGAATGGCAATTATCAACAGCTCAAAAAATAACAGCTGCTGGAGAGGGTGTGGCGAAAAGGGAACACTTCTACACTGCTGGTGGGATTGTAAACTAGTGCCACCTCTGTGGAAAGCAGTGTGGTGATTCCTAGAAGTTCTAAATATCAACCTCCAATATGACCCCACAATCCCCCTACTGGGAATATACCCTGAAGAACTCAAATCACTCTATAAAAAAGATACCTGCACACGTATGTTTATCGCAGTATTGTTCACAATAGCAAGAACCTGGAAACAACCATGCTGCCCATCAAAAGAGGATTGAATTTAAAAAATGTGGTACATATACACGATGGAATACTACGCAGTCATAAAAAAGAATAAAATCATGAATTTCGCAGCAACCTGGATGGAACTGGAGACTATAATACTGAGTGACCTCTCACAGAAACAAAGATCCGAGTATCACATGTTCTCACTCATATAATGGACCTTGAACATCCAATGTAATACTTTAAGAAAATGACTGGGAAACTATGGGGAGGAGGGAGATGGGATTAACAGTAGCAAATATCTGTCAGGGGATGGGGAAACACCTCTTATCAACAGGATGCCTGAATGAAACGAAATTGTGCACCTAACCCTTAACTGTACCCCACAAAACCATAATAAAAAATATTGGGAAAAAAAATAATGGCTCACTGTTTTCACTGTTTTCCATAGTGTACTAGTTTATACTCCCACCAACAAGGTAGAAGTCTTCCCTTTCCCTGCATCCTCTCCAGCATCTGCTTTTTTTTTTTTGATGGAATATTATACAGGCATAAACAAGAAGAAAATTATGAACTTCACAGCAATTTGAATGGATTTAGAGTCTATAATACTCAGTGATCTATCACAAAAACAAAGAACTAAGTACCACATGTTCTCACTCATAAGCAGACCCTGAAAAATTATCATCATACTATAAGAAAGGGATTGGCATTAGTGGGAAACAGTCAGGGTGGGAGGGAGGGGGACATACTTCATCAGTAAGAGTACCTGATCTCAAACCAGGTGCAATGAGGACCAAAGCAAGGCCCAAGCTTTACCTGTACAATGAACATTTGTATATCTAATCCTGAATTGTATTCATCTTTAAAATAAAAATAAAATAAAACAAAATAAAGATGATTTAAAAAACATAAGATTTAACATTGCAAATTCTAAAATTTCTAATTTAAGTATTAAAAATACATATTCCATGTCAAAACCTGGCATTTAGTATTAAGTATAATGAAGAAAAATATCATAATAAATCAGGCTATCATTTAAAGCTAATTATAGTAATGACTGTCAAGGATTTTCCTTCTGCTCTTTTCTTTCTGGGTAAAATCTTTCATAGTTGAAATCATATGGTATATATCATTCCATATCTTACTTTAGCTCTCAATGATATAAGCATTTTCTCCCACAATTAAAAGTGCCTACCAGATATAATTCTACTTTTTTATTCTAGAAAATGTAGGTGATAAGGCACATTTTCATGAGGAAAAATGTTGTTAAAATTATTTATTCTTTTTCTTGTTTTCTATCTTAAATGAAAAAAAAAACAGACTTTTGGTTGTGAAATTACTAAAATTGTATTTAGAAATTTTCTACCAAACTACACTCTTCTAACACTACCATTTAAAAAATCATTACTAGTTGCTGTTTGCAAAAATGATTTTGCTACCTTTTATTTTAACTTTCTATAATTACAAATGAAACATTCTAATACACATTTGTTTTTTACATATTTTCTAGAAGAACTTTAGAATGGTCTTTCCAGGTTTTCTCACAAAACTCTCATTGAAATTTTAATTGTAATGGCATTAAACTTAAAAATAGCTTTAGAAATAAAGAACCTACTTACTCCTTTGTTATCCATGTATTCACGAACTTATATAGCAAAATTTACTTTATATGCCTAGAAGGGTCTGCATATTTATTTCTGTTTGCACATAGTATGTGTATTGCATATTTTTATTCATGTATATCATCTCACATTCATTCTAGAAATCATTTAAGACATTTTTTGTAAATATTTTTAGTAAAGATACAATAGAAGTTCTGAAATTATAAATTACAGAGGTAATAAATTGTAGTATAAAGAGCCTCATGCACAATGCATCACATATCTTTATGATATTCAATATTTCTTAATGCTCTTAAGTTATTGAGGATTCGGGTCCTAGATTTACTAGATGAATTAAGACCCAAATCTACTACTCAGTGCTCTGTAATAGTTGGCAAAACAAAGCATTCTCTAAGATTTTTTCTGATTTACAATATGGGAATTAAAAAAGTCATAAGATTGTTACTAAGACTTCTTAATCTGGAATGAGGATTAAATGAAATCAGTAATGTGCAATGTTAGAGAATAAACAATCAATTGATTTTAGCTATTTATATTATTATTAGTCTATTTCTCTGAATATTTCTCTTTGTCTCTGAATTTTCTACTGGAACTCAAGCCTCCATTACTTTCCTTTTAGATACTGCCACTTAATCATACTTGATAATTACAAAGCTTTTTACTCCTGGAGTGACGCAAAGCTAACTTGCAAATGGACTTTTATTTCTTGACTCAGCATAGGGGCTATCCTTTGGATAAAACATATGCAGTAGCTGGGCTTGGTGGCTCAGCCTGTAATCCCACGACTTTGGGAGGCTGAGGTGAGTGGATTGCCTGAGCTCGTGGGTTCAAGACCCACCTGAGCAGTGAAACCTCATCTCTACCATAAATCAAAAAATCAGCCGGGCATGGTAGCGCATGCCTGTAATTCCAGCTACTTGGAAGGCTGAGGCGGAAGGATCGCCAGAGCCCAGCAGGTCGAGGCTGCGGTGGCCGGGAATGGCCACTGCACTCCAGTCTGGGTGACGAGTGAGACTCCAACTCAAAAAAAAAAACAAAAACAAAACAAAAAATAAAAAAAAACATATGCAGTAAGGTCTTGGATGTTTACTGAGGAGGATTACAATTTTGACTTTTTTAAAAAATAAAAATACACAGAGGGGGCTGTGCTATAATTAACATTATTCGAAACATCAGAATGTAAAAATGCGTCCATTTTCAAGGAAAGGCTTAGCATCACAGTGGTTGATCCCTGATAGATGTGTGTGTGTGTGTGTGTGTGTGTGTGGTGTGTGAGTCACAATGTAGAAATAACATACAAATAGACAAATAATATCCTCAACAACATCCCTTCTGCACCACAGTTACAGGTTTTTTAAACACTGCTTCTAGAAATTTCAAATCTGGAGATAGACAATATGATGACAATGGACACATTAAAATAATTCCAAAGTAATCAAAATGTGGCTTAAGTATTTAATTTCTTGAGGATATGTCTTCATTCAGAGCCATTTTGTTATCTTTTTAAATATAGTTTCCAATATTTTTGTTGAAGCTATTTCTAGATGTTTTATGTGAACTTTTTAAGTGCTAAAGAAACTAGAATGCATAAAAAAATATTCTTAACCTTGAAAAACTAACAATCTGGTAGGAAAGTCACATCTGTGAAGAACTCATCTAACACATGCGTTAAAGGATACCCCAGAGGTAGTAACACAGTGTGTGGCTCACAAAGAAGGGAGAAACTTCTACGCTGTGGTGCAAGTGAATAATTTTTTCACAAGGGATGCAAAAGTTGAGTTAGCTCTTTAAAGGTGAGGAAGAATTTTTAGTCAGAGAAAATAGAAAAGCTCTTCTGTGCAATGTTGTATTACTTGTCTGGAAAAAAATACCCATGTGTATGTATGTGTTGGAACATATAAGAATTCGATGAAGTAGTCATATGGAACACAGATAGCAGTTTTAAAATGTGGCATTTACCTTGCAAACAGTGCAATAAAATTTGCATGCTGGATAGTTTTTCACTCAAAATCATAACAAACCTATGATGGTATTTCATTAGAATATAATCTGTAGATAATAGGTATGGGCATACTTGTTTCATTTTGCTTCTTAGATATGGTATGTTTTTTTTTTACAAATTAAGGGTTTATGGCAACCATTTGTGTGCATGTTTATCAATGACTTTTTTTTTTAACAGCACGTGCTCACTTTGTATCTGTCTGTGACCTCTTGGTAGTTCTCAAAATATTACAATATTTCTATTATTACAATATTATTATAATATGTGTTGTGGTAATCTGCAATGAATGAATGATCTTTAATGCTACTATTATAATTATTTTGGAGTTACTTGAACCACACCCATGTAAGATGAAAAAGTTAACTGATAAATGTTTGTGTTCTGACTGCTACACCAACCAACTCTTCCTTCATTTCTCTCTCTTTCCTTGGACCTCCCTGAGACACAATAATATCGAGATTAGGCAAAGAATTCTACATTGGTCTCTAAGTGTTCAAGTAATAGAATAAGTCACACATCACTCACTTAAAGTCAAAGTCTAGAAATGATTAAACTTAGAAAGATACATCAAAACCAAGACAGGTCAAAAGCTAAGCCTCCTGCCCCAGTTAGGCAAGTTGTGAAGGCAAAGAAAAGTTCTTGAAGGAAATTAAATGTGTCACTCCAGTGAACATAGGAACACTGAGAAAGCAAATCGGCCATAATGCTGACATGGAAGAAGTTTGGGTGGTTTGAATAGGAAAAAATGCCATCTAGGATTTTCATAACAATGGCTTGAAGCATCAAAGGGCAGGCTGTCTCTCTTGTTAAGGGCTAACATAGCCAATGACTGAGTTGAACCAATGCTCATTCACCATTCTGAAAATCCTAGCACCCTTACGAATTATGCTAATCCTATTCTACCTGAGCTTTATAAATAGAACAACAAAGCCTGAACAGTAACACATCTGTTTAAACATGGTTTGCTGAATATTTAAGCCCAATGATGACACTGATTGCTCAGAAAAAAATAGATTTCTTTCAAAATATCGCTGCTCATTGCTAATGACATCTCATCACCCCAGAACTCTGATCAAGTAATTTTGACTTTTGTGTTCTACTATTTAAAAATATATTTCCCGAGGCCATAGCTGCCATAGGAAGATATTCCTTTGATGAGTCTGGGTATAGTAAATTGAAAACCATCTGGAAATGGTTCATCATTTTAGATGCCATGAAGAGCATTTTTGATTCATGAAGGGAGGTCAAAATATTAACATGAACAAGTATGGAAGACATTGAGTCCAACCCTTATCGATGACTGAGGAGTTCAAGATGTCACTGAAGGAAGTGACTGCACAGGTGGTAGATATAGGTAGAGCAGTGGAGCCTGAAGATATGACTGAATTGCTCATGATAAAACTTAAATGGATAATGAGGTGCTTCTTGTGGATTGGCAAAGAAAGTAGTGAGAGCTCAAGGGCCATCTAATTCATAATCACGTGATAAAACTTGTCTTAAGTGTAGGTTGAAGCTTATTTTGAATGTATATTGAAACTTGTTTTTAAAACTCAGATGTATGCTTGCTTTCCTGCCCAAGCCCAGTAGTACACTTTTGGTAAACAAGTTCACATACCAAAAGAAAACTGCAGAGTCACAGTGCAGACCCTCTGGCCCCATTTCCTGTTCCACTCCCCTAGTAATCTCACATTCCAGATGTCCCAACCAGTTCCACCCAGCCCGCCTGACCGTTGATGGTCAGCTGTGGTCAGCCGCGACCCGTGACCATACAAACCAACCAATCCCAAACGCCCCCATACCCAGTAGGAGAAATTACCCAATCATGTGCGAACAAGTTTAAAGTTCTTTCCCCTTCCTTGTAACTGTGTATATAAACTGCTTGTTGCACTGGGTCGGGGTTCTTGCTCCTGTACCGCTGTGCTGGTTACTGACGTGAGCCCAGACTCAAGCCTGAATAAAGACCCTCGTGTGATTTGCATTGGAGCTGGCTCTTTGGTGGCCTCTCAGATTCAGGATTCAGGTACAACATTTGGGGGCACATCCGGGATCCCAGAGGCCCCCCCCAAGACACCCCTAGCCCGGAGGGTCCCAGCGCCGGCAGGTGAGTGCACTCATTCTTCTGTCTATCAGTGCGTATCTGTATTATCCGTAGGAACTCCACTCTGTATCCGGGTCAGTATTGGCTTAAGCACACGCGCTGGTGGGCTGTTGACCAGGGGTTGTGGGAGATGTCCCGCGGCCCCGTCTGGAGGACGAAGTCCTCATCTGTGAGGAAAGTCAGTCGCCTAGGGTCACGGACTTACCCTCAGCTCAGTTTTACTTTTGTCTTCACGGCCGTGGAAAACCACACTTTTATGTTGGTAGCTTCGTTTTGTCTGTTGTGTTTGTGGTTGTGTTATTATGGATGGAAAACATGGGACAGACGCTGACCATTCCTTTAACCCTGATGACTGACCACTTTTCAGACGTAAAAGAAATGGCTCATAATCTGAGTGTAACCATCCACAGGAAAAAGTTTCAAACCCTCTGCACATCTGAATGGCGGTCCTTCAATGTAGGATGGCCGCCAGAGGGCACTTTCTCACTAAGTCTTGTTTTGCAGGTTAAGCATGTTATCTTCCAGGACAGACATCACGGCCGCCCAGATCAGGTGCCTTACATCCTTGTATGGCAGGATGTAATTAATTACCCCCCCATTTGCCAAATCTTTTATTCCACCTCAAACAGGGCCGATGCTCAGAATCCTGGCCTCGCAGGAGACAAAGTCCGGTAGGCTCACAGAAACCCAAGGGTCGACTAAAACCCCTCTTTACCTGGTCCTGCAGGACGCAGAGCCTGAGGATTTACTTTTCCCTCCTCCCTATCTTGATATCCCTTTGGCTCCCCCAGTGCCTAGAGAGGGCGCCGTTGGGGGCCGGGCCCCTGTTCCACAGGTGGAGGAGCCCCCACACGACCGGCAGCAGGAACACAAGGATGCGCCAATTGGACAGCCCCAACCCCAAATATGGGACCCACCGACTCCACTGTGCTCCCCCTCTGTGCAATGGGGCCTCCGGATGAAACTGGAGAACAGCCCCTGCACTCTTGGTCGTTCTCCACCTCTGATTTGTACAACTGGAAAACCCAAACCACCAAATTTTCTGATAATCCCAAAGATTTAACTGACTTGTTAGAAAGCATTCTCTTTACCCACCAGCCCACCTGGGATGATTGCCAAATGCTTTTAAAGGTTCTCTTCGCCATGGAGGAATGAGAACGCATTCAGACAGAAGCCCAGAAATTGGTTCTGGGGGAGGATAGACAACTGACCCAGAATCCGGATTTCATCAGTGCAGCCTTTCCCCTGTCCCGCCCTGCGTGGGACTTTAATATGGCAGAAGGTAAGGAGAGGCTCCGGGTCTATCGCCAGACTCTAATGGTGGGTCTCAGGGCTGCAGCATGCAAGCCCACTAATTTGGCCAGAGTATATGATGTTAGGCAGGATAAGGATGAGAGTCCGGCCGCTTTTCTGGAGAGAATTACGGAGGCCTTCAGGCGGTACACTCCTTTGAATCCAGAAGCACCGGAGACTAGGGCAGCCATTATAATGGGTTTTGTCAATCAAGCTGCCCCTGATATTAAAAGGAAGTTGCAGAGGGTAGAGAGGTTAGGAGAGAAAAGCCTTCAGGACTTACTAATAGTGGCTGAAAGAGTATACAACAGCTGAGAAAGCCCAGAGGACCAGCAGACCAGAATAAACAACCGCCAGACTTGCAACTTAGCCAAAATCCTGCTGGCCACCACCACCAATGACCCACAGGAGAAACAGAGATGCCTCAAAAAACTGACCATGGAGCCAGGTAAGGAGGGCAGTTGTCAGAAGGGATGCCGCAACTTAAACAGAAACCAGTGTGCATATTGCAAAGAAGAGAGTCATTGGGTGAAAGACTGTCCCAAGAAACGCTCTAATTCCAGGGATCCAGGAGATAAGCTACACATTCTAAACCTGGGGGAAAACCTATACCCTGAGGACTAGGGGGGTGGGGGATCGGAGCCCCTCCCCAAGTCCAGGGTAATTCTTAAGGTGGAGGGGCAGCCAATGCAATTCCATGTGGACACAGGGGCACAGCACTCTGTCCTACTACAAGCACATGGAAGGGTATCAAACAAGATTTGGTAGGTGCAGGGGGCCACAGGCACTAAGCCGTATCCATGGATCACCCAAAGGACAGTGGACCTTGGCGTGGGCCGAGTGTCTCTCTCCTTTATAGTCATCCCTAAGTGCCCATACCCCTTGTTAGGCCGAGACCTACTCACCAAAATGGGAGCTTCAATCAGTTTTCATTCAGAGGGGACAAAGATTTTAAACAAAAATGGACATCCTATCCAGGTGCTCACTATAAGCCTGGAGGATGAGTATCATCTCCTCCAAAGGCCACTACCACCAATGGATGATATAAACTGCTGACTACAGAGTTTTCCCCAAGCATGGGCAGAGACGGGGAACGGGACTAGCCAAGCACTGGCCAGCAATGTTCGTAGAACTGAAACTGGGAGCCGATCCAGTCAGGGTGCAGCAGTACCCGATGCCCCTGACCGCACGGGAAGGTATAGCCCCTCACATCTGGCAGTTATTAAGTGCGGGGGTGCTGTGACCCTGTCAGTCAGCCTGGAACACTCCCCTGTTCCCCTGTTGCCGGTGCAAAAACCAAACTCAGGTGAATATAGGCTGATTCAGGATTTACAAGAAGTAAACCGGCAAGTAATGGACATACATCCTATGGTCCCAAACCCCTACACCCTCCTCACCACTCTGCCCCCAACCAGGACATGGTATACTGTGCTGGATTTAAAGGATTCCTTTTTCAGTTTGCCCTTGGCCCCCAAAAGCCAGGACATCTTTGCCTTGAATGGACAGATTCAGAAAAGGGTATCAATGGCCAGCTCACCTGGAAACGACTGCCTCAAGGATTCAAGAATTCACCCATCATTTTCAACGAGGCACTGCAGGAGGATTTGGGTGAGTTTCGTACAAAGAACCCCAACCTGACTCTGTTACAGTATGTAGATGATATCCTGCTGGCAGCAGAGGACTGAGACACGTGTCTGCAAGGCACCAAGGACTTGTTACATACTCTGGACACCCTGGGGTACCATACCTCGGCAAAAAAGGCACAAATCTGCAGAACGGAGGTGAGCTATCTGGGATACAAAATAAAAGATGGGTAGAGATGGCTAACGGACACTAGAAAGGAAACTGTTCTAAGAATTCCACTGCCACAAAATGTCCGCCAGGTCCACAAATTCCTGGGTTCAGCGGGGTTCTGCCGCTTGTGGATTCCGGGGTTCGCTGAGCTGGCTAGACTGCTATATGAAGCCACTAAAAATAAGCAAGACTTTGTTTGATGGAGGCCATGAACCAATCTTTTAATAACCTCAAACAAGCATTACTCTCGGCCCCGGCCCTTGGGTTACCTGATTTAACAAAGCTGTTTCATCTATATGTGAATGAACTGAAAGGGGTCACAAAGGGGGTCCTGCTACAACAGCTAGGCCCCTGGAAAAAGCCCATAGCATACCTCTCAAAGAAATTAGATCCTGTAGCAGCTGGATAGCCCCCATGTTTGAAAATCATTGTGGCAGCCGCCACTATGGTCAAGGATGCTGACAAAATAACCATGGGTCAAGAACTGTATGTCAGTACACCCCATACCGTAGAGGGGGTGCTTAGACAGCCACCAGATTGATGGATAAGTAATGCCCGCTTGACTCACTACCAGGGCTTGCTCCTAGATCCTGCTAGAATTCTGTTCCAGACCCCCACCTCCTTGAATCCAGCCACACTGCTCCCCAACCTGGACTGGGAGGCCCCCCTCCACGACTGTCAAGAAATCCTGGCCCGGGTGCCTGGGGTGAGAGCCGACCTCCAGGATCAGCCCTTGCCTGATGCGGATAACACCTGGTCCACGGATGGCAGTAGCTTCGTCCAGAATGGAACAAGGTATGCGGGGATAGCCGTAACCACAGAGACTGAAACTGTCTGGGCAGAACCATTGGTGGCCAGAACCTCTGCCCAACGGGCTGAGTTAATCATGCTAACCAAAGCGCTGACTATGGGAGCTGGCAAACGGATAAACATTTATACGGACAGAAGGTATGTGTTTGCCATGGCTCGTGTACATGGAGCCATTTACAGAGAAAGGGGGCTCCTAATGGAAGAAGGAAAAACTATCAAAAACAAAGCTGAAATCCTTGAGCTGCTACAAGCCCTCTGGCTACCTAAGGCATTAGCCATCATCCATTGTCTGGGACACCAGACAGTGGACATGCTGGTAGCCAGGGGAAACCGCTTGGTGGACCTAAAAGCAAAGGAGGCAGCCATGTCTATAAATCGTGTCCTAGTAACTACGCTACCAGACCCAGGGGCACCAGAGTTGCCAGATGACCCCAAATACACAGAAGAAGACTTAAATTGGATCAAACGCCAACCTATGGTACAATACTTGCATGGCTGGTAGAGGGCAGCGAACTGCAGTGTAATCTTACCAGAAAAATTAGGACAACAGCTCCTCATAAAAATACACAGAAGTACTCATATGGGAACAAAAAAATTGGGAGACTTGGTACAACATGCTAAAATAACCATCAAAGACTTGCAATCTAAAATTGAAAGATCGTGACCAAGTGCTATGCTTGTCAAGTAACAAATGCCTCTTCACACAAATCCAACCCGGGAACCAGACTCCAAGGTAACAGGCCAGGAGCGTACTGGGAGGTAGATTTCACCAAGATAAAACCAGGAAAACATGGTTGCAAATATTTACTGATGTTTATAGACACTATTTCAGGCTGGACTGAAGCATTTCCTACAAAACATGAAACAGCACCAATAATGGTAAAGAAACCCCTGGAGGACATTATGCCAAGGTATGGTTTCCCCGTCCGAATAGGGTCAGACAACTGACCAGGTTTTGTTTCTAAGGTAACACAGGGAATAGCTCAGGTTCTTGGGGCAGGTTAGAAGTTACACTGTGCATACAGGCCCCAAAGTTCAGGACAGGTAGAATGCATGAATAGAACATTAAAAGAGACCTTAACTAAATTAGCCCTGGAGACTGGCGGGGACTGGGTGGATCTCCTCCCATTCGCCCTTTATAGGGTGTGCAATTCTCCCTATAAAATGGGCCTCACGCCCTTTGAAATCATGTTTGGCATTCCCCCACCTATTGTTCCAAATTTAAAACCTGAAGTACTTGTTGAATTTGATGACCAACAACTTCTTTTTTCCTTTCAAGCACTGCAAAAAGCACATGAGCGGGTGTGGCCTGCATGAAAGGCCCTCTACGAAACCAGGCCACCCCCGGAACCACACCACTACCACCCGGGTGACTGGGTGTACGTCCGTAGACATCAACACCAGATGCTCCAGCCAAGTTAGAAAGGACCCTATGTCATAATCCTAACCACACACACCACATTCAAAGTGGACGGAATCGTCCCGTGGGACCACTACATCCACACCCAGTCGGCAGACTCCTTCGCTGTGTTGGAAGACTACGTACCAGACTGGAAAAGCGTGCCGGACAAGGACAATCCCCTAAAGCTAAGATTGCGCCACTCTCACTTACCCCCATAATGCTAATATTATGTATATCGTGTTTTCTATGTAGTGTCATAGCCAACCCGAACCCACACCAGCCCCAGAATCTAACATGGCAGGTTATAGACCTCTCCACTAATGACATCATCTGGGAGGCTTCAAAAGTAGCCCCACAACACATGGTTCCCAACCATGACCGGGGACTTAACACAGTTCTACCATACTGCCGCCATACAATGGAAATTAACCCATGGAGGCACTGATGGAAGGTACTGGTACTTTTATGTGTGCCCGGGGCATGACAAAGATAAGAACTGTAGAGATGTCACTGAGTACTATTGCCCCAGCTGGTCCTGCGTCTCCATGGGGTTCATAAATTGGAGCCCTGCTAAGTCCAATGATTTAATAAAGGTACAGAGCGCAGGTACCCCCAACATCCATCAAAGATGTAATCCTACCCAGGGGCAGCGCTGTAACCCCATAACTAGAAGCTTTACCGAAAAGGGAAGAAAAGTTCACGGTTGGGAAATAGGAAAAATGTGGGGACTCAGATTGTACAACCCGCAGCGCGCAGGGTATACAGATCCCAGAAGTTCCTTTATGATTAGAGTAACCTCTCGAACCCTCAGTCAAAAAACCCTCAGCATGGGACCAAATCCAGCTCTAGCACCGAAACACAGACCAGTTGTTATACCAAACCTCAGATCCCGGACCACCGCGTCCACCCCCTTAGCTACTGCTTATACAGATTCTGAAGCCACTACAGTTGTCCCCGACTCCATAGGGGCCAAGATACTTGTCTCTGACTCCACCTCACCCCCACCGGTACTGTAGCAACATCCTTTCTGGCACTTGCTAAATCAAGCCTACCTGCTTCTTAATGCAACCAAACCAGAATTCACTCAGTCATGCTGGTTATGTTATAACATCCAGCCCCCCTATTATGAAGGAATTGCAGTAATGGGAAACTATACAACCAAGCATGATTCCAATTCTTCTAGATGGCAGCCAGCAACCCAGGGACTCACTCTCCAGTCGGTAACAGGCCAAGGATTATGCGTAGGCCGCCCCGCACCAGAGTTTCAGTCCCTATGCAACATTACGCTACCTGTATCTAGCCTAGATTACCACCTGCTCCCTGAAAGTAGCTGGTGGGCCTGTTCTACAGGCTTAACCCCTTGCTTCCATGGGCAGATTCTAAATCAGACCCAACAAGGCTTCTGCGTGCTAGTCCAATTACTTCCAAAAATTCTCTACCACTCTGATGAAGATATACTCCGGTGGTTCAGCATAGAAGCCCACCAGAGAAATAAAGAGAACCGATCACTGCCATTTTCCTGGTGGTCCTCTTTGGGCTCGGACTAACAGGAGCAGGGACAGGTATTGCCTCCCTAGCCACACAGAGCCACCAATATAATAGCCTTAGGGCGGCCATAGACCTAGACATTGAAAGAATTGAAGCCTCCATCTCCCATAGGAGGTTAGGTATCCCTAACCTCCCTATCCAAGGTAGTCCTACAGAACCGTGGAGGGCTAGACTTATTATTCCTACAGCAGGGTGGAACATGTGCCACCCTGGGGGAGGAATGTTGTTTCTACACAGACCACTCGGGCGTTGTCAAGGAGTCCATGGCCAAAGTAAGGGAAGGATTGGCTAAACAAACAAACAAAAAAATGCGGACAACAACAAAGTTGTTTCAAA
Source organism: Cephalopachus bancanus (assembly GCA_027257055.1). Lineage (NCBI taxonomy): Eukaryota > Metazoa > Chordata > Mammalia > Primates > Tarsiidae > Cephalopachus > Cephalopachus bancanus. The sequence continues at coordinate 3,150,361 of JAPVLO010000173.1, read as the reverse complement.
ACCTGGTTTAACCACTCCCCCTGGCTAACTACTCTAGTATCCACCTTAGCTGGCCCCCTAATCATTTTGTTACTCCTTCTCACCTTTGGGCCATGCATTGTTAAAAAACTTGTACCCTTTGTCAAGGACCGGATCAGCACCGTACAACTTATGGTGCTTAGACAGCAGTACCAGCCAGTAGGTGTCCACACTCAGAACACTTGTATAGACCCATGATTGGGTCCCTTTTTCAGGTTCCTCTGAGAGGGGGAAATGAGGAGCCCAAGGGCCATCTAGTTCATAATGTGTGATAAAACTTGTTTTAAGTGTAGGTGGAAGCTTATTTTGAATGTATATTGAAACTTGTTTTTAAAACTCAGATGTATGCTTGCTTTCCTGCCCAAGCCCAGAAGTATACTTCTGGTAAATGAGTTCACATACCAAAAGAAAACTGCGGAGTCATGGTGCAGACCCTCTGACCCCATTTCCTGCTCTACTCCCCTAGTAATCTCACATTCCAGATGTCCCAACCGGTTCCACCCAGCCCGCCTGACCATTGATGGTCAGCCACGGTCAGTCGTGACCCACGACCATACAAACCAACCAATCCCAAACGCCCCCATACCCAGTAGGAGAAATTACCCAATCATGTGCGAACAAGTTTAAAGTTCTTTCCCCTCCCTTGTAACTGTGTATATAAGCTGCTTGCTGCACTAGGTTGGGGCTCTCGTTCCTGTACTGCTGTGCCGGTTACAGACATGAGCCCACACTCAAGCCTGAATAAAGACCTTCATGTGATTTGCATTGGAGCTGGCTCTTTGGTGGTCTCTCGGATTCAGGATTCGGGTACAACAGTAGTTTGAGATGAAATTTACTCCTTATGAGATGCTGTGAACAATGTTGAAATGACAATAAAGAATCTAAAATATTATATCAATTTAGTTGATTACAACAGTGGCAGGGTTTGAGAGGATTGACTCTAATTTTAAAAGAAGTTCAGCTATGGGTAAAATACTACCAAAGAACATTGCATGCCAGAGAAATACTTTGTAAAAATAAGAGTACGTCAATGCGACAAACTTTATTATTTCTTATTTTAAGAAATTGCCAGTCACCTCAACCTTCAGCAATTATCATCTTAATCGGTCAGCAGCCATTAACATGGAGGCAAGACTTTCCACCAGAAAAAGTATTAGTATTCCCTGAAGACTTAGCTGATCATTCACATTTTTTTAGCAAAAAAAGTATTTTTAAAATTCATATATGTTTATTTTTTTAGAGACAGTGCAGTTGCATACTTAACAAACTATAATGTAGTGTTTATATCACTTCTGTATGCATTGGGAAACCAAAACATTACTGTGACTCACTTTAGTGCATTACTCATTTTATTGCAGTGCTCTGTAACTGAACCTACAATATCTTTGAGGTATGCCTGCTAATATATTTAAACAGTTTTTATTGAAATATATGTATAGAAACATGCTTATGTCATCACTGTACAACTTGATAAATTTTCACTAACTGAACACACTTGTTTAAGCAGCACTCAGATCAAGCAAGAGAATGTTTGTTATCAGTATTTTTTTTTTCTTTTTTAGAGACAGAGTTTTTCTATGTTGCCCAGTCTGGTCTTGAACTCATAGGCTCAAACTTCATCCCAAAGTTCTGAGATTACAGGTGGGAGTCATTGCATTTACTGGTTTTCAGCATTTCTGAAACATATATGAAGTCTCATTATGCAATTTCTCAACGCTACCGTAATTCAGCTTTCTAGCATAGATTGGCTTCTTATCATTTGTTTTACTTGATATGAAGGTAATCCATCAAGATACATGTATTGTGCATGGCTTCTGTCACTCAACACTAAGTTTTTGAAATTCATTCATATTATTGTGTGAGGTAGTAGGTGATTTGTTCTCTTTGCTGTATAGTATTTCATTTTAGAACATGTTCATCATTTGATGTTTGGATCTATTCTGATTTATGCTGCTATGAATATTCAGTACTCATGATTCTGGTTGACATAGATATGTGTTTCCCTTAAAATGCATTTAGGAGTAGAACTTCTACATCATGGAGTATGCATAGGTTCACATTAAATTTCATCTTTTGCTTCAAGTTCAAGACAGACTTGTGGAAAGAGAGGCAGTGTTTATTTGGATGAAGGTTGGCCAAGAAATCAACACTGACCAGCACTTCACTGCCCACCTCTAATTTTAGTTACTAAACAAAGTTTATTAATATTTCAATAGTAACTAAACCAAGTGACTATTTCTTAATAATAAATTATCTCCCAAATTATCTCCTTAGTCTGGTTAATCCAGCTATACACACATTTTACAACACAAGATGAACATCAAATTGTACAAGCTCAATCTCACGCCATCCAGTCTACCAATGCATCAATTATTATACTGTTTTTATAGCTGTAATAAATGTAAGTCTAGATTTTGAATTATGTTCTAATGTATGCTAGAAAATCAAGTGTGCAGTGAAACAAAATTAGCATGAACTTATAGTTGGATGTAAACTGACTAAGAAAGGAAAGCACCATATTAGCTTCTTGGATAGTATAATGAGACTTTCTTAGAATGAGGTGATTCATTTGGATACAGGACATAGAGTTTTCTAACCAAATGCTAGAAAATATGTAGTTTGTGCTGGCTTAAAAAAAAGAAATAAATGTTTAGGATCACCTTTATTGCTGTGTAATGTTTTGTATAGACATATTGATAAATAACTAGCAAGGTGATATAAAAAAAGAATGAGAGGTAGAAAAAGGTTAAGACTAGATAAAGCAGAAGGTGGGAAGATGGAGTGAACTGGAAAACTTTCATAATTCTTATAAAAATTATATGCTGCTAGAATAATTATTGTTCACCCGCTATATTCAAGATCCTGTACTGGTAGATTTTATTAATAAAAGCAGCATCTGCTCACAAATATAGTTAAGTCAGTTGGGGAAAAAGACATTGTAACAGATGACTTGGACAGAAACCAGCATGTGATGTGCTTTCTGAAAAAGGGATAAAATGCAGCAGGTCCAGAAGGATGGGAAGTAATGAGCAAAAGCCCAGAGGTGGGAGCATTACAATAGCCAATCTGTAAACATGTTTTCAGCTACTTTGTGAGAAAATATTTAAAATGTTGATGGGAACCATGTCATTAGCTGCTGAGGCAGATAATATAAAGAAAGAGGATTTTTATCGTTAGTCCACAGCAGAAGAAACCTCAAGTTTGGAATAAGAAGAATGTTGTAAGTTTTCAAAATATTTCTAAGAGTAAATCTGGAATTCAGTCTCAAAGCGTAATATTCCTTAAAGTGTAAAGCACATTAAAAATCTGAAGCAAAAGAAGGTGAAACTGAGAAGAGGGTCATGTTGATCATAAAACAATTATGTAAAAGAAAACAAATTGATAAATCATCTCTGGCTTTTAAAAAAAGTGTCAAATCAATATTTCTAGAACACCTATTTTCAAGGTAAGTGGATTAGAGGTTGAACAGGAAGATGATGAAGAAAAGGAAGCAGCAGGAATTATATGTCGTGGTAATGAGGTAAGAAAATGATTTTTTATGATCACCAATTATTATGTTAATGAGGAAATTAATCAAATAGGGGAAATATAATTGGGAAACTGATGAGTGAATATGATTGACTATATTACATTGGAATAAGTGAAGGCACAGAGTGGGAAGATTTTTATATGATTGGTAGTGGAATTTTACCCTGACTGCCTGCTTTAAAGAAGGTAAGATGGAAGCATAACTGCCAATAACTAAAAGTTATTATTTTTTTTAATATCAGAGCTTAATACTGGTGGCCTAAAATACAGTTGTTAACGCCATTTTCTTTTTGTTATATAAAATACTAACTTTCTTATTGTTTCTTAATCAACTGCATCAGAACTAAATTCTTTGAAAGAATGGATGTATGTTTTTATGTCTACATTCTGGCATGATATTCGATACAAACCTGATCATCTTGTAAGAAACACAAGTCCACTGTAGTTAACTGAAATAAAAGAATCTAAGGAGAAGAGCACAATTAGTGCAGCATTGTTGCAATAGTTAATATTATTTTGTATTTTAGAGGTATACTAGAACCAGGGCCTGGTTAAAATTTCAGTGTTCTATCTTTAGCCATCAAAACTATTTATCTATATTCATATTAATTATTTTCTCACTCTTCGCAAAATAGCCTTCTCTCTTTCTCAGGACCACGTGGTGAAACCACTAAATGTTTCTGAGCATCCATGTTAGAGGAGCAGTCGGTGCAGGAGAGATGAAGTATATCTTTTGTAATACCAATTTAAACTCCCAGGAAGGGGGATCTGTATGAGTATACTTGCCACAGGTATCCAAGGGATCAATCAGTTGCATCTGGGAATGCATGGACTTAAGGCTCCAGTGAACAAATATTTATTAAAGAAGGAATGAGTGTACTGAGATACCTACAGTGACCTCCAGTTCTCACTGTGGCTGTGTTAATGAATAAAATTAATAAAAAGAAAGTCACATTCAGTTCTCCTGTAGTGACTCGTGTAATCCTTCTAGACAGAACACTTTTTGTATTTGAATTATTTTAAGAAAAACATGTAGAATTAATAGGAGTCCAATGTATTTAAAATCAGAGGAGGTAATTAGATTTTTCTTTTATTCTTAACTTGTATTATTGGTCATAAAAGAATTAGATGTTTATGAACTATGGACATAAATCCCACCTCTTTCACTTATGAGTTTTGCATGCTTTACATATGCTATTCTAGAACCAGGTGTGATGGTTCATGCCTGTCATCCCAGCATTTTGGGAGGCCAAGGCAGGAGGATTGTTTGAGCCCAGGAGTTTGAGACCATCCTCGGTAACATGGTAGTAACTAATCTCTACAAAAAGTTTAAAAATTAGATGGGTGTGGTGGGAGGCTGAGGCTCAAGAATTTCCTGAGCCCAGAAGTTCAAGGCTACAGTGAGCTATGATCATCATGGTCATGCCACTGCACACCAGCTTGTGCAACAGAGTGAGACTCTAACTCAAAAGAAAAACAAACAAAAGTTCCTCATCTGTAAAATGGTGACAGCAATTAATAAAGAGATCAATAAAATGTCAGCATTACATAAATGAAACAATGCATTTAATGAAAAGTGCTCAAAGCAACACCTAGCTTGGAGCAAGTATGCTTTTGGTGCTGTATTATTCTTATTATTCTTATTTTATTATTTTTAGTAGACAAGTCTATTAGTATTTTATTGGTGCTGTGGAAAATTACCACATGCTTTGAGGCTTAAAATCAGCACTAATTCAATATCATCAGGAGGTCAGAAGTCTGAAATGGGTTTCACTGAGCTAGAATCAGACTGTCAGCAGGGCTGTGCTGCCCCTGGGGGATGTAAGGGAGGATCTGCTGCCTTGTATTTTACAGTTTCTGGAGGCCAGCCTCCTGCCTTCCTCAGCCCATAGCCCTTTTCTTTACAGTCAAAGCCTATATGGCATCTTCAGGTTTTTATCTTTGATTCTGTCACTACTTCCTCTTATCAAAACACTTTGACTAAGTTGGGCTTACCTGGGTAACCCTGGATAGTCTCTTCATGGAAGACTCTTATTCATGTTGGCCTGATATTAACAGGGACCAGGGGCTAAGATGTGAACATCTTTGGGAAGCTGTTTTTCTGCCTAGCACACCAATAATGTTGCTCCTTTCTCAGTGTCTATTTTATAAAACTTACTCTATAAAGATGTCATCTTATTCAAAATCAATTTTGGTCTGCAAATCCATTTCCTAACTGAAGAAAATACACTAACTGAAGAAAAAATATTAATAAAGTCAGATTTATGGAATGAAAAAGAATAGGATTATTGATGTTGGCATTAGACTATTATGAAAATATTTCTCATACATGTATTCATGAGTATCTTTTGATATTATGTTAATATATACAAAGCAAGTTATAGGTAGTTATAGCACGTTGCAGAAAATACTACTCTAAAGTATTTTTTCAGTTACAAGTTATTCTTTATAATCTACTCATTTGTGAAATTAAATTACCAATGACCTATATTGCTTAAGGCAGATCAAACTACTTGACTAGATATAAACAATAAAAAAGTATTCTGGGCATATTGCCAACACATATTATTTAAATTTCACTTAATTTTGTGAAAAGTGCATTTAGTTTGAAAGAAAGAGAGAATATTTAGAAACTATAGCTTGTTAGTTTCAAAATTGCCTGTACCATATGAACAAATCTGTAACCTTCAGAAATGTTTTTCTTTCTTGTCTTTTTTTGCATCACACATGGAATATTTTTGTTCTTGCGTGAAGAAAACAGAGGTTCCTGGGCACTTTATGCTGACATATCCTTTCTAAATATGCGAAGCAAAATCCAAGAGCAAATTTCTTGTTTCAATTGAGCAACAAAAATGTTTAGATTCTATATTGTTCTAATATGAATTTTTAGTTTGATCCCATTTTTTAATGCATATGCTGTATGAAATGATTCAAAATATGCATTCAGACTTTGGATAAATCATTATTCCAAAGAATACCAACTATTGCAACCCAAGTGTCTAAAATTTAGTCTTTATTGGTCTTCTCAAGTGAGCCAACTCCTGACTGGCTTTAGAGTTTAAGCTTAAAGTTAGTTTGATTTGATTTAATCTTGGATTATTTGAAAGATCATTGATTTTTCTAACTGTGTGACTTTTGTTTTGTTTCCAATTTTGACAGTACTTTGAGATGGCTTTGCGGCAAAAAACACTCCATAAAATAAAGTTGTGGTGAAAAAGGCTTTTTTAAGGTTACCTGGTGATATCCCCACATGACATTTGCTTTAAAAGAACTCTGTGAGAAATAAACAGCCTTGCCACAAGGAAAATCTCTCTTGAAAAAGGAAAAAAGCCTGCAACTGAAGATAAGCAGAAAGGATAATGAATGTCATAATCTCCAAAAATTACTGCTCCATTTATCAAAGTTTATATGTCAGAAGAAGGAACAGTAGATTAAAAGAACTTACTTGTTTATATGCACAGAGATGCCAAATTAAGTCTCCATTTTCCTGTGGTTTAACTTGATTAAGATGTTCTGGACAGACTCTTTTCTGAAGGTCAGAGAGGCAAATACGTAGTTGGTGAAAGGGCTGTGTGATGGCCTGGACACTGCAATGAATGAATCCACAGTAACACCTCATTTATTCTATCAACTGATATAAAACATGAGAGCCCATTTTGATTAAAAGGCCAAAAAATAGTATTTAACTAAGAATTTAATTTCCGAGTAGGCAATTTAATCGCCTCATTAACAGAAAGCTATAAATCACAATTTATTACTAAATTTCATTTTCTTTTTCTTTCTTTTTTTTTTGTCAGACACGGTGCTAGGCCCTGGCAATGAATTGATAAAGGAGATTGAGTTGATCCCTTCCACATCCATAAAATCCACTGGAGAGGATGAACAATAAACAACTTAGTTCAGATGTAATGATTGTTAAGAAAGCAGAAGAACAGGGTGCTATAGAGCATGTGGCATACCAGTCTAACCTTTTTTTTTTTTTAAACTACACTGTCATTTTTAATGTGGTCTTTTTACCATCCCTTAAGGTAGTAAAATGGTAAGCTGATCCTTCCTTCCTTCATTCTTCCTTTCCCCTCCCTCCCCTCTCTTCTCTTCCCTCTCTCCCTCTCTCCCTCTCTCCTCTCCCTCTCTCCCTCTCTTCCTCCTTCCCTCCTTCCTTCCTACCATTTTCTCTATCCTCTATCTATCCTCTCTCCCTTCCATAAATATATAAGTAAAAGAGATACTCACCTTCTTTTGCTAGAAATGGGCACTGGATGTGAATATAGATATAATCCAAGACCCTGTCCTCACAGGGGTTAAAATAAACTAATTAGTTAATTACTACAAATAACTGCTTTGGAGGAGAGATGTAAATTGCTATGAGAGAGGTACTTAATTAGTTTGAGAATAGTATCAGAGAAACTATTTTGAGAAAATGACACTTAAACTGAGATTTTTTTAAAAGAATTGAATTTATTTTCCCCCAGACAGATGGAATAAGAGCATATGTGCAGGCCTATATATAAGAAATTGGAAAAATTGAAGAAGTCTATTGTGAATGGAGTTAAGAAGAATTTAGACCAAAAGAGACTAGACAAGTGCTCAGAGGTTTATAACCTCTTTATATATGAGAACACAAAACACTAAAGAACCGATTTATTATAGCATTTCACCACTGGCAATAAATGATATGATTTGAGATAAAACTGAGGGTTCAATTATAGAAAAAGGAGTGTATATGGTTGAGTTAACATGCATTTCACCTCTCTCTCATGGTGAGGCAGCCATGCACTGGGGTCATGACTCTTCTCCAGATGCAGGTCTTTTCAATGCAAATCCCATCTCCCTTGCTCGTGAATGATTCAGGATGCCTGACCAAAACTGGTCACCACACGTCTTTCCTCTGATGATGAAGAATGCACACATGACTCAAATTGACCTAGTAAGACATGAGACAGGGAGTTTTTAGAATTTTATCTTTCTCCAGACTTCTCATGTGTAGATATGGGGCCTAGTACTGTTACAGTCATCACAGGGATGCCAAATCAAACCTAATTCAAAGAAATGGAATTGCTTAAGTTAATCTTGAAGCCCACAATACCTTTGTGTTTTTCAGTAAGTGGGCTGTTATTTTTTTTTTCTGGCTATTTTAAGTTTAGAAATTCAAGATGGCAAAAATAAAACAATACTTTAGGAGGCTGATCTGGCCTTAATACCATGTGTAATAAAAAATTAAGTTTTAGCCAGGCTCAGTGGCTCAGCCTGTAATCCCACGCCTTTGGGAGGCCGAGGTGAGTGGATTGACTGAGCTCGCGGGTTCGAGACCCGCCTGGGCAGCGAGACCTCATCTCTACAATAAATCAAAAAATCAGCTGGGGATGGTAGCGCATGCCTGTAATTCCGGCTACTCGGAATGCTGAGGCGGAAGGATCGCTGGAGCCCAGCAGGCAAGGCTGCGGTGGCCGGGAGCGGCCACTGCACTCCAGTCTGGGCGACAGAGTGAGACTCCAACTCAAAAAAAAAAAAAAAATTTAAGTCTTTTGTTTGTTTATTTTTTGGTGTGTGCCTATCTATGTACCTGACGCAGGTTTTTATTGCTTTTCTGATTTGTGAAACAATATAAAAATAATATATATGTGTTTCATAGGCTTCTCCGTTCTTTATTGTTTCCAGTTTTCATAAATTTTGCAGATAAATTTCAGTTTCTCTCAGCAGTGCCTCATAGGGAGCATAGCATTGGTGGAAATATCTAGGATCAGTAACTAGTGATCCTTAAGTGAAAAGTACAAAGTTCAGTTACGTAAATTTATTATGGGCTGATAACTGGAATATAAGCATGCTACCACAGTCACAAAAAATTGTGTGTGTGTGTGCATGCACATGTACTTATCATCATCCCCACTAGAGCACCTGACAGAAAGAAACTGCTTCGCTTATTTTTGTGACTTCTTCAAATATTATTTCCCTTGTTTATTCTTTTGCCTCCCTGACAAATATCTTGCAACATCCTTGTTGGCTTTCACTCCTTGAATAAAATTATAATAGTTTCACTTCCTTGGATTCATGTCTGTTAGTTTTGTTTATTTTTCATTCTCTTCCCAGGAGATTTCATTTCAATCATATCGGCATTGATTTTAATTACCCAGACTCAACATTTTCACAGACATCCAGATTCTGCTATGATTACTTACTGTCTCTTGTTTTAGGTTTCATAGGTATCTCTGTCTTCATAAACCCAAAACAGTGTTTGATATTTTAGCTCAAAACTCGTCCAGGCTTTCCTGTTTTAGTACACTAGTTGGTTTTAACGACAACACACACAAATATTCAATCATTCTCTGAATTGCATGGTTTTGATATGCATAAATTTCACTTACCATGGCATATTAACTTTGAGTAATTGCATAAAATACACGTGTTCCTGCTAACCCTTTAGTCCACAGATTGCTACATACGTAAACAAATGTGCATCATGATCAGTGACCAACCATGTACTTCTTTTCAAAGGCTGTCAGTGAGCAGTCAGTACACATTTGTTATTCAGTTCACACACAGACAGTCAAACAAAGTTGTGCTTCTTCCTTGCTCCCTATTGATGAACCCTGTGACATGTTTAAGAAAATTCACTAATGGAAATAAGAAACTGCCAAAAAAGAGTAAAACGCAACAAAAAAATGAATAGTGGTAGTGTTAAAAATGAAAGTAAAATATAACCTAAGTTGATTTATGGAAGAGATGGCTGATGGTAGAAATACTGACAGTCTGCCACTTGAAACTCTGGATGTGCAGCCAGAGGGACTCAGTACAGGTGAAGTTATCAACATAAATGGGGAATGTGGTTGTCATAATAGGATTAAGATATCCCAGAGAATGTGGAACTGGGGAAAAAAAAATCACTTCCCGTTAGAACTCTGAGATGATTTATGACAATGGAAGCAAAAAGGATAAAATGGTGTACGCTGTTCCAAACATGGAAGAAAATATGATAATTTAGCAAAATTGATGAAAGGCATTCTCTCTATCATGCATTATACTATAAGAAGTGAAAGGAGGTACCTATAAAAACCTAAACTAAACTTAGTTTAGTCTTTTTGCTCAGCATAGACCTTTTTGCTTAGATTTTAGTCCTGAAATACTTGAAATCTAGCACAGGTTAGACATACACAGATACATTTTCAATAGGTAGGTTTTAAGAAGCATTCAGACATTTTACTGCAGGTCAGGCAGGCAGTCTCCCCCAGCCCTTCAGCAAATCTCCAGCAGATACAAGATCAGGACAGTCCAACAGCCCAACTTTTCAATACATGGTTTAGCATAATAATCTTTGGAAACTATTCAGGTTCCTTGTGAAGGGAGAAGATCAAAGATCACCCCTTGACTGGTGAAAGCCATAGAAATGATAATAGACCACCTTTTTGCTAAGCAGTTGTGGATTACAAACGTCTGACAAGTTTCTTGCAGGAAAAACCCCTCCCCTTATCTCCCATCTAACCCACCACCATGGCAGCCCGTCACCATGGCACCCATCTTCCTGCTGCCCACCACATGACTAACCTGCCCTTTCATGATGCAATTACCTGCCCTTTCATGATGACATGGAGCAGACTACCACCACCCAATCACCTTAATGACCTTCCCTCATCCAAGGGCAAGGTGAAAAGGACCCAACCACGAGCAGCCATTTTGCCATTGCCTTACTAGACTCTGGTATGGCCATGTACTCTTTGAGCTATGGCTGTCGCCATGTTTCCTGGCTTTGGCCCCCTTCCCTACTGTGGGGAGGTGAATCTTCTCTTTCTTTCCTTCTCTCTCTCTCTCTCTAATTTACCTTCTAAATAAACTGTATTTTCTAATCTAACTTCTGTGCAATTCTTTGCATCTTTCATGTGATATCAGATTGTATACCAGATACCCCACAACCCCAGGGGGCCTGACCTAACATTCTGAAGGCCCCGCTGGGAGTGTGGACCTGACATTTGTGGAGGTCCCAGCGAGATGTGTCCCTAACAAGGAGACAAGCACTGTTCAAATGACCAGTAAGTGTTTTTTAAAACAAATAAAACATTCTCAAATTTTTAATGTTTTAAATCACTAAATATATGTTATTTTGTTTTTCTTTTAATTTCCCTATACATTTATAGCTGACAGTATGAGAGTTTTTATACGTTGAGAAATGTAATTAAAGATCACAGGACAATAACAATTTTCCCATTGATTTCAACAGCACTTTGCACAGTTTTAGCTTGCAGGTCATTGTTAGTGCCCTGCATTACTGTGCAAAACAAAGAATCAATCCATTATTTTCCATTTTTTATTTTAGTGTCGTAATCTAAGTTTCATCTTCTTTCATTTAAACAAAAGCAATATCTCCTCACCCTCCCTCTTCAATTCATTCTCCAGGATACCAGGATTGAACTTTGGCAAAAAACAAATCACATTCATAGCACTTAGACTAAAGCCACGTCTCTCTACTTCATAATTCCCTCCATTTACAAGGTCAATAGATTACCCCACAGTCTTGGTGTTACACCAGACTTCATCCCACATTCCTCATCCTTACCAGCTGGGTAAAATCACCCTTTCTCCCATTTGCATTTAAGAAGAACTCCAAACATTGAAACTAAGATCATGGCATTCTCAGGATTTTTACCTTTCACCCATAGAAATCAGGAGAATGCCCCAGACATTTGGTATGCTCTGCCACTTATAGCCTTGACATTTTCATCTGCCTTATTTTTATTTTTTATTTTTTGAGTTGGAGTCTCACTCTGTCGCCCAGACTGGAGTGCAGTGGCCGCTCCTGGCCACCGCAGCCTCAACCTGCTATGCTCCGGCGATCCTTCCGACTCAGCCTTCCAAGTAGCCGAAATTACAGGCAGGCGCTACCATAGCCCAGCTGATTTTTTGATTTATTGTAGAGATGAGGTCTCGCTGCCCAGGTGGGTCTCGAACCCGCGGGCTCAGGCAATCCACTCACCACAGCCTCCCAAAGGCGCGGGATTACAGGCTGAGCCACCGAGCCCGGCTTCATCTGCCTTATTTTTTAATCAGTCTACAATGGAAACTTCTGGGTCACCCCACAGCTCCTACATTCTAATCTCTTGTCCAGTCCCTATTGCCACTCTTCTGTCTCTCTTGATAACCTTCCATATGTCTTCTAGAGAAAAATTTCCTAGATCCTTAATCTTTTCTCTGAAGCCATCATAGTGATTCTATAGAAAAGACATTCTCCCAATGAAAACTTCTCAACTGATGAAAGTGTCATTTTTTAATGTCCTATAGCCTGGTCCAGCTTGTTGGTGTTCTCTTCACTATTCATTGTCATTTCCAGACCATTCTTCCTTCTTTTTCTTAAAAATTTGTTTTGAATCTCATGTTTTCTGAGTCTATTTTATAGTCATGACTGTGAACATAAAGCAGACTCTCAAGGCTGTTCACAGTCATGCTGTGCTTTCTTATGATTTTCACTCTCCTTTTCTCCTCACGTGTCAATGTTACATCTTCTCTTTCCTCCTTAAGCCTCGAATAATTTTTCTACACACTCATTTTTATTAATGGCCTTGCTTTCTGTGAAAACTGAAGGTAGCTGAGCAGAACTTCCTCTAAACTGCACCACTATATCTACCCACTTACAATGACCTGTTCCCACTGTAATCTGCCTGTTATTCTCCCTAAAGCCAATTAGGCCTTGACATCGCACCAAATCTATCTCATCCGTTCTCCTGATGATAACTATTCCCCCAGAAATTCATCTCTCTTTTTTATCATCAAATTTTTCCTGCCTATTATATCTTTCCTATCATATAAACTTCTTGTTTACCCATATTTACAAAAGTAAGCAAACAAGACAAACACACATTTTTCTTCTTGATCCAACTTTCCCCATCTGCTGCCTATTTATTTTTTGCTTCTATTTGAAGCAAAATTCCTTGAAAAGGTTATGCTTCACATTGTGTTATTTCAAATTTCTCTCCTCCCATTAGTTAAAAGACACTTCAATCAGACTTCCACTGAAATTGCACTATTGAAATGGCTTTTGTCATAGTCACCAAGATCTTCCATATTACCAAATCTGAAGGTCAATTCTCAGGCTTTAGTTTGCTTGTCTTTCATTCTACTTATCACATCCTTGATATACATTTTCTCCAATGCTCTTTTATGATTCAAGTTCTTTGGGTTTTCTTTTTACCTCACTGGACACTCTTTCCAATCTTCTTTACTGCTTTCTCGCCCTTCTGCTGATTACTCAGGATCTCCTTTGCTTTACTGAAAATCACTCCCTCAGGAGTGTTAGGGTATGGACAGGGTGAGGGTGGAGAGGCGCTGCACCACTGGGACTGGCAAGCCAGAGGTGCATGCTGGCAACCCAGAGATCCCAGTAAATGCAAAGAATTGCAACACACAGAGGTGAAAGTAGATAAGATTTATTTAAGAAAAGTTCACCCCCCACAGACAGGGAGTGGGTCTACACTCTAGGTAAGTGTGGTGGCGCAGCCCCCAAAGCCCTGGCTTAAATCCTTTTCCTTGCGGATGTTGCACATGACTGCCGTGACTTCCTTATGAACAACCTGTGGAAGTCTTGGAGATCCTGTGACACAGAGACCCATTAATGTCCACCCACATTATCATAGCCCCTAGAGAAGGGCGTGGCAAGGATTATAATTCTCCTGCACCTTCCCGAATGACATTCCTTAGAGCTAATGGAAGGTGCACCTCCCCTTATCTCCAAGGCATTCCTTGACTTTACCATAGATAGTGCCTAATTTACTGGAAGATCGAATTCCCACCTGCTCTCCCTCTGAGTGGTCATAACTTTTGCAATTACAAGTTACATGACTTTTACAATCCTTGACCAAAGCATGATGTCTTAGGCCTTGCAAATTCCTTTTACTCTAGGCAAGCTTGATTGCCACTATGAGATACCGCTGATAACTGGAAGTCTGTTTCTGAAAAGACAAAGTCAGTAAAGTTAATTTTACCTAAAGTGTGCATTTCTCCAAAAGCATAGCTTCTACTTTCTCATTATTGTGTCAGGGTTTAAGAACAAGATGAAAAACGGCTTCCCACTCTCGGTCTGTCCCTTCAAGTAGAATATTTTAAATATCGTATAGTGTTCAATAACATCTGTATGCCATCAACTTTCAGATTTATGTACATGTGAGTGCTCATCTATGGTCACACTTCTACCTGCTTATTTACATTTGTCTGAGATATTAGTAGATATCTTGTACTAAAAATTTTCTTGGGATATTTAATAAGTATTTCAAAATTAACATGCCCAAACCTGAACTCCTGTTCTTGCATGGATTGCTAAACCTGCTTCCCACACAATCTTCTGCAACCAAATTAATGAAAACTCTATTCTTTCCATTGTCAAACAAGTAATCTTGACTTCCTTTCTCTCATCTAATTCATAACAAAATACTCTTGAGTCAAGCTTCAAGGCCCATTAAGAACTGGACTTCTCCTGGCCTACTTCCTTGAAACCAGCTTCTCAAGTGAATTGTTGCAATAGCTTTCTCACTGGTCTCCCTGCTTCCCTCTGCTCTTTTCCCCAGCAGTCAGTCAGTAACCTTTTAAAAATGTAAATCGGATAAATTTACTTCTCTCTTCTAACCTTGCTAATAAATCTCCATGTCAGTCAAAATGAGAGTCTAAGCCTTACTAATTGCTTACAAAGCTCTACATGATCTGTTCTTCCACCTTTCTCTCATCACCCTCCAGACTTCTGTTCCTACCCACCACCCTGCCCCCACTGTGCTCCAGAAATTCAGGCTTCTCTGCTTATCCAAAACACACATTGCATTTCCCCATTTGAAAGGTTTTGTGCTGGTCTTTCTTGCTGCCATTATCCCTCCTCCCTTTCCTCTCCCTCCACCTACTCTGCAAATACTTTTTTACCCAAATCTCATTTTCTTAATTAGGCCTATCCCTGAAACTCTATTACAACCTATTACTCTCTCCTCACTAACATTCTTAACCCCTCATGTAACTTATGTATAATGTCTAACAGGTAGATAAATGTTCAATACACATTTTTAAAACTCTTTACCCATTTAGGGAAAAAAAAATTGCAGCTCCTGCTGTGTTCATTTAATTTTACATAAACATGCTCTTTGAGGCTGAAGCAAATCTGATTGGTTTTCAATATGAAAATAAAATATAAAAACTGGTCTTGGAGTTATTTCTAAACAGAACTTGCCTGAATCCTAACTGGAATTGCAAAGAGAGAGAGAGGGAGAGAATTACTATATTTTGCAATTATATTTTGTAGCTATATCTCTCTCTCTCTTTCTCTTCTCTCTCTCTCTCTCTCTCTCTCTCTCTCTCTCTCTCTCTCTCTCTATCTTGGGGCTAATGCTGCAGCTGCAAGCACCACTGGTGAGTATCTCTGGGTTAAATGGGCAAAGGGTTGATGAAAGAATTTAAATCCTTTAAAAGTTTTCCCAAGTGCATTAGAGCAAAATTATGTTTTATTGTGCTTACAAAACATCTGCCTATGTTTCCAACCTCAACACATCCTCTATTCTCCTAACTTAATTGTTACAGTCATGCTACCTTTCAGATCCTTGAACATTTCACATTCCTTCTCACCTCAGGGTCTTTGTAGCTGTTATTTCTATTTCATGATAAATATTTCCTTGACCTATTTCTTAGTATATTCTCCATTTTTCTGGCCTCGGCTTAAATGTCACATGTCACATTTAGGTCGTTTTTCCAATCTTAAACTTAAATTCCAACATTATCCTACATCATAATATTATATGCTGCATTCCTTGTTTTTTCTTGTATATTGTCTATCCTCTCTAATAAAATGTAAATTCAATAATATCAAGATTTTGTCTGCTTGTTCAAAGATGCAGCCCCCACACCAAAATGCTGTTTCTGACAAACCATATACCCTCAGTAAGCGCTGGACTTTAGGTTAAAACAAAACACAGCAGAACATGACGTGTAACTTAATACACCAGTCTGAAGGCAGTGTAGAATAGAATTTAAGAAGCTAGTCTGTTTTCAGACGATTTAGGTTTTATAAGAAAGTGAACATGCATCTAGGTTTCCTAGAACAGTCTCTGATTATGTTGGCCAAGCTCATTTGTCTGTTAAAAAACCATTTTCTTCTCAAAAGTGCCTGGGGGTGGAAGAAAAACAACCTTAGGATTTTTCCTCAGGTCAAGCATTACTTGTCCTGTGTTCTTCACCTGTAGAGATAAAAATTTTACTAAATTTCTCTAAATGCTGAGAGGATTAAACAAATATACATAGTATATGTGGAGATAACAAAATGTGTATGTCTGTGTACTCACAGTGCATACACACATACACTCTAGTGTGTGTGTGTGTATGTATGCATGTATGCTTGTGTGAACTCCTGTATACATGTATATGCCTGACAAACAACTCAGACCAATATTTTTCATCTCCTATTAATAAATTTTACCACTGAAAAATCTCCTCATCGTCCTATTTAATATATAGTTTCTAGAAATACAGAAATATATGTATTAAATACCAAATCTTCATCTGACAAGATGGATAAATTGGGGTTAACCATTCTCTTTATAAAGAGGTGAAAAATACTGTTCATTTACACTGGAAATTCAAAAATAAACTTTTTAATCACTATCTCTACTTGTTTGTGAGTGGAGATGCCAAGAAATAAACTACTAAAATACTCCCAATAATATTGTTAATTAGATGGACAAAGACATTTCTCTGAATATATGGTGCACATCAATAGAAAAAAAGGGTAAGTTAAAATAGACAAAAATTTATGTAAATGCCTATTGTAGGAAATATATTGGCTTTATACACATGATTTTATTTTATTTTTATTACTCCAAAATGTCTTTTCTATCAGAACTTTTGGCTTTTTCAATTCTTTTATAATTTATTTTTATTTTTTAACAAAGATTAAAAGATCTCTTTCGCTTATTATATTTATTTAAATCACATAATTAGAATTATTATCATCACACATCAAATATGATAGAAATAAAAGAATGTTACTATTCATTCAACAGAGAGGGCAATGAATGGAAAATTCTTAACATCTAAAATAGAACACAATTAATTTTAATAAGCTAAGGAGCAATAGAAAGGCAAAAAGTCAGGATATGTGGTAAGCAGCTGTGGGACCTAAAGGTCATCACTAAACATGATTCTCATTTACCCTTTTACTTTTAGTGTCAGGGTCTTGTTCTGGCAACATAAGCCCCTGAGATTTCTCAAGCCATCCTTCTGTATTGAGCTACCTTGCTCATTTAAAAGCCTTAGTGATTATGCTATGTTATGATATTCATGGAAAGGTCAATGAATTCATGAAAATACTTTTTTTTCACTTTTATGACATTCTGAACCTTTTCTCCTTTTACAATTTTCAACAAGTAACTGATCATCTGGGTAATTTTCCATAATAAATGAATATAAGCAGTCACTCTTTGTGATCATATCACCTTCCCCTGCCATGTACTGGATGTACAGAATGAGGATCTCTGAATTGTTTGATATGGTACATTTTCTTGTTTTAAATAACAACAGGAGCCTTAATAGGGAAAGAAGAAAGAGAGAAAGTATTTTTAACAAGACAAGCTAGAATTTAGAAGATGAAAAGGTTAAAAAAATTACCTTCAATTCTCGCACTAAGTGCTGACATAGTGACTGTTAATGTACTTCTAGAGTGCTTTTAAAAAGTGTTTTACACTGGCAATTGTCTCTCCGTGTGGTGTTCACAGGACAATAGCCAGGAAAAGCTGGGGAAGCTTCAGGTGATAGAGTAAGGAAACAAAAGTTTAACATAGGATGAAATGGAAAATCACAATACTGTGTAATTCCATTTCTGGCATATATCCAATTCTATAATAATAATGTTTATATTTTCTCATATTCCACATTCATACTGAAAGAAGAATTTCAATATTTTTCTCATGTGTGACTAGAGAAATGTCTTTCACTTTGAGGCAGGACATATTTTTACACATGGATCACATCAAACAGTGGAACCCTCCCAATTTGGCCAATATGTCAAAAAAATATCATTTGGCAAAGGTATTGGTGATTTTTGTGTTGGATATTAATTATAATTTAAAATATAATTTACAGGTAAAAGCAATTTTGATGGCTTGACCTATAATTTGATTGCTGGTTTTGGCTTTCTCTTTTACTATGTAGATTCAAAAGCTAAATAGATTGTATTCTAACAAGCTTCCATATTATCTATGAACAAGATTTAGCTAAACATTTTGATGGCCAATAGTGATAGAGTACAAGACTATAGAAAAATTGGACAAATTTTTATCATTCAATCTGCAAATAATTACACAGTATAGCTTACCAACATGTTAACTCCACAACTTTACACACAGGTAATTATATCAGTTTATAACCTGAGTTCACACAATTTGAGTGCTCTAAAAATTACTCAAGCATGTTGAGTGATATAGTATGGATATTTCTCCCCCCAAATCTCATGTTGAAATGTGATCCCCAGTATTGGAGGTGGGGCCAAAACTAAGGTGGTTGGGTCATGGGGCAAATCTTTTATGAAGAGATTAATCTCCTCCAGGGATAGGGGAAAGAAAAAGTCCTCATTTTATTTGTTCCTGCCAGAGCTGGTTGTTAAAAAAAAAAAAAGCTTTGGCACCTCCAATCCCTGTCTGTTGAGTCCTCTTGCCATGTGATCTCTGCACAAATGGATTCCCCTTTGCTTTCCACTGTAAGTTGAAGCAGCCTGAAGTCCTCCCCAGATGTCCCATTCTCCAGTCAGCAGATTCGTGAGGCAAACGTCTTCATAAATTACTTGACCTCAGATACTGCTTTATAGTAATGCTAAATAAACCACGACAGAAAATTGACACTAGGAGTGGGGTGATAATATAAAGATACCTGAAATTGTGGAAGTGGCTTCGAACTGGATAGCAAGCAGAGGTAGGAAGAGCTTGGAAGGCTCGGAAGTCAGAAAAACGAGAAGTTTGAAACTTTTTAGAGACTGGAAGGGGTTGTGACCAAAATGCTGATAGAAATAAATGTTGACAGTAATGGCCATGCAAAGACTCAAATAAAGATGAGGAATTTGTTGGGAACTAGAGCAAAGGTCACTCTTGTTACACTGCAGCACAGAACTTGGGGACATTGTGTCCATGCCCTAAGGCTTTATTGAAGGCTGAAGTAAGAGTTATAACCTAGAGTGTTTGGTGGAAAAAATGTTCAAGCAGTAAGATGTTTGAGAAGTGTTCTGGTTATATTTAACACCTTACAATAAGATATGGGAAGAAAAGCATGACCTGAAGTTGCAATTTATACTTAAACAAAAGCAGAACATAAAGACTCGGATATTTGTAGTCTGGCCACTTGTTTGAGGAAAAATAAAGAGCATTTTCAGGTGAAGATTCCAAGGGCACTGCAGAGCAACCACCTGCTCTAGAGATCAGCAAAGATATAACAGAGTAAGGTGCTGGCACTCCAGGCAATGAGAAAAAGGCCCCAAGGCATTTTAGGCATCCTTGAGGCGAGGCCTCCTATCACAGGTCAAGAAGCCCAGAAGAACACAATGTTTCCAGGGAATGAGCCCTGAAGGCCACTTCCTTAGGCCACCTTGGAATGCTGCTCCCCAAATCCCAGCCTTTCTAGCTCCAGCCAATGCTCAAACAGCCTCGGGTACTCTCTGACCGCTGCCCTGGAAAGCATAAGGCATAGCCTTGGTGGCATCTCCTCAGCAGCTGCTACCTAGATTTCAGAGAAGGTACTAAAAAGCCTGGTCCTAAGCAGAAGCCTGTTACATGGGTGAAGCCACCACAGAGAGCTTCCACCATGAGACTGAGCTGGGTCCCTGCCTGAGTGCAGGGCTACTGTAGGACTGCACAGTTACAGAACCACTGACAGCATGTCATCTCAGCATGGACAAGCCAGACATTTGACTTCATCCGGTGAAGGCTGCCACATGGGCTGAACCCAGCAAAGCCCTGGTAGAGTTGCTGCTCAAGTCTTGGGGAGCCCATCCCTCACACTGGTTTGTCCAGGATGTGAAACATGGGATCATGGGACATTTTGGAGCTTTCAACTTTTATGTCTGCATTGCTAGGTTTGAGACTTTTCATTCGACTGATTTATCCGTGTTGGAATAGAAAGGTTTACCTAGTACCTGTACAACCAAGGTATCTTGGAAATATGTACCTTGTTTTTGATTTTGCAGGCTCATAGGTGGAAGGAACTTGCCTTAAGATGAGACTTTGGACCTTTGAGTTGGTGCTGGCAGAAGTTAAAACTTTCAGGGACTATTGGGATGAAATGATAGTATTTTTCAATGTGAGAAGGACAGACAATTTAGGGGGCCAGGGGCAGAATGCTATAGTTTGGATGCTTGTCCCTCCAAATCTCATGGTGAAATTTGACCCCAAACCCTAAAGGTGGAATGTAATGGAGAGGAGTCATGGGTGTGGATCCCTCATGAATAGATGAATACCCTTCCTGCCAGGGTGAAATCTTGCTTGGTGAGGTCCATGAGAGTGTTTTGTTAAAAAGAGTCTGGCACCTCCCCACTCTCTCTTTTTGCTTCCTCTATCACCCTGCATTCTCTGCACAACCGCTCACCTTCACCTTCCATTGTAAGAACTGTCCTACAAGACACAAATAAGCAACATGTCTACATATATGTTACTTTGTGCAATGTCAAATGAAAAATAAGCAGTTTTTGAATTTATTTAATAATGATGGCATGTGCGTCCTTTTAACATGAGGATGCTCTTAGATATTTAATTAATTAATTTAAAAATAACCACTGGTATAATCGGTTTAAGGAATACTGAATATTTTATTCGCTTTTTGTGAGCCTTTGGATTACACTTGGATAAAGGGAAAGTATAATGTTTAAGAATACATTGAAAATGATCTTATCTTTTCTGGATTCTAAAATAGAGGTATTTTAGAAGTCCTTCAGAACTAGACACATAGGTACATTAAACAAATGTAAAAGAAACTCAGAGAAAAATTTTTTAATTATCTACATTTTCAATTATTTCATTTCTTAGCTAATGACAAGGCTTGAATAACATATTATTACTATAACACCAAAAATGATTTCGGAAACAGAGACAATTAGCATTGAAAAAAATTCTGCATGATTTTCTGTATGACTTTTAACTAAAAATGATACAGAAATAGGTCAAATATAATGGGAGAGAAAGAAACATGAGAACTGTTTGATTTCTTCCAGGTCAACTTGTATTTCAAAGGGAGAATATCTTTAACTTACAATCACATGAAAGCTTTACCTCATAAGAAAGAAACCTTGAAGAGCGATAGCATAATTGTTCTACAAGGTAATAACACTTTCAAAATCACTAACTTGATATTCAAGATCTTCCTGAATGTATAATAAATATTAAATTTTATATCTGATACTCTATTTTATTTTGTCTTTTATATCTTTCAACACAAACATCAATATGAGCTAAAATTTACTACTTATGCAAAAATTTATAGCAAAGAAATAGAGAATATTAGTACTGGCAGTTTACCTAATGAGATACTGCTTCAAATGTGCAAGCTTGGCAAATGACTTGTAAAGTGTCATTGGAAATTAAAAGTAGCAACATTTCATGAAAAGTTGCAACAACCAGAGAGTGAAAATGTCTTTACACAAGTCAAATTCTAATCCTTTGCCTATTTGACAAAATAATATAAATACATAGTCCAAAAATAAGCACAAATTATACTATAACATCCGATTTTTTTTTCAAGAGAAAATTTGGGAGAACAATAAAATAGAATAATGTTTATGTTGGCTTATTTTTATAAAAAGGAAAAAATCCGGCTTTTATTTTATGCCATTCTAAGTCTATTTGGACAGTGAAACAAAAGTGATAGGTAGGCTTAGTTTTGATTCTCCAGTAAAAGTATGTAGGACTACTATAAAAATACAGAGTGGATTAGCATGAATTACTCTCTTCTGTTTGAGCTTTAAGTCAGTTTAATTATTTTATTTATATTCATCAGTTTATTTATTCTTCTTTACTTTATTTTATTTTTTTAGTTGGAGTCTCACTCTGTCGTCCAGACTGGAGTGCAGTGGCACACTCCCGGCCACCGTAGCCTCGACCTGCTGGGCTCTGGTGATCCTTCCGCCTCAGCCTTCCAAGGAGCTGGAATTACAGGCGAGCGCTACCATGCCCAGCTAATTTTTTTGATTTACTGTAGAGATGAGGTCTCGCCAAGTTGCCCAGGCGGGTCTCGAACCCGTGGGATCAGGCAATCCACTCACCTCAGCATCCCAAAGCTCGGGATTACAGGCTGAGCCACCAAGCCCGACCAGTTTATTCTTCTTTAAATAAAAGGGAGAATTTTTACTTAACCCCATTTTGACAATTACATATTGAGATTATTTAAAAGCTCTCAGTGATGAAAAATTACATTTTTATAATCATAAAGAAAATATGAATATCACTAAACTGAATATTTAAAAAGGCTAAGAGTAACTCCTTTGAGTATTACACCTTTATTTGTCTGATGTAAATTGTCATACACTAAACTACACCTCCATTTTGATAAGTTTATTTGCATAGATTTAAAAACATATAAAGAAGCCAACAGGTATGTGGCTATTACAAAGGATGACAGCTTAAGGAAATTTATGTCAAAGAATTGTGGGTATTTTGTGCGGGCTAAAATAATGAAATTATTTCTATTCACTTAATGCAATAGGTAAATTTTGAGGTTTATTAAAATAAATAGTAGGGTAAATGTGAATTCACAGATTTAGTTTAGGATATGAGCACAATAAATGGAAAGCTTAATTTAAAAGTACAATACAAGATTTTAGAAATCATAAACCAAATATCAACATTTAACCAACCATATAAATAGTGTTTCTAAAATTTGAAGGCCTAGGACAACAATGGTTGTTTACAATACATTTATATATCACATTCTTTTCACCTGTCTCAACTCTCATTTCTTTAGATACAAAGACCAAAGTTGTCTTTTTTTTTTTTTTTCTGGTCGTGACTGTAGAGTTTTTTGTTTTTTTTTTAGTGTTCAAGAATTTAGAAAGTTTTATTTAAGTTGTAATATATCATTAATATTCCTTGTCAGAATTTCATTTCCTGAAGAAATTTTATGTATTCCTTCAAATATAACAGGATTTCTGCTTATTCAACCATTTGGCAATTGTTCCAGTAGCTTTTGGGGTTTTGCAGACCTGTAAATGACTACTGAAACTGGAGACTTGAATTGATCTGCTCACTAAAAATTTTACAATTTTTTCACGAATGTAAAGTTTAAAAAGTTTAATATCATAGTATTTTTCTTTGTCCTTTCAGTTTTGTATGATTATTTAGTATTACAAATATGTATCTTATTAATTTTGTAATTTTTGAAAAGTATGTAAATACATACTTATAAAACTTTAAGTAATACAGAAGTGTATTATATAATAGGTGAATGTTATTTCTAATTTATTCCTTCATTCTCTGACTCTTACTATTGTGCCTTTCCTCAGAGGTAATCTAGAACTTTTCACATGTATTTTCCTCTTCATAAATTGTGATTAAGTAACCCAAGTTAATTTTATTATATATATAGAATATATATAAATATATATAATCTTTTGCCTATCACCCACCAATTATGGGCTTCACAGCAATTTGGGTGGATTTAGAATCTGTCATACTAAGATATCTATCACGAAAAGAAAGAACAGAGTAATATATGTTCTCACTCTTAAGTGGACCCCGAACATCTAGCATAATACTACAAGAAGGGGATTGGCAGTAGTGGGACATGGCTGGTGGTGGGGGTGCACATAACATCAATAAGGGTGCCTGATCCTAATTCCAGATGAAGTGAGGTCCAATGGGAGGCCCAAACTTCACCTGCACATAAACCACTCATGTACCCAATTCTGACTTATACTCCACATCTTTAAACTAACAAAGAAAATGATAAACTAGTGTGTATGATTTCATACATATTCCATGTTTATAAAAAAAATTGTGTATGCATTTTGTACATAATTGCTTTCACAAAATATGAGATTAAACTCCAAAAAATACTATTTAAGTCAATGTTTCTCATTCAAAATGTACATTGTACACAAACTTTTAGGCAAGGTTCTAAGGCAGAGGTTCCCAACTGCCTGGCTGTGGATTGGTCCATGGGTTGTTAGAAACCGGGCCACACAGCTGAAGGAGAGTAGTGAGCAGGACTCCGTCTTCTGTTAAGTCAGTGGTGGCAGTAGATTCTCACAGGAGTCGACTCCAATTGTGAACTGCAAATATGAAGGATCTAGATTGCACTCTCCCTATGGGGATCTAATGCCTGATGATGATCCTCCCAAACTCCTCATCTGTTAAAAAACTGTCTTCTCTAAATTGGTCTCTGATGCCACTATGGTTGGGGACTGCTGCTCTAAGGCACTCATTTAGACAACCATAGAATATACCTTAGTGAGACTATATTATGCTTTATCTACTCATTCCTCTACCACAATATTGATATTGCTTTCAACTTTTTTTTTTTTTTTTGAGACAGAATCTCACTCTGTCTCCCAGGCTGGAGTGCAGTGGCATGCTCACAGCCACCCCAGTGTTGACCTGCTGGGCTCCGGGGTTGCACTGTACAGTGGCAAAGGAGTATGGGCTTTAAGTGTACTCACCACTCCCACCTGTGCATATTGGATGTGATAGGTCATTTTCATGCTTTTACTCCTCCCCACTCTCCTCTTTCTGAGTCTACAGTGTTCATTATATCATTCTGTATGCCACTGCAGATCCTTAGTTTAGCTCCTATTTATATATGAGAACATGCAATGCTTGACTTTCTGTTCTTGTTTTAGTTCACTTAGTACAATGATCTCCAGTTCCAGTCAAGTTCCTGCAAAAGACATGTTTCATTCTTTTGGGGGCTTAATAGTATTCCATGGTATATGTATATCACGTTTTAATTATCCACTGATCAGTTGGTGAACATTTAGATTGATTCCATATCTTTGTAATTAAATATTGTGCTGCAATAAATGTACAAGAGCAGATGTCTTTTTTTGTATAATGACCTTTGTTCCTTTGAGGAGATGCCTAGTAGTGGGATTGCTGTATCAAATGGTAGATTTAGTAATTTCGGAAATCTTCATAGTGATTTCTGTAGAGGTTGCACTAGTTTGTACTCTCACCAGCAGTGCATCAGTGTTCTCTTTTCACCACATCCACATCAGCATCTATTGTTTTTTGATTTTTTAATAGTGGACTTTCTGACTGGGGTAAAGTGATCTCCCTGTGGTTTTAATTTGCATTTCCCTGATGATCAGTGATGTTGAGCATTTGCTCACCTGTTGTTTGTCATTTGTATATCTTCTTTTGAGAGATGTCCATTCATATCACTTGCCCACTTTTTAATGGGGCTATTTGCTTTTTTATTGCTAATTTGTTTTGATCTTTATGGATTCTAGTTATTAATCTTTTCAAATGTATAGGTTGCAAATATCTTCTTTCATTCTGTAGGTTGCCTGCTTACTTTGTTGATGATTTCTTTTGAGTGCAGAAGCTTTTTAGTTAATAATTCTCACTCATTTATATATGCTTTTGTTCCATTTGCTTTTGGCATTTTAGTCATACAATCTTTGCTCAGGCCCATGTCCAGAAGGGTTTTTTTCTAGTGTTTCTTTTAGTATTTTTATGGTTTCAGGTTTGAAATTTAAAATTTTAATCCATCCTGAGTTAATTTTTTTCTATGTTGTGATATAGGACTCAAGTTTAGATATTCAAATCTCTGACAAGGGATATTTTCCTTACTTATTCCCTCAAATAGATTTTCCAAACCTGCTGCTTTCTCTTCTTTCTCAAGGACACCTATGATTGTTAGTTTTGGATGTTTTACATAATCCCACATTTCTTGAAATCCCACTTTGCTCCATTCTCTTGATTTTTTTTTCTTTATTGTTGTCTGATTGGGTTACAAACCTTGTCTTTAAGTTTTGAGATCCTTTCTTCTAATTGTTCTAATCTACTGTTAACATTTTCCATTGTATTTTGTGCTTCCCTAAATGCGTCTTTCACTTCCACTTCTATTTTTGTTTTTTTTAATTTTAAAACCCTACATCTTTAAAATAAAAAAATTAAAGGTTTTAAAAATAAAATAAATACATTTTATTTTCAGTGTCTATCTCTTTGGATACTTTTTCATTCATGTCCTGAATAGTTTTTCTTTTATTTTGGTTTGCAAGTATTTCCTGGATCTCATTGAATAAATTTTATAATCAACCTTTTAAACTCTATCTCTGGAATTTCAGAAATTTCATTTTCATTAGGG
Organism: Cephalopachus bancanus; assembly: GCA_027257055.1. Classification (NCBI taxonomy): domain Eukaryota; kingdom Metazoa; phylum Chordata; class Mammalia; order Primates; family Tarsiidae; genus Cephalopachus; species Cephalopachus bancanus. Next base: position 3,123,532 of record JAPVLO010000173.1, on the reverse strand, counting down.
TCTATTGTTGAATGGTCAGTATTGTCTTTGTGGGGTGTTTAAGAACTTTATTTATTTTTCTATTTCTTTCTATTTTTTATTTATTTTCTAGTTCTTTCTTATTTGGTTGACTATTTCTTCTTGAGGTTGGCAGGGAGCTGAGGTAGGCACTGTAGGGTTTCCTTTTTATACTTTTCCTTTTCAGTTGCTAAATGTGGCAGTGCTGCTGTATACCTGCACTGACTTACCATGCCCTGAGTGACTGGGGCCATTTGGATAGTGGTATTAGCTGGGTCAGGAACTTGACTCTCCCAAAATCTGAGGTATAAGCTAAAAGAGGATATGCCAGTTGACCTCTAGCCAGGAGTTGGCACATGTGGGAGAAAGCCAACTGTGATAGTGGTTGTGGGCTTCCTGCATGGCCTGTGTTGCTCCAAGGAATTGCCTAGCTGACTTAGGCAATAGACAGGACTGTGGGACTACTAAAGTTTCCTGTCTGTTTTTAACGTTAGAGAAGGATGTGGGAGATATGCACTCAAACTACCTTCCTGTGGGCATGATCGATTATCCCAGTGGGGGTTGGGAAGGAGTTCTCATTGGCCAGGGTAACACTGCTGTGCAGACGATGCACAGAAGATGTTACATGGGGAGTGAAAGATTGCTATGGTAACAAGTTCTACCCTGCTCCTCCACCTAATTCTGTTTATGATGTATTTAAGTTTTCATTCTCTTTGTCTAAATAAATTTGAAATATTCTTGGTGCAAGTTTGTAAGAAAGAGTCAGATTCCATTGTGATGTTTCATTGCTGACAGCTGTCAGGCTTCACTTCTACCATTTTCCCTTATGCCCCACACCTAAAGGAGTCTATAAGAAAGTCTGAGCACTGCTTCCCTTGGCACAGACCTAGGTTTGCACATGGAGTTCCATCCAGGTACCCTGCGACCATGCTCCATCCTTCCTGCTTTACTCCAGCCCACACCTGAGTTTTTCTTTTGGGAAACATTTTACCTTTTATTACATGAATGATAAACTTTATTTCTTATTCATTGGTCCCTGTGTACCATTTATCCCCACATCTATAATTTCCTGGGGGTGGAGGGCAGCTTACCAGTGTCAGCAGGAATGCTTAGTGCACAAATAAATCAATATTCTTTCTAATAATCTATTGCACCCTAGGACAAGCCATTGTTTTCCTTTGGAATTCTGTAGACAATAGAGGTTGATGTACTCCAACATAAAAACTTAGCACCAAAGAATATCAGAAAATGCTAATAAATAGTAGTTTAAAAAAATTTTACATTAATCTGTTGAAGTCTATGTTCCCTTCATAGTTTAGTTTTTAAGTCTTCAAGCAACCATTAAAAAATCATTTGCTCTTATTGCAACAATGAGAATATACTTTTTGACATTTTATTGTCAAATCTATATATTTTAACTTATTTAATACAAATAGTTCAGTAGGTATTGTTTCTAGTACCATTTTACAGATAAGTATATTGAGGCATCAGAGGTGATTAGTTATTAAAGACAGACATAGAATTTTAGTCCAAACAATCTAAAATCTATGTTATTAACCAAAACTGAATAAGAATAAAAAGAAAGGAATCTCATATTTGTCATTAATATGTATCATTTTCTCACCAACATTTAGTAGATTCTCAAAAAATATTCTCAATCTGCATGATAGCTAGTATGTACATTGCTGAAAGTCAATGTACCCCTTGAAACAAAACTACAGAAAAATGAAAGTCAACATTTAAAGAAATGAGTAAGCAACAAAAAGAGAGACAAACATTTCATATAACTCAATTTCTCCTATATCTTAATAAGAATTTCCTGTGTGTTGCAAATGCATCCATTTGCTTCATTCATTTTGAGACACTAAATCACACAACCAAATTACAATAAATGTATCATGGCCAAATATAAGTGATCAAAATTTAGAAAGATATGTTTTTATTCTCTTTCTAGGTATCTATGATTACATTTCCTGAATTTTTAAAAATAATATTTTTTAGCTGTCAAAAATTTAACTAAAATTTTAGTAAGTCCCTATTTTTCAGAATTAAAAAAAAGTAAACTATTTCTGTGTTATTTAACCTCCAATAACTTCTGCAAGACTTGATTTTCAGTTAATGTCCTTTCATCTCTATAAATAATGACAATATTTGGTAGTTTCATTTATCAAAGACAAATTCTTGACCACAAATTTTAGAAATGTCAAGTGGCAAGTGGCATGTAGTTTTAATGATGAATGGAATAATTTCTCCATGACTACAAATTGAAATAAAAACTGATAGAATAGTAAAGCACTAGGCTTTAAATATATTTGAGGGATCAGTTTATAGATAATAAAGTTGAAGTCAAATAATTTAAGTGGTGAATGTTAAATCACACAGATGGTAATTGTCAGAGTCAGTACTACAACAGCAGTCTGCAGACTAGTTATTAAGACAGCAATCCAATATTGATGGAACACAGGGTAAGTGTCAGGGTCTGAGCTCACAATTGGGGGTATGACATGATGAGACAATCTATCTTCCTCTGCACTACACAATGTTTTTGGCAAATCCAGGTAATTCACTGTAGAAATAATTATCAGTTAAATTGACTCTTTATCCTGTGAAGACAATGTAACACAACGACCAGCTTAGAAGAGTAGTAATAAGATATTTTGCAGTCCACAGACCTATGTTTTGTTTCTTTTTTTTTTTGTTTAAAAGAGGTTGATCCTGTACTGATTTTGTGCTAATGAACCTCTGGAACCACTTGAAAGATTATAACCAGTAAGTTGCTAATTTAGTGCAGCTCAGGAAGAGAAAAGATGTCTAGTTGCATTCTACATTGTTCCCCATCTCCAATTCTGCATTTTTGTTCCTCTACCAGGTTGAGTAAAGTCTCATTGTATCTATTGCCTGGGTTTCTAAGGGTAGGAGCAAACTATCTCTAGTTTCATTTGAAAAAAAAATGCTGAAATTTCAGTCAGTTTCAAGTAATTGTGCACAACTGTTCATATGTAATTTTCATTATAAGTATTATTTAATTAGGAAAATGCTTTCAAACATGGAAAATCAATAGGAGTTAATAATCTTTTGCTAATTGATGGAGAGATTTGCAAGGCAAATTGCCTTAGTAGTCTTTATATTTGTAGTTGGGAACATTTAATATAAACAGACAGTTGATAATTTTTCATTTATCTCTCTACAGGTAAAATTGAATTAAAATTGGTTTTTATATGTGGAAGTGATGAGGTGTGGTGGAAAAATAACATGTAAAAACCCAGGACATCTGGGTATCAGACTCTGCTCCATTTTTATGTTCTCTCTCCTATAAAAACAAAAGTCTTTTGACACATATATAACTCTTATTTTAAGTTCCTTCTTTCAATCTTCTATGAAAAAATAGTTTTTGTGTTAGGGTGCTTGTTCTCACTTATAAGTGGAGCTAAACACTGGCACACATGGACATTAAGACGGAAACAACAGACACTGGAGACTTTTTAAAAGGGGAAGTAGAGAGAGGGACAAAAGGTTGAAAATCTACCCAGTAGGTACCATACACATCACTTGGATGATGGACTTAATAGTAGCCTAAGCCAGGCTCGGTGGCTCAGCCTGTAATCCCGCGCCTTGGGAGGCTGAGGTGGGTTTATTGCCTGAGCCCATGGGTTCGAGACCCTCCTGGGCAACTTGGCGAGACCTCATCTCTACAATAAATAAAAAAAAATCAGCCGGGCATGGTAGCGCGCGCCTGTAGTTCCAGGTACTTCGAAGGCTGAGGCGGCAGGATCGCCAGCGCCCAGCAGGTCGAGGCTGCGGTGGCCGGGAGCGGCCACTGCCCTCCAGTCTGGGCGACAGAGTGAGACTCCAACTCAAAAAAAAAAAAAAAAATGTAGCCTAAATCTCACCATTATGCAATACACTCACAAAGCAAACATTCACATGTACCCCTTGAATCCAAAAAAAAAAAAAAAAAAGGAAAGAAAGAAATTAAAATAAAATAGTAGCCATCCTCACTTTCCAAAACATCTATTTATCATGTGCACTTAAGTGTTAAATTATGCAATGTCAAATTCTTCAAAATTAAGATGTGAATTGATTTTGCATGACTACCAATGAGAGGGGCAGAAGTTCTTTCTACTTTGTCTTTTAGTCGTAGCAGAACAGATAGGTGAAGCTATACATAAACAAATATTTGGCACTTAACTGCAAGTTGGGTTTAACTTTTCTTGACATGATTTAGTTGCCAGTAACCTAGCACTAGGGATCAGTTTCTTGGAAGAACATTTTTCCACAGACAAGGGGGGTGTGCAGTCACACCTCATTGCTAGTGTTAAACTGTATTTGCATCCTCGCCCCTAGCATTAGCATCACTGCCTCAGCTCCACCTCATGTCATCAGGCATTAGGTTCTCACAAGGAGTGACACCTAGATTCCTTTTGTTCACAGTTCACAATAGGATGCACGCTTCCATGAGAATCTAACACCTCTGATCTGACAGAAGGTGGAACTCAGGTGGTAATGCACATGATGGGGAGTGGCTGTAAATACAGATGATACTTCTTTTGCTCACTGGCTGCTCACCTCCTGTGTGAGCAGCCGGATTCCAACAGTCCACAGACTGATACCGGTCCATGGTCCAGAAACTGAGGACCTACACCAATCCCCCAAAGTACTGTAAGTTATGGGAGGAATATAGAATATGAAGAAGCAGTAAATTATTACTGTTCTTTCCTCATTTATAGGTTAGGAATTATGAAATAAGGATTACAAACGTGCAAAATTCATCTTAAAATTTTTAATATAAAAGTCAAGTGGATTATAAGCAATGTCTGTTATATAACTATTATATTTGTTAAATTATATGTAGGGAATTGTCTCTAATAGTAATCTTAATCTTCATGTTATTTATTTATTTATTTTACTTTTTGAGTTGGAGTCTCACTGTGTCGCCCAGACTGGAGTGCAGTGGCCGCTCCCGGCCACCGCAGCCTCGACCTGCTGGGCTCCGGCGATCCTTCCGCCTCAGCCTTCCGAGTAGCCGGAATTACAGGCATGTGCCACCACGCCCGGCTGATTTTTTTTGATTTATTGTAGAGATGAGGTCTCGCTGCCCAGGCGGGTCTCAAACCCGCGGGCTCAGGCAATCCACTCACCTCAGTCTCCCAAAGGCGCGGGATTACAGGCTGAGCCACCGAGCCCAGCTTCTTCATGATATTTAAAGAGACAATTAAGATTTCACTCATCTTCTCTTTTAGCAAAATCATACAATTTCTTATTATGTTCATGTTCATTCTTTCTAAATTTATGTAACAAAAGATTGAAATATGAAACATTATCATCACATTGCTTAAAAGCCATTAGTGGGTTGATATATGTACACACATATACACACACACATACGACTATAAGCCTATTGAACCAAATGAGCTGAGATTTAATAAATGATGACTTGAACAATTTGGGTGTTTGCTTAGGTTATTGGTACGATTAGATTTTCAGGCAGTAAGACATGAAGTAGAAAGAATAAGAAATTTCAGCAGAAACAGGAATTTAGGGAAAAGGTTTTATTTCTCAGCATTTCTTGGTTGAAATGAAAACACACACAAAAATCCCCAAAACTGATTACTAAGTTTTACAGAGTGCATGCTTTGGAAAGTATATGGAATTTTCAAGATCATAAAAAGAACGTGAAAGAACAGATACATAAGGAAATGCAAATTCTAGAGTTACTCACAATTCTGACAATATTGAGGGCAGCAATCATACAGAAATTCTAAATTAAGCAGGGGAAGGTAAAAGTTGAATGAACTGGATTACTGGTTTCAGCTAAAAAATGTTAACAGGTTGAAATGTATCACTTCCATACTCATAAGAAAGAACTGCTGGACAAACTGAACAAAATGACATATTTATACCCATTTGAAAACTAAGTTTCAAGAAAAATGTCCATTCTGAAATCTAGAGAGGCAGGTTCATCTGAAAAGATGCAGCCATGGTCAACTTACCTGGAGCAGAAGTCACTGGGCCCATCAACAGGTAGAAACATATACAAGGTAAAGGATAAGGCTAGAAACTGAGTTTATACTAACATATGATTGAGAAACTCCTTGGAGGTTGCAATCTTAGTGGAGGCCAAAACTTTCATGTATTCTTCCTGAATCCCACCATATTTTATTTATTTATTATTTTTATTTATTTATTTATTTATTTATTTATTTATATTATAACGATGTGGGGTACAATTCAGGGTTAGGTATACAAACGTTGATTATGCAAGTACCCTTGTTGATGAGCTATGCCTCTCCCTCTCCTAGCAGTTTTCCTCATCTGGCAATCTCACCCCCTCCCCTGACAATTTTCTACTGCTGCCAATCGCTTTCTTACAGTATAATTGTTCAAAGTCTGCTTATGAGTGAGAACATATGGTACTCTGTTCTTTGTTTCTGTAATAGATCACTGAGTATGATCGACGACTCTAAATCCATCCAAGTTGCTGCAAAGTCCATGTCTTTGTCTTTCTTTATGGCTGTATAATATTCCATTGTGTATATGAACCACATTTTTTCCAGTCCAGCTTCGATGGGCAACATGGTTGGTTCCATGTTTTTGCTATTTGTCAATAGAGTTGCAACAAATATACCTGAGCAGATGTCTTTTTTTGTAGAATGATTTGAGTTCCTCCGAATATACTACCATATGGAAGGTCAATTTCTGGTTTTTTTTGGATACCACACTGTTTTTTGGTTTTTTTTTTTTTTGTCAGGTGGAGTCTCACTCTGTCGCCCAGACTGGAGTGCAGTGGCCGCTCCTGGCCACCGCAGCCTCGACCTGCTGGGCTCCGGCGATCCTTCTGCCTCAGCCTTCCGAGTAGCCGGAATTACAGGCATGCGCTACCACGCCCGGCTGATTTTTTGATTGATTGTAGAGATGAGGTCTTGCTGCCCAGGTGGGTCTCGAACCCACGAGCTCAGGCAATCCACTCACCTCAGCCTCCCAAAGGCGCGGGATTACAGGCTGAGCCACCGAGCCCGGCACCACACTGTTTTTAAAAGAGGTTGCACTAGTTTGCATTACCACCAACAATATAGAAGGATTCCTTTTTCTCCACATCCTTGCCAGCATCTGTTGTTTGTTTTATTAATGATGACCACTCTTACTGGGGTTAGATGGTATCTCAGTGAGGTTTTGATTTGCATTTCTCTGATGATGAGTGAGGGGCCGAGCACTTTTTCATGTGTCTGTTGGCTGCTCATATATCTTATTTTGAGAAGTGTTTATGTATGTCTTTTATCTACTTTTTAATGGGGCTGCTTGTTTTTTTTCTTTCGGCATGTTTGAGTACCTTGTAGGTCCTAGATGTTAGGCCTTTGTCAGATATACAGCTGGCAAATATTTTTTTTTCCCATTCTGTGGGCTGTCTCCCTGCTCTCTTAAAGGTTTCTTTTGCTTTGCAGAAGTTTGTTAGTTTGATGAAGTCCCACTTTTCTGTCTTCTTTCTTAACGCATGGGCATTCAGGATTCTGAATAGGAATTGATTGCCATTCCAATTTCCATATGTTTGTCTCCTGTATTTTCTAAGATTCTTATAGTTTGAGGTTTTACATTTAGGTCTTTGATCCATTTAGAGTTAATTTTTGTGTACAGTGATAGGTAGAGGTCCTATTTCAATCTTCGGCATGTGATATGCCAGTTTTCCCATCACCATTTATTGAATATGTTCTCCTCTCAACAGTGGTTGTCAAAAATGAATTGGTTATGAAATTGATGCTTTGCTTCCAGAATCTCTACCCTGTTCCATTGGTCTGTGTGCATTTTCTTGTACCAATACCAGATTCTTTTGATTATTAGAGCCTTATAGTAATGTTTGAAGTTTGAAAGTGTAAGACCTCCTGCTTTGTTTCTTTTGCTAAGGATTGTTTTGGCTATTCGTGGTTGTTTATGCTTCCATATGAATTTCTGTAATGTCATTTCCAGGTCTGAGAAGAATGATGTTGGTAATTTAATGGGTATTGTGTTGAATCTGATTGCCTTAGGTAGGATGGACATCTTAACAATGTTTATTCTTCCTACCCATGAGCATGGATTATTTTTCCATTTGTTTGTGTCTTCTTGGATTTCTTTGAGCAGTGTTTTGTAGTTCTCATTGTAAAGGTCTTTCACTTCTGTGGTTAAGAAGATGCCGAGGTATTTCACTTTTTGTGTGTGACTATTGTGAATGGGATTATGCTTTTAATTTGGGTCTCTGCCTGCTTGTTGTTGTTGTATAGGAATACAATGGTCTTTTGCACATTTATTTTGTACCCCGAGACTTTGCCAAAGTGCTTTATCAGTGCAAGCAGGTTTTTGACAGATTCTCTTGGATTTTTCAAGTTATAGGATCATATCATCAGCAAGAGGGATAACTTGACTTCCTCTTTTTCTATTTGGATAATGCTGATTTCCTTCTCGTGTCTAATTGACCAAGCTAGGACTTCCAACACAATGTTGAACAGAAGGGGTGAGAGTGGGCAGCCTTGTCTTGTTTTAGTTTTTAGGGGAAATGTTTCCAGTTTCTGTCCATTTAGCAATATGCTAGCTATGGGTTTATCGTAGATGGCACTTGCTGTTTTGAGGTATGTTCCTTCTGTACCTAGATGTTTGAGGGTTTTTATCAAGAAGGGGTGCTGGATTTTATCAAAAGTTTTTTCTGCATCTAATGATATAATCATGTGGTTCTTGGTTTAACATCTGTTGATGTATTTAATTACATTTATGGTCTTGTATGTTCCTGGTGATGAAGCCTAGTTGGTCATGGTAGATGATTTTTGAGATGTGTTTTTGGATTCAATTTGTTAGAATTTGGAGGATTTTTGCATCTATGTTCATGAGGGATATTGGCCTGCAGTTCTTTTTTTTTTTTTGGTAGGATCTTTACCCAGTTTGGGTATCAGTGTGATGTTAACTTCGAAAATGATTTGAGGGGAATTCTATCTTTCTCAATTGCCTGGAATACTTTCAATAAGATTGGTATCAGCTGCTCCTTGTATGTTTTGTAGAATTCTGCTGGAAAGCCATCCAGTCCAGGACTTTTTTTTGTTGGTAGTTTTCATATGGCAGAGTCAATTTCCTGGGTTTTTATTTGTTTATTTAGTGTCTCAATGTCTTCTTGTTTCAATCTGGGGAGGTTATGTGATGTCAGAAAGTCCTCCATTTAATTTAGGTTATCAAGTTTGTTTCCATATAGGTGTACATAGTAATAATCTTTTGTATTTCTTCAGGGTCAGTTGTGATTTGATTATTTGTATTTCTGATTGTGTTTATTTAGGCTTTTTCTCCCTTTTTCTTGCTTATTCTGGCTAGGGGTGCATCAATCTTGTTAAGTCTTTCAAAGAACCAGCTTTTCGTTTTGTTGATGTTTTCTATGATATTTTTGTTTTTCTTGTCCCATATTTAGGCTCTTATTTTAGTGATTTGGATTCTTCTGTTAAAGTTGGGGTTTTGGGGGTCTTCTCTTTCCAGCTCCCTTAGGTGATTTGTTAGGCTCTCCACTTGTGATCTTTCTATTTTATTCATGTGTGCTTGTAGAGATATAAATTCCTCTTTTAGAAGTGATTTCATTTCATGGCATCCCAGAGGTTTTGGTAAGATGTTTCTTCATTTTCATTTGTTTCCAGGAATCTTTTAATTTCTGCATTGATTTCAGTGTTGACCCAGTAGTTGATCAGCATCATGCTTTTTAGTGTCCATGTCTTTGTGGGATTTGGGGAAATGTTGTTAGTGTTGATATTTATTTGTATTCCACTGTGGTCTGAGAGTGTGCATGGCATGATTTCAACCTTATAGAATTTGTTCATGCTTGATTTATAGCCAAGGATGTGATTGATCTTGGATTATGTTCCATGTGTTGATGAGTAGAATGTATATTCTGTGGCTGTTGGGTGAAATAATCTGTAGGTATCTGTTAAGTCCATTTGGCTGAGTGTCAAGTTTAGGTTCTGGATCTCCTTGTTGATTTTTTGCCTCAATGATCCCTCCTAGGGCTGTTAGTGGGATATTCAAGTCCCCTGCTATAATAGTGTTAGAGTCAATATCTTTTTTTTAGTATACTTATTAGTTACTTTATAAATGCTGGAGCTCCTGTGTTGGGTGCATATATGTTTAGGATGGATATTTCTTGTTGATGGATTGATCCTTTTATCATTATGTAGTTTCCTTTTGCATCTTTTAAAATTTTTGATAGCTTAAATGTTGTTTTGTCTGATATTAAGATCATAACTCCTGCCTTCTTTTGTGATCTATGTGCCTAGAAATTCATTTTCCATCCTTTAACTTTGAGTCTTTGTGGGTCCCTTGTGGTGAGATGAGTTTCCTTGATGCAGCACATATTTGGGTCATGGGTTTCTTTTCCAGTTTGCCATTCTGTGTTTTTTCAGTGATGCATTTAGTCCATTCACATTCAGGCTGATTATTGTAATGTGATTGTTTATCACTGTCATGAGGTTCTTATGAAGTTTTTTGTTTGCTTGTTTTCTTTTGGCTTTGGGGTTAATGTATGTGTGTGCTTTCATGTTTCTTGTTGCACTGTATTCTCTGTTGATTCTGTGCTCTGCTGTTCTTATGGGGAGTGATCATTCTTTTTTTTCTTTCTTCTGTGCTTAATACCTTTTTAAGTGTCTCCTGTAGAGCTGGTCTGGAAGCTGAATAATATCTTAGGGATTGGATGTCTGGGAAAGATTTTAATTCTCCATCATGCATGAAGCTGAGTTTGGCTGGATAAAATATTCTTGGCTGAAATTGTTTATCTTTGAGGGCTTTGAATATAGGAATCCAGTTCCCTTTTGCTTGTAGTGTTTCTGCCAATAGGTCTGCTGCTATTCTGAATGGTTTTCCCCAGTAGATAGTCTGACCTTTCTCTCTTGCTGCCTTTAGGATTTTTTCTTTTGTGCCTATTTTGTGTAGGCAAATTACTATGTGTCTAGGGGTTGGTCTTCTCATTTGATGTCTTATGGCGGTTCTCTGTATCTCTTGTGCTTGGGTGGTCACATCTCTGGTGACATGAAGAAAGTTTTCTTGGATTACCTTCTGGAATACTTGCTCCAAGTTGTTCTCCATTTCCTTTTCATCTTCTGGGATACCAATCAGGTGCAGGTTCGGCCTCTTGACATAATCGCACATTCTTGTAGGCTTTGTTCTTTCTTTCTGAGTCTTATTTCTATGTGTTTTACAGATTAGGTTAATTCCATGCTCTGTTCTTCAAGTTCTGAGATTCTTTCTTCAGCTAGATTTATTCTGCTTTCCATGCTTGTTATCTTGTTATTTATTTCCTGGATGAAATTTTTTATTGCCAAAATCTCAGTTACATTTCCTTCAGTGTTTTTCCTTCAATTGTCTTTCTTGAGTCTTATTCACTCTCTCCATCCATTCCCTAATCCCTATTGTATTCTGGGGCCAGTTTTTAGACTTCCATTGTTTGGGCACCAAGGTCTGATTTTTCAGGAGTTTTGTCTTTGGTACACTTGAAATTGCCTGATGTCTTCCTCTGTTTTTTCCTCATGTGTGACAGATATCTTGTTTCTCTCTTTAGTTCTGTTTTTCAGTGTCAGTGGGAGAGGCTTTCCCTCCTGATGTTTGTTCAGTCCTCTGTTCTTCCCTGATCCAGGTTCTGGATTTGTTCTATTTTGAAATAGGGCAGTGAATGGGAAGCTTTGCTGTCTCTTGTGGTTTTTGAAATTTGAATAAAGTAGGGGGTGGGGCACTAGGGTTCAGGAACTACTTGCAAATTACAATGCTCACTTAATGTGGTATGCGTTCCCTGAGACCCATTCCCCGCCACGACTCTATAGGATGATGCAAAGCAGAAACCAATGCATAAAACAATTTAACACACACACAAACAGACATATACACACACCTCATAACAAACTGGAATAGCAACAGAGTGAAACAAAATAAACAACAATAACAACAAAACTAAGAAAACTAAACACACACACATGTCTAGCATAAAGTGAATAGAGAAGAGAAACAGAAAGACCAAAGGGGGGGAAAAAAAGGAATTCAGGTCAAACCCTCACATATATATTGAGACACACCTTAAACCATAAAAACTGAAAATGAAAAAAACCCCAGAAAAACAAAAGAGCAAAAACCAACAACAAAATTGAAAGATGAACACTGAGTCACTCACATATACATATGAACAGATAATGACAAATAAAAGAAGAAACAGAAAAAAAAATATATTGGGGAGCAGATCAAACCCTTACATACACATTAATGCACAAAAGAAAAATATTTTAAAAATAGATGAACTAGTAGACATTCAAAAAATTTTTTTAAATTGAAAAAAAAAAAAACCCTTTCCTCTTGTGGCAGGCTCTGTAATTGTTCCTCCAATCAGGTCTCTCCTGCTGTGCCCTCTTTCACTCTCTCCTCAGGGTATGAAAAAAGGAAGGAGGAGGGGCAGTGAGGGTGGGTGGGGCTGCAGCCCTCCCCTCCCACTCTCATATGATCAGGGAAATCTCCTCTGGTGAGCAGGTATGGGATTGTCTCTCCCCCAGGTATGTACTTGCAGTGGGTGAAGGGGTGGGGGACGGTGTGGTGCCCCAGTCAGGGTGGGGGTGGAGTGTTTGGAATTTAGCACTTGTTATGTCCCTCTGAAGTTTGTGTTTTCAGGATATTTCCTCTGGGTCATGATCAATCCCTGTGTAGTTGATTCACTAGTCACAGAGATGGAGTCTGTTGCTCCGTGGTGAGCAAATGGGAGCATTTTTTTGACCTGCCTTCAATATGGTGGTGGGGTGCCTCTCTCGTCCTCTTCCAAGGGACTTTGCCTCTGGACTCCCTCTGCAGCCCCTGCTGCCAGTGACCTGCCAGGTCTCAAGTGGTGAGGCAAAGCCAGGAGCCGGCAGTCTCTCTTCTGCTGCACCAGCGAGGGAGAGCCTGGGGCAATATTTTCTCCCTGCCACTTTTGTCCATTTTAAAATAAAAAAATAAGGGCGCTTAGTTTCTGTGACCTGGGAAGAGCCAGGGATGAAGCAGAGAAGCTGCAGCATCATCTGTTGCACCAGGGGCCTGGTCACTTGCTCATGAGCCCCCACTTAGACTCTCCCAGCATTTTCTTCCCAGGAAGAATTTGTTGATTAAAAAAAGAAAGAAAGAAAGAAAAGTTACAGAAAATGACCCTTGACTTCTGCGTCCTGGGAATTGCTAGGGTCCAAGCACAGCTGCTGTGGCACCAGTCACTGTACCAGGAGAGCCCTGGTCGCTAGCTCCCTAGACCTCCTTAGTCAACCACTCACATGCCCACTCGCTCACCAACACGTGTACAAAATTTTCGATTCACTCACTCACACACGGACTCGCTTAGTTTGACTGACTTGGCCGCCATCTTCCCCGGTTTCCAATCCACCATATTTTAATGGAAAAGAAAAGAAAACAAAATCCCTCATGGCTCTGGCAGGAGATGAAGAAAGCATAATCTTTGGGAAATATACCCAGTGGCTTCTCCATCAAACAATGTACTCTGCCCTTGAAAACACTTTGTAAGACACTTATTAAGCCTTGAGGAAATGTATTTCTTCTTCCCCAGCACCTTACATATGAAGCAAAACTCAACTGAGGTAATGGCTTTGAGGAAATAGACTTAGAGAGCTATAACCAAGGAACAAAGTAGGGCTTGGAGGAGGCTGCTCCACCACTGAAGAAACGGTGAAAATTATAGCCAAAAAAAGATCAGTGAACCTGAAAGATAGAGCAAGAATCTTCTCATTCTGAAATGGAAAGAGAAAAGAAGCTTGAAAAATGAAAGAAAAACGAAGAATAGAATATCCAAGAACTGTAGGTCAAATACAAAAAGGGTAACATACACATATTCAAAATGCCAGAAGGAGAAGAAAGAAAAAAGACAAGAATAAATAATTTAAATAATAATGGCTGAAAACTTTCCAGAATAATGACATATGCAGAAACATAGATCCAGGAAGTTCAGAAAACATCAATCAGAATAAGTACCTAAATACTACCCCCAAGCCTCAAAACAAATAACTTATTTATATTATATTCAAGTTACAATAAATCAAAGAAGAAAAAAATCTTTTAAAAGTCAGAGTTAAAAACACCTACAATGGAATAAGGAGGTAAATTGTAGCAAACTTTTTGTTGGAAACCATGTAAGCAAAAAATAAAGCAAAATGTTTAAAGTGTTGAAACCAAAAAAAAATGAAAAATACCAAATATCAACATAGTATTCTACATGCAAAAAAAGTTTCCTTCAGCATGAGGAAATAAAACATTCTTAAAAAAACAAAACAAAGATAATTCATCATCAGCAAATATATCATAAAAGAAATGCTAAAAGTAGTTCTTTAGGCAGAAAAAAATGCTATAGTTTAGAAGCTTTTATCTACATAAAAAATGAAAAATGTTTGAATGGGATAAACGGTGGTAAAATAAAATATTATTTTCTTATTCTTAATTAATCTAAAGAATAGGTGTTTGTTCAAAGTAACAACAGTAACAATGCATTGGGTGAATATAACTGATAAGTGAAATTATAGACAATATTGGCAGGGATGAAAGAAAACAACTGGGGATATCCTATTATTTGAAGGTGAATTTTGATGAGTTAAAATGTGTGTTATAAGTTCTAGGTATGAGTTCTATTTTTTTAAAGTGTAAGTGAGAACATAGAAAATGGAATATTTTTTTTAATGTGGGTACAATTTAAGGCTAGGTATACAAATGTTCATTATGCAGGTATCCTTGTTGATGAGGCATGCCCCCCCTACAAGCAGATTCTCACTATTATCAATCCTGCCTCCCTCTCCCCTCCCCAGCAGTTTCCCGCTACTGCCAATCCTTTTCTTATAGTGTTACGAGAATTGTTCAAGGTCTGCTTATGAGTGAGAACATGTGATATTCAGTTCTTTGATTCTGTGATAGGTCACTCAGCATTATAGATATTAAGGCCATCTAAGTTGCTGTGGAGTTCATAATTTTGTCCTTTGTGGCTGCATAATATTCCCTCTTGTATATGTACCACATTTTTTTTATCCATCCTCTTTAAATGGGCAGCATGGTCACTCTATGTTTTTGCTATTGTGAACAATATTGCAATAAACATACGTGTGCAGGTATCTTTTTCACAGAGTGATTTGAGTTCTTCCTGGTATATTCTCTTTAGGGAGATTGTGGGGCTTTATGGAAGGTTGATCTTTAGGTATTTTAGGAATCATCAAACTGTTTTCCACAGAGGTTGTATTAGTTTACACTCCTTCCAGTGTAGAAATGTTCCCTTCTCCCACATCCTCTACAGCATCAGTTGTTTTTTGAGTTATTGATGATGGCCATCCTGGCTGGAGTTAGGTGGTTTCTCAGTGTAGTTTCAATTTGCATTTCTTTGATGACTAGTAAGGCTTAGCATTTTTAAAAAATGGAATCTTATGAAATGTTTAATTAAACAAGATAGGGCAGAAAAAACAGGCAAAAGGTAATCAAAAAATTGAAGAGGGAAACAATTACAAACATGATACATATTAATTCAACAATATCAACAGTTACTTTAGATGTGAATTATCCAAATATACCAATTAAAAGACCTAGATTGTCAAAATGGTTTAAAAGTATACAAAAAATCAAGACCTATATATGTTGGCTACAAGAAACCTCATTAAAAGCAAAACAAAACACTATGATAGGTTCAAAGTAAGGGGTTGATTTGCATTTCTCTGATGATTAGTGAGGCTGAACATTTTCTCATGTGTCTGTTGGCAGCTGCTTGTCTATCTTCTTTTGAGATGTGTCTATTCGTGTCTTTTGTCCATTTTTTAATGTGACTGATTTTTTTTTTTTTTTCCTTTTGGCATGTTTGAGTTCCTTGTGGATCCTGGATGTTAGGCCTTTGTCAGAGATACAGTTGGTAAAATTTTTTTCTCATTCTATTTGCTGTCTCTCTGCTCTCTTGCCGGTTTCTTGCAGAAACTTTTCAGTTTAATGATGCCCCACTTGCTATCTTATCTCTTATGGCATGGGTATCTGGGGTTTAGGTCAGAAATTGGTTGCCTATTACAATTTCCATATGGGTGTCTCCAGCATTTTCTAAGATTCTCTTATAATTTGAGGTTTTACATTTAGGTCTTTGATTCACTTAGAGTTGATTTTTATGTATGGTGAAAGGTAGGGGTTTTGTTTCATTCTTCTCCATGTGGTCAGCCATTTCCCCAGCACCATTTACTTACTATGTTCTCCTCTCCTCCGTGGATGTTGGTGGAGGTGTTAACATGAGTTGTTAACATGAGAAATTGAGGTTTTTCTTCCGGAATCTGTATTCTGTTCCATTGGTCTATATGCCTGTCCTTGTACCAACACCAGGCTGTTTTGATTATTGTAGCCTTATAATAAAGTTTATATGAAATAAACTATAATAAAGTCTGGGAGTGTGATACTTCCCACTTTGTTTCCCTTGCTGAGGATTGTTTTGGTTATTCGTGGTTGTTTTTCTTTCCATATGAATTTCTGTATTGTTGTTTCCAGGTCTGATAAAAATGATGACGGTAATTTAAAGAGTATTGTGTTGTCAAAACCACCATGAGAAACCACCTAATTCCAGTAAGAATGGCGATCATTAATTAAAAAAAAAAAAACACAATAGATGCTGGAGAAGATGTAGAGAAAAGGGAACACTTCTACACTGTTGGTAGGAGTACTAACTAATTCAACCTCTATGGAAAACAATGTGGTAATTTCTAAAAGAATTAGAATTGAGCTTCCATATGATCCAGCAATCCCCCTTCTGGGGATATACCCGAAGGAACTCAAATCATTCCACAAAAAAGATACCTGCATACACATGTTCATTGCAGCACTTTCACAGTAGCAAAATCATGGAACCAACCATGCTGCCCATTGAAAGTAGACTGATAAAAAAGTGGCACATATACATGATGGATTATTACATAAAAGGACAAAATTATGGGCTTTGCAGCAACTTGGATGGATTTGGAGTCTATAATACTCAGTAGTCTATCACAGAAACAAAGAACTGAGAACCACATGTTCTCACTCTTAACTGGACCCTGAACACCTATCATAATAGTACATAAAAAGGATTGGTAGTAGTGGGATGCTGCGGGGGTTAGGGTACATCACGTCACTAAAGGTGCATGATCCTAATCCAGGTGAAGTGAGGTCCAATGGGAGACCCAAAACTTGTAACCCACAACTTTAAAATAAAATAAAATAAAGCAAAAATTTTAAAAAGGTGTGGAGAAAAATATGCCGTGCTAACACTAATAGAAAGAAGGCTGCAGTAACTAATGATTTCTAACAAAGCAAATTTCCAAAACAGGGAACTCATCAAGGCTAAAGAGGCCCACAATCATAAAAAAAAATCAGTTTTACAGGAAGACATAATGATACTTAATATGTACACCTAGAGTCAAAATACATGAGGACAAAATTAACAGGCTGAAATTGAAAATAGACAAATCCATTATTATACTTGGAGACTCTAAGATTCCCTGTTAGTAATTTGTGGAGTAGGCAGGGACAACATAATCAGTGAGGGTGTAGATGACCTGAACAGAACATCAATAAACTTGATTTAACTGTTAATTATACAATACCTCAACAAAACATAAAAGAAATAAACATTTTCTTCACACTCAAATGGAGAAAACCAAGATAAACCACTCTGGTTCATAAGATTCACCTGGACACATTTAAAATAATAGTAATCACATAAGGATTGTTCTCAGATTGCAATGAAGCTACATTAGAAATAAATAATAGAAAGGATATTTGGAAATCAAGTGAAAATCTCAAGAGAAATTTAATAATTTTGAAATAAAAAAATTAAAATGTAACTTAATAAAATCAATGAGTTGCAACAAAAGCAGTGTTCAGAGGAAGAGTTATAATATTTAATATATACATTAGAAAAGAAGAAAGATCGAAAATCAATAATATAAGCTTCCACCTTCTGAAATTAGGGAAAGAAAAGCAATTCAAGTCTAAAATAAACAGAAGAAAATAAATAATAAGTAAAATTAAATCAATAAACTTGAAAACAACAGAGAACATCAATAAAATCAAATGATGGATTTCTGAAAAATATAAATTAAATTGTAAATCTCTATCCAGTTGTACCCAGAAAAAGTCAAAAAACACATGTTACCAATGTCAGAAATTAAAGAGGAGCTATTGTTACTGATTCTGTGGGCATTCAAATGTTAAGAAAGGAATACTATGCCCATTGATTTGATAACTTAGATAAAATGGGCCAACTCTTTGAAAAACACAAAGTACAAAAATTTACACAATTCTTTGTAGATAACTTGAATATTCCCAAATCTATTAAAAATTGAATCCATAATTTGAAACTTCCAAATAAACAAAGCACCAGGTCCAAAGCTTTTCATCTAGTTTTCACAGGCATCTAAGAAAGTATCTTTATAATCTTTTCCAGAAAATACAAACCATGGTAGTGCTTCATAACACATTCTATGTGGTCAGTGTTCTCTCAAAACCAAAATCAGAAAAATACAAGAAAAGAGAGCTACTGTCCAATATCTCTCATGAACATATGTAGCAATGTATGAAAGAATTATATAAAACCAATGTAGATTTATCAGGCAGGCCAGGTTGGTTAAGCATTCAAAAATCAATCAATGTAATCCATTATATCAACATCTGTAAAACTTGCAGCTAGTATCATACTTGTTGCAACACTAGAAGCTTTTTCCATAAGAACAAAAAAAGGACAAATATGTTCTTTTCATGATACCTATTTAATATTGTATTGCAAGAGCTAGCTAGTGAAATAAGATTTTTAAAAAGAAGGAAAATGCATACAAATTAGAAAATAAATAAGGTATTTTTGTTTAGGAGCTGATATAAATATCTTTGTAGAAAATTCAAAAAAACTCTACAAGAAAATCTTTGGAAGTGATAATTGAGTGTAGCAGTACTGCAGAATTTAAAGCCAATATAATAAAGTCAATTGCTTTCCTTTATACAAGCAATGAACTACTGGGATTTGTATTTTTTAAAAAATAGACCCTTTATAACAGCTCAAGAAATGAAAATACTTAGGTATAAATATAACAAAATATATACTGGTCAATTTGTAAAAATCTACAAAACAATGATGAACTAAATCAAAGACGGTCTAAATAAATGAAGACATAGTCCGTATTTATGGGTTGGAAGAATAAATATTCTTAAAACATAGGTTCTTCTCAACTTGATCTATAAATTTAACAGAATCTCAAACAAATCCTATCAACGTATTTTATAGATACTGATAGACTGATTTTAAAGTTGATATGTAAAGGGAAAAGACCTAGCATAACCAAAACAATACAGAAGCAGGACAAAAAAGAAATAGAGTACTCCCATTACCCCATTTTTATTTATTTATTTATTTATTTTTTTCTGAGTTGGAGACTCACTCTGTCGCCCAGACTGGAGTGCAGTGGCCGCTCCCGGCCACCGCAACCTCGACCTGCTGAGCTCCCGCAATCCTTCTGCCTCAGCCTTCCGAGTAGCCCGAATTACAGGCGCGCACTACCACGCCCGGCTGATTTTTTGATTTATTGAAGAGATGAGGTCTCGCTGCCCAGGCGGGTCTCGAACCCGCGGGCTCAGGCAATCCACTCACCTCAGCCTCCCAAAGGCGTGGGATTACAGGCTGAGCCACCGAGCCTGGCTACCCCATTTTTAACACTTATAAAATGAAACTAATTAAGACAGCGAGATATTGGCAAATAATACATACACGGATCAAAGGCACAAAACGAGGTTTCATACAAAAACCCACAAAATATAGTCAATAGATTTTTAGCAAAGCAAAAAGCCAATTACATAGAGAAATTGTACCTGGGAACATTGGATTCACTGAAAATGAATCATATATCTCAATGTAAAATACAAACTATAAAACTTCCACTAGAAAACATAGGAAGAAATCTAGGTGACAATGAGTGTTTAGAGAGAACACCAAAAGCATGACACATGAAAACAAACAACAAAAGTTATTTGACCCTCATTAAAAGTAAATCTTCTACTCTGTGAAAGACACTGTTAAAATAATATAAATTGAGTTGCCTATTGGGATAAAATATTTGCAAAACTTAAATCTAAGAAGAATTGTATTCAAGGAATAAAAAAAGAACATGTTAAACTGAACAAAAGGTAAATACCCCCCACCCCAACAACACCCATACACAAAGGCAAGGGTTCTGCTCAAACACCTTAGGAGAGAAGATATACCAACGGCAAATAAACAAACGAAATGTTCTAACCATCATTTATCATTAGAAAATTGCAAGTCAAAACAACAATGAGATACTGCTACATACTTATTAAAACAGCTAATATACAAAGCCTGACATTACCAAATGCTACTTTGTGGAGCAGCAAGAACTCATTCATTGCTGGTAGGAAATTTGGCAGTTCATTGCAAAGTTAAACATAATATTACCATACAATCTGGCAAATATGCTCCTACTTACCCAACTCATTTGAAAACTTATGTCACACGAAAAAAATTCATGAAAATTTTTAATCACAGCTTTATTTATAATTGCCCTAAGTGTAAGCAGAATGTTCTCAAGATGTTCTTCAATAGGTGAATGAATCAACAAATGGTGATATATTCACACAATAGAATATACGAAATATTACCCAGTGACAGAAGGTACAAAGTTATGATTGAATTAATGCAAAGAAATGAATTGATTCATAATGTATAAAGCCCACACAAAGACACAAATGAATTTTAAATATGTATTTCTGACTTGACAGTCAGTCTGAAAAACATATAATTAGTAAGATTCTCTTTACATGACATTCTGAAAGGGGCAAAATGATATAACCAGTAAACAAATCAGTGGTTGATGGGTGTTCGTGTAGGAGGAATCCTGAATAACTATTCAGTTAGTACAGAGACTATTTTATGATTCAGAAACTCTCCTATATGTTATTATAATGGTGTATATATGACACTCTGCTTTTGTCAAAACCCATATAATTTTATAGCCTGAAGAGTAAACTTTGATATATGAAAACTTCGAACATTTATTTAGTTCATGGAATCCCAGTATTGAGTAGAGAATGAGACAAGGATATGTATCACAAAGAAACTGTATTGCAAATGTATGAAATAGTTTTACTGGGGAAAATGTGTGAAAAGTTGTTGACCTAGGTAATTTTGGAAATTGCTAAATGTGTTTCTTATGAGGAGACGGGATAACAATTCTGAAGCCACTGGATACATACACTGGAATTGAAAAAAATAAGTAAACGTGCAGCAGTGGGAGGGGAAGATCAGCATGGCAGCAGACCTGAATGATCCACAGGATAATGGGTTAGAGGTGAATGTGTGAATATGAGTTCATGTTCTGCTTTTCATAGATACAAATGGTTACATATAGAAATACATATAAATATGTGCATGTACACGGTTACTTTACATGTAAATATTCTCCTTCTTTGTCAGTCAACAGGGCCTAGAGGTATAATATTCCCTAGCACCCAGATGTGGCTTTTTGATTCCATTCTTCAATTAAAACCAAACAAAACAAACAAATAACGAAAAAATAAACAGAGCTCCTTGGAGAAATGGCTGAAAATTACTGATTCTGGGCCGAGACAGAAGATATTCAAGATGAGCCTGGAGCGCTTTTTTATACTGGAAGGTAAGAACGTGCTTTACACACACACACACACACACACACACACACACACACACACACACACACACATAATAATAAAGATATGATAATAGGACATAGAACTGTGGCAACCTGGATGGAATTCTGGGACAGAAAAAGAATACTACCCAAAATACTGCAGGTATCTGAATAAAATATGGAGTTTAATTAATAATATTGTAACATATTGCTCAATTAATAATATTGGTTTATTAATTGACACAAATATGCCATACTGTTAGGTAGTATGGGTATTAATATATATGGAAAATTTGTATTGTATTTTTTCTATAAATCTAAAACTATTCAAGATGAAAAGAAGTATATTAGGAAAAACCAAATAACCATCCACAAAAAATATGAAATGAACTTTGATTTGGGTTCTATCTCTTAATCCAAACTTTATTCTTCATTTGGAAGTGGAATTGTATCATTTGCTGCAAGAATTTACTATTAAACTTTTCAAGTTTAATGCATAATTATCAACAAATATGAATTTCCTTTTATTTTTTTAATGACTAAATGTAATTGCCAGTAATGAAATCTAAATCACTCATAAGGAGTGGTCTATGAACTGCTTAACCTACATTTTTTGTCTCTCTTTCTTGGATTTGAATTCTGGGTTTAACAATAAGGAGTGGTCTATGAACTGCTTAACCTACATTTTTTTTTTCTTCCTATAAATTAAGTTAAACGATTTGGCAGTGTATTCATTTTGATAGGCCTATCCTTAAAAGTAGGCGAACACCCATGAATTACTTGTGAAAAATAAAATATATTCATAGCTGCCTTTCTATGCTTTAATCCTCTGAATACCTTTAAGGACTTAGAATCATAAACTCTTATTATTTTTTTTTTTTTTTGAGTTGGAGTCTCACTCTGTTACCCAGACTGGAGTGCAGTGGCTGCTCCCGGCCACCGCAGCCTCCACCTGCTGGGCTCCGGCGATCCTTCCGCCTTAGCCTTCCGAGTAGCCGGAATTACAGGTATGCGCTACCACGCCCGGCTGATTTTTTGATTTATTGTAGAGATGAGGTCTCGTTGCCCAGGCGGGTCTCGAACCCGCGGGCTCAGGCAATCCACTCACCTCAGCCTCCCAAAGGCACGGGATTACAGGCTGAGCCACTGAGCCCAGCTCAACTCTTATTTTTAAGAAACAACGTTCTATTTAAAACAACTGATGGAAAATATCCTAGGATGAAGAACTGTAAAGACTAATGATTTAGCAGAGGGGAAGACAGCAAAATTAGAAATCATCAATTTATAAAATAGAGAAGTGCATGAAAGTAGTCTTTGACTGGAGGGATGCAATGACATCTACACTATTTTATTTTTTTAATAATTTACTGAATTACCACCAAGGTTTTAGAAATTTGCTAAAAAAGTTAGATACACTCTACAATAATTTGAGTTGCAATTTATGTTCACTATTTCAACTAGTAGCATCTGGTCTCTCTTAATCTCACCCAAATGCTACTCCCACTGCATTTCCTATCTCACTGAAGGGTTCCACCACCCAAAAAAATTACCCAAGCCAAAAAACTTGGCTTCACACTTTCCATTCCATCTCTTTTATCCACCATATTTAATGCTATAACAAATGTTCTCAGTTCTTTTTTTCATATATCTTCCAAATCTGCACTACACCAAATGGCAGCTAGTAGCTGTATGTGCTTATTGATCACCTGAAATGCGGCCAATGCAACTGAGGACTGAATTTCAAATTTCGGATAAGTTTTCTAAATTCAAATTTAAATGTTTAAACTGATACCCATTTCAGTTATTGGAAAACATTGAGGTACATTTGGTACAACTAGGGTATGAAAATATACTTTTTAAACTGTAAATTGTATGAAATCTAAATATTGATGAAGTATTTCCAAAGAAAATTTTAGTATTTGAATTGAGATGTGAATTTTGAATATTTTTTGATAGGATTGTGTGTAAAATATCTTCTTGAGATTCGTTTTACATAAATTACATGTGAAATGATTATAGGTGGGGCTAAATATGTTATTATTCAAGTTAATTTCTGTTTTCTTTTTTCATTTATAGTGCAGCTACCAGAAAATGTAAAATTACCTAAACACGTCCAATCATATTTCTACTGGGGTGCTCTTCTCAACTATTCATTTGTTTCTACTACCACTTCTAGTTCCCTGATCCAGAACATCATCATGTTGACCCTGGATCCCTGGATTTCCAATCTGGCTTTGAAGTTTTCTCTGCTTCCAATATTTGGCTCCCCTCACCCCCATCAATTATTTCCCCACCTCTCCCCACTCCTCTCTTCATAAAATTGAGACAGTGGAACTCTTTATTTCTTGGAATACTCATTACTCTATACAAGCTCCTAATACAGTATCAATTTGTTTTATACAATGATCTTTCTGACATAATTTCACCACACTATTGTTTAAAATCCTTTTATATCTCAATTCTATAACTAAATGTGTTTCTCATAAGCTTGTCTCTACTTCACTAATCTCACTTTTAACCCCTGCCTCCAAAGCACATTCCACATGCCAAACTGATCTTTTTGGTTTCATTAAACATTCTATGCTTTATTTTGCCTCTGTACTGTCCCACTTTCTATTATTCCTTAAATATTGTTCATAATTTAACCCCCAATATCAAAGCAATGACTGACTTTGGGACAGAAATTGAACAAATGAATGAACATGTAAATAGATTTCATTAGAAACAAACTACCCCAGAAATTTGGTTACCATGCAAATATGTTTTAGGCAGTAGAAGATCATTAAACCATTATTGCTTGCAAGGATTAACAATTATATTAAACATCTTTAAAATTGCCAGTTGTGATTCTAGGCAGCTTCATCGAGTTCAAATTGCTGATCTTTTCTCTCCCAAGATATTTAGTTTTAAACTTTTTATTGTTCCCTTGTTATATACTCATAGTATAACCTGGAATATATTCAAAATACGTTGGCAGTTTGCTTTTGAATCTAGGGGTAAAAAATTGATTTCAGAGCAAATTAGCAGTTTTCCTATCTATTCTCATCAAAGAATGTGTGGGAGCAATGTAGACCCTCTGAAAGTATATATTATAGCTTATTATTCAAAGAAAAAAACATAAAAATGAGTCCAGGAGCACTTACTATGTGAAGTTGGAATTTACAATATTATATTACTACTGCCATGTATAAGTTTTTTTAAAAGTAGAGGCATATTAAAATTAAAATGTTCTTCACACACATAAATAGTAGAATTTTTATTATTGTATCATTGACATAATTGAAGTTTCTATGGTCTCTTCCTGGGAATATGAATGAAGAAGATTTTGTTCCACTTTTCTATGTTCCTCAGGGTTGTAAAGGTAATAAAATATAAGAGGCAGCATTAGAGTAAAGGGGTTAATTATATTGCAGGTGAGAATACCAAGATTAAAAGTCAATGAATGTAGAAAATGCTAAGATCAAAATAGCTTCAAGAGTCACTTTCCTTAGTGCCTTAGTACTCCAGTTACTCAACAATTTAGAATAATATAATTATAAAATAATAGAATTGAAAATAATATCTCAGTTCACCTAGCACAATTTCTACCCTAATGCAATAGACTCTCTACAATAGCAGAAAATAATTTTATATCTGCTTTTGATTTTTTTTTCAGTAATGTGACACTTCCAGACAATATTGTTTAGGGCAATTTTAACAGTCAGAAATTAGACATGATTCCAATAAAAAGCAAACCTAATAAATATAATCTCTCTTGTTCATGATAGTTCTCAAAATTAATTTTAAAATGCTTAGACTTCTGTATTCACAAAGTCTGTTTTCAATCTAAAATTATGTACATTTTTCTAAGTTTTTTCAAAATACATCATTTTCAGAATCTTCATTATATTGGTCTTTGCTTTCTGCACACAGTTAAGTTTGTTGTCATTATTAAATGTGGCATCCAAGTGTCTACTTATCCTAGATACCAGTGGACATCTATGTTCCTTGATCTAGATATTATAAATCTGTTAATATAATATTTGTGTTTTACTTGGTACAACAAACACTTAATGAATAGCTATTCTGTACAAACTATTATATATTTCAAAGGGAACTTAAGGAATAAAAGAAAACTAAGATATTTTGAGGCTTTACTTATTCTCCATCTAGCAGAATCTTAAAGCATACTGGATTTTTGACTTTTGAACTACCAATCAAATATACAATTCTAAACCATAGTTTATAGTTTGTATAAAAATTTAAGTCATTTAATAAACTTTCAGACTATGACTAGTGTACTGGTGTTCACACACAACTTGACTCTCCCTTATCATATTAATAAGTATGTGGCAGCTTTATGTCATTAGCAAGTTGCCTAGGAGAGCATGAGCACATTTCACATTATCTTTAACTATGTTCTTATTGATCTAAAGCTATAATTGACATTAAAATTTTTGATAAAGACAGTAAATAGAAAATGAATAAATATAAAATCCAGTGGTATATTTTTCTAAAACCAATCTATACTGACTAACATTGAGTCAATATCTCTTAGATGTAGAACCAATTCACTATCTTGCTTAAAAAATATATATGTATTGATCATTTACTTTATTGATATTTTTATGATTCAGTCTAGTTAACGTAAGAAGAGATATTCTGTCTATATTTCCTAGGTTGCTCAGGGCATGAAAAGTAATAAGACACAAGAGGTGGCATTAAAAGGAGGTAATTACAATGAGTAAGTGAGAGAGTGTGTGTGTGTGTGTGTGTGTGTGTGTGTGTGTGTGTGTGTGTGTGTGTGTTGCATAGCTGTGCTCTCAGGATTTCAGTCTAATAACCACAGACAAAAAGGTGATTTTTTGGAATTGCTATTCTGAAAGAAGAGACTCTCATTCCTAGGAACATTGATAATGCTTCTATTTAGTAATACAGCTAGAATCTTACTAGTCTCTCAACAAATCTTATATTCTTTATACTACATCAAATATGAGTGAAAACTACTATAAAATGTATCATTATTTAATAAATTAAGCTCCTGCTATGTATAAGACATTATACCAGATATATACTTTTAGTACTTTGGTATACAATTTATTTCAGCCTGGAAACTTAAGTCACTTAATTAAGCTGAGGTCTTTGTTGTCTTTTTATATACCATGGATTTAAAACTGTACTCCAGATACTTATTTTTCCTCTTTTTAAATTTTGCTTTGTGTTTCTGAATCCCACTGGGCTTTAATCTCTTTGAAGGAAGGAACTGGTATGTAGTAAGCTCTCAACAATCTTGCGCTGTTACTTACCCTGAAAGTAGTTTTACTTTTTTTTCTCCATGTGTAGATATCTAAGTATATGTTTTATCCTATTGCTTCTCGTTATTTATCTTTAATGCTGTCTATTAGCTCCATTTACTTTGTTGTGTATTACTCAAAAGCCACACAATGATGAAAATTAGAGATAAAGGTATAGATTAAAGCTAAATTATGCTTTATTTCTATTTTAAAGGTTTAAATATGTTTTTATTTACACATGACCCATTTATTTGTGTGTAGATTTCAGTGAACACAGGCTTGCTCTTAAAATTTCCCTGTCATTTCCACACATAAATGCCTGAGATTTGCTAAGTACATTCATTAAAGCAATTAACCAGTCAACTTGCATGAGCTATTCTTACTTTACTTAATTAACTTAATTACCATGAATTGGTTCCTACTATGTGCTAAGTACTGTTCAAGGTTCTAGAGATACTTTAATGAACAAATAAAAGTCCCACCTATCATGGAACTTACGTTCAATTTGGGAGGAGGAGCAATAAACAGACAGCCCCTCACTCCCAAAAGTATATACATTCAGAGGTAATAGTATTTGAAGAAAAGGAAAAGAAGGTAAGAAAACAGTAACAGAGAGGGGAGCAAAGTGAGATTCTTCTTAAGGTAACGTGTGAGCAGAAACCTGAAGAAAGTAAATGGAAGAGTCACATCGACCAAGAGTTTTTCAGAGAGCAAAACAAAAAAGGGCTTAGAGAGTCCAAGGAACATTGAGGAGTTTAGTGTGGTAAGCAGTGACCAAAGGGGAGGGAACTAGGAGGAGAGGACAGGTCAGGGTGGCAGTAGATGATCTGCTGGGCATTGGTGAGGATTTGGGATTTTTCTCCATGGGAGTCTGAAAACTATTAGAGGATTATAAAGACAGGAATGACATGATTTACTTATGTTTTTAAAAGGTCACTGTAGCCTCTGGGTACGTAATAGACAAGATGAGGATCCCATATGAACTGTGGAGTCATCTTGTATGCTATTGCCGTAACCCGGTGGAGCGATGATGACGGCTTTAAAAATACCCAATTTTATCTGAGGCTTGTGCTCCTAAAAGAAATCACACTCTTCTGTTTTTCTGAAGATTGCTAACCATAAAAGATCACTCTGCTTTCCCATAAGCCTTCCTCATGACTCCCAGAAGACTAAACCATGACTCCCTTGTTTAACTGTCTCTATAAAATTCCAAACAGTCTTCCTTTTCTTTAAGAAAGTTCTCATTAGTAGCCATTACAGTCGCTTTTATTAGCCTTAATTAAATCATCCCCCTAATTGTCCAGTGCATTTGGTCTTTCACAGATTTGACAGTGTGGTAGTGGTTTCAGTGCAAGATGGATTTTGAAAGCAGAACCAAGAAGTTTGCTAACAGATTTTTTTGCGGGGTGTGAGAGAAGCCAATGATGGATCCAGAAGGTTTGACTTGAGCAAGGGGGAAAAGACAAATACATTTAACAATGATAGAAGGACTCTGGCAGGAACTGTTTGGAAGCATTTTGAACATGTTAATTTTGAGGTTTCTGTAGATCATGCAACTATGACTTTAATTAGCAGTTAAATATTTTAATCTAAAGACAATAAAGGAGAAGATGGGGGTGAAGATATTAACTGTTGGAGTCACCAGCCTGAAATGATTGAGAACTATAGATCTGTATGCTGTTACCTGGAGCACAGCTTCTCAAATTTTAGTATGTTAGAACACCTGGAAAGATTGTTAAACCCAGAGTCCTGGGTCCTATCCCTAAATTCTGGTTCTATTTATTTTATTTTATTTTAAAGATGTGAGGTACAATTCAGGATTAGATATACAAATGGTCATTGCACAGGTAAAGTTTGGTCCTCTCTTTGGTCCCCACTTCACCTGATTTGAGATCAGGTACCCTTACTGATGTTGTGTTGCCCCCATTCCCCCAGCAATATCCTGCTATTGCCAATCCCTTTCTTATAGTATTATGGTAAATGCTCAGTGTCTGCTTTTAAGTGAGAACATGTGGTAATCTGTTCTTTGTTTCTGTGATAGATGGACTGAGTATTAGAGACTCTAAATCCATCCAAGTTGCTGTGAAGTTCATATATTTATGGACATCTCTATGGCTGCATAATATTCCATTGTGTATATGTACCACATTTTTTTATCCAGTCCAGTTTTGATGGGCAGCACAGTTGGTTGTTGCTATTGTGATTAGTGCTGCAATAAACAGGGGTGTGCAGGTATCATTTTGTAGAAGGATTTGAGTTCCTCTGGGTATAGTCCCAGTAGGGGGATTGCTGGGTCATATGGAAGGTCAATTTCTGGTTCTTTTAGAAATTGCCACACTGTTTTCCACAGAAGCTGAATGTTTGCATTCCCACCAGCAGTGTAGAAGCATTCCCTTTTCTCTGTGTCTTTGCCATCATCTATTGTATTTGTTTTATTAACAATGAACATTCTTACTGGGGTTAGGTGGTATCTCAATGTGGTTTTGATTTCCATTCCCCTGATTATTAGTGCGTCTGAGTTGAGTACTTTTTCATGTGTCTGTTGGCTGCCCATATGTCTTCTTTTGTGAAGTGTCTATTCATGTCTTTTGCCCACTTTTTTAATGGGGCTGTTCTTTTCCTTTCGACACATTTGAGTTCCTTGTAGATCCTGGATGTTAAACCTTTGTCAGATATACAATTAGCAATTTTTTTTTTTTCATTCTGTGGGCTGTCTCTTGTGTGCTCTCTTGATAGTTTCTTTTACTGCAGAAGCTTTTCAGTTTAATGAGGTCCCACTTGTCTATCTTATTTCTTATGGCATGGACATCTGGGTCTTTGATCAGGAATGAATAGACTTGGTATATTTGCATTTTTAACAAGTTCTTAAATTATGTTGCTTCAGGAAATCTGATGGCCATATGTAGAAAATCTAACTTAGAAAGTAACCAATGCTGTGGCATGTCAATGTTTGGAGGTTGAGAGGATGAGGAAAATCAGCAAAAGGACCTGGAAAGGGGCATCCAGGGACTTAATAAAAGAACCAAGATAAAGTTGTGTCATGGAAGTCAACTTGGAAAATTAAAAGCAAAGTAGGACTGGGCTGTGTCAAAGGTGCTGATAGGTTGAGTAAACTGAGGGGTGATAATTTACCATCAGATTAAGCAAAGAAATTCTCTAGTCATGTAAAGTTTTATCAGATTATATTAAACTTTAATGATATCTTCTGATTTAATCAATATCTATTCCTGAATTTACCTATAAATTTCTTATTTTCTTATATCATAAATTGACCTGTGTATGACATACAGTGTATATATGCATATCACATACATAAAACATGCATGTTCATGTACATATAATGTTTTCAAAACATCTATACTCTATATGAATTCTCTTTTCCAATCATTACTGTTTAAATAATTATAGGTACACACACACACACACACACACACACACACACACACACACACGCACACACACACACACACACATAAAGTCATGTGCTGCATAATGATGTTCTGTTCAACAATACACCATATATATGATAGTGATCCCATATGATTATAATGCTGCATTTTCACTGACATTTTCTATGTTTAGATATATTTAAATCCAAAAATACTTACTATGGTGTTATAATATTTAGTGCAGTGACTGCTATGCAGGTTTGTAGCCTGGGGACCATAGGCTAACTCATCCTGGAAGTACCCAGTGATGATCATGAAATAACAAAGATGCATTTCTCAGAATATAACATCACCATTAAGCAACTCATGACTATATATATATATATATATATATATATAATATATACTGCATCTAATTTTGTTTTGTAGACCACCTTCCATAGAAATACATATTAAAAAATGCTTTTCTGAATGTCATTTTGATCTTTCAATTTCAATTTCTGGAGTAAAATAATATTTTATTAAATTCCAAAGGCAATTCTAAGGTTGTAATTTACTCTCAACCTGACAAAATCATGTTATAAATACAACCCAATATTTTTCTTATTGTCTAAATTATTTCATATATCTTCCAACATGAAGAATATATAACATTAAATAACAGGATTTTAAAAATGACTACAAGCCGGGCTCAGTGGCTCAGCCTGTAATCCCGCGCCTTTGCGAGGCTAAGGTGAGTGGATTGTCTGAGCCCACGGGTTTGAGACCCACCTGGGCAGCGAGACCTCATCCTTACAATAAATCAAAAAATCAGCCGGGCGTGGTAGTGCATGCCTGTAATTCCGGCTACTCGGAAGGCTGAGGCGGAAGTATCACCGGAGCCCAGTAGGCGAGGCTGCGGTGGCCGGGAGCAGCCACTGCACTCCAGTCTGGGTGACAGAGTGAGACTTCAACTCAAATAAACAAACAAACAAACAAAAAACAAACAAAAACCACAGGACTTAGGCAAATGCTAATTAATACAATTAAAAAAAAAAAAACACCCCCCCCCTTAGTCAAGATGTAATAAAAAAAAGAAAAGCAGCTGGCTCGGTGGCTCAGTCTGTAATCCCGCGCCTTTGGGAGGCTGAGGTGAGTGGATTGCCTGAGCCCGCGGGTTCGAGACCCATCTGGGCAGCAAGACCTCATCTCTACAATAAATTAAAAAATTAGCCGGGCGTGGTAGTGCATGCCTGTAATTCCGGCTACTTGTAAGGCTTAGGCGGAAGGATTGCTGGAGCCCAGCAGGTCGAGGTTGCAGCGGCCGGGAGCGGCCACTGCCCTCCAGTCTGGGCGACAGAGTGAGACTCCAACTCAAAAAAAAAAAAAAAGAAAAGAAAAGCAATTAAACAAAGAGAATCCACAGTCTTTCCCAACAATTTCCCCATTAGCCCCCACTTTGTGTAAGTAATGTTGGTATAATACTATCACTGCCCTTTCAATCAGAATGAAACACTTACTCCCCCTTATATAAAAAGTATGGAGCCTCCACTAAATGGAGTAAAATTGCAAAGAGGCAGCGACATCGTCCTTTGCAAGAATGCCAGCTCAATTCTCTAACAGAGTACTGTGATGGAAGGGGGGACTCTTCTGTTACCGTGTCATACCAAGGCATGTGGGTGTCATAATTTGAGATCCAGACTAAACAATTCAAAATCGAGTTAAAAATAATTCAGCAATTAACTATTTGCAAAGGCAATGTGACAAAATGATATATCATAGACAGTATCAGACAGATCTGAGCGTAATGTCTGATTTCCCCACATACTTGATTGTGAAA
This sequence comes from Cephalopachus bancanus, assembly GCA_027257055.1. NCBI lineage: Eukaryota > Metazoa > Chordata > Mammalia > Primates > Tarsiidae > Cephalopachus > Cephalopachus bancanus. The sequence goes on along the minus strand of JAPVLO010000173.1, from coordinate 3,091,398 downwards.
TGGGACAATATCTTCAAATTCTTGGAGCTTTAATTTTTTATATGTGCTATATTTGCCATAACAAAGTACTACAGACTGGGTAGCTTAAGAAACAAAAATGTATTTTTTTCACAGTTCTGGAAGCCAGAAGTTCATGATCAAAGCCCAGGTTCTTTCTGTTCCTGATGAGGGCTCTCTTTCCAGCCTTCTTGCAGCATCCTTACATAGACTTCTCTATGTGATGCTCAGAGAGAGAAAGATCTCTGGCCTCTATCCATATTCTTCTAAGAACACTAATCCTATCAGATTAGGGCTCACAGTTATGGCCTAAATTAAACTTAATTACCTCCTTGTAGGCCTTATCTCCAAATACAAACACATGGAAGTTAGGGCTTCAATACATGAATTTGTGAGGTGTGGGGAGCAAAGTCAGTCCTAACAATATCTCAAAAAAATAAAAGTGATCACATGTTCACAATGGCCTGCTGCTTACCTGCTACTGTGTCTTGATCAAACTTTCATCAGGCTTTTCTCTTTCTACTGATCCCTGAACTCTGCTTGTCCCAAGCCTGATCAAGCACAAAAAAAGCAAATCATGCCCGTCAGCTTTTCCTTGAAATCAGCTGACCAACCAAGCAGATTGCTTTTCCTGTCAGAAACCACTGGTCAGTTCCAGCTTCCCCAGCAAAGATTCTGCATATCTCTGCTTGCCTCTCTTTTACCTTTATAAAAGGGAAATATTTTCTGCTTGAATCTGAGATGCTGGCAAATTTCTGACATTAGCATAGACTTCCTATTTTATTATTGCCTTTCTAATTAAAATCTCTCCTTATCTAAGTCTGGATTTGCTTTACTTTGACAAAAACTTAAAATGTCTGTATCATTAATTTACTTTGAAAGTTTTCAAACCCTATAGTAAAAGTATTACTTAGTAGGTGAACAACTGTGTGGTCTTGAGCATTCAGCTTACTTATTCAAGCTCACGTACTTTTTCAGTTAAATAATCAAATCATTTAAAATAGATGTAGAAAGGTTGCTCTATCTCTAAGATTCTCTAAAATAATAGACAGACTTTGGAATTTTGTATCTTGAGAGGTCACATTCCAAAGACTTCATGGAAATTATCATACTTAAATGTGCAGCTTCATTTCAATGTACTGAGTCAAGCAACATCAAAATTTCTTAGGGCAACAAATATACTTGTGGAATTTAAATGCATGATTGCATGATTTTGACTTCTAAGGCATGTCAAAAAAGTTCTTACCATATGCACGATAATGAATATGAAATGAATGAATAATATATTCCCAAAGTGTCACTACACTGATTTTTTTGGGGGGGAGCACACTGGCAAAGTTCCTGTTTTATGTTAGAAGAACTTGCTATACATCAGTAGGAGACAGGAGATAATAAACTCACAATTAAGAAATGCTCCCTGCCGAGGTGCTTACTGTTTGATGCTTTAATTATGGCACATCCGTTTACCTGGAAACAAACTTTTGAGGCAGGTATTATCTCCATTTAGACATACAGAAATTAAGGATCAGAGAAGTCAAGATCCTTGCTCAGGACCATGCAGCTGCTAAAAGGAAGAGTTGGAATTTAATCAGAGTTATATTTATATACCCCATAAAATGTTATACTTTACTATAATATCCTTTCCTGCTATGAGTCTATGAAGGTCTCATTCATATATCTCAACATAAATGCATACTATTAACAGGTTTGTGCTTTAAGAAATGAAGAGGTGAGACAGGAAAACAGCAAATTTCAGGAAACAGAAAACTTGAACATAGGATCATGAGCATAATCAATAAAAGATAGTTTTAGACAACTCACAACAACTGTTATTGCATTTTATTAGTGCAAATAATTATAAATGAGAATTAAAAACTGAGTCTCTTTAAAATATTCATAATGTCGGTTTTATGAATGATCTCACATAGCGATCACTGTGTTCGTTTTTAAAACTTAGATGTATGAAATTGGAATTCATATGTTAACCTAGCTAAAATTATTTTGAGGCCAAGTATGGTAACTCACGCCTATAATCTCAGCACATTGGGAGGTCAAGGTGGGAGAATTGTTTGAAACCAGGAAGTCTGTATGAGACTGGCCTAGGCAACACAGCAAGACCTTGTCTCTACAAAAAATAAAAATAAAATAAAAAAATTAACCAGGCATGGGGACACTTGCCTGTATTCCCTGTTACTTGGGAGGTTGAGGTAAAAGGATTGCCTGAGTTGAGTAGCTGCAGTGAGCTGTGATTGTGCCACTGGTGACAGAATGAGACCCTGAATTAAAAAAATAAAAAATAAAAAGAAAGAAAGAGAAAAAAAAACTACACTTTGAATAATTAGAGCAAAACTTTTTATGTTGTTAGGTTGACCAAAAAAACCTTAAATACTAAAAAAGACGTACTCAAACTTAATTCAAATAAGAAGGGGCATAAAACCTTTAATAAAGAGGCAGTCATAAATATTAAAAATAAAACATAAAATAACTTTTTACAAGAAGAAAGTAATACTTAGAACATTTAAATATAAACTGAGGCAGGGGCCCCTCTGTAAAAGCAAAAATGCAGAGGAAAAAGTCAGGAAAAAGAAAATATGTTACTTCTTGTTCTTATATAAGTTGCTTTACTTCTGGTTTTTATAAGTTACCCTACTTCCTGGTTTTATATAAGTTACTTCTCATTTCCTTGTATTACTTAAGTTACTTTCTGGTTCTTTTTGCTACACTTTTCACAGGTTTTTCACTTTGGTGGGCTACATGTTCAAACTTTTGATGGCATCCAATTAGGATAGTGATCTCGTAAGCCAATCAGCAAATAGGACATGCAAATGAAATAATTATGTAAAACCAATAATTGATATGTAACATGTAATGCTAACTGCAGCCTCTAGCTACAAAATATCCAAACAAATGAATATTGCCAAACTGTAACCTCATAAGGGAGACAAAGAGGCTACAATGTAAAGAAGTAATATATAAGGCAATGCCTTGCTGAGTTTGGTGCTCAGCCTTTGGATGAGAATTCACTGAGCTGGTGCCGGCATGAATAAACGCTGCTTCCTGGCAAGACGCCTTGGTGTCCCGTCTCTCTCTGTGGCTGGTTCTGCTACAAAACTTAATGTTTATATAGTGACTCATTTAATATTGTCAATAGAAACAAAGTGTTTTTATTTTGTTAATTGATTAGAGGATTAATAAATTAATTTTTGATATACAGCCCTTTATAATACGTTGTACTTGATACATAAGTTAAAGGTACACATTAATTTTTGCCCAACTTCTCCTTATTTACAGAGCAGAATGGCTTAATCCAAGTGGAGTTTTTTCTATAATTTATTAGGGTCCCCCATATAATTGCATCTTTACTCTATGGACCTGTCACTTGGGCTTGAAATATCTATCTGTAAAATCAATAATAGCCTGTAATAGCTTGCTTAACATAAGTAACGCCAGGAAGCAGTGTTTATTCATGCCGGCATCAGCTCAGTGAATTCTCATCCAAAGCCTGAGCACCAAACCCAGCAAGGCATTGCCTTATATATTACTTCTTTACATTGTAGCCTCTTTGTCTCCCTTATGAGGTGACAGTTCGGCAATATTCATTTGTTTGGATATTTTGTAGCTGGAGGCTGCAGTTAGCATTACATGTTACATTTTGTAACAGATTCTCCATTTTAGCTGTTCATACCCAGAGATGACCCCCTGCGTAATCTTTGCATAATCACAAGTTGTAACCCTCCCATAATAACAAGCCCAGATTCTTGTTCCTCTAGGTGCTTGGAAACTCCCTAATTGCAAATTCAGTAACTATCTGTACTCTTTCACCACCAAATGTTCTGCCAAAAATGTAAACATCACTGTACAGCTTTTGTGGTTTTTGCTTTTATAAATCTGCTGCTCACTCTGTTCAGGGTTGAGAGTTCTTTATGGCACTAGCCTGCTCTCTACCACTGGCTAATAAAGGACTCAAATTCGACTCTGTGTGTTGGTGACTTCTTTCTCGCACTTTGGCCATAACAGGCTTATTAAAAAAAATAGTAGATGTCTTAAATTTTTTCAAAAGATATACAAATATGATTATTTTCTCTCTGTGAAAGTTGTCATATTTAAAATGGTGTCACTTTGGATAAACTCAAGCAAAATTAAGCCAGGAAAGGAAATGAAGGGAGAACTCACTCCTATGATTTGCCTAATAACAGAAACTATCACAAGAATTTTTTTCAAATCACAGCTTACCATAGAAGGACCACTAGCAGTATGAGGAAATGTGGCTGCTTATGTTTGCCTGACACACTCTCCCAAGCCCAACCCAATGAAAAACAGCCTGTTTTTCCTTCAAAATTACAAGTTACACCTAACAACTGCCCTCACCAGAACTTCCAAGCTCCTGAAAGACATCTCAGTGGAGCCCCTTTCGAAACAACTTGAATAACTTTTTGTTTCCCAATAAAATTCCGACCTTTTCCTTTGTTCTTTGGACATGCCAGAGACTATTCTGTCCTTGTTTCCCAAATTGCAATTCTAAACTTTGTATTTTATTCCCCAATAAATCTTTGCTTAGAGGCACTTCTTTGTATTTATTTAATATTGACATCCCTGAAAAAACAACATTTAAAAACATCACCTGTAATAAGTACATGGGTTAAACTGGTGATTTTACCTTTATGGAATATGTGCCTACTTTTACCTCAGCAGAAGAAATATCAGTATGGATGTTTTCACAGTTGCACATACCATTAAAAAAATCTGAGCATTTCCTCAATATCTAGCCTATACTTACTTATAATAATCATTATTATAATTTCAATGGTCTTGGTTCTAGCTCATATTGTTATTTTATAATTTTGTACTGGATTCACCTCTTACGCTACAGAAAATAACAAAGATATTGGTAATGTAGAAATTCCTTCCCCTATATTTTTTTATCTTTTTCTTTTCTCCTTTTCCCCACATTAATTCTCTCCTTTGCATTCTTGTTGCCTACCTCTTTAAGAGTATATGATCTATAGACTTTTCTGAATGTGCCAGCAACTAAACCATTCTCAACAAGTGACATCTCAAGCATCCCTCTTCTTTTTGTGTATCACAACTGTATAGATTCCCGGAGGCTCATATAAAGCTTATTCTGATTGAAGCACAGTAAAGACATTATCTGAAAGTCAAAGTGCATCAAATTCAATTGGTAATAATGTAAAAAGATTTCAACTTTCCTCACTTGCACAATAACTTAGTAGTCTCACGTCAATAATTATATGTCTAAATACCTTTCACATGTGGTAAACTACTTGACAACAGAAAGAAACAACACATAAATATTTCAGAACCTTGGAAGAAATCCCACATATTAAATTGTGCATGTTTAAAATCTTTTCCAAAATGTATCATTTTCAATTTTTCATCCAAGCCTGACTGTGTCTACAATGGTTTAATGAAGTAGCGAGTTATCCATTGAATTTCATCCATGTCAAGGGAATCCAAACATTTCAATTATAATAGGATGCTTCTCTCACTGATACCTGAATTCTATTTCTTAAAAAAGACGTTTGCCACCACCACGCTGTCTGTTTGCAAAGAAACACAGAGAAGTATTAACTGCATACACGATACACAGTGGTTTTAAAGAAAATCAGAAAAAAAGCTATTGTTCTTGAAAACTAGCTTTATATTGCAGGAAATGACATTTTAAAACTGAAAGTTTGTGGAATGCAAGTATATTCAATAAACAATAAAGTATATTTTTTGAATATCATTTTGAATGAGTAAAATTTTCTCTACTTCTAAATAATATTTATATTTGAAAAACATGACTGTGGTTGCTTCAAATTTTAATAAATTAGTCAGAACTCAGATGTCTTGTTCACTCGGACAGAAAAACCATGAAATGGGAGGTCAGGGGATGTAAGAACTAGTTTTGTGGTCACAGCGGTGAATTATTTCACCTGGTTAGATTTGTGGGCCTGTTAAAATAGACGTGGTAGAATGAGTTAATAAATACCAAACTCCAAACACTGCAGAAAACATTTTTTATAAAGATATTTTAAATACAAGGAAGAACCTGCAAAGGAGGTGACCAAAGGGTGTTAGATGTGAATCTTGAGAGGAAGAACATGACCACAGCAGGCCATATTCACAAGAAAGCTTTAAACACAAGAGTTAGCCTTTGACATATGTTCAAGGTTGTTGTCCTCCAGGCGGAGGAGAGTCTTGCTAGCTGGTTCTTGGTTTGGTAAGAAAAAAGCAGGAGGGAGAATTACAGGTGCCACATGCCCCTTTGGCAGTGAACACTCTGGTAACCGGCAGCATTTAAATTCATGCACTCTGATGCAAGAATGCCAACTGTCAAATCTGGATTCCACCTTCTATCAGCAAATTTACTATGAGTAAATGACCTGATGATCTCTCTAAGCATCAATGTCCTCAGACATAATTAGGGAACATCAGAGTACCTTTCATTTAGGGTTGTATGAGGATGAAAAAAAATATATAGATGTATGGTGTTAAATTAATGTTATCTTTTTTTGTATAATAACATCAACTCTATGATCATGTTTTCAGAAGATTATGAATGAAAACACAGTTATAATATCATACAACGTATTTAATAATGACAAGTAAATATTTTGCAAATGTCTTCTACTTATTGGCAGATGTTGGGGTGCCAGCCCCGACCAAGGGTAGGGTTAGGACCCGCTCCAGAGAATCCGGACGGAGAGAAGAGACCACTCTGAGGCAGTTCTTCTGGGAACAGTCTGATCAGGTCTGAAGCCAAATTTTATTTGAACTCCTTCCAACTTATATACCATTTTCTATACCCTCCAGCAGTGTGACAATCACTTGCTGGGGGCGTACACATTCCTATGCAAATTACGCATCACGAGACTTGCAAGTTCTAAGCAAACAATTACAATTCCATGATACATGACGTGTTTTACAAAACTTACATTAAATTTACAGGTATACAATTTTAATACAGATTGTTCAAAGTGTTCTCCACAATGTTCAATAAATTATTCACATTATACTCTTTGTTCCAGACCCTAATTAATACGAAAATTTTTCTAAGTTAAATCCAAGTTTACTGACTCCTAATATTTTCAACAATTAATATTATCAATTTAACACTATACTATAATTTGTAAGTTTACTTAAATGACTTAATTTTTATTTATTCCATTAACCTATTACGATTCAACATAGTGACCTGTAATTCTATAACAATTAATTCAAAACTTATTTCTTACCATGACTTATATGAGTTTCATGATCTAGTGTTTGGGCTTTAATACTGTGCTATATCTCATTAAGCTAATACCTTATCATTAAATCTTATAATTATCATTGACGTATGATTTTAGGATCATAACACTATAATTCTCATTCTATTCTAATAAAACTACGACTTTAACCCAAAACTTAAATCTTTTTTCCTAGTATATTAATACATGGCTATGTGTAAAATTTCCTATCGTCATATTAGAAGCAAAAACTACACCGTTGGGAAAGTTTCAGTATACTAATCAAAGGATCTTAAAATTGGCCTACAAGAACAGGAACTAAAGTCATAATCTGAGAAGAGGAAACTTAAAAAGCTTAAACAAAACCTAAAGGTTTTCTATGAATGCTTATTACTGTTTAAATCTTTCCAATGGAAATTGTATCGTCTTAAATGAATGTTTTATCCAAACAAGTCTATTCTAAAAATCAAATAGTGTCTGTCACACTCTTGGATAATGGACTGCACGGTTACTATGGAAATGGCCACGGGCTGAAGCAAACAGAGTTTCGGCATGTAACAAACTAGAAAAACGTCCTGCCTGGCTAAAGGCAGGGCAATAAAACTATTATGATAATTTAGTTTCTAATCTTAATCCTAGGAGAAACTGCCTTTGGGAACAAGAGCTGACTCACCAGTCTACCAGGAAATAGAAGTTAAAAAATATCTAAAAAGAAGTAAGATTTAGAAAGGACAAGGTCATTCTGCTGTATAACCTTTCATCAGGTGTATAGAGATTTTACTTATAGGTTTTACTGCCATGTATGCACACTGGTCACTAATCACACGCCAATATTATAGGTATAACTGATATCCTATGTCAGAGGCGATCTTCCAGATGGGCCTTTACAGGCCTCAGCCATGTAGCTATAGATGTTGGCTCCCAACAGGCAGACATGAAAAGATATAGAATAAAACTGTGGTTCAAAGTTTATGAAGAAGGCTTGAATTCCTTTAGTTCTCACAAGTTTAGGAAGGGTTGAAGGATATGCTCTGTTCTTCTGATAAAAAGGGTTCAGTGACCTCAAGTATCCAGGCAATAAAGACGTATAAACATGTGTCATATCACGAGGATGAGGGGAAATACAGCACTATACTACAAGCTAAATCAGCATGTGCTGGGGGATAATTGTTAGGAAGGGAGATTATAATATTTCTTCAAAGAGTTAAACTCAGTAACCCTGGCAGTTGATCAATTTGGCATCATGGTTGGATCAGCAGGCTTCCTTTGAGTAGTCAGATAAATAAAGGACTTAGAAAAACATATTGAATAGATATGGCTTTATTTTAAAATTTGGATGAACTGAGAAAATAAGCTTCTATTAAACATATGTAGATATGGCGGTAAACTTGGGAAAACAATCAAGAGGTTACAGTCTTTCAAAGCTCAAGAGTTTTGCTTAACGAGTTTCGTGTGGGTGGAAAATAGGTTATGCTCCAGATGGAACAAAGTTAAATTTCTAGGATGTGTTACAATAACACTGACACTATTGCCTAGAGAAAAAGTTACCATGACTTGTAAGGCAAATATAAAAGTATTAGATTTTTTGTGAATTTAAATGGATAATCGTTGGAAGTATTCAATTGTTATGAATAAGCGCGGAATTTGATTGCTGTGTTCTAATAAAATTTAAGAAAAATATTTGCTTGTATGGTAATAGTTTAATAAGAGTACATGCCTCTGTTATATATATCTTTCCTCAGAGAATCAATTTTATGAGAATAAATCAAAATAAATAAGAAAAATGGAACATTACATATTCTCCAAAATTTAGAGGATCAAGAACTCCACTTTTCCATTATTAAAACATTGGCTTCTTAATGATAATTTCTACTATGCATGAACTAAACTTTAATTTCTCGTGAAAATTTTTTCTACAAATATGATGAAATTAATAAAGAAAAATATTATTCAGATATTTACGTGCACATATTTTTATGAATGGTTCTAAGGTTTAGTTATAATTTCCTCTTTGGTCCAAAGAAAAATTGGTTAAATACAAATGTTTTTGTATCTTCTTATAGTCTATGACTACAATGATTTCAAAATCCACTTAACTAATCTTAAAAAAATCACAGAACTCATAAGAACATTAAAAAATAAAAATTAAGTTAATTCATTTATGAATTCTATCTTCTAGTTCTTATGTTTTGCCATTTGACAGTACATTCCAACTTTCTTTCCACATGGCCAATTTCATGCTCTCATTATATAGTCATATACTTAACAGTATTTACTGAGCCTCAAGTAAGTGTCAGGCACTGTGCCAGAATAAACAGAATACATTCCCTCTGTGAATTTGCAAACATGAAGATATTAAGTAAAAGTTGCTATCTCTAATATTCTAAACATATAAATAAAAATTGCTAATGTGAATTTTCTAGTAAAAAGAAATACTAAGATGACATGAGCTTCAATTGCATAGCAAAGTATTGACATAGACTATACATTATGCATTTAGCCAGGTTGAAAATAATATTGCTTATTATTTAAAAAAATGAAAAATTTCTAGGATTCTAGTAAAAAGTAATTTTGTATGACTTGTGAAACAGAAAAGTGATTTAGCAAAACAGATTTGTTTTTTTAAGCAGTGCTCTTGGCGAAATCTATCCTAAATCATACGTGCAACTACAAGGACTTTTGCAGATTATAAAAACATTAACACTGAATAGAACAGTACCTGGAATGCATAAAATATTTGTTTCTAAGCATTAAAAATTGCATTTTACTTCAAAAATTGTACTTTACTTAAATTATTTAATCTTCTGCTGTGTTGTTTGGCTTTGATAAAGTGAAAAATGGCCCTTTTGACAGCTAGATTTTCAGGAGGAATTGAAACACAGTTGTGGTAACAAAACCCACAACTTTTCACAATGGGCTGGATTATGATTTACAAAACAAACTGTTTCAAACCAAACTATGATATTCATAACAGCCTAAATTTAAACTCTTTCCAGTTTATCAGATACATATATTCCAAGAAAATGAAATATATTAGCTCTGCATGGATTCATGTGTTCTAATAATAAGATCATCTGATTGTTCCCCCAAAAACTCTCTATTTTATAAATTCTTATAATCCCCCAATAATTTTATAACCAATTGTGTCCCCAAAACCTTATCAGTAACCTTTTCCTAAGGACTTTTTAAAGTTGCCTGAGAGTTTCCCATGGTATGGAATATCTCTTGTTGTAGCTTGTAATAAATTTAATTTTGTTGACCACATTTAAGTATCTGCTGGTCTCTGACTTATGGATATATATAGTTTACCATAAATATTTTGTCTATTGAATCACACATAGTAATAACAAAATTTGATATCATAGAAATAAACAAGAGGACGTATTGCAGGATCTACCTCATATAGTCTAAAAACAGAAGTTTGATTTGTAATAAGTTAGGTCTAGAATCCAAAAGCAGAATTTTATAGATCTCTCTAGTGCTTAAACATTAATTGATATATCCTATCATTGATCTGCTTCTTTTGGTGTCTGGGGACTTTTACTTTCAAATTGTCTTCCTTATCCTTCATATCTTTCCTCTGTGACCATAGGTATCCTGAATTCTGGTACCTACTTCAGCTTGTTCATGGTCATTACTCTAAATAAGAGGATGGATTTAGAATCTATAATACTTAGTGATCTATTGCGGAAAGAAAGAATTGAGTACCACATGTTCTCACTCATAAGTGGACCCTGAACAATTATCATAATACTATAAGAAAGGGATTGGCAGTAATGAGAAACTGTCAGAGGAGGGAGTTGCTGGTGGGGGGTACACTTCATCAATAAGGGTACCTGATCTCAAACCAGGTGATGTAGGGACCAAAGTGAGGCCCAAAGTTTACCTGTACAATGATCATTTGTATACCTAACCCTGAATTGTACTCCACATCTTTAAAATAAAAATTAAAATAAAGAAAAATAAATAATACTGCCAATAAAAAAAAAAAAAAAAAAAAAAGGTAGAGAACTATGACTCATAGAACAAATAGTGCCCTGTGCCTGTTGAATCATGGCCATACCCATTTGTCTTCTGTCATTTATGACTGTTTTCATCCTACTTAGCAGAGTTGAATAGTTGTAGCAGAAGACTGCAGCAGAAATATCAAATAATAGGAGAATCTCTTTGGTGTCAATGGAATTTTTAAGTCAAATATACACACAACAGTGAGAAATTTGGCTTTGAATATGTTAAGAAATTAAATACTTTATATATTTAAAAATTGAAAGTGAATTTTGAACTTTTCAGAGACGACTGAAGGAATTCTAGAATAATGATACAAAAAGCTTAAGAAACCTTTTTCTCAGGGTGACACCTATCAAACTGGTCAAAATTTACAAAGACAAACATTTATAGTCTCTAGAGATTGACCAACTGCTTCCAAAAAATTGAGAATATTTTTCTCAAAATATATGAATATACATTAAGAACAATGGGAGACTGTGGCATTTGAGCTAGGAGTTGTACCCTCTCCTCACAGCTCTGTACTGAGAATGAGACATTCCAATAGGCTCTAAAGCCAAGTGGTAACACCTATCTTCTCCACACCCTGTGGTGGAAGCAATATTCTGTATATGTTAAACAACGTGAACACTGGTAGATATCATTTCTCATAGCTCTTTACTGTGGAAAACCAATACTGAGTGGATGAAGTGATGCAAGAGGTGTTTGTCCTTCCTCCAGAACTTGCAATGTAGAAGGATTCAGGTGGGTCAGCTGGTAAAGTGTGTAGTAGACCACACAGATTTTTGCTGCAGAAAGAACTCTTCTGAGTGGCAACTATCATTTGCTCCAGTTTCCAGAAGCGGAAGACTAATCACAGGGAGATTTTAAGTTGGTGAACATAATGAATCACATTCTCCTTGCCTCTGATCTACAATGGGTGCTGGTGGCAGCCAAGTGGCATCTGTAATTCCTTCTAACCCCCAAAGATACAGTTTTTGCTTCATAGGATAATCCCTTTCTCCAAATTCTTGCACCATGTCATAAAGATTCTTCCCAAAAGAAGTTCAGAGTAAGTTTCAAATTGGCAACACCTTGCCTCTGGCAAGTGATCCTACTTTTCTGAATTAACTGAGGAACAATTACTGTGCCAGGGTATTGTCAAAACAGTAAGGAAATAAACTATCAAATAGTGGAATCTAACAGCTGGATGCAATAACAGTAAAGGTAGATTAGCCAGAAGTATAATTAGGGGATCAATAAAAGAGACAATCAAAAGTAAACTAGCTAAAATAATAGTCATAGCTGCTGGTGAATAAATTGTTGTGCATTTTCAAAACTGTATTATCTGAGTAGAAACTGGAGAAAGAACTAATGACTTACAGGTACCCGGATGAACACAATGCAAGCTAGTAAATTCTTAAACAGTAAAAGCAGTCTCTCCAAGCTATCTATTGGCAGAAAATGAAAATCTATTTGGTAAGAGGGCTTAGTTGCAATGTCTTCCCAATCAGTGGCTAACCATAAACATTGTCAATAAGAAGCAACCCGTAGGAGGCTCCAAATTTAATGATAAAATGAAGAGAAAAAATGCAAGATATCAGAGCCTGCATTTATCTAAGAAAAAAGTCTTCAATGAACTTGTCCAGACATGTTCATTCACAAATAAATAAGCAAACAATAATAATAAGCTTCAATATGGACCAGTAGCCATATTTGCTACCAGATATTATTTAAAATATCCAGTTTAAGCCGGGCTCGGTGGCTCAGCCTGTAATCCCGCGCCTTTGGGAGGCTGAGGTGAGTGGATTGCCTTGAGCCCGCGGGTTCGAGACCCGCCTGGGCAGCGAGACCTCATCTCTACAATAAATCAAAAAATCAGCCGGGCGTGATAGCGCATGCCTGTAATTCCGGCCACTCGGAAGGCTGAGGTGGAAGGATCACCGGAGCCCAGCAGGTCGAGGCTGCGGTGGCCGGAAGTGGCCACTGCACTCCAGTCTGGGCGACAAAGTGAGACTCCAACTCAAAAAAAAAAAAAAAAAAATCCAGTTTAGAACAAAATAGTATGAGACATAAATAAACAAGAGTATGACCCATGTACAGGAAGAAAGCAAACAATAGAAATTGCTTCACATGAGGCCAAGATGATGAACATAGTTAAAAAAAAAAAAAAGAATTTAAAGCCACTATTATAATTATATCTAAGTAATTAAATTGCAATGAAAACTTTAAAAGAAGGTATGATAGCAATGTCCCATGAGATAGAGAATAGTGAATAAAATATATATCATAAAAAGAACTAAATGGAAAAGTAAAATAAACAAAATAACACAGTCATTAGAGGAGCCAGATTTGAGCTGATTGAAGAAGCAATAAACTTGAAGATGGATCAAAATAAGTTATGCAACACGGAGAACAGGAAGTAAAAGGAAGGAACATTAACAGAGTCTGAGACAAATGTGGGTCATCAGTAAGCACACCAACATATCTGAAATGGGAATTTCAGGAAAGAAGAGAAAGAATAATATTTTTTAAAAATTATTTTAAAAATATTTCAGGCTAAAAGTAAATGACATGATGCAATAATTTAAATCTTCATAAAAAAATAAAGAGTACTGGTAGAGACAATTAACCCAAGTAATCATAAAAGACATGATAATTGTGGCTGGGCATGGTGGTTCACCCTTGTAATCACAATGCCTTGGGAGCAGAGGTGGGAGGATGGCTTGAGTCCAGGAGTTTGAGACCAGTGTGGCAATATAACAAGACCCCATCTCTACAAAAAATTTTAAAATTAGCCAAACGTAGTGGTGCATGCCTGTAGTCTCAACACTTGGGAGGCTGAGGTGGAAGAATCACTGAGCTCCAGAGGTTGAGGCTGTGGTGAGCCATGATTCATGCTACTGCACTCCTACCTGGGTAACTGAGTGAGACTCTAACTTAAGAAAAAAATTTTTTAAAAAAAAGACATGATAATTCCATAATTATTCTCTTAACTAATTTTAAATGCATAAAATAATACATATATAATAATATTAATTGCCAACAACATATTGAAATGCAATATATTTGTCATTAACATCACAAAAGAGATGAAGGGAAAGAAGACTGTACTAAATACTAAATGAGACTAAATGTTAACTTTATTTTATAGGAAATAACAACCAGTCCTTATTCTCCTGCAAAGTTTATCTGTATATGTTTGCCTCTATAGCAAAATTTGTCTATATATATATTTATCTCCTTTCTTCTCTCAGCATCTTAAATAGACTTTAATAGATTATATAAATTAAGAATAATGATATATTTTGAGGCTAGTAATATATATAAATGTAATGTATAGCAATAACAGCACAAAAGAAAATATGAAGTTATATATGAATAAAATTTTACAACTCATTGGAAATAGTATGAATCTTAAATAGTGTCTGATAAGTTAAGATGTATAGTTTATGCCCTAAAACAACTATTAAGAATATACATCAAAATATGGACTTAAACCATCATGAAAGGAATTAAAACATGGCAATAGAATATATCTAATTCATTTAAAAGTAGGCAATAAAGGAGGAAAGGAAGAAAAAACGCAAATGGATAAACATAAGCCCAACTATACCAATAACAATGTAAATATAAATTGATTAAGCAATCCAATTACAAGGCAAAGATTGTCACACTGAATTTAAAACCAACAAAACAAAAATCCATCTATATGTCAGCTTCAAGAGAAACTCTTAAAAATTCAAAGATAAAAACAGGTTGAAAATAGAAAGATGGGGAAAGATAACAGAAACTACAAGAGAGCTAGTGTAGCTGCTTTAATAACAGAGAAAATAACTTTTCAAAAATAGAACACACACACAACTCAATTTTTCAACTGATTCTATGAAGTCAATGTTACTTTCGTTCCAAAACCAGATCAAAAATAGAAACACACACACACACACACACACACACACACACACACACACACACAACACACACATATACACACAGACACACACACACACACACACAGACACACACACACCTCAACTTTCCAACTGATTCTATGAGATCATTGTTACTTTCATACCAAAACCAGAAAAGACAGCAGAAGAAAACCATACTATATACCAATGTTTCTTATGAATATAGATGCAAACATTTTAAATAAAATACTAGAAAACTCAACTCAGCAGCATATTTAGAGGATTATACACCGTAGCAAAGTAGAATTTATCCCAGAAATGTGGGCTTCATTTGGTAATAAAAAATCAATTTATATAATAACTCCTATTTAAAAGTGAAAAGGCAAAAAATATGATCATTTCAATGGATACAAAAAATGGCAGAATTAAATGCCTTCTCATTATCATAACATTTAACAAACTTGGTATAGAAGGGAATTTCAATCTGATAAAAGACATCTACAAAAACCACACAGCTACCTTGATTTTTTTTTTTTTTTTTTTTGGTGAGAGACTTTTTTTTTATATCAATATTTTTTATGATAATGTTGTGGGGTACAGTTAAGGGTTAGGTATACAATTATGTTTCAGTCAGGCACCCTGTTGATAAGAGGTGTTTCGCCATCCCCAGACAGATATTTGCTACTGTTAATCCCATCTTCCCCCCACCCCCCATAGTTTCCCAGTACCGTCAGTCATTTTCTTATAGTATTACATTGGATGTTCAAGGTTCATTATATGAGTGAGAATATGTGATACTCGTATCTTTGTTTCTGTGAGAGGTCACTCAGTATTATACACTTTAGTTCCATCCAGGTTGCTGCGAAATTCATGATTTTGTTCTTTTCTATGGCTGCGTAGTATTCCATCGTGTATATGTACCACATTTTTCTAATCCAGTCCTCTTTTGATGGGCAGCATGGTTGCTTCCAGGTTCTTGCTATTGTGAACAATGCTGAGATAAAACATACGTGTGCAGGTGTCTTTTTTGTAGAGTGATTTGTGTTCTTATGGATATATTCCCAGTAGGGGGATTGCGGGGTCATATGGGAGGTAGATATTTAGAGCTTTTAGGAATCGCCACACTGCTTTCCACAGAGGTTGCACTAGTTTACACTCCCACCAACAGTGTAGAAGTGTTCCCTTTTCACCACACCCTCTCCAGCAGCTGTTATTTTTTGAGTTATTGATAATTGCCATTCTGACTGGAGTTAGGTGGTATCTCAGTGTGGTTTTGATTTGCATCTCCCTGATGATTAGTGAGGTTGAACATTTCTTCATGTGTCTGTTGGCTGCTTGGATGTCTTCCTTTGTGAAGTGTCTGTTCATATCTTTTGCTCATTTTATAATGGGGTTGTTTGTTTTTTTCTTTTCAACATGTTTGAGTTCCTTGTAGATCCAGGATGTTAAGCCTTTGTCAGACCTGGTGTTGGCAAATACTTTTCCCCAGTCCATAGGCTGTCTCCCTGCTCTCTTGATGGTTTCTTTGGCTTTGCAGAAGCTTGTCAGTTTAATAAGGTCCCACTTGTCTATCTTCTCTCTTATGACCTGTGGTTATTGGGTTTTGTTCAGGAATTGGATGCCAGTTCCGATTTCCATGAGGATATTTCCTTCATTTTCTAAGGTTCTTATGGTTTGAGGTTTTACATTTAGGTCTCTGATCCATTTGAAGTTAACCTTTGTGCATGGGAATAGATAGGGGTCCTGTTTCAATCTTCTGCATGTGGTCAGCCAGTTTTCCCAGCACCATTTACTGAATAGGTTCTCCTCTCCCCAGTGGTAGGTGGTGGAGGGTTTGTCGAAGATGAGTTGGTTGAGAAATTGAGGTTTTCCTTCTGGAATCTCAATTCTATTCCATTGATCTATATGCCTGTTCCTATACCAATACCAAGCTGTTTTGATGATTGTAGCTTAACCTCCTTACACTGATAAAGGCCTTTGGCAAAGTCTCAGGATACAAAATAAATGTACAAAAGAAATCGCATTTCTCTACACCAATAATAAACAAACAGAAACCCAAATAAAAAACACAATTCCATTCACAATAGCCACAAAAAAAAAAAAAAAAATGAAATACCTTGGCATCTTCCTAACCAGAGACATGAAAGACCTTTAAAATGAAAATTACAAAACACTGCTCAAATAAATCAAAGATGACACAAACAAATGGAAAAATATCCCATGCTCATGGATTGGAAGAATCAACATTGTGAAGATGTCCATCTTACCTAAGCCAATCTACAAATTCATTGCAATACCCATCAAATTACCAACAACGTTCTTCTCAGACCTAGAAAAAACAACACAGGAATTCATATGAAAACACAAACGTCCAAGAATAGCCAGAACAATCCTCAGAAAAAAAAAAAAGCAGGTGGTATCACATTACCAGACTTCAAGCTTTACCTTGATTCTTAATGATGAAAAACTTAATGCTTTCTCCCAATATTAGAAATAAGAGACAGAAGCTCACCCTTGCCACTTTTATTCAACATTGTACTAGAAGCTCTAAGGAGGGCAGTTAGGCAAGTGAATAATAAAAAGACTTAGAAAAGAAAAAAGAAAATCAAAACTCTTTCTAAATGCACATGATAAATCAGCATGTATGAACAAACCTTAGAAATTGACTTAAAAGACTATAGAGCACCGGGCTCGGTGGCTCAGCCTGTAGTCCTGCGCCTTTGGGAGGCTGAGGTGAGTGGATTGCCTGAGCCCGTGGGTTTGAGACCCGCCTGGGCAGCGAGACCTCATCTCTACAATAAATCAAAAAATCAGCCGGGTGTGGTAGCGCACGCCTATATTTCCGGCTACTCGGAAGGCTGAGACAGAAGGATCACCGGAGCCCAGCAGGTGAGGCTGCGGTGGCTGGGAGCGGCCACTGCACTCCAGTCTGGGCGACCGAGTGAGACTCCAACTCAAAAAAAAAAGACTATAGAGCTAATAAATGAGTTCAGCAATGTACAGGACATAAGATAAATATACAAAAATCAATTGATTTTATAGACTGACAATTTAAAAATTAAATTAAACCAATTTTGTTTATGACACCAAAGAAAATAAAATCATCAGAAATAAATTTTGATTTGCTTTGATCAGAATGGCAATTATCAACAAGTCAAAAAATAGCTGCTGGAGAGGGTGTGGTGAAAAGGGAACACTTCTACACTGTTGGTGGGAGTGTAAACTAGTGCAACCTCTGTGGAAAGCAGTGTGGCGATTCCTAAAATCTCTAAATAGCAACCTCCCATATGACCCCGCAATCCCCCTACTGGGAATATATCCTGAAGAACACAAACTCTATAAAAAAGATACCTGCACACGCATGTTTTTCGCAGCATTGTTCACAATAGCAAGAACCTGGAAACAGCCATGCTGCCCGTCAAAAGAGGACTGGATTAAAAAAATGTGGTACATATACACAATGGAATACTACGCAGCCATAAAAAAGAACAAAATCATGAATTTCGCAGCAACCTGGATGGAACTAGAGTCTATAATACTGAGTGACCTCTCACAGAAGCAAAGATCCGAGTATCACATGCTCTCACTCATATAATGGACCTTAAACATCCAATGCAATACTATACAAAAATGACTGACAGTACTGGGAAACTGTGGTGGGGAGAGGGAGATGGGATTAACAGTAGCAAATATCTGTCTGGGAACGGGGAAACACCCCATATCAACAGGGTGCCTTAATGAAACGCAATTGTATACCTAACCCTTAACTGTACCCCACAACTTCATAATAAAAAATAAATAAATAATTTTAAAAAAGAAAGAAAGAAATTTAACTAAAAAAGTGTAAAAATGTACATTGAAAGCTACAAGGCATAAATTAAAAAAAAATTAAGGAAAATTCGAATAAATGGAAAAACATTTTATGAACATTGATTGGAAGACTAATATTGTTAAATGACAATACTCCTAAATTATTCTATAGATTCTATGTAATTCCATTAAATTTTAAGTTTCTTTTTTGGGGGGAAAAACTGACAGGCTGATGTTCAAATTCATATGGAAATTCAAAGAATCCAGAAAAGCAAAAGCAATCTCGGAAAAAAGAAATACAATTAGATTATTTGCAGTTCTTGATGTTAAAATTAACTAGTAAACCAAACAATCAAGATGTGTGCTTATGGCATAAGGATAAGCATATAGACCAACAAAATACTAGTCCAGAAATAAATCTTTTAAAAAAATCACTTCGGTTGATTTATACCAAAGTGTGAGACAATATAATGGAGAAAGAATTTAGTCTTTTCAATAAGCGGGAGTATGACAACAATCAACATGCAAAGCAATAAAGTTAAACTCCTACCTCACACTACTCATACATATTAATTGAAAGTGGTACATAGACCTAAATCTGAGAGTTAAATCTATAAAGCTATTAGAAGTAAAGAAGTATGAATCTCTTTGGACATGGATTAAACAAAGTTTTAATTACAACACCAAAATAAATGTCAATTGAAAAATATAGATATATCATATTTTATCAAAAGTGAACAAAAGACATCATCCAGGAAGGGAAAAGACAACTATAGAATATGAGAAAATATTTGCACATCATATATCTGATAAAGGACTTGTGTTCAGAATGTATGAAAAATGTTTGCAACTCAATGAAAAGACAACTAAACTACGAAAGCATATATTAATGAAATATATTAATAAAATGTATCTACAGAATATATACAAGTAGTTAATAACACATGAAAAGCTAATCAACATCATTTGTCATTTGGGAAATGAAAACCAAATTGCAATGAGACTTCACTTTATATGCAGCAGGATGGCTGTGGCAAAAAGACAATAACAAATGTCAGCAAAAATATACGAACATTTGAATCTTGCTGGTGAGAACATAGAATGATGAAGCTGCTTTAGAAAGCAACATGTCAGTTTCCTCAAATGATAAATAGAGTTATCACATGAGTAAATGATTCTACTCCTAAGATATACATTAATAGAAAAAATATATATCACCATTAAAAAAACTTGTAAATGAATGTTTATAGCTGCATTATCGTAATAGCAAAATAAAACATTTAAGAAGTGACAGCGAATCAAATGTTCACAAAGTAATGAATGAAGAAATACAAAACGTTTATATTCATACAATGGAATATTCCTCCTCAATTAAAAAATGAATGAAATACTGATATATGCTACAACATGGATGAATGCAAAAAAATTATGCTAGGTGAAAGAAGCCAAAAACAAAAGATCAAAGATTGTATGATTTTATTTATATAAAACATTAATAATAAGCAAATATATTGAGACAGAAAAGTAAAATGTTTCCTAGAGCTTTTGGGAGAAGGGTAGCAGAAAATAACTTCTTGTGTATATAGAGTATATTTTGGGAGTGATGAAATTTTCTAATAATTAGATTGTCGTGCAATTATTTGAACATAATAAACACTATTGAATTGGAAACTCAAAGTATGAATTTTATGATATATGAGGTAGTCCTTAATGAAATTTAAAAAAAGCCGGGCTTGGTGGCTCAGCCTGTAATCCCACGCTTTGGGAGACTGAGGTGAGTGGATTGCCTGAACCTGCAGGTTCGAGACCCACTTTGGCAACGTGGTGAAACCTCATCTCTACAATAAATCAAAAATTAGCTGGGTATGGTAGCCCACGCCTGTAGTTCCAGCTACTTGGAAGGCTGAGGTGGAAGGATCGCTGGAGCCCAGCAGGTCGAGGCTTCGGTGGCCGGGAGCAGCCACTGCACTCCAGTATGGGTGACAGGGTGAGACTCCAACTCAAAATAAATAAATGAATTAAATTAAATTAAATTAAAAAAATTAAAACACTTTTACAAGCCGACAGTTATCTAGGACCTATTCGCTCTATCATTTAAACAAACTACAAAATACCAAGTATTGTGTGTGTGTATGTTTGTGTGTGTGTATCGTTTAAATTATGACTTAATTCTACATTCTGTGTGTTAGGCTGTGATGAGAAAGTCATTTTCTTTGTAGATATAAACATTCAAGAATTATTTTAAATTTCAGATGTTTTAAATATGAGAATCCATTGCTTTTTTAAAAAGAAGTATTTGTATGTGGTAAAATTAAAGCATATATGCACATTCAAAGAAATTAGTGGAAGGCCAAATTATGAATATAAAAAATTACCTATTGCTATGATATGAATGCTTGTGAACCCATATGTTGAAACCTAATCCCCAATGGTTGATATCAAGAGGTGGGGCCCTGGGTGGTGACTAGGTAATGAGGTCAGAACTCTTGTGAATGGAGTTCAGGTTCTTATAAAACTGGCCTAAGGAAGCTGATTTGCATCTTCTGCCATGTGAGGATACATAGAATACCCTGTCTGTGAGGAACAGGCTCTCCCCAGACACCAGATCTGTTGGCACCTTGGTCTTGTACTTCCCAGGCATCAGAATTGTGAGCAATACACTTCTTTTGTTTAGTTACTACACAATTTACAGTATCTTGTTATAGTAGTTCAAATGAACTAAGACATCAATAATAACTTTTTGAAAAGCATGTTTTCCAAAAGCATTTATTATAGTGCCATGCATAGAAGTCACATGGAGAATCTATTCTATTTGAATAAATACAAATTTATTGTTTTTACCTGTAAAATAAACAATTATGAGGAAAAATTATGTAAAGAGCGATTTCAATTTTGTATTACATACTTTAATTCAATCTGCTTTTAAACCTAATCCAATCTATCTTGCTCATTCTATCATGTGATCAGTTTGATTAGGGAAGTAAAATATTTAAAGATGCCTAGCTACCTATATTTAATAAATCACATTTTTTGAAATACTTCAAAATTCCAAAGAGAATTAGAATTACACTTGAACTTTGCCAGGTCTGGGTGACTACAATATTCTATTATCATTGCTGCTTTAATTGAATTTAAGATAGATTTTTAATGTGTTGTATAGTTAATAAAAGTCACAAAAGGTGTCTATGTACCATGTGTTTGAATCTTTAGAGTCCAGTGGATGCTTTTATCTTCATGTGGAATTATTGGGTATGCTCTGGTATAAGTGATGAACCCACAAATACCTAAGTCTGGGCACCTATTATCCTGAAACCTAAACTTGGTTTCAGATTAATGAGTCATCATTTAAAGAAAGTGAAGTTTGGATCCTCAGTCCATGATGTGTGAAAAATGTAACCATGATTTTGTACTCTTCTATGATAAATTCTACCAATTATTTCTTTAAAAATAAGGTTAATCTGTTGTGAACATTCCAGAAATATAATTTTTCCACTCTTATTGGGAGACAATTCAAAGCAAACGTATTAGAATTTAAACAATTCACATTTCCAATTAACTTATCTCTCATTCTTTCACTCTTACAATCACATGTGTATATACTTTTCTGCTGCCCTTTGCAACATTCTTTTTTGTTAGCATATTTTTATTATGTTTATATGAAGTTGTACTCTGCTTCCTTTTAAATCACAATGCTACGTAAAAACTAATACTGAGATTGCTCACTTTTAAAGCTTAGTGATTCTTTCACTTTAATAAAATGTATAGGGATTGATTCTACAAGTAGAAAACCTAATAAGAATATTAATAATGGGTTAAACTGTCAGAATTTTCAAATATTTATAGCCCAAAACAGCACTGGGTTCAGAACATTTCATGACCAAATATTCCTGAATTATCAGGGAATTAAAAATTTCTTTGCATAGACAAAATAAAAACTTATTTCTTTTTTATTTTCTATATTTTTTTTATTTTAAAGATGTGGGGTACAATTCAGGGTCAGGTATACTAACATTGATTATGCAGGTACCTTTGTTGATGAAGTGTGCCCCTTCCTCCCCTGGCAGTTTCTTACTACTGCCAATTCCTTTCTTATAGTATTATGATAATTGTTCAAGGTCCACTGATGAGTGAGAACATATGGTAATCTTTTCTTTGTTTCTGTGATAGATTAGTGAGTATGATAGACTCTAAATCCATCAAAGTTGCTGTGAAGTCCATATGTTTGTCCTTCTTTATGGCTGCATAATATTCCACTGTGAATATGTACCACATTTTTTAAATCCAGTGCAGCTTCAATGGGGAACATGGTTGGTTCCATGTTTTTGCTATTGTGAATATAACTGCAACAGACATGCATGTGCAGGTATATTTTTTGTAGAAAGATTTGAGTTCCTCTGGGTATATTCTCAATAGGGAAATTGCTGGGTCATATGGAAGGTCAATTTCTAGTTCTTTCAGAAATCGCCACACTGTCTTCCAAAGAGGTTGCACTAGTTTGCATTCCCACCAGCAGTGTAGAAGCGTTCCTTTTTCTTGCATGCTCGCCAGCGTCTGTTATTGCTTGTTTTATTAATGATGGCCATTCTTACTGGGGATAGGTGGTATCTCAATGAGGTTTTGATTTGCATTTCTCTGATGATTAATGAGGTTGAGCACTTTTTCATATGTATGTTGGCTGCCCTTATATCTTCTTTTGAGAAGTGTCTATTCATGTCCTTTGCCCACTTTTTAATGGGGCTGTTTGTTTTTTCTTTTCGGCGCATTTGAGTTCCGTGTAGATCCTAGATGTTTGGCCTTTGTCAGATATACAGTTGGCAAATATTTTTTTCCCATTCTGTGGGCTGTCTCAGATGCAAAGCAATACCCATTAAATTACCAACATCATTCTTCTCATACCTGGAAATGACAATACAGGAATTCATATGGAAACATAAAAGACTATGAATAGCTAAAACAACCCTTAGCAAAAGAAACAAAGCAGGAAGTATCACACTTCCAGACTTCACACTTTACTATAAGGCTACAGTAATTAAAACAGACTGGTATTTGTATAAGGACAGGTATATAGATCAATGGAACAGGATAGAGATTCAGGAAGCAAAGCCTCAATTTCTCAACCAGGTCATCTTTGACAAAGCCTCCACCAATAACCACTGGGGAGAGGAGTGTCTATTCTGTAAGTGGTGCTGGGAAAACTGTCTGGTCACATGCAGAAGATTGAAACAGGACCTGTACATACTACCATACGCAAAATTTAACTCTAAATGGATCAAAGACCTAAACGTAAAATCTCAGACTATAAGAATCTTAGAAAATGCAAGAGACACCCTTAAGGAAATTGGAACAGACTTCCAATTCCTGATCAGAACCCTAAGTGCCCACACCATAACAAATAAGATAGACAAGTGGGACCTCATCAAACTGACGAACTTCTGCCAAGCAGAAGAAACCATCAAATCCTTCTATTTCTTTCTTTGAATGTTTAATGTTCTGCTATGAAAATCAGATAATACACATAATGCACACATTTGTACAGACACTTGCATGATGGCAAAATTATAGGCAAGTACTACTCATTAATATACATATCAGTTAAAGTAGTTTTTCACTAGTGTGAATGAAATTAGATTTTTTAAAACAATGAATGAGCCGGGCTCGGTAGCTCAGCCTGTAATCCCGCGCTTTGGCAGACTGAGGTGAGTGAATTGCCTGAGTCCAGGAGTTCAAGACCTGCCTGGGCAACTTGGCGAGACCTCATCTCTACAATAAATCAAAAAATTAGCTGGGGTGGTAGCGCGTGCCTGTAATTCCGGCTACTCAGAAGGCTGAGGTGGAAGGATCTCCGGAGTCCAGCAGGTCGGGTTGTGGTGGCTGGGAGTGGCCACTGCACTCCAGTCTGGGCGATAGAGTGAGACTCCAACTCAAACAAAACAAAACAAAACAAAACAATGAATGGATACATGAGAGGAATATTTGTACAATTATTTTAAGGAGATGATAATATTTAAGGAAACAAGGGAAGTTCAGGAGACTTTGGTCACTGGAAAAATCATGATCTGACCCTGCTTCACAAAATTTCCTATTTCTCTCTATTTTTTTTGTTGTTGCAAATTTCAAACTCCTAGAAGATAGAACATGCCTTGATATATTTTCATTTTTTTCTTTTTAGATAAACCTATAATATTTGATATTCAAGAAGTGTACTCACAGCACAAAATGTTTGAAGACCTTCTCTATGTCTTTAAATAAATTGTCTTAAAACAAATTTAGTTTTATTTTCAAGAGTTGAAATATATAGTTACTCTATAACTTGCAACCCATATCTCCTAATGTTAACCCATAACATTATAGGTTATTATATGAAATGTATTAATAGAATTTGAAGACTACTTGTCAGGCATTTTAAGATTGTGTCCAATTTCAGTTAGTCTAATATTATTCTTGTGATACCTCATGCTATCAATAAACTCCTTACTAGTGATGCTAGCCTTGATTGCTTGGTTACAATAATGTTTGCCAGTTTTCCCTTTTACAACTTTAACTGTAAAAGTTGCTATTTTTCTCTTCCCATGTTCTATTCTTTGGAAGCAAATCAAGTTCAATCTATACTCAAAGGGAGGGAGCTTCAACTTGTACAAGAAGAAGTATTTGTATATGATATTTAAAAATTTTCTATAAGAAGGAGTTTTCGTTTCTCTTCATTTGGTTATTTAGTTTATTCAATCAATTTATTCAATTAGCTATTTAGTTATTCATTTCAATCACTTTATTCAATCAGCGTCATTATTGATTCATGCATATGTATTTTGTATTCTGAGTTATAGTTCAATACTACATTGCAATATTTACATTGATGCTTAACCATTTCCAGTTTTGACCATTCTTTCATGTAATCTCTGACCCCATCCCCCTTCACCCCATGCTTCCTTTTTTCCTGGCACCACAGGATACTTCAGTCTCCTCTTATATTTTTCTATTCTGGCCCTAGAATCAGTTATTTCTTCAAGGAGCCCTGGATCCTTTTATTGGAGTCTAACATTTATAATTTAAGATCTAATCATCGAGTTCCTATATTTTGACAGCTTGCCATAGTGTAAATTCTATTCTTCAAACACAGAATAAAAATAATAATAAAGTTAAAAATCTCAAGCCTATGTTTCTTTTAAGAATGCCATCATATGGATTTTATTTACATGAAAAAATTCAGAGCACATAAAATACATATTGTTTTTAAGGGTGGTGGAAAGGTTATGTGAGTCTGGTGGCAGCAATGGCAGCTACTGTCTTCATTTGCATGTACAAAGTGTTTCTGGGAGTTGTTCCTGGGAGGATCTGGTTTTTCAGCTCTTCAATTATTTTGCAAACTGCCTGTTAACCTGTAATAATCTCTAACCCTAAAATAGTTTCAGTATATTATTGTCTAAAATTAAGAGTGCTGACTCAGGCACCAACTGTGAAAGAAAAAGTATCAAATACATATCACTACTTCAGAGCATCTACCAAATCTTAGATTGACATCTAATCAATCTTTAGGTCCATGAATGTAAATGAAAACAAAAATAATCCAAAATAATTATTCAATAGCTTCATCCAGTTATCACCAAAAAAAAAAAAAAAAAAATTCAACATAATTGTCTTTAAACATGAATGTGAGCCATCGATATGGGTTCACTGTAACGCAAGGGAGTGCACATCAGAGAGTAAATTTATATGGTATATATTAGTACCTTCACACCTTGTACAAGCCATGTACTTTGTATAACATTTGGTTGGGTATTACAGGACTTATCTCATATAATAATGTTGATTAGATATCATTATTTTAGAATGAGCAGCCGAATGAACATGGTCATGTGATTACTAAATGGTTTGCTATTTAGTTTTAACTAATGTCTCAAGATAATTGCAGAGATGTTTCAGCAGTAAAGAAATTCTTGTTGATGTATACATAACCTTGACCAAAACTTTTTGGTTTCTCTTTTACAATTCTCCTACTGGAGACTTTCTAACTCTGATCAGCCATTGATTGTACTTTGCAGGATTTACCAGATCACAAAGTCACCATTTTAAAGATTCTTACTCTCTAACATGGAATAGTACAAAGTGTGTCTCTTATATTATACTGTGTTTAAAGGTGGGATACTTGAGTTATTAAGAAAATGGTTTTCTTGAAGAAATATTTGATAGCCTACCTCTAAAGTCTTGGCATCGAACCTCTTCCTTAGTAGAATTGATAGGCAGCAATGTGTATAGCCTATATTACAGTGTCACTATTCCACCAATAACTTTACTGAAGTAGCAAGTCCCCTTTTCAGAAGATATCTTTCTCATCCTTTGACCAACATAGGAGCTAAAAAATGTTAGGTACTTATTCCTTATTTCTCTCTAGCTCCTGTGATAGGATTAGGATGGTAGACCAGGATGATGTTTTTGTGAGATGGTGGGGGAATTGTGAACCCTATGAACCACAGCGGAGCATGAAATGTAAGAACTGATGTATGCATTGAAGCATAGAAGTAAAATCTGTTCTTCCTTTTCTACCAGAGAATCAGATGAGCTATTGTAACTTTTATTTACTGTATAGAATGCATAATCTTCATCAATAGCTGCATCTCAGATATAAGTGTCTACATTGATATAAGCCATATATAGCACTTTCCTATTTCCAGCTATAACAACACAAATTGTTATCTTAAAGTTCTGTAGGTCTGAAGTTCAAAATGGGTCTCACTGGGCTAAAATCAAGGTACACGCACAGAGTTCTTTGGGGAAGCTCTAGAGGAGAGTTCTTTTCCACCTTTTAGAGGTTGAAAGGTTCACAGTTAATAGTTCCCTTTCACATTCCCAAGGCCTATAGCATAGTGTTTCTCCAGTCCTTCTTCCATCTTTTCATCTCTTCTCTTATCACAAACAGCAAAGTTCTCTACTTTTAAGGATTCATGTTGTCAGATTGGATTTACCTGGATAATCTAGAGCATTCTTCTCATATCAAGGTCATCACATTTAATTACATCTGCAAGTTCTGTTTGTCACATAATGTAATATACTCACAAATTCTGGGTGTTGGGGCATGGATAACATCGAGAAGCCATAATTTTGTATACCACACCATATTGTCAGTTACATTTATAACAACAGATTTGACTCATCATGTTAGATTATTCTCTAGGAATATTCAACTTTTTTACTAACCAAACTGGAGAATCAAATTGAACTATGATAGAGATTATTGCATGTGACTTTCAGCTTCTGATGATTAAAATAATCTTTTATATTTCCACAAGAATGATGATATGATAATGACATTAATGATGACAATGATAATTTGGCTAGGATGGGCTCCATTGACTTCCAGCTGTCTCTTTGTATCATAATATTCTTTATAGGCTAAGGAGGCATTGTTAGAATATACATTCTTATTCTATTTTTAGAAACTGGAAAAATGGTCAGATATTAGGAATCAAGTGTCAAATTTTGCTTTACAACTTTCTACTCTAATTGGCATTCATGATAATATTTTGAGTTCCTCGTAATTATAGTTAGCTTGGAGTCAAGGTAATTCTCTCAAAAATCTTGGTCATCTGGCTTTCTTTCCATATTTGTCTGTGGAAAATGTGAGAAAAGTTGTTAATAGGCATATGTCATTTCACAGAATTATCTTTCTTGAAAAGGATATTGTGTATCAAGTTAGATTGTAGTTAAGACTATAAGACTGGCAAATATAGTCAATTGTGTGACTTTAGAGAGGTTTTGACTTTTTATGGTTGTGAATCAAATCAAAACAGGATTACTTGTCAGTCCTGTACTGTTTTAGTTTTATAAATCAGGTAGTTTAGTCGTCTTTCAGTTTAATAACTGAAAATCCACTGCTTGTTAGAGAATTCTGTATGCCACATCATTCCTTGAGTCTTTATTACTGTGGGCAGGCTGAAGACTATCACAATGACCACACTCACTTCATTTCCGAAGAAACTGAGCTCATCTCAGTAACGGTTTTTCCAATAACAATTGAGATTAAAAAAAAAATCCCATCGGATCATAGACTTTTTTTTTTTGAGTTGGAGTCTCACTCCGTCACCCAGACTGGAGTGCAGTGGCCGCTCCCGGCCACCACAGCCTCGACCTGCTGGGCTCCGGCCATCCTTCCGTCTCAGCCTTCCAAGTAGCTGGAACTACAGGCGCGCGTTACCACAGCTGGCTCATTTTTTTATTTATTGTAGAGATGAGGTCTCGCCAAGTTGCCCATGCGGGTCTCGAACCCGTGGGCTTAGGCAGTCCACTCACCTCAGCTTCCCAAAGCGTGGGATTACAGACTTTTTTACATAATTTCTAGCAATTGAGAAAATAGTAACAGAACAAGTTTCAGAGATTCTTATGAGGTCTGACAATTTAAGTTCACAAACTTGTCACCATGCACTTACATTGACAGCATTGTACAAGCAACTCGATAAGGTTTCATAACCTAGGCACATCAGTGTCTCACCCTGTGTTCCTGTCCTTATTCCTCCCTTTATCAATCTGTGCTATATACAGGGAGGGAAGAGTGGAGGTTGGTGCCTGAGAAAGAAAAAGGAAAAACAAAAAACAAAAAAAACAAAACACAGATCTTGGTGAAAAGACTACACAAGACAAAATAAATAGTATTTCTAGTTGTAGATTTGCTAGTCATCACTCTATATTATATTGTTTATAGCTTTCAAAGCCACATAGCATGGTTAGACTCTTGAAAAGATTTACATTGTTCAAGTCAGTCAAGTGAAAGAGCTATCTATAGCTGATTCTCCCAATGTTATATTAAATACAGAATATGCTTGTGTGTGTTCTTGAAAATACACCCACATGGAAGTATACACACTTATAGCAATGAAATAAGCCAAAAATTGCATTCTCTTTGATCAAGGATTGTCAACATTTTGCTCAAAAAAATTCTCATTTTAAAAACATGTTTATTAGAAAATTCGTAATTTATTGAATTATAAACTTAATATTGAATTATTTTTTGAATAACTGTTTAGTGAAAAAAGGATTGAAGAATGGCGAAAATTGTTTATGTATTCCAGTATAAGAGGAGCTAGAGTAATATTTTCAGAAGTTAGAATGGAAAAGGGCCATGTGGAGTCAAGTAAGTTTCTGATCCTATATGTCTTCTGACATACTATCATTCAATTTTCAATTATTCCCTCAATGTTCTACGAGGCCTGATAATTAAGTTCATGAACTCAACCTAGAAAAAAGTGCTACATACCTCACTGCTGAATATCACTATGGTCACCCTCGAAGTTCTCCCCTTGGGAAGCTATGCACCAATATCAGCACCCAGTCCACCTTTCAGAGGAATTTGGAACTCTTTTTCTGGAACGGCCATTAGAACTAGCATCATATTACCATTGATGTCCTGAATGTCATCTAAATGTCTTCTTTTCAATATTCCCTTTATCTTTAAGTAGGGAAAAAAGTCATTGAGGGTCATGTCAGTTGAGTAGAGAGGGTGTTATAACATAGTTATTTGTTTACCGGCTCAAAACTCCTTCACGTACAGTGCTGTGTGAACTGGTGCATTGTCCTGATTCAAGAGCTTCTTTGGGACCTTTTTGCACACACCTCATGCCAAGATTTTCAGTTAAGATTTTCCTAAGTGTTTCTCTGTCGATGTTTATTTGGTCTGCTATGTTTCTCACAGTCAGCTGAAAATTTGATGCACAATTCAATGAATTTTTGTAATGTTTTTGTCAGTTCTGCTCGTTACTGGCTTGTTCTGACCTCTCTTCATCAGTGACTTTCTCTCCCCTCAGAAAAATGTTTAATTCATTTGTACATTGCTATCTCCATATACTTGGACTAACATGTCCCTGATTTCACTTTCACTCTTGCCAAACTTAACAAGAAATTTTAAATTTGTTCGTTGCTCTAGGTCAAGCTGCAACATTCTCATGACATCACACAAAAACATGCCAAAACAGTAACAAACGCCACTCAGCAAGACACTGCCACACATCGACATGAACAGTGTGAAACACTGACATACCAAGGTTATGAAACCTTACCAAGTTGTCTGTACAAAGCTGCCAATGTAAGCACATGGTGGCAAGTTCATGAACTTAATTGTCAAGGCCTTGTAACATGCATCAGAGAAAAATAAAATGTTTGTGAATTTAGCTAAAGTTGTGTTTTGTTGAAGCCTTTTTTTCTGAAATGGTTTTTGCCAGTCTCAGCTCCATTACTGTAAACAATAATTCCTTCAAGAGGAGCATATGAATGACTATCTTATATTCTCTACATGATGTAAACTTTTGGGAGTTGAAATAATCATTCTAGTATTTGAATTGTTTAGAAATATCAGAATCTCCAATCTGACCCTGCAATTTGATATTTCTCATCTTTTTCAACATCTCTGGCAGCAGGTCTTTTGTTCACTAACAACAACACGTTATTTCACCTAAGTAAAAAAGAAAAAAAATAAGGGTTCATTGGAATGTTACTGAACTAAACACTAAAGCAGCAGTGAAAAAACATCCTTTTCAGACAGAGTCCCAAGACATTAGCCACAGGAGCTCCAAGAGATTTTCTGTAGGGCCTTTCCTAATGCAACTCAGTGCAAAACATTTTCAATGTATCTATCAGCTTAAGAATCAATTTCTTAGGAAATGAAATCTGATTGTCCTGTATTGAAATTGTGTCCTTGTGTTCATCTTCCCAAACAAGAAAAAAAAAAAAAAAGTGAAGAGCTTGCTACTATCAGGTGTTCCATGAGCATGACTACCCAGTAATTTCAAGGGTTTTCAAAACAGAAAAATCATAAATTTAAGTATCAAATGCAACCGATTTCTTGCTTTCTGCACTACTGGTGTGTACTATTATAAGAAAACTTTTCATATCAAAAACTTTTCTACTTGCCAATTTCTAAAGCAACTTAATTTTTCCTAAATTTTTTCTTGATTGAAATTATCAAATTTCATCTAATCTGACATTTTTAAAGAACCAGATTTTCATTTAATAGTAATTTAAAAGTTCTGGTTTTTAGAATTTTCTATTTTATTAATTGTTCTGTAATTGTTATATCCTTTATTTTACTTCAACTAAGCGTATTTATGTTGTTCATTATTTTTATATTTCAAGTTATTTCTTAATTTTAATGAATGCACTTGATATTTGCTCAAACTTTTTCTTGGAGTGTAGTGTTGTGTTTTCTTGGAGTTTTATAACAGTCTTAGTTTTTTCTTTATTGACTGCAATTTCAACTCTGTTATCTTTCCCCATGAATTTCAGGAAATGTTCAAGGTAGACTAAGTTTAAGGGAGTGTGGAAACACTAGTCTTTAAAACTGATTTTTAGTTTAATTTTTTTGTGAGAGAAAACTATCATTTTTGGTGTGTTGAATTTATTCGGATTGTCTTTTATGCCCAAATAATTTTTAAAATTTTACAAATTTTGTAAGGGCTTCATAAAAATGTTCTTTCTTTATTATTAGAATATTTACATAGTTATTTTCTACCTTCAGTATGTACATTTTAATGGTTATGAAATCCAGTTAGTTCTATTTCTTTTTCTTTCTTTTTTTTTTTTTCAGTTGGAGTCTCACTCTGTTGCCCAGACTGGAGTGTAGTGGCCGCTCCTGGTCACTGCAGCCTCCACCCACTGGGACCCGGCGATGCTTCCGCCTCAGCCTTCCAAGTAGCTGGAACTACAGGCGCGCGCTACCATGCCCGGCTAAGTTTTTGATTTATTGTAGAGATGGATCTCGAACCCGTGGGCTCAGGCAATCCACTCACCTCAGCCTCCCAAGGGGTGGGATTACAGGCTGAGCCACCAAAATAAATATTTACTGAGAAGAAATTATATGAGCTCCTCTTGGTGCTAAGTTCATTTTATAAACAATGCATAGATGAAATATAATGCTGTTTTTAAAATATGTCCTGTAATGAAGTCATTATATTTATGGTATATCTTCTTTAAAGTAATGACTCATTTATTAATAATTATTAGTTGAGTCAAGCTTACTACTTGTATTTATTTAGTGATACATTGTGAGTTTAAAATAATTTGTTAAATCTTCCATGATAAACATGGATTATTCATTTTTTCCTTTTATTTCTAATATTTTATTTGTTATATTTTGAAATGATGCTTTTTAATAACTAATGGGTAGCACATATTTTGGATGAATTTTTTTTTTTTTTTTTTGAGTCGGAGTCTCACTCTGTCGCCCAGACCGGCCACCGCGGCCTCGACCTGCTGGGCTCCGGCGATCCTTCCTCCTCAGCCTTCCGAGTAGCCGGCATTACAGGCACGCGCTACCATGCCCGACTGATTTTTTGATTTATTGTAGAGATGAGGTCTCGTTGCCCAGGCGCGTCTCGAACCCGCGGGCTCAGGCAATCCACTCACCTCAGCCTCCCAAAGGCGCAGGATTACAGGCTGAGCCACCGAGCCCGGCTCGGGTAAATATTTATTGAATACCTACTATATACTAGGAACTAGTCTAGTGAATGCTGTAGGATGAAAATATAAAGTAAGTTGCACATTTAAGGCATATGTGCAATTTTTTATTTTCCAATGGCTACATTAAAGTAAAAATGAAAAAATATAAAATTAATTGCAATAATATACTTTAGCAACTCAATATTTGAAGTACTATTTCAACATTAATAAACAAAAACAATTATTGAAATCTTTTGTCATTTAAAAAAATACCAAATCTTCAATATCCAGTGTATATTTTACACTTTCACTTTAGACTAGCCATATTTCAAGTGATTTATAGACCCATGTAGCTAGTGACTACCCTATTGTACAATGCAGTTCTAGAAACTAGTGTATTCCAATAAAACAGACAAAACCATTTTTCATTAGTTATTTTCTAGATGACTGTAAATACTTATAAAAAGAGAAATAAATAAAACAAATTGCAAAAGTGGTAGATTAAATTATTGTCTCCAAAGCTTTACTCTTTCTCCATAATAGGATTATACATTCATGCTCTTTGTCATGTGATTTTTCAGTACCTTTCACTGTGGGTATAGTATACTTCTCTGTGCCATAGTTGCTGGACTTATTAAATGACTCTCCTACCACTGGAATGTGGACTGGAGTCGGCATGAGATCCAAAGTGTAAAGACTTAAGAAACATGATATGTTGTTGCTCACCATTCTTGTCCTTCTGTGACTCGCTATGAGAGAATATCTTGGTATCTATTGATGCTGGATTGAGAGATTTATGAACCAAGATATTATGCCAAAACAGAACCACCCTACTTGATACACAGAACAAGATAAAATTTTTAAAAAGAGCTTATTTTTCTAAGCCACTGAGATTTTTTTTTAACATTATTGGAGCAAATATCTGATAATAGAGTACGTGAGATAAGAGTAGATAAGGAGAAAAACCCAAACAAAATTCTCTTTAGGAAGTTATCTTTATTGCTCAATAGTATTTCCTCCCATCCATGTTCTCTGTTATCTCCCTATTATACCTGTTGACAGATGGAAACACTGAATTTTGTCTTCTAGTCTTGAAATTCTTTTCATGCTAAATCAGTCTTTTTGTATGGTGCTCTGGCCACCCTTGGACTTGAATTTAAGGTCATATAAGTTTTGTTCTAAAAATTATGAATTTTAGTTTACTATTGAGGGACTGTCTGTTATTATTTCAGTAATCTTTTTTATGCCGCTATACATAAGCTTTTATTCACATCTTCAACAGGTTCAGCTATCTTTTTCTTTTTAATTCCAAGGTTACCTATTCTCTGTTTTACATAGTACCATATTTTTTAAAACATTTTCTAATGCGTATATGCTTTTCTCTTTCTGAGAAAAATTCTTTACACTTACATAGCCACAACAAAAATTAACTCATAGAATAAATCAAGTTTTTCATGTGTTTTATATGTTTTCTAGTTTTATTATTCAATCACTAAATACTAGCTGCTTGAGGTGGACAATGTAGGAGGAATTAAAATGTCTTATCCGGGATAATGTTGGTTACAGCTCTTCAACTGACTTATGACTTTGGGACAGTCTATTCATTTGGAGAATTATTACTTTGTCTTTTATGTCAGGCCTTGACAAACTAATGCTGAAAGTGGCCTGCTTCTTATTTTTGCAAACATTTTTTATTAGAACACAACCATATTCATTAATTTATACAGTTAGTTGCTTTTCAGATATAAATGGCAGAGTTGAGTGGTAGATATATTTGTCAATATGGACTGTATGCCTAAAATATTTACTATCTCACCTATATGATGACCACTTGTATACTAATTCTGAATTGTACCCCACATCTTGTAAAAAATAAAATATTAAAAAAATATATTTACTATCTGGACCCTTATGAAAAAATTGAAGGATTCCTGCTTTAGGTGGCAGAGGTACTTTAGTGAGAACACTCTATAATTCTCTCCCTAAAGTGACATGCTTTCTCAGTGATGAAAAAATGTTCAGAGCCTTGTATAGAATAAGCTCATCTCCTCTTGTGGCTGAGGAAATTTCTTCTTCCATCTAGATGCTGTTTGCCTTCTTGCTATTCACCACCAAATTTCACCTCTTATATACTTGTCTTTGGATGCTTTCAGTTTGATCTCACCTAGAATCTCACTCTGGAGGAACTTTCTAAATCTAGCCTTTTTGAGTTTGTAAGTGGGTTGTTTATCAGTACATTCTGCATATCTCCACCGAGAGCCACTTCAACCATTTGGAAAACTGCCTAGCTACCTTTCAGCCCAGAAAACAACCTCTCAACGAATTTTGAATGCTGTCTATACCACACACACACACACACACACACACACACACACACACACACACACACGAAAAACAAAAAACTAGTCTTCAAAGCTAAATGTAAGGATCCCTCCTTGCCTATCTATCTGTGCAACCATGACTTATTGTGGGTAACGACGAGGTGTGCAGGCAGGTTAAAAATGAGACTCAAAGCTGATTAAAGGTCTAGCATGGAACACAAGCAATAGCCCATTTACCCTCGGAGTTTTCTTTCAGTATCCACAGGGGGATAAGGAGAATTCTCAAATCAAGTCACCTTTCCCACTATTCCTAGACCGTAACCAATGATGTTTACTTTTTACTTCTCTGATCACGCCCTTCTGAGTTTTAGATTTCTATTAGTCTTGATAGTAGGTTACAGTCTCTCATTTAAAATATAGGATTAAGTTACAAAGTTCCTCTCCAAGATTAGTAGTTGATGAGTTAAAAGAGAATATTAGAAAATAGAAAAAAGACAATAGTCCGTTCTAATCCTACTTCCTAATCCTATTATTGAATGACAGAAGCTTTTTTCCTATTTTTTTCATAAAAATCTAACATTGCTTTATGTATTAATATTGTGCATATTAGCAAAATATGCGAAATACATTAAGTATTTAAAAGCTTTCCTTTTAAAATAGTTGAAACATTTACTTTTAATATTATTTTCTGTTGATTATATTTCTTCAGCAGTTAGTTCTTTTATTGTTACATTTGTATTTTCAATCTTTTTCCTCACGTGTGATTATTTTTGCTTATCTGATCACATTTATGGATGAGTTTCTACACTGGTTAATGTCTGTAGTAAAAAAAAGTATTTTCTTAGCTCAAATAGGACTACTGATAACCAGGATGATCACTTTGCCCAGCAGTTCTGCTTTTAGATATTCTTATGAACTTATGAAGAAAGAGTTAATATGGCAGACCTAAAGTACTATCTCTGGCTGGGATCCAGGAACTTGCATTCCAGCAAAGCTCCCACCATTAATTAGTAAGTGTGCCTCACCGTGCCTACACTGTTTGTATAAACAAGGTGATTTATGCTGAATAACTTCTTTCCTTCTGGGAGTCTGAAATTCGATGTGTGCCAGGCATGGTGTACCCTCACAGGCAACTTTCAGTAAAAACCTCTGGACACAGAG
The DNA here is from genome assembly GCA_027257055.1 of Cephalopachus bancanus. Taxonomy (NCBI): domain Eukaryota; kingdom Metazoa; phylum Chordata; class Mammalia; order Primates; family Tarsiidae; genus Cephalopachus; species Cephalopachus bancanus. Next base: position 3,054,564 of record JAPVLO010000173.1, on the reverse strand, counting down.
TCTCTAATGAGCTTCCGTGATTGGCAGTGCTTCACAAGCATTGTCACAACTCATTGCCCAGGGATTTAAGTGTACCCTGTTGCGATTCCACTGGGAGAAAACTCTTAGAAAGTTGTACCTGATTTTCTCTGGAATTTACATCATTCTTCTTTCCCATTTGCTGATTGTACTTGTAGCTTTTTGTTGTAATAAATCATAACCATGGATACAACTATATACTGAGTCCTATAAATTTTTCTGGTGAATCACTGAACCTGGGAGTTGTACTGGGATGCCTGACACAGAACGCTGATTTATTTTTGTTCTCATTCATTGATTCATTCAATAAATGATTCATTCAATGAAAGATTGTTTGAACATGTGCCCTAGGGAAGCTGCTGCATTTGGTATTCATAAAAAAACAGGAGCAAAATCTTTAAAAGTCTAGGGGTGATTCAGATTTTTAAAAGATTACTACATAGTATGCAAAATAATCTTGGGGGGAAATGTGAGTGCATGAGTAGATATTCAAAATATGTGAGGGCATTAGGGGATGTTTAAGATAAAATGATTCTTAAGTTTGGTTTTGAGCATTTAGAAGAAGGCAAGAAGGGTAAACATCCTCTTAGATATGCACAAGGGGGCAGAATCTTGAAACAGCATAATTCACTTAGATGGATTGGACATAACCATGTGTAAACAGGTAGGTTCTGAGTCATGACGAGTGTTGCCAAGTATCTAGACTTCACGATGAGAATTTAAGTTACATTGTATTAACTTTATATTGAGACTGTAAAACATCATCACAAATGTGGTTGCTTAGAACAACACAAATTTATCCTATTATAGTTCTGAAAATCAGAAGTTCATTGGATCTCATCTGGCTAAAATAAAGATATTAGCAGGCTGTGCGCCTCTCTTGATGCTTAAGGGAAGAATCTGTCTTTTCCATATTCTGGGGGCCACTCACATTCCCTGACTTGTGGCCTCCTTTCTTTGTCTTCAAAACCAGTAACATTGCAGCTCTTTGACCATTCTTCCACTGTCATCTTCCTCTCTGACTATACTCAGGAAAGGGTCTTCACATTTAGGGACCAGTTTGATTAGATTGTCCCCTTCTGTATTACCTCAGCTTCTATAATGTAATCACACCTACAAAGTAATTTTTGACATAGAGTAACATATTAACAGTTTCCAAGAATTAGGATATAGATATCATTGAGGGGCCATTATTCTGCTTGCCACTGTCATTAGATGATTTTGGTCAAGACAGTAAAAGGTGTGGTTTAGTAAAGTTATTCTTTGCCTTTCTACAGTACTTCAGAAACAATATGCTCTCACTTACCTTTTCTTGACCCAAATATCACTGAGTTGATTGATAATGCAAAGCAGGTGAATATTTATAACCTTTATAGTTAGTTCACTTTCCCAGATTTTTGGAAGAGCAATGTTAAATTCCCCAAATAAATCTGACCACATATTGTCCTAGTTAATCTGACACAAAACTGACTGAAATAGAAAAGGGAACTTATTGGTGCACAAAACTAAATATATATACATGGTTTAAGGCACAAATTGACCAAAGGATTAAATTATGTCACAAGGATTGTTTTAGATATCTCTTCATGATACTGATTACATTCCCAAGTTTATTGCAGCACTATTCACGATAGCCGTAATATGGAATTAACCTAAGTGTCCATCAACAGATGAATGGATAAAGAAAATGTGATACACACACACACACACACACACACACACACACACACACACACAATGGAATGCTATTCAGACATAAACAAAAATAAAATCCTGTTATATGAGACAACTTGGATGATTATAGAAGACATCGTGTTAATTGAAATAAGGCAAGCACAGAAAGATAAATGCCACATGTTCTCACTTATTTGTGAAAGTTAAAATAATCAATCTCATAGTAGTAGAGAATAGAATAGTAGTCACTAGAGGCTAGGAAAGGAAGGGGTGAGGGGATGACAGAGAGAGGTTGGTTAATGGACACAAAATTATAGTTAAACAATAGAAATAAGTTCTAGTGTTCTATAATATAATAAGGTGGCAAGGCAAATGATAATTTATTGTATTTTTTCAAATAGCTAGAAAAGAAAATTTTAAATGTTACCAACACAAGAAAATGATAAAGGTTTCAAGTTGGTAGATATGCTATTTACCATAACTTGACCATTATATATTTTGTACATGTATCACAATATTACACCATACCATATAAATATATGCAATTACTGTGAGTTCACCCTCTCTCCCTCTTTCTAGATATATAAAACAACAACTGAGAAAATATATATTAACTCAAATGCAAAAAAAACCCATCATTTTTAAGTATTTTTTTTCACAACTTGATCTCCCCGTGCTATTTCATTTCTTACAGAGACCTTTCCCAAGTGGTTTCATGAATGCTATAATTGACTCCAATAATTACAAATTTTCAGAGTTAGATCCATTGACAAATGGTAAGCATTTACTTTCACCAGTCTTAGAGAATAATTTTTATTTTGACCCATTATCTCCACTTGAGTCAAATGATTATATTCTGAATGAATCACTGTGCTCAGAAGTAGGTAACATGACACAATCACTTGTTGCAGACATAGCTTGGAGACTGTGGATTTGGTTCCAGACCACTACAATAAAGCAATTACCACAATAAAGTCACAGAAATTCTTTTATTTCCCAAGGCACATAAATGTTATGTTTACACATCACTGCAGCTTAGTAGGTATGCAATAGCATTATGTCTTTTAGAAAGTACATTCCTTAATTAAAAATACTTTATTACTAAAAATGCTAAGGATCATCTAGGCCTTCAGTAAGTCATATTTTTACTGTTTGAGAGTCTTGTCTTGATGTTATGGTAAATAGCATATCTATCAACTTGAAACCTTTATCCTTTTCTTGTGTTGGTAACATTCAGGATGGTGGTTGCTGAAGGGGTGGCTGTGACAATTTCTTAAAATAAGACAACAATAAAGTTTGCTGCAATAATTGACTCCTCCTTCACAAAATACTTCTCTGTAGCATGCAAAGCTGTTTGGCTACATTTTAGCCTAGCAGAACCTCTTTCAAAATTGAAGTCAATCCTCTCAAAGCCTGCTGTGCTTTATCAACTAAGTTTATACAGTATTCCAAATTATTTGTCATTTCAGCAATGTTCTCAGAATCTTCACCTGGCATAGATTACATGTCAAAATTCTACCTTCTTTATACATCCATAAAAGGCAACTCCTCATTCTTTCAAATTTTATCATAAGATTTATGACAATTCCGTCACATCTCAGGCTCCACTTCTGATTCTATTCCTCATGCTATTTCTTTTGTTAAATTTTTTTTAAATTTTTTTATTTTAAAGATGTGGGGTACAATTTAGGGTTAAGTATACAAATGTTCATTATGCAGGTACCCTTGTTGATGAAGTATGTCCCTCCCTCCCCTGGCAGTTTCCTTCAACTGCCAATCTCACATCCCCTCCTCTGGCAGTTTCCCACCACTGCCAGTCCCTTTCTTATAGTATTATGATAATTGTTCAAGGTTTGCTTATGAGTGAGAATATATGGTACTCTTCTTTGTTTCTGTGATAGATCACTGAGTATGACAGACTCGAAATCCATATGTTTGTCCTTCTTTATGGCTGCATAATATTCCATTGTGTATATATATCACATTTTTTTGTTTGTTTGGTTTTTTTGTTTGTTTGTTTGTTTGTTTTTTGAGTTGGAGTCTCACTCTGTTGCCCAGCCTGGAATGCAGTGGCTTGCTCATGGCCATGGCCACTCCAGCATTGACCTGCTGGGCTCTGGCAATGCATCTGCATCAGCCTTCCAAGTAGCCAGAACTATGGGTAAGCACTACCATGCCTGGCTAATATTTTATTTATTGTAGAGACGAGGTCTTGCCAAGTTGCCCAGGCTGGTCTCAAACCTGAAGATTCAGGTAATCCCCTTGCCTCAGCCTCCCAAAGTGCTGGGATTATAGGCTGAATCAGCACACAATTGTTCTTAATGGCATCTAAAATGGTGATTCTTTTTTGCCAAGAAGTTTACTGTTTTCTTTGCCCAGATCATTGGAGAAATTACTATCCATGGCAGATCTAGCCTTATTAACTATATTTCTTAAATAATAAGACTTGAAAGTGGAAATTGCTACTTGATCCATGAGCTCCAGAATGAATACTGTATTAACAGGCATGAAAACAATATTAGTCTCCTTTCACATCTCCATCAGAGCTCTTGGGTGATGAGTACTATTGCCAATAAGCAGTAAGCTTTTGAAAAAAAAAATGTTTTTCAATAAAAGACTTTTGTCTACATTGAAAACTTACTGTTTAGTGTAGACACCTTCATCAATGATCTTGGCTAGATTTTCTTGATAACTTGCTGCAGATTTACCATCAGTACTTGTTGCTTCACCTTGCACTTTTATGTTATGTAGATGGCTTCCTTCTTTAAAAGTCATGAACCATCCTCTGCTAGCTTCCAACTTTTCTTCTGCAGCTTCTTCTCTTTTCTCAGTCTTCATAGAATTCCTCTGGATTAGGTTTTAGCTTAAGGAAATGCTGTGGCTGGTTTGGTCTTCTTTCCACATCACTTACATCAGCAATATGATAGTTTTACTTTCTTTTCATTCATGTGGTCACTGGAATAGTACTTTTAATTTCCTTCAAGAACTTTTCTTTTTCATTCACAACTATGCTAACTGATACAAGAGACCTAGCTTTCAGACCTACTTTGGTTTTGACATGGCTTTCTCATTGAACTTAATCATTTCTAGATTTTGATTTATAGAGAGAGACATCCTACTCTTCCCTTTACTTGAACACTGTTACTAATTGACCTAGTTTCAATACTGTTGTGTCTCAGGGAATATAGAGGCCTAAAGAGAGAAAGCAAGACAGAGGAACACCTGCTCAGTGCAGCAGTCAAAACACACATTACATTTAATAATTTAATTTACTGTCATATGTAAATGTGGCTGTGATGTCCCCAAACAATTACAATAGTAACATCGAAGACCACTGATCACAGATCATCACAACACATATAATAATAATGAAAAAGTTTGAAATATTCAAGAATTTCCAAAATGTGACATGAAGAAATGAAGTGAGCATATACTGTTGAAAAAATGGTGCTGGTGACTTGCTGGAGTTAGGGTTGCTAAAAACATTCAATTTGTAGAACATGCAATATCTGTTTTTTCCGGACTAAGATGGCCAACATGAGACAGAGTGAGTTTCTCCTCTAAAAGAGACAACCAAAAGAGTTTCCCCAGCACCCAGAGAGGAAAGAATCCAGCAACACACCCCACATGTCTCCAAAAGAGTGATGACAACAATTTAGAGCAAAGAAAAAGAAAAAAAATCCACGCACGTGGGCTGGAACTGGTTGAACTCTTGTGTGTACCACTGCAGTTAATCACTTCCTCCAGACATAGTGGGGAAGGTGAGTGACAGGAATTCAGGAGTTCTTCCTGAGCCTTATGAGATGCCAGTTCCTTAAGGGAAACTACCAGATCCACAGTTATGTTCTGCCATGGAGCAGTGCAGGAAAAAAGTCTTGAGCAGCACCAGTCACCATTTCCCAGGAACTCAACCCTTGCAGTGTGCAGCAGTTGCTTTTTAGCTAGTCTGGAAGGAAATGCGCCCCCAAAGGTAAATAGTTCTGGTTGGGCAGTTGCCAGAGAACACCTGAGGCCCTGAGGCCAGCTGCACATTGACAATCAGATTGCAGGTTGCCTGAGGCCAGGGTGGGAGCCAGGTGGACAGGTTGCCATAGCAACATCTCATGCCCCTTGTGAACTCCTCTGGGACTGCTCTGCACAACAGCATTACCCTAGTTGTCTGGGACTCCCTCCTAATCCCCACTGGGGCAGCTAGGAGTACACGTTGTGGGGTGCTTTCCCTTGCATGAACCCAGAAGGCTCAAAAAAGACAGAAAACTTGGGAAATCCCCTGAGCCTCACCCTCAGCCTAGGCTAGTGGGACATATTCTTGGAGTGACACTAACCAAGAAGAAACCCTACAGCCACCATTGCAGCTGGCATTCTTGCACAAGTGCCATCTTCTGTTCAGAAGTCAACAGTACTGCCAACCACATTTGATACAATACCTCAGCTTTGGGGAAGGCTTGATTCCAAACATCAGCTAACAACATTTTCCAAGCCACTCCATCCACTCAGGATGCCGTGAGCTAGTGCAGGAACACAGTACAGAGCTGCCCCATCTGGCAATTGAGAAACTTACCACACTAAAGTTATATATAGCTAAGGAAATCCTACAGTGTCTACATCAGCTCCCTGCCAACATCAAATAAGAAGAAATTGTCTACCCAAATGAGAAGGAACCGGAAAATTCTGACAATATGACAACAAAGGGGATAAAACTGGTCAGTGAAATTCAATATAAAATTAAAAGCCAACCTAAAGAAACTAAAAAACAAAAACAAAAACTTCAGGATTTGGATAAGAAATTCTCCAAAGATATAGACACCATAAAAAAAAGCTTATTTCAAGATAAAATTAAAAGCCAACCTAAAGAAACTAACAAAAACAACAACAACAGCAACAACAAAATCTTCAGGATTGAATGAGAAATTCTCTAAGGATATAGACACTGTAGAAAAATAAAAGCTGATATTCCAGAAATGAAAGAAGCATTTAGGGAAGTACAAATGCAGTGGAAATTTCTAACAGTAGACTAGAACAAGCAGAATAAAGGATCTCAGAACTTGAAGATAAGGCTTTTGAATTAACCCAATCAGACAGCAATTTTTAAAAAATCAAGGAAGTGGAACAAAGTGTCCAAGAAATGTGGTACTATACAAAACACTCAAACCTAAGAATCATAGGTATTACTGAGGAAGAAGAGAAAGCAACAGGTTTGGAAAATCTATTTGAGGAAATAATGGAGGACAATTTATCTGGCCTTGTCAGAAATCTAAACATCCTGGTACAAGAAGCCCAAAGAGTCCTCTGAAGATTCACCACAAAAAAAAATCACTCCAAGGCATATAATAATCTGGCTATGCAATTTAATGTGAAGAAAATAATTTTAAGAGAAGTGAGACAAAATCATCAAATAACTTACAAAGGTGGACCAATCAAACTAACAGCAGACTTCTCAGAAAAAACTCTACAAGCTATAATGGATAGGGACCCCGTCTTCAATCTCCTCAAACAGTATACTCATCAGCCAAGGATTTTGTATGCCACAAAACTAAGTTTCATAATGAAGGAGAAATGAAGTTCTTTGCAGATAAGTGAATGCTGAGGAAAGTTGTCATCACTAGACTGACTCTAAAAGAAATATTCAAAGGAGTCCTAAATACTGAAACAAAAGATCAAAATACACTAGTAGAAAAATGCTGGAAATCATTAAGTTCATAGGTTTTATGGAACACCAACACAATAGAGAAAATAAATAAGGCAACCAGATAGCAACGAGTATGAAAGATATCACTGTTAACTCTGAATGTAAATGGTCTTAGTACTCCAGTAAAAAGATATAGATGGGCAGAATGGATTTAAAAAACAAAAACAAAAACAAAACCAATATAAATATCTGCTGCCTTCAAGAGACCCACCAAACTCAGAAAGATTCCTATAGATTCAAGGTGAAGGGGTAAGGAAAAGCATTCTGTGCAAATTGAAGCCAAAAATGAGAAAGAGTAGCCATTCTAATATCAGATAAAACAGACTTTTAATTGACAACAGTGAAAAAAAGACAAAGATGGCTATTATATAAAGATAAAGGGATCAATCCAACAAGCAGACATAGAATTTTAAATATATATGCTCCCAAAGCCATGGCCCCCAGCTTTATAAAACAAATTCTACTAGACCTAAAAATCAGAGATAGACACCAATAAAATAGTAATGGGGGATTTTGACATTCCACTGACAGCAGTAGACAGATCATCAAGGCAGAAAGTAAACTGTAAACACTGAAGTTAAACAGGACTCTAGAGGAAATGGAACTAACAGACATCTATAAAACATTCCATCCCAAATCTACAAAATATATATTTTTTTCATCAGCACATGGAACATTCTCCAAGATAGGCCATATGATAAGCTACAAGTCAAATATCAACAAATTTAAAAAATCAAAATTACATCAAGCACCATCTCACACCACAGAGGAATAAAACTAGAAATTAACTCCAAGAAGAACTCACAAAAACCAAGCAAAGACATGGGAGTTAAACAATTTGCTGTCAAATGATCCTTGAGAAAACAATGAAAACAATGAAATAAAGATGGAAATTTAAAAATTCCTTGAAATGAATGACACAAATGAAACAAGTTATCAAAACCTCTGGGACACAGCCAAAACTGTACTCAGAGGAAAATATACAAAGCTTAAGGCCTATAATAATAAGACTGAAAGAGCGCATACTGACAACCTAACATCATACCGCCAAGAACTAGAAAAACACAAAAAAACCAAATCCAAAACTGACAGAAGGAGTGAATGATCAAAACAGAACTAAATGAAATTGAAATTTAAAAAAAATACAAAGGAGCAATGAAAAATAGTTGGTTCTTTGATACATAATCAAAACTGATAGACTACTAGCTAGATTCATTAAGCAATGAAGAGAGAACACAATCAGAAATGAAAAAAGGAGACATTACAAATAATAAAATGGATATTCAATAGATTATCTGAGAATATTATGAACATCTTTATGCAAAAAAACTAGAATATCTGAGGAAATTGATAAATTCTTGGAAACATACAATCCTCTAACATTGAATCAGAAAGAATAGATACACTGTAACAAACCAGTAATGAGTAGTAAGACTGAATCAGTAATTAGAAGTCTCCTAATCAAAAAAGAAAATCTGGAAGCTGATGCAAGAGGAAGGAATCCTCCCTAACTCATTCTTCAAGACCAGTATCACTTTGATACCAAAGTCAGGAAAATACACAACAACAAAAGAAAACTACAAACCAATATCCCTTATGAATATAGTTGCAAAAATCCTCAATAAAATATTAGCAAACTGAATTCAACAGCACATTAAAAAAACGCACTATCACCAAGTGGGTTTTATCCTAGGGATGCAAGCATATTTCAACAAGCATTAGTCAATAATTATGATCCACTACATAAACAGAAGTAAATACAACAATGATATGATCATTTCAATAGATGCAGAAAATCCACTTGATAAAAATTTAGGATCCCTTCATGATAAAACCCTTAGCAAAATAAGTATAGAGGGAAAATTCTTCAAAATATTAAAAGCTATGTACAACATACCCCTAGCCAATATCATCCTGAAAGAAGAAAATTTGAACACATTCCCTCTCAGAACTGGAACAACCCAAGGATATCTATTTTCATGGCTCCTATTCAACATCGTACTGGAAGTCCTAGTGAAAGCAATCAGGAAAAAAAATAAAATAAAATAAAAGGGATCTAAATTAGAAAATAAGAAATCAAACTATCTCTGTATGCCGGTGATATGCTTGTATACCTAGAGAACCCTAAAGGCTCCTCCAAAAGATTTCTGGATGTGAAAGATGAATTCAGTAAAGTTTCAGGATACAAAATCAACATGAAAAAATCAGTAGTATTGCTATACACCAATAGTGACCAAGCTGAGAATCAAATAAAAAACTCAATTCCATTTACAGTTGCAGCCAAAAGCAAAATACCTAGGTAAAAGACCTTTACAAGGAGAACTATAAAACTCTGATGAAAAAAATTGCAGAGAACACAAATGAATGGAATCATCCCATGCTCAAGAATTGGAAAAATTAACATTAAAATGACCGTATTCCTCAAAGTAATTTACATATTTAATGCAATCCTATCAAACTACCAATACATTTTTCACAGAATTAGGAAAAACAATACTAAAAGTATATGGAACCAAAAAAAAAAAAAAAGAGTCAGAATAACCAAAGCAATCATAAGCAAAAAGAACAAACCTGGAGGCAACATATTACCTGACTTCAAACTATGCTATAAGGCTATTATAACCAAAACAGCACAGTACTGGTACAAGAGCTGACACATGAACCAATGGAATAGAGTAGAGAATCTAGAAATAAGCCCAAGTGTCTACAACCAAATGATGTTTGACAAAGCAGACAAAAAAATACAGTATGGAAAGGACACCTCATTCAACAAATGGTGCTGAGAAAATTGGATAGCTACATCGAGAAAAAAAAAATTTGATCTCTCTCTCTCCCTATACAAAAATTAACTCAAGATGGATTAAAGACTTATACCTCAGGCCTGAAATCATAAAAATCCTAGAAGAAAATTTAGGAAAAACTCTTCTGGGCATTGACCTAGGAAAATAATTTATGACTAAAAACCCAAAAGCAAATGCAATTCAGACAAAAATAAATAAGTGGGACTTAAACTAAAAAACATCTATACAACAAAAGAGATAAACATCAGATCAAACAGGCAACCTACACAATGGGAAAAGATATTCATAATCCATACATCTGACAAAGGAATAATTTCCAGAATCTACAAAAAACTCAAACAAATCAGCAAGATATAAGTGGACAAATGACATTAAAGACATCTCTCAAAAGAAGATATACAAATGGCCAACAAACATATGAAAATAAGCTCAACATCACACATCATCAGGGAATTGCACGTTAAAACCAATATTGACCAATGTTTTAAAAAATCAAAAAACAATAGATACTGGCATGGATGTGGAGAAAGGAAACACTTATACACTGTTGGTGGGAGTGTAAATTAATATAACATCTATGGAAAGCAGTAGGAAGATTGCTCAAATAACAAAAAGTATATTTAGCATTTGATCCAGGAATCCAAAAATTAGGTATCCACACTAAGGAACAGGGGTTATTATATTAAAAAAAGACACCTGCACCCACCTGTTTGCTGCAGCACAATTCACAATCACAGAGATGTGGAATCAACCTAAATAAATGCCCATGAACTGATCAGTGGATAATGAAAATGTGACCAAACACTGCATGTTCTCACTCATGAATGTTCACAAAGATGGAAACAATAGACACCAGGGACACTAATAAAAGGGGAGGGGGGAGGAGAGTTAGGGTTCAGAAACTACCTACAGGGCACAATGTTCACTATCTGGGCAATGAGAAGCCTGAGACACAGTCCCCAGCACATGTTCATTATCTGGGGAATGGGCCAACTGAGATCCAGTCCCCACAATATGTTCATGTAACAAGTCCATATGTGTACCCCGATCTAAAATAAAAATAAAAAACAAAAAAGTACAAAAGAAAGAAAAGAAAATTACAGACCAATATCCCTGATAAACATAGTTGCAAAAATTCTCAATAAAATATTAACAAATTAAATTCAACAACACAACAGAAAGATAATACATCCTAATCAAGTGGAATTAATCTCAGGGATGCAAGAATGATTCAATATACTGAAATCAATCAATGTAATACATCATAGAAACAAAATAAAAACCAAAAACAATATATGGACACTGTCGCCCAAGAGTGGCAGAAAAATTGATATTTTAAAAAATCCTTTTGTGATAAAATCTCTCAACAAATTAAGCATAGAAGAAATATATCTCAATATTATAAAGATCATATATGACAAACCCATAATAGCATCATACTGAAAAGAAAAGTTGAAAGCCTATCTAAAAACTGAAATAAAACCAAAGAACTCATTTATATAGAACCACAGATTCTAGTACAAATAATTTCTGTATACAGAAATTATTCAGTGTTTTCTGATGTAATTGCAATTAGTCATCTTCTTAAATTGTGTAAGATTCACAAAGAACTTAATGATATGTAAGGAAAATTTTGTAATATATTTTTGGAGAAAGAGAGTCAAAGTATATAGGTTGGCATTAAAAATAAGATTAAGATCAAATGGCATACATGTAAACTGGCAAACTGAATTTTTCATAATCTATTTTTGGTAATATACTATAAAAATAAAATTCTTGGAAAATGTTGACAGGGAATATTTAAAATTTGTTTTTTCCTGAGATATTTATATCAGGTGTTCTGTAGGTGAAGGCAAGCTAGAAGCAAAGCAAGTTTACAACTTAATAACAATATGAAGTCATGAGGCACAGCACAATAACTTACTGACATTGAATGGGACAAAAATATGCTTCAGAAGATTCACTGATACTATTTTCAGTGACTGCCATTTTCATTTCGCTCCTTATTATAAGAAGTTCCTCAGGATGAGCACATGTAGAAACATGAGGAATCTCTAACAAGACAATTTTCTCTTGAGAAAAAAGAAGAAAATCCTTCAAAAATACTTAGATCTTATTGATTTTATCTTATTTAATTTCTGGTTTAATTTTATATAAATAGGCCAAATGATGCAACGGATAAACATTTGAAGTTTGGCTTTGCTTTGAACTCAAATCTTAAAACAATCTTATATAAGATAGAACATACCTTTTTATAAATAAAATGTTGAATTTGTTTTTCTGACTTCAGCAGTCCTATAAAACTATTGAAGGACACTTTTTAAGGATTGAAAAATTATTATTATTTTTTTAATATTGAAATTTGGCATCAGTGTACATGAGAACTACAAATAAATTCTTATCTTAAAGAGCTATTGTTTCTGTGTTAATATGGAATGTTATTTGTGTAGGTAGCTTTTTTAACATTTTAATATTCAAATTTATTTTTTCATTGACTTAGGTAATTCAAGCACTACTGATTCTAACAAGGACAAACCAAATGTAAATATCAGAATGCTTCATCTATATGTGTCTCTGATTATTATGGATTAAAATCATAGGCAGTTAATTTATAAACTCATATATGATCAATCATAAAATCATATTTTAAAAACCCCTAAAGTTATTGTTTAAAGTTATAATTTTTTTATTAATAAACATTTGTTGCTTCCCAAGGACAATCTGCAAGAAAGCAGCAGTGGAGAAGTGCTAAGACTAAAAGAGTGAATCATGACCCATGAAGAGCACCATGCAGCCAAAACCCTGGGAATCGGCAAAGTCATTGCCATGTTAACATCTGGCAGAGATACCCAAGGTATGAATGCTGCTGTCCGGGCTGTGGTTTGAGTTGGTATCTTTACTGGTGCCTGTGTCTTCTTTGTCCATGAGGGTTTCAAGACTTGATGGATGTTGGTGTTCACATCAGAGAAGCCACCTGGGAGAGCGTTTCAATGATGCTTCAACTGGGAGGCACAATGATTGGAAGTGCCCAGTGCAAGGACTTTCAGGAACGAGAAGGACGGCTCTGAGCTGCCTACAACCTGGTGATGTGTGGGATCACCAATCTGTGTGTCATTGGGGGTGATGGCAGCCTCCCTGGGGCTGGCTCCTTCCGTTCTGAATGGAGTGACTTGTTGAGTGACCTCCAGAAAGCAGGTAAGATCACAGATGAGGAGGCTACGAAGTTTAGCTACTTTAACATTGTGGGCCTGGTTGGCTCAATCAACAATGACTTCTGCGGCACTGACATGACCACTGGCACTGACTGGTCCCTGCACCAGATCATAGAAATTGTAGATGCCATCACCATCACTGCCCAGAGCCACCAGAGGATGTTTGTGTTAGAAGTGATGGACCACCACTGTGGATACCTGGCCCTTGTCACCTGTCTCTCCTGTGGGACCAACTGGGTTTTTATTCCTGAATGTCCACCAGATGATGACTGGGAGGAACACCTTTATCACCGACTCAGCGAGACAAGGACCTATGATTCTAGACTCAGCATCACCACTGTGGTTGAGGGTGCTATCAACAAGAATGTGAAACCAATCACCTCAGAAGACATCAAGAATCAAGTGGTAAAGCGTCTGGGATATGACACCCAGGTCACTGTCTTGGGGCATGTGCAGTGGGGTGGGACACCGTCAGCCTTTGATCAAATTCTGGGCAGCAGGATGGGTGTGGAGGCAGTGATGGCACTTTTGGAGGGAACCCCAGATACCCCAACCTGTGTGGTGAGCCTCTCTGGTATCCAGGTTGTGCGCCTGCCCCTCATGGAATGTTGTCCAAGTGACCAAAGATGTGACGAAGGCCATGGATGAGAAAGAATTTGATGAAGCCATAATGCTGAGAGACCAGAGCTTCATGAACAACTGGTAGGCACACAAGCTTCTAGCTCATGTCAGACCCCCAGTATCTAAGAGTGGTTCACACATAGTGGCTGTGATGAATGTGGCCCCAGCTGCAGGCATGAATGCCGCTGTTCGTTCCACTGTGAGGAGGAGCCTCATCCAGGGCAATTGGGTGCTTGTTGTAGATGATGGTTTCCAGGGTCCGGCCAAGGGGCAGATGGAGGAAGCTGGCTGGAGCTATGTTGGAGACTGGACTGGCCAAGGTGGTTCTAACTAGGGACTAAAAGGACTTTACCCAAGAAGAGCTTCGAACAGATCAGGGCCAACATAACTAAGTTTAACATTCAGGGCCTTGTCATCACTGGGAGCTTTGAGACTTACATGGTGACCTGGAGGTGATGGAGGGCAGGAAGCAGTTTGATGAGCTCTGCATCCCATTCGTGGTCATTCCTGCCATGGTCTCCAACAAGGTCCCCAGTTCAGGCTTCGGCACTGGGGCTGACATAGTACTTAATACTATCTGCACGACCTGTAACTGCATCAAGCAGTCAGCAGCAGGCATCAAGCATCGGGTGTTTATCAGTGAGACTATGGGTGGCTACTGTGGCTACCTGGCTACCAAGGCTGGACTGGCAGCTGGGGCTTTGCTGCCTACATTTTTGAGGAGCCCTTCACCATTTGAAACCTGCAGACAAATGTTGAACATCTGGTGCAAAAGATGAAAACAACTGTGAAAAGGGGCCAGGTGTTAAGGAATGAAAAGTGCAATGAGAACTATACCACAGACTTCATTTTCAACCTGTTACTCTGAGGAGGGGAAGGGCATCTTCAACAGCAGGAAGAATGTGCTTGGTCACATGCAGCAGGGTGGAAGTCCAGCTCCATTTGCCACTAAGATGGGCTCCATTTGCCACAAGACTATGGACTGCATGTCTGGGAAAATCAAAGAGAGTTATGGTAATGGGCGGATCTTTGTCAATACTCCGGACTTGGGCTGTGTTCTGGGGATGTGTAAGAGGACTCTGATCTTTCAACCAGTGACTGAGCTGAAGGACCAGATGGATTTTGAGCACCAAATCCCCAAGGAACAGTGGTGGCTAAAATTGAGGCCCATCCTCAAAATCCTAGTTAAGTAGGAGATTGACTTAGACACCTCAACCATGCCCACCCAGAGCACATCAATTGGAAGCGGTCTCGGGAAGTTGCTGGCTAAACCTCTCTGGAGTGAGAGGAATGTAGATGATCTGGTCATGGTCAGCTCAACACCAAGATAGATCTAATTACACATTTTCTCAGTGTTTTAGCTCTTTTTTCATTAGGTTTCCTTTTATCCTGTATTTGCAGCCATGATCAGCTCTGGCCAAGAGCTGGAGGAGGGAGGGGGCAGTGAGTAGAAGCTCCTTTTTGGTAGAATTTAACATGACTTCTACCCCAGTTCCATCTGTCACACAAGACTGGGTTCCTCTAGTGTTACTGCTAGATTTCATCTACTCAGTTAAACTTCCTAAAATACGCTTTATTTATTTCTTTGTGTCAACAAAGGGTTTTGGTTCCTCTACTATTTTTACTACAGTGACAAATTGTAACTACACTAATAAATGCCAATTGGTCACTGCAAAAAAAAAATCTGTTTACTATAAAAAGAATTTAGGAATATAAAAAGAGCTTTTAGACATGTTAAATGCATTATAAAAATCTTAGAGAAACAATCTGAAATTCTTTCTCTCTCTAGTTGGATAAAATGCCATACCTCAATACACTAAAAGGAAACATTCTCAGGGCCTTCATAGGTGATCTCTCTTGAGCCAAATACTCAACATGCAACATTAACTTGAACTATCTGCACCTCATTTTTTCCTTCTCTAAACCATATTTAGTGTTGAATAAATCTAGAACCGCAAACCATAGAGATAGAGATTAAACTTTACTTCCTGGAATTCAAGTTGGAAGGTGAAATTTCAAGTTACATAAATAGTTTTGGAGTGTTTCATAACTATACATTTGAAGACAAACTTTTATATATTACATAATCATAGTAGCCAAAGAGGGGACAGGACAGACTGCTTATGAGAAGAAATAATCTTCCATGAATATAGATTCCACACCAAATAGTAAAGCACTACACATACAAATGGAAGAAAGGGCATTTAGAGATGTTCCCAAACGCACTTTGATTAAAGTGTTAACATGGCAAATAAGAGGAAAAATAGTATTAGACAATAAAAAACTATTTCTTAATAGAAAATGTGAAAATGTTCAAGTAACCTAAGTGAAAAAGGAAGCCCTGGTAGATAAGACAGTTTAGAAGAGATCATAGCATAGTCTTGAGAAAGTTAAATGTGAAGCTTGCACTGATTCATACCAATTTTTCTTTAAAGTGTCAGACTACAGATGCTATATAAATAGTTTTTGAAAAAAAATTGTAGACTTTAGTGGTGCTACAGATTTTAAATGAGTTTATTGCTCTGAGTATAACAAATGTAGCAAAGTTAATTTAATGACTGAACGCTAGTAATACTTCTTTATCACAGTGATATTTGTTGACTCAAATTAAAGAAAATGTATTTTTAATGCTTCCAGTGTTTAGTATTTGTTTAAACATTATGGCTTTAATTTTTAAATGAAATATTGGTAATTCTAAAATAGAGACTTAAAATATACCTAGATGTTGTGCTGCTTTAAAGAAGATTCAAATGTAATTTATGCATAGTTGACTATTAATAAGCCTTTTAATAACTATTGATTTTAACATCTATATTTGTCAAGATAAGACAGGCTATGATTCAGTAACAAATAAACCTCCTGCTATCAGTGACTTAATACAACAAGGTTTATACTGACTTATTTAAGGTCCATTGGGACTTTCCAGGCTATTACCTTTTGTTCAGTGATACAGGTAAATGGGTTGAGAGGTATGCTTGGTATATGGATATTCTGTAAGTCCTAAATATTTTTATCACACAACCATGTTTTGAAAGCCCATGTTTCAAGGAGAGAATTGTTTTTATTGCTAATCTTGGAAGCTTAAGTATACATACATTGATTTATGTGTCCTGTCAGTGAGTGTTATTGAGTGATTACTGTGTGTTAAATACTGGTTAGGCACATAAAATACTGAGCAAAACAGGCGTTTTATTTTTTCTAAGGAAACTTACAGTCTGAGGAATGCTTTGGAGAGAGAGGGAGAGAGTAAACAATTACTAATTCAAGAATCAAAAACATATATAAATTGTGAAAATTTTATTTAATAACAATAAGGGTTCATGTAAAAAGAAGTGTTCCTATTCTAAAAAGTTAAAAGCATTAAGAAATTGTAGATTTATCTAAAATCTCAAGAATGAGTGGGAGATATGTGTTACCCTGTAGGAAAACTGTCTAAAGGAAAGTATCAATAAGATCTTTTTAAGTAACTAAAATAAAACTCTGCATGAAGTTCCTTGTAGTCTAAGTTAAAGATGATATATTTTGAAAATAGCAGATGGTATTTGAGCTTTGTGCATGTGAATACAGATGTGCATTTGTTTTTGATTGCCCTAGCTCCACTGGAATGAATCATGCATAAAGTCAAGAGGCAAATGCTGAGTTCAGGCAAAGGATGATAGTTGCTGAGATGAGAGTGATGGCGGTAGGAAATGGAGCTCTGGTCTCAACCAAGAAGAAGAAAAGGAAAGGAAAACAGAAAGGCTACATCTCACTGTAAATATTCCATTGGTCATCATATATTTTAGAAGGCTAACAGACAATTAAGGAAAGTATGAAGATACTAAGAAATGGATGTGTGTGTGTGTGTGTGTGTGTGTGTGTGTGTGTGTGTGTGTTGGGGGGGGCATACATAATCCGAACCTAATCCTAATTCTATCCATTCTTGATGATAAGACAGCTAAAATAATAAATAGTTCTCTTGACTGTGTATTTTAGCATCTGTGACCCACCAACTTAGGCAGTTTCGTGGATTCATTTGATAATTTCTCTGGTTACCTGTGAAAGTGATTAATAATAATTTATGTGGAAAATTGATTGTAGATTGATTGTAAAATGACCCAATCTTTACTTACCCACCAATCAACCCTAGTATCCATACTCATTTCAGTAAGTCTTTTTAGTTATTCACATCAAATGATACACATTCTCTTTCTTAAATATAATTGAATTTGGACTGGATTTTTAACTTGTTTTACACAATGAACTATGAGAAAATGATGTACATGTTTTGAGACTTGCCATGAGAAGGTCTTGCATGATTCCACTCTCTCTTATGCTTTCATTCTAAGATCAAAGTCTGAGTATCATGGCCAAAGAGATGCATTAAACAGAGCTAAGTTGGTCCAGTGTTTCCAGCCAAACTCAGATAAGAGAGCCCACAGCTTATGTGGGCAGCTGACCACAGCTTCATGGATGGGCTCCACAGAGCCCTGTTCAATCAGCAGAACCACCCACCAGATACACAGGCTTGCAAATAGGAAGAATTGTGTATTATTTCATGCCATGAAAGTTTTGTTTATTACACAACATTGCTGTGGTCATAGATTACTGAGAAGGCAATGAATGATTCCTGTATTAATCAGGGTTCTACAGAGATACAGAACCAATAAGAAATGGATGGATGAATGGAAGGATGAATGGAGAGATGGATGGATGGATGGATGGATGGTTAGATAGATAGATAGATAGATAGATAGATAGATAGATAGATATAGGGGAATTAATTATGGAAATTGGCTTACATAATTTTGGAGGCTGAGAAATCCCACAACATGTTGTCTGCAAACTGGGGAAACAGAACATCCAGCAATGTGATTTTGCCTGAGTACAAAGTCCTGAGAAGCAGAAAAGCTGATGATGTAACTCTCAGTCTAAGGCTAAAGACCTGACAATCTATGAGGTTGGAAGATGCTGAAGTAAGTCCCATAGTTCATAGTTTACAATCCCATAGTTCCAGGCCTGAGGGTCTGGAGCTCTGATGCCCAAGAACAGAAGATGGATGTTTCCACTCCAAAAGAAAGCGTAAATTCTCCTTTCCTCTCCCTCTAAATTTTTTTTTTTTCTGCTTGGACTCTCAACGAATTGGAGGGTGCCCACTGGCATTGGTGAGGGAGGATCTTTATTATTCAGCCTAGTGATTCAAATGCTAGTCTTCTGGAAACACCCTCACAGACAGAAATAATGTTTTACCAGCTATCTGGGTATTTCTTAACATTGTTAAGTTGACACATGAAAGTCACCATAACAATCTCTGATGAAAGTAAGAGATTTGTGGGCATAGTCTATGTTACATACTGCCATTTTTATTCCCCCAAACAGATATTAAAATGTTAGGTATAGAGCAAGTGATCAAATGATTATCTTATGTGACAACAGCAATGTCTCAAATTTTCCCCAAATTTTAAGAATTACAATTATTTATTCAATATTCTGAACTTTTATGTCATAGTGCCCAGAATAGGCCTCTGAAAATGTCTCCTGAAAAAAATGAATTAATTAATGAATGCAAAGACTTTCATATAGTGCGTGTATTATAGTTAGTTGTGTATCTTTCACTTTCCTTATCTGTAATACACATTCAGAAATTGTTTTGAAATAAATAACCAAAATAAAAATGTTGGCATGTGTTATGGATTAATTGTGTCCCCCTAAATGTCACATGCTGAGGCCTTAATCCCCTTGTGACTCTTTTTGGAGATAAAGATTTTAGGAAGTAATTAATTTGGGACTGGCAAATTTTTCATTTTTCTCGTACTGAAAGTGGGTGAAAATTTAAAAAATCTGAAACTGGTTGCTGCAAACTTCTGTCATTAGGCACATGTGAAATGGTCTTTTCTAAATTGTCACATTTTTTACAGCATGGCTGAAAGTTTCAGACGTAACCAGTATTTGCCTCAGATACCACTCTGACTGGCACTCCTTACTTTGCATTTTTATTTGGATTATAAACCTGAAAAGACAGCCTTCTACCATAAGGTATCATGGATTCATCCAAGGAAAGTTCTTGTTCAGATTTGTATACAGTGTTATACTTATTTAAAACATAATTTTTTACGGGTTCAATTTTATATAATCTGCTTGGATTGACTGCATTTCTGCATTACTGGAAAAATGCAAAAACTGCAAAATTTGAAGGAATATATTTTGTATCATTATTTTTGAATAGAAAAGTATTGCAATTGATGGACGAGTTGACCAATAATAATGTATTGTGGCTTTCACTTGTCCCATCAAAATATTTAATGCTAGAAATTTTTCATCTTGGACACTACAGTATTAATCTACTTTTTAGATTTATTTTGTGATTTATGTACATGGTGCAGCTGATCATAATACTTTTTAGTTTCAGTTGTGGTGATTTCTATAAAATCAACTTCAATAAATAGCCCGACAACTTCACTTATCCATTGGATCATTTGGAAATACCTTGACGTCTGTATTACCAATAAATACTTCTAAGTTTCTTTTTGGACCATATTTTGTCCACTCAATGTATGATTCATTCTCACCAGTACTAGATTCACTGTCATAGATTATTTGCATTATATTTCTTCATTTACATTGCATCATTCCATCACTATCTGTCTCATTATCACTAATAAGTTCACTAGATTCACCTTTGACCTTGGAAATCTCATCAGTATATATTTCTTCTTTTTTTTATAATTGTGGTAAATTATTTTTAGTGTTGAAGTATGAAAACCCTGAAATATCAAAATACAAGTATGCTACGCTAAAAGCAACAAAATAATTACCGGCATGCAATTTTTACCAACTATGTAAATCAATAGCAACATTGTGCAGTCTATAGCAGATAATTATCTCATTAACTTTCTCTCTCTTTGCCTGACTACTCATTTCCAAGCAATATATAATAACACATACACATGACAACATTGCAGCATTTAGAAATAGAATTTGCAAAGATGTAAATTCATGTCAGCGGCAACAAGGAACAGAATTTGGAATGACATAAATTTACGTCAGTGGTCATGAATGAGTTAAGGTTAAATGAAATCAAAAGGTGGAATTCTAATTTGAGAAGATTGATGGCTTATAAAAGAAGAAAAAATTCTCTCTCTTTCTCCTCCACCTCCTTCTCTCTCTCTTTCTCTATGTGTAGGCACTGAGGAAAGTCCATGACAGAACACAGCTAGGAGGCTGTCTGCAAGTGAGGAAGAGACCTCACTGGAAACCAAACCCTGCCAGAATCTTGATCTTAGACTTTTCAGTCTCCAAAACTATGAAAAAATAGATTTTTGTTGTTTAAGCCACCCAGTCTATGACATTTCATTATGGCAGCCTGGGTAGACTAAGACAGTACTAAAAAAAAAAAAAAAAAAAAAAGAAGGAAAATATATATGACTGTTAGATTTACATTGATGATAATATGGTGTTGAAAGCTAAAGAACATTAACAAGAAACTTATGAATGGTACTAAAACTGTGGCCAGAAAAAAAGAACTGGATTTTCCTTCTTTTTTTTTTTTTTTCTGATTGTAAAAACAGGAGACTGAAAAAATATAGAGCTTTATTTATCTGTTCTCTAAGTGGTTGTACTGTACATACACTGCTTTCAGAATTATAATGGTCTTATAATCAGATCTTATTTTAGACCTACTTAAGGAAACAGAATAGATGTAGCCTGCTGGAGGGAAAATGAATAGTTTAGAACACAAAGAATAAAAAAAAGGTTTTAGACCCTTCATGCTGTGCCTGGATCTCTCAACCATATTTTGAGTCAAGTTCATTCATTCTTTTTTTTTTCCTTTTTTGTGTCCCCATTTATATCAGTCTTTTCTTGTGTGTGGATGTGTGCTACTGATCAGAATTCTGCTCGTTGCTTTACAAATAGGAGTTTTCACAAATAAGTCTCAGTTTTATGGAAACTCAATGTAACAAGCAAATTGTGTGGTACAAAATAATTATTCAACTTACAGGTCTCTCAACTCCCTTCTCAAATATATGTGTTATATGTCTTTAAAAAATTAATATTCTCTGAAATTGTAAATAACTATGTAATAGAAAACAATGAACAAACAATAGTAACATACGAAGTTGAAAATACAGAAATGCTCTTAGGTATTGACTTATATTCAATAACACTGTGGTCAGACAGCTGTTTTGGGCAGAAGGCAAAAGTCCCAAGATTCTGTTAAAGCATAAGTGAAAAATTATGCAAAACACGTTTCTACATTAAGATCATTTTGTCTTACTGATACATAGCATTTAGATGGTAATAATATGCTTCTGAAAAAAATTAATAGCAATTATACTACCTAACTATAGATAGATACAAATAAAAATCACTAATTTGCTGGTATGTAGTATATCTTTCCCAAATAGTGTTTTAGTCACTTACATAAACACTAAAATTTTGTCTTGATTTGTTTTCTTTTCAAAAATATGTGTTTATATTTAAAATATATTAACTTGCATCTTTTCACTTAAAACATGCCACTGACATCTTTTCAAATTAGAATAAAATTTGATATAAAACTTATTCTATAGTTTTTTAATAGTTTACTATTTTTAAAAATTAATGTAATATATTTAACTGTTTTTCTCTACTTGGGAATTATCATTGTTGATAGATTTTTTTCTATTAATTGCAGGGAATACTTTTATCTCTCAATTGTTGATACTTTCATACCTAAAGAAAAATTCACAGAAGAAAAATGCTGGTTCCCAAAGTATGTGTAGTTTAAATTTTAATAAATACTACCAGAGTACTTTCAAAAATGTTATAATATACTGTCTTACCAACAATGTGTAAGAATAGCTATTTTTCTATACCTTTCAGTGCAAATGTGACAAATGTATTACATTGCTGGTTTAATTTGTATTTTCCTGACTTCTAGTGATGCTAGACACCTTATAATATGTTTATTGCCCTACAAAATTATTTGTATTTTCTATCCTTAAGCTATTGGTTCATATTATTTGCTATTTTTCAATTAAGTTGTTTTACTTATTAATTTATGACAAGTATTTGCATTAATTAAAACAATGCTTTGTATTTCTTTGTAATATAAGTTAATAATATTTTCTTATTGTGGTCTAGCATTTGTATGTTGATATTATTTACAGTGTTTTCTTTTGCCACACGAATGCTTACATTTTAATTTAATCAGTTCATTGAGTCTATTTCTTTACATTTTAAAAAATATGTCCTCCATACCAGGAAATATAAGCTAGGGACCATTAATTTTGATTGTTTATATTTCTGTCACTAGAGAGAATATGAGATATCCCTTTTCCATCCCAAGATGGTAGCTACAAATTTACATTATATTCTCTTGCTTCTTATGCTGCAAATGAGTTTTGCATTAGAGTATCAATCGACAAAATTATCAATTGCACATAAGTAAGTCACATTTAGATTTTGTTGTGGACCAACCTGTGGGAAAATGTTACGTGAATTATGTTAATAAGAGACTACCTTACTAGACTGTAAGAGATTCTCTTTCTGGTGTTGGAGAAGTAAGTGACAGTGATTGGAGAGGACCACAGAGTTAGGACATGAGAGCAGCCTCTAGGAGCTGATGGCGGCCCAAGTTGAGAACCAGCACAAAAATAGGGATTTCATTTATATAGCTTCAACCAACTGAATTCTGCCAGCAACCTGAATGAGCTTGGAAGAGAATCCCAAGCTCCAAGTAAGAACTCAGCCTAGCTAACATCATGATTTTTATCCTGGTAAGATCCTGAAAAGAGAACCAGTATGACTGTGTCTGGAGTTTTAACTCATGGAAACAGATAAGAAATTTGTACATTTGTGCTAAATGGTTACACAGCTATAGAAACTATTACAAAGATTCTAACTTTTTAAAACCCTAGGTAAGAAAAGCTCCCTTCCCTACAATTATTGACTTTGAATTTTCTACCACTTTGAGTAGGGTTTCCAAATCGATTATTTAGAAATAAAGAAATTCAGCATTACTTAAATATTAATATTTATAACCCTAACCCTAACACATTCTTATTATAGCAATATTAAAATATTTTATTATGTTTTTATTTATGTGTAATAAAGTAATAAAGAACCCAGTATTTCCTTAGGTTCAAAAGTATAGATTCATATTTAGCAGCAAGTTATTTAATTTTTCGGTGCCTTATTGGTAAAATAAAGCTATTTAATTTCTCTGTAACTTTCTTGGTAAAAATAAAACTGTTTAATAGTTTAATTGGTTTACTTGTAACAGTACTTAAAACAATGCCTGGCACAGACTGAAAATACAATGATTGCAATTATTAGGTATAGTTGTATTATGAATTATTATTGCTATTGTCTTACAATATCGAATCCATATTAAACTTACTTGGAATACTTTGCAACATAGGAATAGAACATTTTGTCTTGTAGATAGACTCATGCAATTTTTCTGTATTCAAGTCCTTCTTTTTACTGTAATGCTACTTCCATCATTTATATCTTAATTCGATCTAGTTCTAGACTCTGTTCCATATATCTATTTCTCTATCTCAACAGATACTATGTTATTTTTTATTATGATGACTTATACTAACTTTTAATGTTAAGTATGGAAATTTTTCACTCACTCTACCACTTGTTCAAGATTTTTTGGTCTACATTAATTCTATAAATTTGGAAACATTGAATTAAGTTAAAAAATAAGATATGAAGTATATTGTCACTGCCTTTTATTTTCTTTTGGTATTCTAGTAATAATAAGTCCTTATTTCCTGGAGAAAGCTTTATCTACTATTTGTTTAGAACTTTCAAAAATGACTTCAGATAAAAAACATTCCTACTAGAACTTATAATGCCATTCTCCTTTCTCAATGTCTGTGGTTCTGATAAATTTGACTTTGTGTCAGTGTCTAGGAATGGAGTATCTAAATTAGACCTTACCTTGACCACAGTGACTTACTAGCGATGAGCACTTTATTCAAAGAAAGACAGACAGAGATAACTTAATTTCCTCTTTTCCTATCTGGCTACCCCTGATTTCCTTCTTTTGTCTGATCGCTCTAGCTAGGACTTTCAACACAATGCTGAACAAGAGGGGTGAGAGTCGGCAGCCTTGTCTTGCATTGGTTTTCAGGGGAAATGTTTCCAGTTTCTGTCCATTTAGCAATATGCTAGTTGGAGGTTTGATGATATGATCCCACAACTCAAAAATCCAAGAGAATCTGCCAAAAACCTGCTTGCATTGATAAAGGACTTTGGCAAAATCTAGGGGTACAAAAAAATGTGCAAAAGACCATTGCATTCTTATACACCAACAACAAGCAGGCAGAGAACCAAATAAAAACACAATCCCATCCACAATAGCCACAAAACAATGAAATAACTTGGCATTTTCCTAACTAGAGAAGTAAAAGACCTTTACAATGAAAACTACAAAACACTGCTCAAAGAAATCCAAGAAGACAAACAAATGGAAAAATATTCCATGGCCATGGATAGAAAGAATCAACATTGTTATGATGTTCATTCTACCAAAGGCAACCTACAGAATCAATGCAATACCCATTAAATTACCAAGATCATTCTCAGACCTGGAAATGACAATACAGAAATTCATATGGAAGCTTAAATGACCACAGATAGCCAAAACAATCCTTAGCAAAAGAAACAAAGCAGGAGGTATCACCCTTCCAGACTTCAAACTTTTCTATAAAGTTACAATAACCAAAATAGCCTGGTGTTTATACAAGAATAGGCATACGGACCAATGGAACAGGATAGAGTTTCCGGAAGCAAAATCTCAATTTCTCAACCAACTCATCTTCGACAAAGCCTCAAACAACAACCACTGGGGAGATGAAAAACTATTCAGTAAATGGTGTTGGGAAAACTGGCTGATCACATGCAGAAGATTGAAACATGACCTCTACCTAACACCATACACAAAAATTAACTCTAAATGGAACAAAGACCTAAACATATAACCTCAAACTATGAGAACCTTAGAAAATGCAGGTGACATTCTTATGGAAATTGGAACTGGCAACCAATTCGTGATTAAAACCCCAATTACCCATGCTATAAGAGATAAAATAGATAAGTGGGACCTCAACAAACTGACAAGTTTCTGCAAAACCAAAGAAACTATCAAGAGAGTGGGGAGACAGCCCACAGACTGGGAAAAAATATTTGCCAACTGTATATCTGACAAAGGCCCAACATCTAGGATCCACAAGAAACTCAAACGGTGCCGAAAGGGAAAAAAAAACAAACAGTCCCATTACAAAGTGGGCAAAAGATGTGAACAGACCACTTTTCAAAAGAAGATATATGGGCAGCCAATATACATATGAAAAAGTGCTCAGCCTCATTAATCGTCAGGGAAAAGCAAATAAAAACCACATCATGATACCTCCTAACCCCGGTAGGAAAGGCCATCATTAATAAAACAAACAACAAGAGATGCTGGTGAGAATGTGGAGAAAAATGAACGCTTTTACACTGCTGGTGGGAATACAAACTAGTGCAACCTTTTTGGAAAACAGTGTGGCAATTTCTGAAAGAACTAGAAATCGACCTTCCATATGACCCAGCAATCCCCCTGTTGGGAATATACACAGAGGAACTCAAATCATTCTACAAAAAAGATACCTGCACATGCATGCTTATTGCAGCACTATTCACAATAGCAAAAGCATGGAACCAACTGTTCTGCCCATCAAAATTGGAATGGATTTTAAAAAATGTGGAAAATATGCACAATGGAATAGTATGCAGCCATAAAGAAGGACAAACACATGGACTTCGCAGCTACTTGGATGGATTTAGAGTCTTTCATACTCAGTTATCTATCACAGAATCAGAAAACTGAGTTTCACATGTTCTCACTCATAAGCGGACTCTGAACAATTATCATAATACTTTAAGAAAGGGATTGGTAGTACTGGGAAACTGCCAGGTGTGGAGAACATACTTCATCAACATATGTATACCTAACCCTGAATTGTATATTTTTAAAATTAAAAATTAAAAAAAAAAAGAAAGTCAGTCAGGTTTCCTTGAACTTCAAAACTGAGGATGTGCAAATGCTAGAGCTGATATTGCCATTGTAATTCTTCAGACTTTCATTTTACAGCCAATTTAAAAAGAAAAAATAAACTAATAAACTTAACTAGATGCTATCTATAACTAAACATAGACTGGCAAGATGGATAGACATTCTCCAACTGCCTTTTGTTTATTTTTAAGTGCTATTAATAGTATGTCCCTTGCTCTGTTCATATTACCTCCAGAATTCAAGTTTGGGTTCTTACTCAATACCATCCCATTAGGTTTGCAGGATTGTAACTCTCTAAAGCCTTTGGCCATCTAGGAATTAGAAGGATAAAGTCCACACTGAGTTATAAAAATAAGACAGCAGAATCCAGGTATGACATAAATGAGCCTTGTTTCTGATTGACAAGAAATAAGCAAGCCATGGATAGAATCAGATGTCTTTTTGGACATTGATGAGAAGTCACCTGACAGAGGTTCTGGGAGCAAAAATGGGAAATTCTCAACAAAGTGAAAACTGGCACTTAGTGAATGAAGACTCAGCTCTCAAAGATAGTGGTCACATGAGCAATTTTCCCAGAAAAATTCCTTTTGGATTTGCCCATGCAGCAGCTGACCCTCTCCATTCTTGGGCAAACTTTGAATTAATAGTTCTAAGTTGAGAACTACTGATATTAATGTAGTTCACTTTTATTTTCTCTCTAGTCCTTTGAGACTTTCTCTCTGATATTTATTTCCATGCTTTACTCACTAAATATCTGTTCTTTATATTTGCTTCTGCTAAAATACATTATTATTTTGTTTGTCTTGTTTTTCATAGACCTTGATAGCGCATTAAAACAGTAGTTTTAAATCATTAACAAGTAAAATTAAAAAATAGTTTCCCTTTTCTTAAAAATAGAAAAAAATAATGCTTGCAGCCTGTTAAAAAGTGAGAAAAAAATGCCATCTTCTAGGGTAAAAATAAATGGTAATAAAAGTGCTGTAGTTTGCTTTGCTTTTTATTTTTTTTAAGTGAATACTCTTAGTCAGTTAAATTAGCAATAACCAGAAATGAAACTGTACATTTGTCTTGATAAATTTCATATAATAATAATTTTTTTTTAATTTTAAATATGTGGGATACAATTTATAGTTAGGTATACAAGTGTAAGTTGTCATCGTACAGGTAAAATTTGGGCCTCCCTTTGGTTCCCACTGTGCCTGGTTTGGGATCAGGTACCCATTTTGATGTTATGTGCCAGCTCTCTCTCCCCTGACAGTGTCCTGCTACTGCCAATCTCCTTATGGTATTATGGCAAGTGTTCAGTGACCTCTTATGAGTGAGAACATGTGGTACTCAGTTCCTTGTTTCTGTGATAGATTACTGAATATTACAGACTAAATCCATCCAAGTTGCTGAGAATTCTATATATTTGTTTTTCTTTATGGCTGCATAATATTCCATCGTGTGTATGCACCACATTTTTTTATCCAGTTCAATTTTGAAGGGCAGCATTGTTGGTTCCATGTGTTTGCTACTGTGAACCATGCTTCAGTAAACATGCATGCAGAGGTATCTTTTTGGTAGAATGATTTGCATTCCTCCAGGTATATTTCCAGTAGAGGGATTGCTGGGTCATATGGAAGGTCAATTTCCAATTCTTTTAGAAATCACCATACTGTTTTCCATAGAGGTTGCACTAGTTTGCATTCCCACCAGCAGTGTAGAAGCATTCCTTTTATTCCACACCCTCACCAACACCTGTTGTATTTTGTTTTATTAATGATGACAACTCTTACTGGGGTTAGGTGGCATCTTGATGTGGTTTTGATTTGCATTTATCTGATGATTAATGAGACTGAGGACTTTTCTGTATGTCTGTTGACTTCCTTCCCGTATATCTTATTTTGAGAAGTCTATTCATGTCTTTTGCCCACCACTTTTTAATGGAACCATGTGTTTGTTTGTTTGTTTTCCTTTCAGAACTTTGAGTTTCTTGTAGATCCTGGATGTTAGGCCCTGGTCAGATAAACAGTTGGCAAATATTTTTCCCATTCTGTGGGCTTTAACCCTGCTCTCTTGATGGTTTATTTTGCTTTGCAGAAATTTTACAGTTTAATGAGGTCCCATTTGACTACCTTATCTCTTAAGCATGGACTTCTGGGGTTTTGATCAGGAATTTGTTGCCTACTCCAATTCCCATATGGGTGTCTCCTGCATTTTCTAACATTCTCAGTGTTTGAGGTTTTACGTTTAGGTCTTTGATCCATTTAGAATTGATTTTTGTGTAGGTGATAGGTTGGGGTCCTGGTTTAATCTTCTGCATGTGGTCTGCCAGTTTTTCTAGCATCATTTACTAAATAGGTTCTTCTCACCTCAGTGGTTATTGGTGGAGGCTTTGTCAAAGATGAGTTAGTTGACAAATGAGGTATTGCTTCTGGAAACTCTATCCGGTTCCATTGGTTTGTATGCCTGTTCTTGTACCAATATCAGACTGTTTTGATTATTGTTGTCTTATAGTAAAGTTTAAAGTCTGGAAGTGTGATGCTTCCTGCTTTTTTTCAATAGCTGAGGATTGTTTTGGCTATTCATAGTCGTTTATGTTTTCATATGAGTTTCTGTATTATCATTTGTAGGTCTGAGAAGCATGATGTTGGTAATTTAACGGGTATTGTGTTGACTATAAATTTTCTTTGGCAGGATGGGTATCTTAAAAAATGGTGATTCTTCCTATCCATGAGCATGGAATATTTGTAGATTTGTTTGTGTCTTCTTGAATTACATTGAGAAGTGTTTTGTAGTTTTCATTGCAAAGGTCTTCCACTTCTCTTATTAGGACAATGCCGAGTTGTTTTTTTTTGTTGTTGTTTTATTTTTGTGTGTGTGTGTTTTTGTGACTTTCGTGAATGGGATTGTACTTTTTATTTGTTTCCCTGCTTCTTATTGTAGATGTGTAAAAATGCGACTGTTTTTGCACATTTATTTTGTACTTTGAGACTTTGTCAAAGTCTTTTATCAATACAAGCAGCTTTTTGACAGATTCTCTTGGATTTTTGAAGTGTAGGATCATATCAGCAAAGAAGGATAACAACTTCCTGTTTTCCTATTTGGATACTTCTGATTTTCTTCTCTTGTTTAATTGCTCTAGCTAGGATTTCCGACACAATGTTGAACAGGAGGGGTGAGAGTGGGCAGCCTTGTCTTGTTCCAGTTTTCAAGGTGAAATATTTTCAGTTACTGTCCATTTAGCAATATGCTGGCTGTGGGTTTATCTCAGATGGAGCTCACTATTTTGAGGTATATTCGATTTATACCTAGGTGTTCAAGGGTTTATATCAAGAAGAGCTGCTGGATTTTATCAAAAGCTTTTTCTACATCTAATGATATAATCATGTGATTCTTGTTTTTACATCTGTTGATGTATTTAATTACATTTATGGACTTGCAGATGTTTAAACCAGCCCTGCATCCCGGGGATGAAGCCTACTTCATCATGGATGATTTTTGAGATGTATTGTTCAATTTGATTTGCTAGAATCTTGTTGAGAATTTTTTCATCTATGTTCATCATGGAAATTGGGCTTTAGTACTCTTTCTTAGTTGGATCTTTACCTGATCTGGGTATCAGTGTGACGTTAGCTTCATAAACTAATTGGTAAGTGTTCTGTCTTTCCAAATTGCCTGGAATACTTACAATAGGATTGGTATCAGCTCTTCCTTGTATGTTTTGTAGAATTCTACTGGAAAGCTATCTCATCCTGGGGTTTTTTTTTTATCGGTAGTTTTCTTATGACAGAGTCAATTTCCTGGGTTGTTATTGGTCTATTTTGGGTCTCAATGTCTTCCTGTTTCAACCTTAAGAGGTTGTGTGATGTCACAAAGTCCTCCATTTCATTTAGATTATCAAGTTTATTTCCATACAGGTGTTTCATAGTAATCTCTGATAATCGTTTGTACTTCTTTGGGGTCAGTTGTGACTTGATTTCTTGTGCTCCCGATTGTGTCTATTTTGGCTTTTTCTCTCTTTTTATTGGTCATTCTGGTCAGGGGTCCAATAATCTTGTTCATTCTTTCAAAGAACCAGCTTTTTGTTTTATTTTTTTTTTCTATATTTTTTTTTCTATATTCTATATTTGGGCTTTTACTTTGGTGGTCTAGATTCTTCTGCTAATGTTAGGGTTTTGGTAATCTTGCCTTTCCAGCTGCCTTAGGTGATTTGTTAGGCTGTTAATTTGTGATTTTTCCATATCCTTGATGTGTGTTCATAGCCATATATATTCCCCTGCTATTATTGCTTTCATAGCATCCCTGAGGTTTTGATAAGATATTTTTCATTTTCCTTTGTTTCCAGGAATCTTTTAATTTCTGTTTTGATTTCTGTGTTAACCCAGGAGATGTTCAGCATCATGCTGTTTAGTGTCCATACCTTTTTGGGTTTTGGTGGAATTTTGTTGGTATGAATATTTATTTTTATTCTTCTGTGGACTGAGAAAGTATATGGCATTATTTCAATCTTATGAAATTTATTTATGCTTGATTTATGGCTGAGGATGTGATTGATCTGGGAGTATATTCCATGTGGTGATGAGTAGATTGTATATTCTGTCATTGTTGGGTGGAGTGTTCTGTAGATATCAGCAAAGTTCATTTGGTCAAGTGTCAAGTTGAGGTTCTGGATCTTTGTTGATTTTTTGCCTCGATGATTTATCTAGGGTTGTTAGTGGGTTAGTTAAGTCCTCGGTTATAATAGCTTTAGAATCAGTATCAGTATCTCTTTTGGGATTTACTTAGTAGTTGCTTTATAAACATTGGTGCTCCTATGTTGGGTGCATATATGTTTAGAATGGCTATTTCTTCTTGATGGATTGAACTTTTTATCATTATGTAGTGTCCTTTTATATCTTTTTAAATTTTTGATAGATTAAAGGTTGTTTTGTCTGATAGTAAGACTGAGACTCCTGCCTTTGTTTGAGATTCATTCACCTGGAAATTTGTTTTCCATATTACAACTTTTAGTGCATCCCTTGTGGTGAGATGAGTTTCCTGGATTTGGTAAATTTGGGGGTATGTTTCTTTTTATCCAGTTTGTCATTCTGTGTCTTTTCAGTGGTACATTTAGTCCATTCACATTCAGGCTGATTATTGAAATGTTTATCCCTGTCATAATATTTTCAAGTTTTTTTTTCTATGTTTTCTTTTGACTTTTGGTTTGATGTATGTGTGTTTTCAAGTTTGCAGTCACGGCGTACTCTCTGTTGATTCTGTGCTCTCCTGTTTTCTTGGGAAGTGTGTGGTCATCCTTTTTTTTCTTTCTTCAGTGTTTAATACCTTTTTAAGCAATGCCTGTAGATCAGGTCTGGAAGCTGCATAACCTCTTAGGGAAGGAGTTTAACTCTCTGTCACTGATGTACCTGAGCTTGACTGAGTAGGAAATACTTGGTTAAAATTGTTTATCTTTGAGGACTTTGAAAATTAGACTCCAGTTCCTTTATCTTGTAGTGCTTCTGTCAATAGATCTGCTGCTATTCTGATTGGTCTTCCCCAGTAGGTAGTCTGACATTTCTCTCTTGTTGCCTTTAGGATTTTTTCTTTTGTACCTACTGTGTATAGGTGAATTACAATGTGTCTGGGGTTGGTCTTCTCATTTGATGTATTGCAGGGAGTTTCTGTATCTCTTGTGCTTGAATGGTCACATCTTTGGTGAGATGGGGAAAATTTTCTTGGATAACCTCCTGGAGTACTTGCTCCAAGGTATTCTCTGTTCCCTTTCTCTTCTGAGATACAACTCAGGCAGAAGTTCTGCTTCTTGATATAATCGCACATCTCTTAAAGGCTTTGCTCTTTCTTTCTGAGTTTTCTTTCTATGTATTTTACAGATTAGGTTTATTCCATGTTTTGGTCCTCAAGTTCTGAGATTCTTTCTTCTACTTGATTAATTCTGCTTTTCTAAACATGTCATCTTGTTATTTATTTTCTGGACAAAAGCTTTTTATGGCCAAAATGTCTGTTATAAGTTCTTTCAGTGTTACATCTTGTCTTTCTTGAGTCTTTTTTTTTTTTTTGAGTCAGAGTCTCACTTTGTCACAACAGACTGGAGTGCAGTGGCTGCTCCCAGCCACTGCAGCCTCGACCTGCTGGGCTCCGGCGATCCTTCCACCTCAGCCTTCCAAGTAGCTAGAACTACAGGCACACGCTACCACACCTGGCTAATTTTTTTATTTATTGTAGAGATGAGGGCTCACCATGTTGCCCAGGTGGGTCTCGAACCCACGGGTTCAGGCAATCCACTCATTTCAGCCTCCCGAAGCACGGGATTATAGGCTGAGCCACCAAGCCTGGCTTTTCTTGAGTCTTATTCACTCTTTCTATCCATTCCCTAATTCCGGTTGTATTTTGGGGCCAGTCATTGGTGATTTCCATTGTTTGGGCTCTGAGGTCCCATTTTTCAGATGTTGTCTGTTTGGTACACTGAGAACTACTTATGTTTGTCTATTGATTTTTCCTCATTTGTGACAGATCTCTTTCCTTTCTCTTGGTAACATTATTCAGTGGTATGAACGTTAGGGATCAAGGTCGCCATGGACCCCGAGACCACTAAGATGCGTTCGGGAGCTGTTGGCCCTATTCCCTCCTCCCTTTTCCATTTTAGCCAAAAGGATCTCTGCCTACCTAACTGAAGGATCTGTGACTGTGACAGGCATGGCTCGCTCTAGAAACTCATTGTTCCTGTTTCCCATGAACTGCGGTTTCAGCTTAGGTATTAGATATAATTCAAACTCAGGTCACATTTGGGAGCCTTCTATATGGTACAAGCTTCTTTATAAGATTTAAAAGTATATTTTTAGAATTAGTATAGACTTAAGGAGACCTCTGTTCAACTTTAGATGGTATAGATGATTACCAGAAATAACCCAGCACAAACTTTGGGCTGGGCTGCATTCTCTTAGACCGGTTTTAGCTACAGTTAGTGTAGGGTTTTTCTACTTGTTATAGAAATTGAATTTATTTTACTCATAGAAAGTATTGTGGAATAGGTCATACTACGTCAGGGAATTATGTTAGTTCAAGCATGATCAAACATGATATTTTGAGGTTTAATAAGAATACAGCTAACTTTAGAAATTTCATTGTTCCCATTTTCTACTAATTGTGGTTTTGGCCTTAGTACAATTTGCAGTTTATAATTGGGTTTTATATTAGAAGATTTATTGCTGATGATCAACTTTATATATTAGAATTAGGAATTAGAAACTTCATAGAAATTAGGATAGATATATAGGATTTTAGAATAGCCATTTTGTTAAGAGATCATAATCAGTTGTTCCTAGAAATGGCCCAGTGTGATCTTTGGACTGGGCCACATTCTTTAGGAACTGGTTTGAGCTATAATTAAGAGTATCTATAGTGTAGGTAGAATTAGCACAGAATAGAAAGGTATTAGGATTTAAGTTAGTCATTAGGTGTTGTGTATGCATAAGCTTTAAAAGTTATTGATTATTAGAATATTATGATGTTAGAATTGTTGTATTGCTTTTGAGGAACATTAACCAACCATAAGGAACAGTGAGATAATTTGGGATTGTCTTTCCTCATGCTTGGGAAAACACCTGGTGGGTGGGGGACACCCCTCATCCACCTGGCTTTGTGTTCATGTAATAGTCTTGTGATTTAATTAGGATTGTCCTTCCTCATGCTTAAGGAAACACCTGGTGGGTGGGGGGGCACCCCTCATTCACCTGACTTTGTGTTCACGTGAAAGTCTTGTGATTTAACCTGTGAAATTTTGGGATAAAAGACTTACAGTTGGTCCCATTAAACAGCTGCTGCTCAATCCATTGAACAGTTGTCAATTTTCTTTCTTTCTCTTTATATCTATCCCTCCATCTTTCTTTCTTTTGATATCTATCCCTCCTACAGAATTGGCTTCTGCACTAGACAGAGTCCAGTCTCTTTCTTTCTTTCTTTTATTATCTATCCCTTCCAGTTTCGCTGATGCCACCACATCTTTCCAGGGACTCCCCAAAACCTGCAGGGGTTGGTCCCCCACACAGTGGCAGTAGGAGGGGCTTTCATTCCTGATAGTTGCTCAGTCCTTTATTCTTCCCTGATCAGTGTTCTTAATTTTGTTCTATTTTGAAATAAAGCTGAGGGTGGGAAACTTTGTTGTCTCTTGTAGTTTTGAGAAGTGAATAAGGTGGAGGATGGGGAGCTTGGATTCAGAAACTACTTGCAAATCACAACATTCACTGACTGGCTTATGGGATCCCTGAGACCCACTTGCCACCACCACTCTGTATGACTATGCAATGGGCATGTGCATGTAACACCTGAGTCCAAGATAAAGTAACAGCAATGGGGAGAGCAGGGAAAAGTAGAATGAAATAAGATGAAGAAAAATAATGAAATTTAAAAAACCAAACTAACAACAAAAAAAAGGAAAAACAAAGGCAGAAACCAGAGCCAAAAACGATAAAACACACACACACACACACACACACACACACACACACACACACCCACACACACACAAAACCAAAGCAAATCAAACCAAACAAAAACCCCAAATAACCAAAAAAACAGGAAAACCAACACACACACATGCATACACACACACACACATACACAGGCCCAACACAAAATGAAAGAAGAAAAAAAAAGAAAGAAAAAAGAGAATTCAAATCGAGCCCTCACACGTTCACATACACATTAAACTAGGAAAAGAGAATAACAAAAAAAGATGAACACTCAATCATTCATGTACACACATACACAGAAAATCAAAAACAAAAGAAGAAAGAAAGTAAAAAAATAAGAAAAGAGAAAGGAAAAAAAGGAGGAGAGAATGCAAATCAAACCTTCACATACACATTTATGCACAAAGCAAAAAAAAATTTTTTCTGGGCACTAAGCAACCTCTTGCTGCAGGTTCTGTAATTGTTCCACACAACTACTCACAGGTAGTTGAAAGCAGAAACCCCTCTGCTTTCTCCTGTGGGACAGAGGGCTCATCCACAATATCCCCAGTGTGCAGCCCGGGGAAGGAGGCAGCGGGGGTTGTGGGAGGTGCTTCAGTCCTCCCCTCCCACTCTCATTTGGTTAGAGTGATCCCGTCCAGTGGGAAGTGCAGGATTGTCTCCTCCCCATGTACTGGTAGGGAGTGCTCAGCCAGGCTTATGCTGGAGTAGAGTACTCCTATCCTGGCTGATGTCCAGGTTCCACCTGGGCTCGTATTTCTCAGTCATTCTGTGTGGGTCTGACATTCCGAAGATTGGTGGGAGCAGGGAGTTGTTTCATCCCTGATTCACTGCTGATCTCTTTGGTCGTCCTCCTTGTCCTTTTCTGCTCGCACCCTTTGTCCCAAGACTGAATCCAGGTAGGGAGTGAGGCGCCTGAGACACAGCACTCATCCTGTCCTTCTAAAGTTTGTGTTTTCAAGATAGTCCCTCTGGGTCACTGTCAACCCCTGAATAGTTAGTTAATCCACCAGTCATAGAGATCTGGTCAGTTGCTCTGTGGCAAGGAAGCCGGAGCCCTGCCCAGTTTTCAAGACAATGGCAGGGTGCCTATTGTATCTTCTCTAGCGGGGCTCTGCTTCTAGCTCCTTCACTGTGCTCCCTCCATGACCCTTACTGCCAGTTTTTGGCCAGGTACTGCAATAAGGAGGCAGAACTTGGAGCCAGCAGTCACTCCTGGCAGTTTCTTCCCGGAAAGGGCGTTGTTGGTTTTTAAAAATGGCACTCAGTTTCTGCCCCCTGGGACATACTAGGGGTCAAGCAGAACAGATGCAGCGGCAACTGCTTCACCAAGAGAACACTGGCCCCCACTCAGTCAGTCACTCACATGCCCACTTATTCACAGATGTGTATGCAAAATTGTCCATACACTCACACAGGGAGTCGCATAGTTCAACTGGCTCTGCTACCATCTTCCCTCTCTTTTCAATTTCATACAATTTTTTAGAAAGAAAGAATTTAGCAAGAAAGGTGAAAGATCCATATAAAGAAAAGTATATATTTTAATTCATCTTATAAAGGCAGAATCATATATTCCAGAGACACAGCTACCTAGATGTCTGTAAATTGTAGAAAGCTAGTCAGAATTGAGCATATATTTCTGCTATCTTAGAATTTCATGATGTCTGTAGCTCCATATCATCTTTGCTTCTGTGTTGATTTTTCTCTATGTGGTAATATTCATCCCATGATCTCTCCACAGTCTGAAAATTCTTTAGGAACTTTGCTACTCGATTATCTTGATCTTATTTCACTTCTGTGAATTCTGCTTCTCTATGTGAGGGAGAACTTTCAATTTTACTCTTTTGTGGTCAAATAATAGCACATACCGCTTAACCTAGATTTTTGCTGGGCTCATAAGCTCTACATTTTAAAAAATGTTTAAAAAAACCACCCACTCTTGGTCAAAAGCAAAATGATCTTGATTATTTATGTGATAAATGGGATATGTTTTGTTTTATTTATAGTCTATATTTTATATTTATGATAGCTACCAATTAAATCTGTCTTATTGACATCTGAATTCCCTCAAGGCTGAGATGTTTTCATGTTTATTTATCTGATGCATCTTATATACCTAGACTAGTGCATGGTGCATAGTAGTTAGTCTAAGAATATATGAGAAATTTTGCTAATTGAACAAATAAATAGCAACTGGCTCTAAAAACAGACTTCTAAATTACAGCATTTTCTCATGGAAATAATTGCTACCATTTAGTGAGTATATGTTCTGTTCTAGCTTTAATAATTTCAATGGTTTATATATTTTTGCTATTTAGAAAATTCTCACCAGCTTGATAAATGAATTTTTTTTTTAATTTTCATTTTTTTACTTGCTCATGGTCCAATGGCTAATCAAGAGAAGTTCTAAAATTAAAATTCCATTTCTGTCCAAAGACAGTTTTTCCCAAAGGCCATATCAACTCTTAAAAGATAATCAGTATTTTCTAGGTAACGTTTTCATGCTAATTGTTTAATACCAAGTAGATTATGTAATTCACTACAACACTATAATGGCATATTTTTATTGTTGAAAAATATTACAATTAAATTATTCAGCCTTCAAGTAGAAGGGAAATCTTGACTCACTTTTGCAGCATAATGGAAGCCCAGGCCTTGTGCTTTGATGTTCTTTAGACACGACTACTGAAAAGAAGTGTGGTTTCTCTCTTGTCATGTTTCTTCAGAAGACAGGAAATTTCTACTTTCCCATAGGGAGAGAATGCGAAACTACTTCAACTCATTTCCTCTGTATATTATCTCATATGCCTGTTTGAGGGCAGCTTACCTAACTGATGAGCTGAGTTTAGAGAAGTGCTTATACAGAGCTTAAGTCTTTCAGGGTCCTAAGGCTTTGGAGTGGTCTCTTCCCTCCCTGTGTTTGTTCTATGTTCTATGAGTGGCTTATGGCCTGTAATGAAAAGGGGTCTGCAGTTATGCCAGAGACTTGTTGAAGAACCTGGATGTTAATCAACAGTAAAGTGTTATAAGTCCCCCTATGTTTAGATATCAAAGACAAATTTTTCAGTTTAGCTTTTACCAAAAATATAACTGATATTTTGATCTCCATCTGTGTGAAACTTCTGACTGTCAGTTCAAAAATTGGGGGAGGAACAGTGAGCTCCATAAACCTCCCCAAATTATCACCTCTTTTTCTAAATCAAGCAATACTAAACTTAGAAGGACTTCCTTGATTATTTAAATATTGTGGATCTCTGTTACATAAAGATGAATGAATTAAATGTTTGCAAAAGCACTTTTAAGTGGCAGTGACTATAATATTTTTAATGACATTTTGCAATGGGTTTGAGTGAAGACAGGCACTTATAAATAGTGACATGTAGTCTTCCTTTGTCATTCCAAAGAAAGATAATTAGATTTAAAATGAAATATAATGAAAATAAATGTTGGACAATAATAAAACAGGATGAAGAAAGAACACGGGAGCAGGCTATGTCATAGGCCACAACACTCATCATTTTTCAATAAAGTTATTTTAGTAAATAAGGTACTGTTACTTCTACACAATGATGTAAGTTTAAATCTAGAAATGACAACCTAAATAATTTTAGTTGAAGTTTAGTTTTAAAAGAAATAGTTTGAGCTGGAGCAATTAACTGGCATCCAAGATCACACTGGTACATGACCCAGAGCAAGAATAATACCTTTCTAAATAAGAGTCTGTATACACCACACCTGTTATGAGGTCTAGCACAGACCCTGGATTTCAATAAATGCTAATATAATATTTTTTCCTCTTTGATTCTTGGATTAAGACCCTCATACTCCATTTGCTTCTACTTATCATAGAATTCAGAGATCTAACAATTTTTATATGGGTAATGGGAATGTATCAAATGAGTAACTTTCAGAGAGAGGGAAAAATAAGGTTTATTATCAAAATGCATATTGTCTCAGAAGGGAAAATAAATATGCAAACATTGTATTTTACCCATTTGTAAAGCTACTTCATTTATATGAATAATTGCTTTCCTAAAAATATTGAGTTTGGCCAAATTTGTGAAATAGAATTGTACTCCAAATAGATGGGAATGGTTTAACATGAACTGAAAAAGGCTGCTAAATATCATTGAATTGAAAACCTCTCAAAACGTAAACATTAAATTTATTATCCATCTGCTGGCAATTGAAAATAAATATTTTTTTTCTTCATAGAAAAGTTTTAGCAACTATTTTTTCATTTCTAGGGGATTTAATCAGTGTCTCTCCTCTAGCGTAGGATTGGGAGTGTGACTGAACATGAATGTGAGTGTGAAGGATGGTGTGAGAATGTGAGTGGGAGTGTACCTTGTGAGAATGTAAGAACTCATGTGGGCATATGTGTGAGCCTATGTGTGAGTGTAGCAATCCAACCCTCTTGCAAGCAGGGTAAAAGCTTCTCTGTATGGAAGAGTGATGTTCAACACTTCAGCAGAATAAAGCCTCTGCTTTTTCTTTTGCAGATGCTTGCATTGTTTGAGAAAGCCTTCATCCATTTCTGACACTCCTCCTCTCTCCCCCCGAGAAGCCCTTCTCTAGAATATGAACTTGATAAGAAACCACTGGTTTGTCTAATTTTTTTTCTTCTTATTGGCAGATACTACTATTTATGATATCTTCTCAGTTGTGCAAATGTTGTCTAAAAACAAAATCTGACTCAGTTAGGTGACATTATGCCTATGCAGAAGCTTCAGCTTTAGGTTTTTCATCTGTAACACTTAATTTTACTATTTTTCAGCCTCAATGATATTATTTTGCAGTTTTAAAACCAGTATTCAGTGATTTTGGGGAAAAGTACCAGTTTTCAACTTACATTTTTTCTTACCAAACTTATTTTAATAAACAGAGTTTTAGGGTCCATTCTTTCTATCATGCAAATTAATCCAGAGTGCATACCTTAATAGTAAAATTCTTTCAGTTTGAAAAGCTAATCTTATGGGACAATTTGTTTTAATTTTATGTAATTATGTAATCATACAGGACAATTTATTTTAATTTTAACATTGATGAAACAGTTATTAGCATAACATATTGAGATAATTTTCAACTGAAGGTTAAGTTAGCTGAGGTAAGCAAGCTTGGGTTTGGTTGTCTATTTTTAATTACATATGAATCTATTTGTTCCTCTGCAAATTAGTTTATATTATGGTTGCATAACTAGCAATGGCATCTCATGTTTGATTTGACTAGCTTACTGCTTTTAAAAAATTTTGAATTTAAATAATTTTACAAAGAGCATCAATTTCTCTCCAGGTTTCTCATTACTTTCTACTTTATGAATTTGTATATGCATCACTTTACCCACTCGGCCTCTCAACACATTTAAGATCCTCATATTAAAGAAATGTTACTGTCCTGTTAAAACAAATACAAACAAATGTAAACAATGCAGAACTAACTGAGCACCAATAACAACTTGTAAAGCTAAAATCCAGCTATTAATAATTCTTAAAAAACTACAATACCTGATAACTTTGTAGATTGTAAAACAGCTAGGCAATTAGGAAAAGGAAAAGAAAATTCTCTTCAATCTAGAACACCTCTTAGAAAAGCAAGGTTTTAAAATCTGTAGTCACAAGAAGAATAAAATGAAAAGACATGCTATGGCTCAAAATTACATAAATCACAAAAAAAAGAAAGAAAAAAATAGACAAAACAAAAATAGAATGTTGGGATAATGATGTGGAAAGAAGACACGGAATAAAGAATATAAAAGTTCAAAGATCCTGAGCAACCTTACTGAGGACAAAGAAGCAATTATCTGGTTTTATACATATATTTCCACCTTTATATTTAGTTTGTCCTTTCCTATAATTTGTATATACTTTTGTAACATTTTCCTATGATGTCTTTTATTTTTACCATCACTGAAATAGAAATCACCTCTTATTTTGGCACTCAGTGAATCCATCCCACTGGTGCCCCATAGAAATGTGAGGGCACAACATTATGAACGGTTTACATAT
Source organism: Cephalopachus bancanus (assembly GCA_027257055.1). Taxonomy (NCBI): domain Eukaryota; kingdom Metazoa; phylum Chordata; class Mammalia; order Primates; family Tarsiidae; genus Cephalopachus; species Cephalopachus bancanus. The sequence goes on along the minus strand of JAPVLO010000173.1, from coordinate 3,013,061 downwards.
TTTAATACAAGAAAATATCAAGCACAATTTACAGTTCATGTATATTTTTATATAGGACACAGGAATACATATCTATGAGCTCCTTTGAAGTGAAACAGACCAATAAGTAAGGAATCTCAGAGTAAAGTTATTCATTAAAATTTTTTTCCTTTTAGCCAACTTACTTTCTGAATTCCCAGAGGTTTATCATATTCTTTTCTCTGATAATATGCAAAGCCCAAAGCTGCTATGTCATGTAGGGGTTGAGGGATAACTTCCCTTTTGCCTTGTGAAGATTCATGGAAAATCAATTGACAAAAGGCAGATTAATAGGACAAAGGATGCGCAAATTTATTTGATCAGAGTTTACCTGACATGAGAGCCTTTTAAATAAAGATGTAAAGATACAGGGAAACTGTATATTTTTATGCTTAAATTCAACAAAGTATAGAGAGTTGTGCAGAAATATGATTGAACAAAAAGGGGATGATCTAATGTGAATAGACTGAATAGGGAAACTGAGCAAGGACTGTTTGTTTAGATTCTTCTTGGCATCTGAGCTGTGGCTTTCCCTTCTGGATATGGACAGAACCCTCTCTGGAATGCTGGTCTTATGACTTACTATCAAATACGGTAGGTCAAAAAATGTCTTTATGGACAGTGTTTATACAGAAAGGTTGGAGAAAGTTATACAAATATTTTTGGGTTTTACATGTGGCTTTGAGGGAAAGAGGTTCTGTTCCTATGACCTGCCTTGGGGGAAGAGGGATTCTAGTTTCTATGGCTAGCTTTGGGAAAGAACAAATGGCCAGAGACAGGAAGAGAGCAAGATATGTTCAGAGAAAAAAAAAAAGTTTGCTTTTTAAGGCTGCTACTTCTTACTTTTGGCAAGATTATAGCTCACTGAAGTCTTAAACCCCTGGGCTCAAGAAATCCTCCCACTTCTGCCAGGGGACTGGGACTAGAGGTGCAATGCCATTGTGGCCAGCTGATTTTTAAAAAATTTTTTAGAGATGAGAGTCTCGCTATGTTGCCCAGACTGGTCTAGAATTCCTGGATTCTGAGGCTTCTTCTTTTGTTTATTTATTTTTTTCATCTCGCAAAACTAAAATTTATTTTATTTTAATTTTTATTTTGCATTTGAGTTGTGAGGTATATGTGAGGATTACCTACAATTGCATGCTAGTGAGTTTTGAACTTCTAGCAAGTCCTCTCTCCCTTGGTAGTGGACATGATACTCAGTGGGTGTTTGTGCATCCCTTATCCCGCCTCCCTGCCTCCTCCTATTAGCATTGCCCAGAATCATCAGATTTTCTCGCCTTTGTGTTCACATGTCCAATATTTAGGGCCTGCTTATGAGTGAGAACATGCAGTTTTTTGTTGCTAAATGATGGTCTCCAGCTGCATCTAAGTTGCCTGAAAAGAACATTATTTTGTTCATTAGGACTACATAGAATTTATCGTGTATATGTACCACATTTTCTTTATCCAGTCCCCTCAATGGACATCTGGGTTGGTTCCATGTTTTTGCTATTGTGAATAGTGTTACAATGAACATGCATGGGCAGGTGTCTTTTTGGTAGAGCAATTTAAGTTCCTTTGGGTGTATTCCCAGAGGTGGGATTACTGGGTCATATGGTGGCTCAATTTTTAGTGCTTTGAGAAAACGCCATATTGCTTTTCACAAAGGTTGAAGTAGCTTACATTCCCACCAACAGCACAAAAGCCTTCCCTTTTCTCTGCGGTGAGGTTTCTTCTGAGGCTTTTATATGGGAATATTAGTAGTAGTAGTATTTGTATTATTCTGAGGTCCAACAATTGTCTTTCAAAACAATGGATACACATAAGATTATAATGACATTACTTACATGTTATTTGGCTGTATCACAGTGGTACGTGCAATTGTTGGGTTGAAAATATTTGATGTAATTTAAACCTAATTCTGAATATTCTTCAAGGGTCTTAGCAGATGCAAATAAAACAAGATCTAGTAAGTTTAGGAGCTGGCAAAAAGGACATAGGGTACTGGAGCTTTTTCTTACATTACACAATTTTTTCCTTTTATTCTGAGTTAGGGTATATACAACACAGAGGTTTTATATCTTTGTAAACCCTTTTGGGTAGTGATCTAACCTTTAATAAACTAACTTTTTGAGTTCAAGTTCAGTTCATAAAATGGCATTTTTTAAAGAGTAGGAAGAATCATATTTAGAAAATATAAGTACACCATCCAAAAGTTAATGTGTGTGTTTGCTATTCACTTTTCTCAATGTTCTCTTATCATCCAAAACTATATTCCTAGGTGCTATAGCCAAACTTTCTTTCTTCATATATTAGCAACATATCCCTGTTGGGTAAGAATTTCCAGTGTTTCTTTCTTCAAAACACCTAAAAGTTCAGTTAACATTTCATCCATTTTTTTACATACTTGTAAGAAATATCTAAGGAAAAGTATATTCTGCGGATAAACTCTGATTATTAAACTTTTGGAATAACTGCAACAGAAAGCAGCCAAAAATTAGAGGATGGTGGGAATGTGTTGAAAGAGATCCATAAAACTATTCCACTTCGAAATTAGATTAAGCTAACTTACTAGTGAAAGTAAAGAGACTTACTAATGCTCAACACTGTGGTGTGTTTTAAGAGCTGGGAAGGCTCTACTTCTCCAATGCTGAATGTGCAGGTACATTCAGCCCTTTGTATGTGTGGGTGCCGCCTCATGAATTCAACCAACAATGGATCAAAAAAAATCATTAAAAAATGGATAATGGTGTCTGTACTATGTACAGACATTTTTCCCCCTTGTCATTATTCTCTAAACAATACAACACAACAAACTATTTATATTGTATTTGGTATTATTTGTAATCTAGAGATGACTTAAATTATATGGGAGGGTGTGTGTATTATATGCAAATACTATGCCATTCTATATAAGGGACTTGAACATTCATGTACTTTGGTATCTGCAGGGTGTTTTGGAGCTATTTTCCCATAGATACCAAAAGACAGCTGTATGTCACTTCTCTTCTTTTTCTTCTTCTTTTTTTCCTTTTTTCTTTCTTTTCTTTTCTTAAAGACAGGGTCTTGTTTCATCACCCAGGCTGGAATGCAGTGGGGCAATATAGCTCACTGAAGCCTTGAACTCCTGGGCTCAAGGAATCCTCCTACCTCAGCCTCCCAAGCTGCTAGGACTATAGGCAAGAACCACTGTGCCCAGCTCTGTATTTCACTTATATAAGATGGTGTTCCTAAGGAGATAACCTGGGCAAAGGAAGCCAATAGAAGGTTTAACAAATGCATCTCAACTGAAGCATAATCTATTTTCAACAATTTACCTATGGGTTGAAGTTCAGAGAAAAACAGAAACAAAAACAAACAAAACACCAAAAACAATGACTTAGAGTCACAAGGCTATACCCTGCTAGAAAATCAGCGGCTTTTAGTCCTCACCTGGATTGTTGCAACTGGAGATAGAGTCAGGGTTTTGAGATCAAGAAAAGGGCCTGCAGCACAAGCCTTCATACGATTATTGCTCAGTAGGAATATATTTCCCAAAGGCAAACATAATTACGACAGCCTGCGTTATATATGGACTGCATCTTTCCCTTATTCATAGCTTTAGCATATTATGCAAATCTCTCTTATTTTAAGCTTCAGTAATGAATCATTTTAGTACTGTTTTGAACAAAATTTAAAGAAGCCTGCTTTCCATGGAAATTGACAAATTTTATCTGTGCATCTCCCCCCTTTTATATTTTTACAATGATTTATAATGTTTTATCTTCTCCTATGCTTTTTTCTGTACACATATTTGAAAAAGAAATAAAATATGTACTTATGTGTACAGATGTGTGACAGGACTTGGCAAGGTGCTGGTGGGTCACCTGTGCCAGCGATATTGAGTGATTCCTTATTTAGTAGCCTTTGCCACATACAGAACTGTGTGCTACAGTCCAGGGAAACAAGAATAACGTAACGCAATTCTTTCGTTTTGTAGATCTGTTTTCACATACGTATGTGTGCATGCATGCATATATGTACATATCAGGTTGTATGCATATATGTGTATTATCTATATTAGGATGTATATCAGGATATGTGCATATATGTGTATATTTTGTGTGTGTGCATTGTGTTCTTAAACATGGTGTGTGTATACATGCATTCATATATGTGTATAGGTGAGAACTGGGCCCTGCTAATTAGGGGGTCATCTGCTTGCTGACGGCTGTGGTAGCTTTGGGTGCACACATCATGTAGGCACAGAGTTAGAGCTGAACATGCCTCCATGATTAAGGAGCAAAAAATTTGGAAAGCCTGAAAGGAACTGGGAACAGGAGGCTGTGTGAGCAGAAAGCAAAGGAAGAAGAGTAAAGAGACCCCTGATTAGGGTTAATCACAGAACATATTTTGAGAACTAATACTCACTGAGGACTGGAATTTGTTTGCCATGAGTATTCAATTTAAACCTTCCACTCCTACTTATGTAATTCTCAGTGAATTCTGTTTCCTACTATTGAGTTTGTGCATGAAATATTTCAAGCATACAAAATATATAGCAAATGATATAATCAACAGACATGGGGCCACCTCCAGCTTAAGAAATTTAGTATTTATAGTTATAATTGGAGTATAACTTTATGTCCTTTCTTTCCCAGAGGTAGCCACTATCGAAATTTCTGCTTATTCTGCATCTGCATGCTTATACCTATCAAGCAAGTTTTCTAAGTGAATATAATCGACATCTAATGTACTTATTCTTCAACCTGCTATACGCTTCATATTATTTTTAGAGATGCATTTTGGTGAGTCAGTTTGTTTAGGTAAATATAATTTCTAGAAGCTCATCTGTTTTGTTAATTTAATCATTTAAAATGTTTCCTTTATTTGATTAATTGTTTGAGACCTATTTAACTGTATTTTTATTTTGTTATATATTGAACTTAAAAATTTAGTATAAATACTTGAGTTAATAAACACTGAAGGTATTTAATGTTGATACTTTATTCCTGAAGAATAAAATAATCATAGAAGTGAGACTGCTCTGCTTCCCATACTTAGTACTCTTTCTACTCTCATCCCAATGTACACATAGCTGTGGCAAAGATCTAAGTTTTCTGTGTTCTCTCTTTCTCTCTCTCTCTGTCTGTCTCTCTGTCTCTGTCTCTGTCTCTCTCTCTCTCTCTTTCTCTCTGTCTCTCACTTTTCCTAGCACCTTTGATTGCTGAAAGCAACAGGCCTTTGAACATTCCAGCTTTGTGTAGGGAGTCTTAGTCAAAGTGCTCAATTTCCTCCAGGATCCCCCCAAGCGTTGTCGTTTCTCCCCTCTTTGTTTCTGAGAGGCATGACTCTTTCTCTTCTTTCTTGAGTCCTCACCGCAGGAGAGCCTGGTTCACTAGATCTGAAATGAAGCTTGAAGAATCTAGTGCTAAAAGTTTCACAGATTATTCTAAAATTATACAGGAATTTAGAGCAACCATTTAGATAGTTTACATGTTCCAATTTATTGGATCACCCACAGTTGTACCACAGATGATCACTTTTTACAGGTAGATTATAAGAATACTCCTTGTCCAGAAGATGTTGCTCATGCATGATATTTGTGTTGTTCAGTACAAAGGTGGCATATAACGGGCGATCAAAGTTTATTTGTGGACTGAATTAGAAGACGTATTAAACAAATGACAGAGGACAGTGACGAAAAACCTGTGAGGGACAAAAATGTACTTCTAAAATATGACATAATGAAATGAGTTCTATTATATTGTAGTTTTGATAGACATTTTGAAAGATAAATAGAGATAAATAGAAATATGTGACGAGAAGGGGAAAAATCATGTTTAAGAGCTCCAGAAAACCTGAATCAAAAATTGGAATAATAACTTAATAGGACAAGAAGGGTGACTATGTCTGGAGTAGATGTTTTATTGTCCGCTAGCATGAGTCACTCCCTGTTGGTTTATTTATAACTCTTCTGCCATGTTCTGCAGTAATGTAAATCCTTATGATAAAACAGAGCAGGACTACACCCATCAGGATGGCTTCACTTTTCCACACATTTTCTTTGATAAGACCAGGAGCCTTCTTGAGGCTGACTGCTCTTATAGCAGGGACTGTTGACAAGGTATAGCATAGCACTACTCTTTAAACTACTTCTCAAATACCACAATCACTGACATCAGCAAAATATTCATTCTTTTTGCAGAAAAGGAAGTAATGTAAGTGATTGGCCATTTTAACTCTGCAAGGAAAAGAAAAATAATTCAAAAACTTTTAAATCCTATGAAGACTAGGATACAAACAGAAAAAAAATCTCAGTATCTCTGTGACACTAAGAGCAATTTTGGTGCTATGGAAAAAGAAGTGGTTTCTCAAAAAGACCAACACTTTGAGATTGATACCCAGAGCAGGACTGGTTCTGTGAAGAGGTTTTATGCTTGACTAGACTATATTTTTACACTTAAAAGTCACAGAATAAAATCCAAGTACCAGACATTAAAAACTTTTTTTTTAATGTAAGGATCAATGTTTGTCTTTAATCAGGAACAAATGACCCCTTTGAATCTAAAATGAGGAAATAAATAAGTCTGGCTTTCTCCGGAGATCGGTAATAGGATACAAAGATGTTAACTTCTAGCTCACAAATGCATTAAAGTCAAACCAAACCACTGGTGACTAAACATTATAATATCCAATAGCTTTTTCTATGGCCTAAGTAAAATTACTTGATAGTCCCAGTTCAATTTCCAAACATAGACAACACATAAATACAAAACATGACTCAATTAGTGATTCTGTCTTCAGCTGCAGCCACACATTAAAGGAACATTGTTCTCATCTGTAAAAGAGACATGTAATGCAGATGGGGAACATTTCTTTGTGATTCAAGTAGAGATCTCAGACTTTTAAATCAGAAAACAAAAATTGTTAGCAATTGAGAAAGCGAACATTTCTTCTCAATCTATGTTTGTCTCATCCAGTTTGGAACACTACAGATGATTCTTTTAGAAAGTCCAGTCATAAGATTGTGTGGAATTTCTCTCTAAGTAAATTGCCCTTCTTCTTGGGAAATTATTAATAAATTTTTGAACAGAATCATATCATTGCAAAGTGACTTTCACTGAGCATAAAACAGGATTATGCTAAACTGAATGAGTTAGTTCCTTCATCCTAGAAAGTGGCCCATTTACTTAAAAATATTTTAAATATATATCATGGATGTTACATAATCTCCAATATATAGTTATTCACATTATTTGCTTATTTACTTATTCCATTTATTGACTTACTATACAAAACAATTCAAACACACCCATATAAAAAAATAAGATGCAAATTTATGCATACTAAATGCTTCAGAAATATCTGCAGTCTTAAAAATTATGACAGTTATATTAGAATCTGTGTCATACAATTACTTTTAAGTATTTTTTTTAACATTTTCTGTTTCAGTCAACTAAGAAATGCTCTAACATTCATTCCACTGGACAGAATAATTATTTAAAATTTTATCATTAATTTTGTCTTTATATTTTTAAAGCTTTTCTCACCAAATTTGTTATTTTCTTAGTATCTGCACAGTTCAACACAGTAGGCATTAGTCATATGTGGTTATAAAATTGAAAACTCACTTCCACAGTCCCACTCCCTGCATTGACGTACTTGAGGCCACACATGGCCAGTGGCTACTTACTTAGAACAGAAGTAGAGCATTTGCATAATTGCGGCGAGTTATATTGGACAGGACAGCTTTGAATGATACCACATTGATTAGTGTGATATACTGTCTATACATATATATATATATATATATGTCTGTATTTGTGTGTGTGTGTGTATATATACATACACACACACTAAATTTAATCCAGTGTGTATATGATTAAATTTAGTTTATGTATTGCAGCTTCTTATTATGCAGAATTAAAATTGCCTTCATTTTAGTATGCTTGTTCCATGTGATCATTTTTTTCACTTTCTTTTTGGTTGATAATATAAAACATAAACTAGGAAGGTGTAGGTGTTCATATTTTGCTTGTACTAGATTATAATAATAAAAAAATCCAGATGAGATAGATGGAGAGATAACATGTATACAGTGTATATGTGTGTGTGCATGCATACATATACACATGAGAGAGGACCCAAAAAATAACTGGAATTATTTTTTTGGACGATGGGCCTCTTGTTGTACAGGCTTCCCCCACTAGGTAAGTGTTCTAGGAACTTATCCACATTAATGTACTGGCTTATTGTTGTGAGAAACTGCATATGGCATCAGTGATTTTTTTCTTGAGGTTTTTTTTCAGTTTGTTTACCCATTTCATGATGTGTGATTTACGAACACACCAGCCCACACCTCACTAAGTGTTCAGCAGTTTTTGACCAAAAAACAGCATGACCCTTGTGTCCCATCCTCATGATTCACCTGATCTCTTTCCAAGAGACTTTTTGGTTTCCTCAGATGAAAAAAGTCCTCAAATAAAAATGCTTTGCTGATGTGGAAGATGTGAAACAAAAAATGGCAGAAGTCCTAAAAGGCATCAAAATTGGCAAGTTCAAAAATTGTTTTGAGTGGGGGAAAAAGTATCTCAATAAGTGTATTGCATCAAACAAAGAGTACTTTGAAGGTGACTGAAGTTAAATATGTAAGAATAAATACACAATTTTTTATAAATAATTTTTGTTTTGGGAGTCCCCTCTCCTACACACACACACACACACACACACACACACACACACAGAGAGAGAGAGAGAGAGAGAGAGGAGAGAGAGAGAGAGAGAGAGAGAGAAAGAGCTATAATTAAAAATAATGTTTTATTATTCCACACCTCTTCGTAAATGTTTCTATCACTGTAATAATCCTACATTGACATAATAAATCACTCATTTTCCAAATAAATACATAAGAATAAATGAATTGTACACATGTATTACTCACTTTATAATTTTTTGTTTGCAGGTTTGCTATAAAGGTCAATGGGAAAAACCCATACTGAAATAAAAGCATGGCCTCCAAATATCAAGAGCAAAACAATACACTCTGTGTTCTTCATCACATTTATTTCCAGAAACAATTTTTCCCAATACACTCTGTGTTCTTCATCACATTTATTTCCAGAAACAACTTTTCCCCGAGGTAGATTCATTTACTAATATCAGGAGTAATACATCAGCTACCATAATTTTTGATGTATCTTGTTAAAAATATTTTAAAAGCCGAAGCACTGATACATTAATATTTATTTTTCTTAAAATTCACTGAGAAAAAAATGAATGAATATAGTTGCTATAATTTAAATGTTTGCTCCTCCAAAACTTATGTTGAAATGTTATCTCTAACCTGGCAGTATCGAGAGGTGAGGCCCTTAAAATGTGATTGAGTCATGTGAGTTCAGCCCTCATGAATAGATTGATCAATTTATGACTTGATGAATTTATGGGCTAATGGATTATTGGGTTATCTTGAGAATGGGAGTGGTGTTCTGAGAACAGGAAGGAGTACCTGATCTAACATATTCAGTCACCTTACCATGTGGATGCCCTGTGCTGCATCTGAATTTTGTAGAGTCCTCACCAGCAAGAAGACCCTCACCCAATGTGGTTCCTCATACTTAAAACTCTCAGTCTCCTACCTGTAAGAAAAAATTTACTTTTCTTTATAAATTACCCTCTTTCAGGTTTTCAGTTACAAGCAACAGAAACTAAGACAATACTGCAGCATAGTTGTGAAGCATGTGGTTTTGGTGCAATACAGTCTACACTGAATTTGCATAATCCCTTAGTCTCTGAGACCATTTTACTCTTCCACAATGATAACAACATTACCTCACTGTACTAAAGATTGAAATATAGTAAAATATATTTCACTTGCCCCTCCCCCCTTGCCTAGAATCAAGGATATAAGCCTTATCACTCTCCCCTTTGTTTCTTTCTCTCTAGTTTGGGCTTCATTTATCCTAAAATTGATCAAGTGTCTCTTTGTAGTGAGAGTAATGGGCACCAAGAGCTGCCAGAGACACAAAACTCCACAAGGGAAGCACATGGAACAAGCTCCTTTCATTAACTTCAGGTAAAAATAATGGAGGAATCTCATGTATAGCTGCTCTGTTTGCATGTCCACATGGTGTCCTAATCACCAACAGCAGATTTTTATAATCTTTGTCCAGAGTCTTTTATTCCACAATCTCTGTGTAGAGAAATGGAGGAATATCTGCTTACATTAAGACTTCATGTTAAGTGTGAAAAAACAGAGAGAAGAAACGGGAGCTGTTTTCAGAAGAAGGAGGAATACCAACAATTCACACAATAAATAATTTCTACAGTTAGATCACACTCTTTACGATATAATTTAAAACTGTTTTATTGTGTATGTGAGTAGGTTGATCGAACAATTGCTAATATGGTAAAGTGATTACTCTGGAATCAGGAGGAATGAATAAATGACCATTAACCAGTTTCCAAACAGTGAATATAAATCCACATCAATTAATGTAAAAACTAGCAAACCTCTAGTTTTTCACCCTTAACAGTAAGTTTTAACTGTTGAGACATGGTGAAATGTAAGGTTTTTTTTTTCTTTTTCTTTTTTTTTTTTTGCTTCAAAGGGGATTTCTTTAAAATTTAGAATCTTGAAATTTCAAAAAAGTGGGAGGTATTTTAAGTATAAGATGTACCATTCTCACCTATGAAATTATAGCACAGTACAGAATATTTGGTTATAGTAGTTTTAGACAGGAGGCAGTAATATAGGAACTTCTCAAATTTGGAACACATGTCTTGCTCTTTGGATGAAGCTTTAAACCATCTTCAAATGCCTTAAAAAGGTACTTACCTTTTTGCTAATGTTCTGCTCTTTGGCAGGGGTAGGTGCTTGAAACTTAGGTTTATAGAGTGGGGAATCCAAAAGAACCCAGAATTATCTTTTGGAAGGCAGGCTCCTTGCAGTACACTCAGAATTTGTTCCTCCATATCAGTTTAACCAGAGTTTTAATCTGGACGTTTTGAGAAGGTTGCGTCACGATTCGCATAAAAAACATACTGAGTTGTGGCAAACGTGACTGATTGTTGCATCATAACAACGCACCTGCCACAATGCTCTGAGTGTTCAGTGGTTTTTGACCACAAGCCGCATGATCACTGTGCCCCACCTTCCTTATTCACCCAACCTCACCCTGAGTGACATTTTTTTGTTTCACCAGATGAAACAAAACATTTTGCCAATGTGGAATAGATTAAACAAAAGATGGCAAAAACACTAAAAGGCATCAAAATTGATGAGCTCAAAAACTGTTTGAGGCAGTGGTGTGTTTCATCAAACAGAGAATACTTTGAAGGTGTATTTCATCAAATAGAGATCAAGAGGTTTATTGCATCAAACAGAGAATACTTTGAAGGTGACCGAAGTGTAAACATGTAGGAATAAATATACAATTTTTTGCTAAATAAAGTCTATTATTTGGTGGTGGTGGGGAGTCTTCCCTCATGTGTGTGTATAAACAAATTTATTTTGGTGCATAGGATATTTTAACTTTTCCTAATATTTTATTCAGGGCAGATTTTAGGGGCTTTTTGTTACATTCAATCAATTATTCTTTTACTATATATGCGATATTTCATCCTCAAAGAAACAAACATATTTTGAAGATAAATCACTTGTGCTCCTAACTTATTGAATTAGGGAGTAATATTATTTCTTTAAAAGATATAGATAAAAATATTACTTAATTAAACCAATAGCCCATAGATGCAATCTCATAATTATGTCCGCTTCTTATCAGAAATAGACATCAGTTCATGGATTCAAGATAAATATGCAGGATTTTGTTTTTGTTTTTATTTTGTTTGTTTCCCCAAGAGTATTTTATAAAGGTGTGAGTTCATGAGTTCTGGACTAATCGAGGACAAAGGAGCATTTTAACCTAGGTCAGAGATTGCTGGATTTTGATAGAAAATATGAGTTGTTTCATATGTATCACAGAGGTAGAGTAAGATGATAAAAAATGCATATAAAATTTAAAAAAATTCTTTAATAATTCCAGTGTTATGCAAATAAATCTGAAGATGAAGGAAAGAGAAGTAGGGTAACACTGGGTATAAAAGTTGACATGTTTGCATGTTTGCAAAATTAAGCAGAAAAGCAAGATGTAGAAAAATAAGAGTGGTTTTATGTTATGAGTAAGGGGAGAAAATGATAAAAACATTGTTTAAAGAAGATTCCTTTAGTATGTTATAATATATGTATATATAATATGTATATATATACACATATATAGAGACATTGCCATTTTATCATATTGCTGTTTTTCCTTTTAAAAATTTTATTCCATTTTCATTTTACATATAAAGAATCAAAGGAGCCACAACACTGTCTCATCACATGACTATCTGTCACATTATAGTATATAAAACCTTTGTTTACTGTTTTCTCATATATCGTGCTGGTCTTTTCTCCTTCGTTTTGCCTTATACTTACAAAAAGGCATACTTTCTTTTTCTCCTGTATGTCTAAAACACTGACCTTCTATCTAAGGTATGTATTTCTGAGATGTCATATTATTTTGACAGATTTCAGACATGTATCTGCAGTAAATATTACCTGGCTGGTATTAATATGTCCTCTACTTATCTTTAGTGTTATTCAATTTGATCATGATGTATTTAAGCATAAATTTTTATTTTCAAACAAGTGACTGAACATTCCCTAAGTGTGAGGATTGTCTTTCATTAGTTCTAGAAATTTCTCAGATTAAATTTCTTCCAGTATTTTCTTTCTTCAAACACTTTCCATTTAGATATATATTATGTCTCATCCTATTTTTCAATATCTCTTAAGCCTCTTTGAATATTCTATCTGTCTGGCTTTTCTACTTAATCTGTCTATTTTCTTCAGATGAATCATTCATCTATTTCTTTTGCTATACCTATGTTATTGTTTAACTCATGAAGAATTTTTAATCTGAATTCATACATTTTTGAAAATCACTACAACTTATTGGTTAGTTAGTTTTGTTCCCAAAGTCTGCCTGTATTTAGTTATAGTATCCTCTCCTCAGGAAAATTTTTCATTTTTTTTTAATACTTTGATCATATAAAGCATTTTTATTTCACTCTTTAAAGTGTAGTAGTTTCCTATTATTACTGTAACTAATTCCATAACTCATAACTTAGTGGCTTGAAACACTACAATGTATTCTCTTATGTGGAGGTCAGAAGTTTGAAATGAGTCTTTTTTAATTAATTAACTTAATTTTTATTTTAAAGATAAGGAGTACAGTTCAGGATTAGATATACAAGTGGTCATCATACAGGTAAAATTTGGGCCTCCCTTTGGTCCCCATTTCAGCTGGTATGGGATCAGGTATCCTTATGGATGTTATGTCCCTCCCCCTCCTGTCTCCCCTGGCAGTGTCACACTACTTCCAATCCCTTTCTTATAGCATTATGGTAAATGTTCAGCGTCCGCTTATAAGTGAGAACATGTAGCTCTCTTTTCTTTGCTTCTGTGATAGATCACTGAGTATTATAGACTCTAAATCCATTGCTGCGAGGTCCATGTGTTTGTCCTTATTTATGACTGTGTAGTATTTCATTGTGTGTATATACTACTTTTTTTTTTAAATCCAGTCCAGTGAAATGAGACTTAAAGGACTATAACTAAGAAAACAGCAGGTCTGGTTACTACTGGTGTCTCCAGAGGAGAATCTCTTCCTTTCTCCCTGATGCTAACTCTACTAGTCCTTCCATTTTATAAAGATAATCCAGTATTGAAGGATAATCCAGGATAATGTCTCCATCTTAATTTTGTTAACTTAATCACATTTGTGAATCCTTTTTACCATATAAGGCAATATATTCCAGGTCCTAGAAATTCAGATGTCAATATATTTGGGAGCAGTCATTCAGCCTACTGCAATATTTAGTAACTTTAATATATAATCTTTATGTACTTTGTATTTGTTTTCTGTCGAATATCACTCATGGAGCCTTGTTTCTTATTATATTTTGTGGTTTTAAATTGGGACTCATATTTATTTTGTAACTCTTTATGTCATTTCTATGAGACTGGGTTCTAGAATCAATTTCCTAGAGAGGATAAGTTTTTTAAATTTTTTTCTCTCTGCTTGATACCTAGAGGAAATACAAATCCAGTCTACTCTAAATTAATTTTTCTTTTGTATCTTTCAACCAGACAAATAGTATAAATTCAGTTCCCTCCTAGCTAGTTGCCACAAAATGTCAGAAGAAGTTATTTCTATTTTATTTTTACCCAGTCTGAAACTCAAAAGACATTTTTTCTTACTGTCAGATTAGAAAGATGGTCTATGTGTTCAAATCTCTTCTCATTAACTATTATTCTTATGTCACAGATCTTTTTTTATTCCAACTGCATGTGAGATAATTCTTATCTAGCTCCCCATCCTGCACAAGTATAGACCCAAAGATTCCAGACTTAGCCATCCCCTCACAGGTGTACAAATTCAGGACACACAGCAGTTCCAGCGATTGCTTATTGTCCTAATTTTGCTTTCCCATTTTGTGCTGCGCCTAAAGAAATTCCATTTCTCTATGACATATACAGCCACTCTGTTTAATGATGCGATTGATATTTGTCTTACAATTTTGAAATTTTGTAGTAGTGGTTCATAATCTCTAGTGATCACTTGAAATCAATATATCTGTCTCAGTTTTTGCAAATATTAATTAGTTTAGTGAAAAAGTGGAGGTAACCCCCTCAGATCCCCTCCCACTGTGGGAGCTTTTCTGTTCGCTTAATAAATCCTGCTGTCTAAAAAAAGAAAAAGAAAAAGTGGATTTCACTTTAGAAAGTGTAATTTTCTCTACTTGCAAGCTAATTTATGTAAATAAAGCTTAAACATGATTTAGAAGTTTAATTTCATATCCGAAATCATAGGATAGTAATTAATGCTATCGAGAGGTAACTAACATATATGTGATGACCTTTGATAATTATTTTTTTATAGCATACAAGTCTTCAAAACACCATTTTCTCCTTGATCTTTTGAGGTTGAAGATAAATCAGGGTAGCTATTATATTACATATTTAGGACCACAATACTTTGCATTACAGTATAATCCTTTCTCAAACTGAAATGCTGATCCCTGTCAGAGATTCTGTAAAGGGAAATTTTCTACATGTGCCAATGTTTACCAACATGTTTTGATAAGACCTCACTGAGACTGAACGTGAAGAATGAGCATTCTATTTTTTTTTTTTTTTTTTTTGAGTCGGAGTCTCACTCTGTCGCCCAGACTGGAGTGCAGTGGCCGCTCCCGGCCACCGCGGCCTCGACCTGCTGGGCTCCGGCGATCCTTCCGCCTCAGCCTTCCGAGTAGCCGGAATTACAGGCATGCGCTACCACGCCCTGCTGATTTTTTGATTTTTTGTAGAGATGAGGTCTCGCCAAGTTGCCCAGGCGGGTCTCGAACCCACGGGCTCAGGCAACCCACTCACCTCAGCCTCCCAAAGGCGTGGAATTACAGGCTGAGCCACCAAACCCAGCGAGCATTCTATTTTTTAACTATAAAGGTAAAAGAAATTGAAATGTACAACGCAGAACACCCAAAAACATTCATTGTGTTTTTAAGTGAACTATAAAGAAGTTATATTTCTTAATTAAAATCTCCAAATTAATTGGTAAAAATGTAATTGCTAATGTAAGTATAATATTTATAAATAACATTTTCTGCATATTTGAAAATGTTTTGGGGGTTAGCTTGGATATATTGTTAATATATTTACACTATTTCCCACTAAGACTAGTATTTAATTTACTAATGTTTCCAATGTGAAGTCTCTACTGTAATCCTTAGGTAATATTCTATTCGTGTTACTGACGTTGAAGCAAATGCAATTTTGGTGCTTATATATCTATAAGTTGAAGAACCAATATGAACTAATAACTGTGGCCAAAGCAACAGGCCCCTCTTGGAAGTAAAATCTACAGTGCATATTGCAAATTTTCCTACAATATCACAATCATCACATTTTAAATAAAAACCAGACAGTACTTCATGACTATTTTTATTTACTCATAAGGGAATCATATTTTTCCTTGTTACTTATGTTAGTATAAGTTTATTATTTTTATTGTTTTCATGGATAATTTTTATTTGTTCATAATCATTTTTTCTATAACTTTGAGCCAACCACCCATAACCTTTGAGGTCTACAAAGATTTTGGGTGAGAATAATGACAGCACTTATCTGGTAGATCTTACTGGTAGAAACTGTTACTTCAAGAACATGACCAAAATAAAACTGCTGAAATACGTAAACCTGTGAACAATTCATATTATGTGGCATTTATTGTTTTCTTTTTCTACCTTTGGTTTCTATATAATTAACCTGAATGCATTTTTTCTTTTTCTTTTTTGCTAGTAATTAAGTATGGTACTATTTTTGCAACATATAGTGTAACTTAAATGATGCAGTCTTAAAAGTATTAAATAGATTATATACATATTATTGTTAACACATTACTTTCACACATTCACATTTACCATACTACTCTGAGGTATGAGTGTGCACTCATGAGAGCCTGTGTTTATGTGTACCCAAGGAAAGAAAATAATCTACTGCTTAATCTTCTAAAATTAACTGTCAGCTGGATAAATAAAATAAGCCTATCTTACATATTATTGATCAGAATAAGTCATGTTATAGTGAGGTCATATGTGCATCTATGTGTTTAAATATATGTGTGTGGTTTTGCACATGCATAAAGATATCCACATAGGTGAGTAAGGTATATGATTGCGTCAGTCAGAATCATCTAAAAAAAAATTAACTTATAATACTAAAAAAATTAGAATTATAAGTAACTTCTTAATCTTTATCTTGTCCAACATCATTCAATGAGTCTTTTAAACTCTCAAACCTCAATACATTTTTGTCTAATTGACACGAGAAACTCGAATTTCCTTGTTAGGTGTCCTATTAGCCACAATTTTACAATATAAAAAGAAATCACGGGAGGAAAGGAAATGTCTGTGGCTTTAAATCAATAATCCAGTTCTAGAAATACCTTAAAAACTTTCAGTAAAGCTGTTTTACTGTTGTGTCTCCCAGATTCTGCTTCACTGCTCATTTGTAAAAACAAACATTTGCCATGAAGACATAACTGCCAATTCAGCCTAAATAAGACAAATGAGATAATGAGACTGGTGGCAGATTTGAGTTGACAAATCCTACAGAATGCCCAGCTCTAAGTAAAAAGCTTTCCTCTCCTGCCAAAAGGTCTATATGCTAATACTAACTAATTTGCCAACCTTGGCTCTACATTGTTTGACAATAGTCGAGCATCCCAATTTGTTACAGTTGTGACATTAATTTGGATGTAAAGTGTAGTTCGATCTAGTAATCTATGCAACCTCTTAACCCAGCAACCAATCACACAGATGCATACTTTCTACTGAAAAGGCTTAGAAAAGCAGAAAGGTTTTTCTTTTGTATTTGTAAAGCTGAAGGTATATTAATATTGAGAAGGCAATAGTATGGCTACTATAAGCACGACTCACCTGCTCATATCCTGGGTACAACAATAGAGGTGAAAGAAAGTATTTTATTTACGTTCAAAATGGGATCATTCAGAATATTGGCTCTGAGCTAGTTATTCAAATAACTGTAACTTAACCACCAACTTTGATAGATTTTGAAATGTCAATTTAGAATATTCTTTGTAGAGTTTCAAAATAATCATAGGCATTAATAATTACATATATGCTTTATTTTAATCATTTATTTTTCCATAATTTTGTTTTATGTATTTATTTTTAGAATGCGGGATACAATTCAGGGTCAGGTGTACAAATGGTCATTATACAAGCACCCTTGTAGATGAAGTATGCCCCCCTCCCTCCCCTGGTAGTTTCCCACTACCGCCAATCCATTTCTTATAGTGCTATGATAGTTGTTCAAGGTCCACTTATGAGAGAGAATATTTGGTACTCAGTTCTTTGTTTCTGTGACAGATCACTCAATACTACAGACTCAAGTCCATCCAAGTTGCTGTGAAATTCATAATTTTGTCTTTTTTATGACTGCATAATATTCCATCATATATATGTACCACATTTTTTTTATCCAATTCTCTTTTGATGGGCAGTGTGATTGGTTTCATGTTTTTGCTATTGCGAATAATGTTGCAATAAACATGTGTGTGCAGATATCTTTTTCATAGAGTGATTTGAGTACCTCTGAGTATATTCCCAGAGAGGGAATTGTGGGATCATATGAAAGGTCAATTTATACATCTTTTTGGAATCACCAAACCATTTTCCACAGAGGTTGTACTAGTTTACATTCCTACCAACAGTGGAGAAGTGTTTCCTTTTCCCCGCATCCTCTCTAGCATCTCTTGTTTTTTGTTATTGATGATGACCATTCTGACTGGAGTTAGTTGGTATCTCAGTGGAGTTTTCATTTGAATTTCTTTGATGATTAGTAAAACTGAGCATTTTTTCACATATCTATTGGCTGCTCATATGTCTCCTTTTGAGAAGTGTCTATTCATATATCTTGCCCATTTTGAAAAGAGGCTGTTTGCTTTTTTTCTTTTTGGCACATCTGAGTACTGTGTAGATCTTGGATGTTAGATCTTTGTAAGATATACCACTGGCAATTTTTTTTTTTCCATTCTGTGGGCTGTCTCCACTCTCTTGATGGTTTCTTTTGCTTTGCAGAAGTTTTTCAGATTCATGAAGTCCCACTTGTCTATCTTGTCTCTAATGGCATGGTCATTTAGGGTTTTCATCAGGACTTGGTTGCCAGTTCCAATTTCCATAAGGGTGTCTCCCGCATTTTCTAAGTTTCTTATAGTTTGAGGTTCTTTATTTAGGTCTTTGATCCATTTAGAGTTGATTTTGGTGTATGGTGATAGGGGTCTTGTTTTAATTTTCTGCATGTGGTTAGCCAGTTTTTCTAGCATCATTTACAGAATAGATTCTCCTCTCCCCAGTGGTTGTTGGTGGAGGCTTTGTCAAAAATGAGTTGTTTGAGAAATTGCAGTTTTGCTTCCAGAATCTCTATCCCATTCCATTGGTCAATATGCCTGTTCTTGTCCCAATCCAGGCTGTTTTGATATAAAAAAATTTAAAGTCTAGAAGTGTGATACCTCCGACTTTGTTTCTTTTTGTTCGTTTGGTTGGTTTTTTGTTTGTTTGTTTGTTTGTGTTTTTTTGTTTTGAGTTGGAGTCTCACTCCGTCACCCAGACTGGAGTGCAGTGGCTGCTCCCGGCCACCGCAGCCTCCACCTGCTCGACTCCAGCGATCCTTCCGCCTCAGCCTTCCAAGTAGCTGGAACTACAGGTGCGCGCTACCATGCCCGGCTAATTTTTGATTTATTGTAGACATGAGGTCTCGCCAAGTTGCCCAGGCTGGTCTCGAACCTGCGGGCTTAGGCAATCCACTCACCTCAGCCTCCCAAAGGCACGGGATTACAGGCTGAGCCACTGAGCCCTGCTCGACTTAGTTTCTTTTGCTGAGTATTGTTTTGGCTATACATGGGTGTTTGTTTCCATATGAATTTGTGTTTTGTTGTTTCCAGGTGTGAGAAGAATGATGCTGGTAATTTAGTGGGCATTGTAGATTGCCTTGGGTAGGAGGGACATCTTAACAATGTTGACTTTTCCCATCCATGAGCATGGGATATTTTTATATTTGTTTGTGTCATCTTTGATTTATTTGAGCAGAGTTTTCTAGTTTTTGTTATAAATATCTTTCACTTCTCTGGCTAGTAAGGTGCCAAGGTTTTAAATTTTTTTTTGTAGCTATTGTGAATGGGATTGTGCTTTTTATTTGGGTTTCTGTTTGTTTATCATTGATATATGGGAATGTGACTGTTTTTTGCACATTTGTTTTATACCCTAAGACTTCACCAAAGTCTTTTATCAGTGCAAGGAGGTTTTTGACAGATTCTCTTGGGTTTTCAATGCATAAGATCATGTCATCTGCAAAGAGGAATAACTTACCTTCCTCTTTTCCTATTTAGATACCACTGATTTTCTTCTCGTCTGATTGCTCTAGCTAGGACTTACATCACTATGTTGAACAGAAGGAGTGAGAGTGGGCAGCCTTGTCTTATTCCAGTTTTCAGGGGGGATGCTTCCAATTTCTGTCTGTTTAGTGATATGTTGACTGTGGGTTTCTCGTAGATGGCTCTCACTGTTTTGAGGTATGTTCCATATATCCCTAGGTGTTTGAGGGTTTTTATCAAGAAGGGATGCTGGATTTTATCAAAAACTTTTTCCACATCTCATGATATAATCATATCGTTTTTGTTTTTACATGTGTTGATGTATTTAATTACATTTATGGTCTTGCAGATACTGAACCAGTCCTGCATCCCAGGGATGAAGCCTACTTGGTCATGGTAAAATGATTTTTGAGATGTGTTGTTGGATTCAGTTTGCTAGAATCTTGTTGACAATTTTAGCATCTATGTTCATCAAGGATATTGGTTTGTAGTCTCTTTTTGGGATCTTTATCCCGTTTGGTTACCAATGTGATTTTAGCTTCATAAAATGATTAGAAGAGAGTTCTATCTTTCTTGATTGCCTGGAATACTTTCAGTCGGTTTGGTATCAACCCCTCCTTGTAAAAAAAAGGAGGTAAAAGTCACCTGGTTCAGGGCTTTTCTTATAGGTAGTTTTCTTATGAAAAAGTCAATTTCCTGGGTTGCTATTGATCTATTTAGGGTATTAATTTCTTCTTATTTCAATCTAGAGAGAGTGTATGATGTCTGAAAGCCCTCCATTTCATTTGGGTTTTCAAGTTTGTTTTCATATAAATGCACATATTAATCTCTGATAATCTTTTGTATTTCTTCAAGGTTAGTTGTATTTCTACAAGCTGGATCTTTAGCATTTCTGATTGTTTTTATTTGAGCTTTTTCTTTGCCAATCTGACTAGGGATCATCAAACTTGTTTATCCTTTCAAAGAACCTACTTTTTGTTTTGTTAATTTTTTCTATTATATTTTTGTCTTCTATGTTTTGTATTTGGGCCTTTATTTTGGTGATCTAGATTTTTAAAATTTTATTTTAAAGATGTGAGGTACAATTCAGGGTTAAATATACATATGTTTATCATGCAGGTACCCTTTTTGATGAGGCGTGCCCCTCCCTTCCCTGACAGTTTCCCTCAACTGCCAAATGCACCGCCACCCCTGACAGTTTTCCACAACTGCCAGAGATCTGGATTCTTCTGCTGAAGTTGGGATTTTTGTGGTCTTGCTTTTCCAGCTTCCTTAGGTGATTTATTAGGCTGTTAACTTGTGAGCTTTCCATTTTCTTTACGTGTGTTTGTAGAGCTATGAATTCCCCTTTTAGTACTGCTTTTATGACCAGAGATTTTGGTAATATGTTTAATCATTTTCATTTGTTTCCAGAAATCTTTTAACTTCTGCTATGATTTACGTGTTGACCCAGGAGTTGTTCAACATCATGCTATTTAGTGTTCATATCTTTGTGGGGTTTGGGGGAGTTTTGTTGAATTTGATATTTGTTTTTATTCCACTGTGGTCTGAGAAGATATATGGCAATATTTCAATCTTATGAAATTTTTTATACTTAATTTATGACCGAGGATGTGTTCAATCTTAGAGTATGTTCCATATGGTGATGAATAGAATGTATATTCTGTGGTTGTTGAATGGAGTGTTCTGTAGGTATCTATTCAGTCCATTTGGTCAAGCATCAAGTTGAGGTTCCAGATCTCTTTGTTCATTTTTTGTCTTGATGATCTGTCTAGGATTATTTGTGGGGTATTTAAATCCCCAGCTATGATAGCATTAGAATTGATATCTTTTTTTAGTTTTCCTAAAAGTTGCTTTACGAACATTGATGTTCCTATGTTGGGTGCATATATGTTTAGGATGAATATTTCTTGTTGATGGATCGAACATTTTATCATTATGTAGTGACCTTCTGTATCTTCCCCAGTAGGCAGTCTGACCTTTCTCTCTTGCTGCCTTCAGGATTTTTTCTTTTATACCCACTTTGTGTAAGCAAATTACTATGTGTCTAGGAGTTGGTCTTCTCACTTAATGTCTTGCAGGAGTTTTCTGAACCTCTTGTGTTTGAATGATTGCATCTCTGATGAGATGAGGAAAGTTTTCTTGTATCATTTCATGGGATGTTTGTTCCAGGGTAGTCTCTATCAGCGATAGAGGATTCCAATTAATCTTAGATTTGTTCTCTTGATAGAATTGCTCATCTCTTGGGGGGTTTGTTCCATCGTTTTAAGCTTTTTTTCTATGTTTTTAACAGTTTGGGTTGGTTTCACATTTTGGTCCCCAAGATCTGAGATTCTTTCTCTACTTGGTTAATTCTACTTTCCATATTTATCAGTTTGTTATTTATTTCATTCACTTTATTCTTTACTGCTGTCATTTCAGTTATCAACTCCTTCATTATTTCCTCTTGTGTCTCCTCATTTCTATTTATCATCACTATTAATATCTTGATTTCTGGGTTTGTGGTTTGAGACTAGTTGTTCTGGGGGCTCTTCATTGTTTGGGTTCCAAAGTCTGTATTCTCAGTTGCTGTCTTCTCAGTGGGTCTATACAAGACCTGCAATCTTCCATTGGCTCTTCTTCATTTGTGAAGATTTTCCTATTCCTTTTTTCTTCCTTATTTGATTCTTTTGTTCAGTGTTAGAGGAGATAGCTTTTACTTCTGTTGGCTCAATCTCCTATTCTTCCTTATGTAGATCATCTGGATTTGCTCAATTTTGAAGCCACACTGGGATTGGGGGTAGGGGGCAGCTGTGCTTTTTGCGGTTTTGACATTTGAATAATTAGGGAGCTGTGGTTTAGGAGCTATCTGCAGATCCCAGTATCCACCAACAGGTGTGTGGACTCCCTGGAAACCACTTCCCACTGCCTTACAATCTGTCCATGCAGTGCATGTATGTTTGTCACCAGGAAGCAAAATGAGATAAGAAAAAGGGGAAAAATGGAAAAAGAAAGGAGGGAGACAAAATGAAGGTGAAGCAAAGAGAAAAAGAATGGGGAAAACAGGCAGGCACACCAACTAACAAACAAATAAAGAAATAAATAAAGTCAGAAAAACAAAACAAAAAAATTATACAATCATACAAACAAACATAAAAACCCCCATTGATGTACTCACCCTCAAAAATACCCATACACAAACAGAAAATCTAACAAATAACAATAGCATAAAAAGAACAAAGCAAGTAAGAAAACAAAAACAAAAAGAGAAAAACAAATTATATTTTTAAAAAGAGCTCATTCTGTGGCCATTTCTGGAATTTCAGGGTCCTTTCCCAAGCACTGACACCACTTTTGACTGCAGCTGCTTTTGGCTGCCATCACATTAGGGGGCAGCTCCAGTCTCCAACCTGTCCTATCTGGTCTCTGCACAGGCTGATAGGGTTGCTCTCAGCATGGGTCTGATGCCCCGTGGACTGCTGTGGGAAGAGGATGGCTCAGATCTGGACTCACATGACTGATCTGCTTCTGCCACTGCTGCTGCTGTCAAGTCTGTCACTCAGATCAGTGTGGGAATTGTGCATCTGTCTCTCCAAGTACTATGGTCAATCTAAAAGGGGTGTGAAGACAGCCTTTGGGTCTCAGGTTAGAGGCTGGACAGAGTTGGGTGGGGCAACACAGGTCTCCGCCTTGTCATGGAACAGAAAAAATGGTGACAGTTGATATCTTTTTACTGGTACAGGGCTCAGTTCCAGATTTCCTCACCATGCCTTCTCCACGGTTTCTGCTGCTAGTACCCTGCCTGCTGCCACAGGTGATGACTTGGGCCAAGTACCAGGGGCTGAAGAGCATCTTTTCCCTACTGCTTCCTCTAGAGACCCCTGAGAATGGCAGATGATCCTGCGCACTGGGGGCTCCAATCTTAGGGCAGTGGTGTTGTAGCTACATTTGGAGGAGAGCTCCAGGTCCTTGAACCTGAGTCTCACCTCAGACAGACTTTCATTCACTTACTGGCACACACCAACTCATGTAGAGATTCTTTATGGACACTCGCTTTTGCAGAGACTCACACTCCTACCAGTTCTGTGGCCATCTTACCCCATATCCTCTACATATATATTTTAATCAGCTTTCCTAATTATTTAAAAGAATGTGCTCCTATGTGTTTATATTACTCTTGATAAACCTTGATATTGTGTATTAGAGTAGAAATATACTAAAATCTCAGTTTGGAGAAATCGTGTATTTAAAAAACTATAAAATGGGCATGTAGTATTTAGAATGCTTGCTTCAAAACTTTAAAAATTATCCTTAGTTAAGCAATAAAAATGCCACAATTATGTACAGGGAGGACAAATATAAAATTTGTTTACTTTGAATGAGTATGAATTAATGTAACTCATTTATTTGAGAAGTGGACTGAAAATTCAGGGCTTTAATTCAGATTTTGTAAACTGCACTGAAATATTTAGATACTGATAGTTAAAAAATAATGCACATGTTGTAATAAAAATTATACTAATATTACCATTATGAAATCAATGAAGGAAAAATATTTGCCTCTATTAGGAAAATCACATTTAAAAAAACAAAGAACAAAACCCTATAAAACACATAGGATTTTAGCAAATTTTTTGTCATTTTATGTTAATACTTGCAAATTTTTTTAAATAGAAAGCTTTATTTAAAATTTAAGATGTTTAGTGAAAATATGGGAGCTTAAAATACTTAAAAATCACAAAAATAGAATTTTTACAAAGCATTTTTAATTCTTGTCTATTGAGTCTTTTTTTAATTGAAGGAGAAGATTAGCTGAAAATATCAAAATCTGTTCAATTTATAACAAAAATAATTCTACCATCATTCTAATTAGCTTATACATTCATAGAAACATAGAATTGCCAAAAAGTTTCAAGTCATATAAACTCATTTTCAGACAAATGTAATTCAATACATAAATATTTTCTATCACAAGTGTGGTAGGTAGCTTCTAAAATGACCACAAATAATTCCACATCCTAGTATTTATGCCCTTATGCAATTTCCTTCCCTTAATTACAGGGTACACTGAGCAAATTACTTCTATCAAATAGAATATGGGGAAAGTTATACCATACCACTTTCACAACTAAGCTAAAAAAATTATGCTTTTTATCTTGCTTGTCCCCACTGCTTTCATTCACTTGCTCTGGAGAAAGTAAGTTGTCATGTTGTGAGCTGTTCTATCGAGATATCATATACTTAGCAACACTTGTCTACAGCTAACACGAGTATAACAGGAATCTGAGGCTTGATAAAGTCCATGCAAGAGGGCTTGAGAGTATTTTATCCTCAGTTGAGTCTTCATTGTAGCTTTTGGTGTGATCTGAATCAAAGTTGTTCATATGAGCCATGCCAAGATACTTGACTCATGGAAATAATAAATGCTTCCTGTCTTAAGCTGCAAAATTTTTGAGTTGTTTGTTGCACAACAACAGATAACTGATACAAATTTTGCTACGTGGAAGTGTGGGGCTGCCATAATACATACATAAACTATGGGAGAAATTTTGGAGTCATACAGTGAGTAAAGGCTGGAAGGATTTTGAGGTATCTTAGCAAAAACCTAAATTGTGTTGATGAGACTATTAGTAGAAATCTGGACTTTGAGGACATTGTTGATGAGGGCTCAAAAGAAAATGAGTAACATAATTGAAAACTGGAGAAAGGGTAAATCTTGTTATGTATTGGCAGAAAAGTTAGCATTGTCATCTGTGGTTATAGGTAAAGCAGATGTTTCCAATAAACTGTGAATTAATTATCTATCCAAGCACATTCCCAAGCAAAGTACTGTAGTTGTTACTTGATTTTCCTTGCAGCTAATAGTCAAATATGAGAGAGAAGAGATAAAGTGAAGAAAAATTCTTAAATAAAAGAGAATTCTATACTAATAATTTTGGAAAAAAATCTTATTCTCTTCAGATGACAGCAAAAAATACCAAAGTTCACTGTTTTTGTAGCAAAGTTCAAATCCAGGATCCTATCATGAAAATATGAACTAGATGTGAAGTCAAGGATGTATTTGGAAAACCTTTTCTTAAGTTATTAGACATTCAAAAGTGGTGCCTCAGAGTACTCTCTATTTCTACAAGAGACACTTTAAAAAGATTAAGAGTATATCTCACAGTTCCCCAATAACAAAGCCTCTAAGCAACAAACCAACAAACAAACCTTAACTAAGAAAGTTGTCTTGCAATCCATGAATTAAGAAAGTTAAATTTTGTGTACTTCAGCTCTCCTAGCAGAAGAGAGGGTACAGAAGAACTATCTCTAAGGCATTTATATGTGTGACTTTGTCTAAAGGAGTTTAACCCAATAAGATTTACTACACATCTACAAAGGTTTGGGGGGGGGACTCTATCTGCTGAAACACTGCTAGAGAGTCCAAAATGAGTGCTGAACCTCTGAAATTCCAGTGGCAGGAGGTAAGTGGAGAAAACTACTCATTTGAAGACATATGTTGTTTTTTATGAGAAGCAAAGGATAATCAGTAGCCTCTGATTTGTTTGACTTCTTTCTCTCTGAAAAAAAGTCAGATACCATACTTTAAGCCATCTTTTAAAGAGGCTCACACGGTAAAGGACTAATATTTTCATTCAAATGCCAGGAGAACCTAAGGCTTGCCAAAATCCACGTGAGTTTACTTGACGTTCTCCCACTTGAGCATCAAGGTGGCCAGATGACCACAACCCTGGGCAGCATCTTCAATGTAGTTTGGTAGGAGAACCTGAAGAAAAAACTCCAAGCTAAACTGTTCAGTTTCATGATCCACAGACATTATACCTGAGAAATGTTTGTTGTTTAAGTTGTTAAATTTGAGAATAAACTGCTATGCAACAATAGGTAAGTAAAATGGAAAATTATATTTTACAGGCATTATATAATTCGTATTTTAGATATTTTTTCATAAAAGTGAAATGAAATACACGTCTTAAAATCTTAACAACCAGACAAAATTTAAAAGAAGATACACTTGTATTTTCTGAGCACCCACTTTGTTGATGAAGTTCTATGTGTCAGTTTTTTGTAATCAGCACATCAACCTTTCACAGGATGCACATTAAACTAATTTTGTTATTGTGTAAGTAGTTTCAAAGCAGTTAAACAAATTATCCAAGATCAAATAATTAGTATTTATTGAAGCTTGTTTTCAAACACAAATGTCTAATTTAAAAGTCCTTGTATTTTCTACTATATTATATCTATTAATCTCTATTTTACACAGATGTTCTCAATTCTTGAACTTCTCAGACTGTGTTTAATATTTATTCTAAGGTAATAATTTCTATTTATTTAATTCTTTAAAAATATGACATGTTTTGTACAATACTGTCACTGACTCAACATTAGTTGTTCTATTTAGATGTATTTGAAAGAGTCACATGACAATGTGTTTCTAACACTAGTTTATTTAGATTTATAAGGCACAAAGGAGGTAATAGAAAACACAACAAAATAGCCATTTCATCGACAAGTTTCATAATATTCATTGCTCTCCAGGATGCCCACTGAAAAAGGAATGTTTGATTGCAAAATAAGAGGTTGACAAGGGTCAGATCACTCTAACGCAGGGAAGCAACTCCTTTGCTCTTCACCTAACTTGTGCACTGCTTGTCCTAAGGTTCTTCTAACAATATGTGTCAAGTCACATCTTTCAGTGCACCCACAACTCATCCATGAAGTTTATCAATAAATAATTCCGATAATCAGAGACAATATTGTTGGTATGTTGTTGATTAGATTGCCAGTAGATCCCAGGGACTGAATTGCAGAGGGCAAATAAGGGTCATATTAACTTCTGTTTCTTGGTATGGAGTAAAAATTCAGCCTCACTATTCAATCTTTAATACCAGTCTACCTTTGAATTCTGGATAGTTGCAGTAATTTCCCATATATATTTAGTGCGTTTTTATATCTATTTTAAAATATGTTAATTTTTGATATTGCAAACAAAAAGACAGAAGTTTATCACAACAGCCAATAATATATATAAAATTCAAGTAGTGTTAGTATGTGTGACTAAATAGATTTGGTCTTGACCATTTCTTTTCACATGCTTTTTATCATCTTTAACAAATTTTATTTTACTTTTTGCCCCTTCATTCAAAGTATCTACACTTTTCAAGATATAAAGAAAGATATATTTGAATAGATATCTAATTATTCTAAACTAATTTATTTCCTCTTAAGTCAATTTTATTGGGGACTACCTCAATTAGAAATTGCAAATCAATTTTTCTCAGATAACTTTCCATTCTGTGGTTTCTCATTGGAATATTTCTTCTTCTCTTTTCTTTCTTCCAAACAGATAACAACTTCATTATTAGGCCAATAATCAGTAGATATGTCATTAAAGTTGTGTACCAAATGTATCTTTAAAATATTTCAATGATGTTTCACATATTATTTTCAATAAAATAAGTAGTTATTAAAAGTCACTGTGCATTAAATTTGGGGCCTATTACATTTACAGTTCAACCATATCCAGCTACACAAAATCAGCTTTGACAAATATTGTATTTTAGGTATTACTGTATGCTGTGGAACATCTACTACCAACTGGAATGACATGTTGTTGATTATATTTTGTATTATTCCCTCCAGGAAGACTTTCTTAATCAATTCTTCTCTGGTAATGTCCTTTCTAACTTGAACTGATCAGACTATACATGTGTGAGTTCTTCTAGCTTGGATTACATGCTTCTCAGTTATGGACTTCACAGCATATTTGACTCTAATTTTCAATATATAAGAAAGCCTATCCTGAGTGCTATAGTTAGGATTGTTGCCCTTCTGAATTGCATGTGGAAATTTAATCCTCAGTGTTGGAAGTGGGGTCTAGTGAGCAGTATTTGGATCATGGGAGTGAATTCTTCATGAATAGATCAATGCCTACCCTTGGGGCTAGGGAGGTTCAGTGAATTCTCCCTCTATCTGTTCCTACAGGAGCTGGTTGTTAAAAAGAGCTTAATGATCTCTCTCTCTCTCTCTCTCTCTCTACCTCTCTTGCTATATGATCTCTACAAACACTGGCTCGTCTTTGATTCTCATAATGAGTGGAAGCAGCATAAGACCTTCACAAGAAGATGCTAGCACCATGATTCTTGTACATCCAAAGGAATCATAATAAACCTGTTTTCTTTATAAACTGCTTCTAAAAATGCTATTTCTACTTGGCTTAAAACACATAGCTATCAAATATTCCTGAATCCCCTCAAGATCATTGGAATCAGTGTTGACTTTACCACTACACTTGCCATTGATACTGTTGTGTATAAGTGAAGTCTAGAAAAATTATATTTGCATTCTCCACATTGAATATATTAGAAAATTACTATTATTACTATTTTATTATAAAGATGTTCGGTATACTTCAGGGTTAGGTAGACAAACATTGATCATGCAGGTACCTTTGTTGATGAGGTATGCCCTTGCTCCCCGAACAGTTTCCCTCAACTGCCAATCCCACCCTCCCTCCCCTGACAGTTTCCCATTACTATCAATTGCTTTCTTATAGTATTATAATTGTTCAAGGTCGCTTATGAGTGAGAACATATGGTACTCTGTTCTTTGTTTCTATTCACTGAGTATGAGCGAATCCAAATCCATCCAAGTTGCTGTGAAGTCCATATATTTTTTCCTTCTTTATGACTGCATAATATTCCATTGTATATATGTACCACATTTTTTTTATACAGTCCAGCTTTGATGGGCAACATGGTTGGATCCATGTTTTTACTATTGTGAATAGAGCAGCAACAAACATACATGGACAAGTATCTTTTTGGTAGAAAGATTTGAGTTCCTCCGGGTATATTCCCAACAAGGGAATTGCCAGGTCATATGGAAAGTCAATTTCTAGTTCTTTCAGAAATCACCACACTGTCTTCCAAAGAGTTTGCACTAGTTTCCATTCCCACCAGCAGTGTAGAAACGTTCCTTTTTCTCCACATCCTCACCAGCATCTGTTGTTGTTTGTTTAATTATTGATGGCTATTCTTACTGAGTTAGGTGGTATCTCAATTTGGTTTTGATTGGCATTTCTCTGATAATGAGTGAGACTGGGCACTTTTTCATGTGTCTGTTGGCTTCCCGTATGTCTTCTTTTGAGAAGCGTCTATTCATGTCTCTTGCCCACTTTTTTTTTTTTTTTTTTTTGAGTTGGAGTCTCACTCTGTCACCCAGACTGGAGTGCAGTGGCCGCTCCCGGCCACCACAGCCTCGACCTGCTGGGCTCCAGTGATCCTTCCGCCTCAGCCTTCCAAGTAGCCGGAATTACAGGCCTGCACTACCACACCCGGCTGATTTTTTGATTTTTTGTAGAGATGAGGTCTCGCTGCCCAGGTGGGTCTCGAACCCGCGGGCTCAGTCAATCCACTCACCTCAGCCTCACAAAGGCGCAGGATTACAGGCTGAGCCACCGAGCCCGGCTTTTTGCCCACTTTTTAAAGGGACTGTTTGTATTTTTCCTTTCGGTGTGTTTTATTTCCTTGTAGATTGTAGATGTTAGGCCTTTGTCAGATGTACAGTTGGTAAATACTTTTTCCCATTCTGTGGGTTATCTTCCTGCTCTCTGATGGTTTCTTTTGCTTTGCAGAAGTTCATTAGTTTGATGAGGTCCCACTTGTTTATCTTATTTCTTAAGGAATTGGCCTTTAGGGTTCTGAACAGGAATTTGTTGTCAGTTCCAATTTCCATAAGGGTGTCTCCAGCGTTTTCTAAGATTCTTATAGTTTGAGGTTTTATATTTAGGTCTTTGATCCATTTAGAGTTAGTTTTTGTGTATGCTGACAGGTAGGGGTCCTGTTTCAATCTTCTGCATGTAGTCAGCCAGTTTTCCTAGCACCAATTACTAAATAGGTTCTCCTATCCCCAGTGGTTGTTGTTGGAGGTTTTGTCAAAGATGAGTTGGTTGAGGAATTGAGATTTTGCTTCCGGAACCTCTATCCTGTTCCATTGGTCTATGTGCCTGTTCTTGTACCAATACTGGGCTGTTTTGATTACTCTAGCCTTATAGTAAAGTTTGAAGTCTGGAAGTATGATATCTCATGCTTTGTTTCCTTTGCCAAGGATTATTTTAGCTATTTGTGGTCATTTATGTTTCCATATGAATTTCTTTATTGTAATTTCCTGGTCTGAGAAGAATGATGCTGTTAACTTAATGGGTATTGTATTGAATCTGTAGATTGCCTTTGGTAGGATGGACATCTTAACAATGCTGATTCTTCCTATCCATGAGCATGGAATATTTTTCCATTTGTTTGTGTCTTCTTGGATTTCTTTGAACAGCTTTTTGTAGTTTTCATTGTACAGGTCTTTCACTTCTCTGGTTAGGAAAATGCCAAGGTATTTCATTTTTTGTGTGACTATTGTGAATGGAAGTGTGCATTTTATTTGGGTCTCTGCCTGCTTGTTGTGGGTGTATAGGAATGCAACTGTCTTTTGCACATTTATTTTGTACCCTGAGACTTTGCCAAAGTTCTTTATCAGTGCAAGCAGGTTTTTGACAGATTTTCTTGGATTTTCAAGATACAGGATCATATTATCAACAAAGAGGGATAACTTGACTTCCTCTTTTCCTATTTGGATAACCCTGATTTCCTTCTCTTGTCTAATTGACCGAGCTAGGACTTCCAACACAATATTGAACAAGAGGGGTGAGAGTGGCCAGCCTTGTCTTGTTCCAATTTTCGGGGGAAATTTTTCCAGTTTATGTTCGTTTAGTAATATATTAGCTGTGGGTTTATCATAGATGGCACTTACTATTTTGAGGTATGTTCCTTCTATACCTAGGTGTGTTTGAGGATTTTTATCAAGAAGAGATGCTGGATTTTATCAAAAGCTTTTTCTGCATCTAATGGTATAATCATGTGGTTCTTGTTTTTACATCTGTTGATGTATTTAATTACATTTATGGTCTTGTGAATGTTGAACCAGCCTTGCATCCTAAGGATGAAGCCTACTTGGTCATGGTGGATGATTTTTGAGAAGTGCTTATGGATCCAATTTGCTAGAATTTTGTTGAAGATTTTTCCATCAATCTTCATAAGGAATATTGGTCTGTAGTTCTCTTTTTTGTTGGATCTTTACCCGGTTTGGATATCAGTGTGATGTAAGCTTTGTAAAATGATTTGAGGAGAATTCCATATTTCTCAATTGCCTGAAATACTTTCAATAGGATTAGTATCAGCTCCTCCTTGTACATTTTGTAGAATTGTTATGGAAAACCATCCAGCCCAGGGCTTTTTTTTTGGTAGGAGTTTTCATATGACAGAGTCAATTTCCCAGGTTGTTACTGGTCTATTTAGTGTTGCAATGTTTTTGTTTCAACCTGGGGAGGTTGTGTGATGTCAGAAAGTCCTCCATTTCATTTAGGTTATCAAGTTTGTTTCCACATAGGTGTACATAGTAATCTCTGATAATCTTTCATATTTCCTCGAGGTCAGTTGTGATTTGAACTTTTGTATTTCTGATTGTGTTTATTTGGGTTTTTTCTCTCTTTTTCTTGGTCATTCTGGCTGGGAGCCCATCAATCTTGTTAATTCTTTCAAAGAAACAGCTTTTCGTTTTGTTGATGTTTTCTATGATATTTTTGTCTTCTATGTCCCATATTTGGGCTTTTATTTTGGTGATTTGAATTCTTCTGTTAAAGTTGGGGTTTTGGAGGTCTTCTCTTTCCAACTCCCTTAGGTGATTTGTTAGGCTCTCCATTTGTGATCTTTCCGTTGTCTTGATGTGTGCTCGTAGAGATTTACATTTCCCTCTTAGAACTGATTTCATGGCATCCCAGAGGTTTTGGAAAGATGCTTCTTCATTATCATTTGTTTCCAGGAATCTTTCAATTTCTGCTTTGATTTCAGTGTTGACCCAATAGTTGTTCAGCATCATGCTATTTAGTGTCCATGTCTTTGTGGGCTTTGGGGAAATGTTGTTGGTTTTTATATATTTCGTTTATTCCACTGTGGTCTGAAAATGTTCATGGTAAGATTTCAACCTTATGGAATTTGTTTATGCTTGATTTATGGCCAAGGTTGTGATGGATCTTGGAGTATGTTCCATGTGGTGATGAGTAGAATGTATATTCTGTGGTTGTTGGGTGGAATAATCTGTAGGTATCTATTAAGTTCATTTGGTCAAGTGTCAACTTTAGGTTCTGGATCTCCTTGTTGATTTTTTTCTTCAATGATCTATCTAGGGCTGTCAGTGAGGTATTCAAGTCTTCTGCTATAATAGTGTTAGAGTCAACATCTTTTTAAAATTTTATTTAGTAGTTGCTTTATAAATGCTAGTGCTCCTGTGTTTGGTGCATATGTTTTTAGGATGGATATTTCTTGTTGATGGATTGAGTCTTTTATCATTATGTAGTGTCCTTTTGCATCTTTTAAATTTTTGATAGCTTAAAGGTTGTTTTATCTGATATTAAGATTGCAACTCCTGCCTTCTTTTGTGGTCCATTTGTCTGGAAACTCATTTTCCATCCATTAACTTTGAGTCTGTGTGTGTCCCTTGTCTCCTGGAAGCAGTAAATAATTGGGTCGTGATTTCTTATCCAGTCCACCATTCTGTGTCTTTTCAGTGGTGCATTTAGTTCTTTCACATTCAGGCTGATTATTGAAATGTGATTGCTTATCCCTCTCATGAGGTTCTTATAAAGTTTTTTCTTTGTTGGCTTGTTTTCTTTTGGCTTTGGGGTTAATGTATGTGTGTGTTTTCCAGTTTCTTGTTGCATTGTATTAACTGTTGATTCTGCGCTCTGCTGTTCTCTTGGGAAGTGTGTGGTCATTCTTTTTTCTTTCCTTCTTCTGTGCTTAATACCTCTTTAAGTGTCTCCTGCAGAGCTAGTCTGGAAGCTGCATAATCTCTTAGGGATTGGATGGGAAGGATTTTAATTTTCCATCACTGATGAAGCTTCTTGGCTGGATAGGAAATTCTTGGTTGAAATTGTTTATCTTTTAGGACTTTGAATATAGGGTTCTAGTCCCTTCTTGCTTGTAGTGTTTCTGCCAATAGGTCTGCTGCTATTCTGATAGGTTTTCCACAGTAGGTAGTCTGACCATTCTCTCTTGCCACCTTTAGGATTTTTTCTTCTGTACCTACTTTGTGTAGGTGAATTACTCGGTGTCTAAGGGTGGGTCTTCTCATTTGATGTCTTGTAGGGATTTTCTGCATCTCTTGTGCTTGACTGGCCACATCTCTGATGAGATGGGGAAAGTTTTCTTGGATTACCTCCTGGAATACTTGCTCCAAGTTATTCTCACTTTCCCTTTCTTCTTCTGGGATACAAGCGGTCTCTAGATATAATCGCACATCTCTTGTAGGCTTTGTTCTTTCTTTCTGAGTCTTCTTTCTATGTTTTTTACAGATCGGATTAATTCTATGTTCTGTTCTTCAAGTTCTGAGATTCTTTCTTCAACTAGAATAATTCTGCTTTTCATGCCTGTCATCTTGTTATTTATTTCCTGGATGAAATTTTTATTGCCTAAATCTCTGCTACAAGTTCTTTCAGTGTTGCATCTTTTCTTTCTTGAGTTTTATTCACTCTTTCCATCCATTCCCTAATCCCTGTGGTATGTTGGGGACAGTCATTGGTGACTTTCATTGTTTGAGCTCCAAGTCTGATTTTTCAGGAGTTTTATCTCTGGTAGACTTGAAATTGCCTGAGGTCTTCCTTTGGCTTTTCCTCATTTGTGACAGAGCTCTTGTTTTTCTCTTTAGTTCTGTTATTCAGTATCAGTGGGAGAGGCTTTCCCCTATGATGTTTGCTCAGTCCTCTATTCTTCCCTGCTCCAGGCTCTGGATTTGTTTTATTTTGAAATAGGATGGTGGATGAGAAGCTTTGCTGTCTCTCGTAGTTTTTGAAATTCAAATAAAGTGGAGGATGGAGCACCAGGTATCAGATACTACCTGGAAATTTAAATGTTCACTTATTGTGGTTTGTGTTCCCTGAGACCCACTCCCCACCACCACTCTGTATGACAATGCAAAGCAGAAACCAACACACACTCCAAAACAAACTGGATTAACAACAAAGCAAAACAAACCAAACCAAAGCAACAACAACAACAACAACAAAAACTCCAAGAAAACTAAACGAACACACACACATGCCTAGTACAAAGTGAATAGAGAAGGAAGACAGAAAGACCGAAGGCTGTGCAGCGGGGGGGGGAAGAAAAGGGATTCAGGTGGAACCCTCACACATATATTGACACACACCTTAAACTATAAAAAATGAATATGAAAAAAACCCCAGAAGAACAGGCGAGCACAAAGCAACAGCAACAACAAAATGGAAAAATGAACACCTAGTCATTCACATACGCATATTAACAGAAAACGACAAATAAAATAAGAAAGAAACAGAAAAAGAAAAGAAAAAAAAATTGGGGGGGATGCAGATCAAACCTCACATACACATTCATGCGCAAAGGGGAAATATTTAAAAAATCGACGAACTAACAAACAGTCAAAATTTTTTTTAGTTAAAAAATAATTGAAAATTAAAAAAAAATCCCTGTTGTCTTGTTGCAGACTCTGTAATCGTTCCTCTAATTAGGTCCTTCCTGCAGAGCCACCTCTTTCACTCAGGGAACAAACAGGGAATGAGGAGGGGCAGTGGAGGTGGATAGGGCTGCAGTCTTCCCCTCTCACTCTCATATGGCCAGGGAGATCTCTGGTGGGGAGGTACAGTATTGCCTCTTCCTCAGGTATGTACTCTCATTGGGTTGTCACAGCCAGGCCTATCCTGGAATGGAGTTCTCCTATTGTGACTGACATCCAGGCTTTGCCTGGGTTTGCCCCTCTCAGTTGTGGCCCTGCTGTGTGGATCTGACGTTCAGAGGATTGCTGGGGGAGAAGGGGTTTGGTCAGCCCCGGACTCACCACTGATCTCTTTGGAGTTCTTCCTCATCCTTTTCTTGCTGCACCTTTGTCCCATGGCTGGATCAGGGTAGGGGGTTGGGCACCTGGAACTTAACACTTTTCTGATCCCTCTGAAGTTTGTGCTCTCAGGATATTCCCTCTGAGCCACTACCATTCCCAGAGTAGTTGATCTATCAGTTACAGAGATTGGATCTGTTAGTCTGTGGTGAGCAATTTGGAGCACTTTCCTACCCCGCCTTCAATATAGTGGTGAGGTACCTCTCTTGTCCTCTTCTGTGGGGACTTGTCTCTGGACTCTGCAGCCCCTGCCAGTGCCCTGCCAGGTGCTGAAGTGGTGAGAAAAGCCCAGAGCTGTCTCTCTCCTGTTTCAATAGTGAGGGAGAACCTGGGGCGATATTTTCTCACTGCTGCTTTTTCAAAGGAAAATTTCTGTCCAGTTTTTAAAAATGCTACTCTGTTTCTGTGACCACTGATCCCTTTGGAGTTCTTCCTTGTCCTTTTCTCGCTGCACCCTTTGTACCATGGCTGGATCAGGGTAGGTTGTGGGGCACCTGGAACTCAGTACTTGTCAGGTCCCTCTGAAGTTTGTGCTCTCGGGATATTTCCTCTGGGCCACGATCAAGCCCTGAGTAGTTGATCCACCAGTCACAGAGATTGGGTCTGCTGCTCCATGGTGAGCAAGTGGGAGCACTTTCCTGCCCCACATTCAATATGGTGGTGGGGTGCCTCTCTTGTTCTCTTCCTTGGAAACTTGCCTCTGGACACCATCCACAACCCCTTCCAGTGCCCTGCCAGGTGCTGAAGTGGTGAGGCAAAGCCCAGAGCAGTCTCTCTCCTACTTCAATGGTGAGGGAGTACCTGGGGCAATAGTTTCTCCCTGCCATTTTTCAAAGGAAAACTTCTGTCTGTTAAAAAAAAATGGTGCTCTACTTCTGCAACCGGGGAAGAGCCAGGGACAAAGTAGAGAAGTTGCAGCACCAGTTGCTGCACCAGGAGATTGGCCACCCACTCACAAACCCCAGTTAGACAGTTTCTTGCAGCATTTTCTTCCCAGGAAGGGTTTGTTGATTTAAAAAAAAGAAAAAGAAAACAAAAAGAAAATGGCGCTCAGCCTCTGCGTCCCAGGAATCGTTAGGGTCCAAGCCCAGCCAGTGTGGCACCAGCCACTGTGCCAGGACAACCCTTGCCTCTAGCTCCCTAGTCCTCACTCAGTCAACCACTCACATACCCACTAGCTCACCAGCATGCACACAAAATTTTCCATTCACTCACTCACTACATGGGACTTGCATAGTCCAACTGACTTGGCCACCATCTTCCCTGCCCACCCCAGAAAAATTATTATTATTATTATTATTATTATTATTTTTAGTTGGAGTCTCATGTCTTCCCCCTGACTGGAGTGCAGTGGCATGCTACCAGCCACCGCAGCCTCAACCTGCTGGGCTCCAGCAATCCTTCTGCCTCAGCCTTCCAAGTAGCTGGAACTACAGGCACGCGCTACCATGCCCGGATGACTTTTTGATTTATTGTAGAGATGAGGTCTTACCAACTGGCCCGGGCGGGTCTCGAACCCACGGGCTCAGGAAATCCACTCACTTCAGCCTCCCAAAGTGCTGGGATTACAGGCTGAGCCAGCAAGCCCAGCCAGAAAGTTATTAATTGTGAATATTCTACTCTAAAAATTCACTCAGTCTTTGTGTGCCATATTAACAACCTAAAAAGAGTCTCTTTAGAACTCTATAAAAGAACATCAGTAAGTGTGGACTCTGTTATCCCTATGTCAGCCCCCTCATTATAACCAACCTTTTTCCAAATCCTGTTATTGAGTTCATACACATTCACATCAATTATATTTAGAACAGCAAAGCAGGCTCTGGCATATCAGGCAAGCTGCAACAATGCACCATCCATATATCTAGGCACTTACTTCAACAGTTGTGTCATATGGGTACACAGATCACATATGCACAAGTGATCGATTATTGCACAATCACAAATATTTGCAATTCAAAGATAGTATCCTTTTCAAATTTCAGCATAAAAACTTGATTAGTGAACACAGTCTATAAACCTTCAATTAAAAGATTACAAATGACCAAGATTAAGTAAGAACGGTAGAAAGTGCTGCATTACACATTTGTTTCCCCTCCGAATTAACCAGAAATATTTTTTGGCAAAGTTCCTACTTCATTTTTAGTCCAAGTGACATTTCTCAGAAGGAAACAAGGTTATTCTCTGAGGAAACAAAAACTAACTTTGGTCATTTCTCTTGCATTGATACACTCTGGAGGGAACAAAATATTAGCAATTTTCCTGGCATTATCACTCATTTCCAGGTTTCTTTCTATTAAACTACAACTTTCCCTATATTTAGTTATCTTCTGACTCTTCTAACTGAATTGTGTTGAGAAATTCAAGTACAGTGCTCAATCATATAATTGGTAAAAGAAGTATCTGCACTAATGTCGTCATTCCCATTCTTGAGTTTGTGAGCAATAGAGAAATCCCTCTCACCAAGCAGAACAGCTAAGATAAGATCTTTTCTTTCTTTCTTTCTTTCTTTTTTTTTTTTTTTTGAGTTGGAGTCTCACTGTCTCCTAGACTGGTGTGCAGTGGCACTCCCGGCCACCGCAGCCTCGACCTGCTGGGCTCCGGCAATCCTTCCGCCTCAGCCTTCTGAGTAGCCGGAATTACAGGCGCGTGCTACCACGTCCGGCTAATTTTTTATTTATTGTGGAGATGAGGTCTCACCAAGTTGCCCGGGTGGGTCTCGAATCCGCGGGCTCAGGCAATCCACTCACCTCAGTCTCCCAAAGGAGATAAGACCTTTTCAACTGAGGAATTCTTTTGGAATAAGTGCTACAAGGTTTGAAATTTTAGAGATAATGCCATGTACCAAAATGTCTCTCTGGATAGATGCCAACCAGTAGAAACAAGATGCTGCTACTAGAGAATCCTACAATACAAAAGAGATGACTTGTAAAATGGCAAAGACAAAGTTGTATTGTGGTATCACCTCCTACATTTATTCTCACGACCGTATTGGCAAAATTTCCAACTTATATCTTCCCTATTAAAGTGTTAAAGCCAATCACATGAACATGCAGACAAGCTCATTATTATGTTTTTTTTTTAGGAAATATTTTAATGACCCCTTCCAATTTTTAACTAATCACAACTCTGAGGGCAAAAGTGAAATATGTTCAAACAATGTGGTGCTTCTAGCCTATAATATCAGTCTCTGTGAAGTAGATTCATTAAACTGAGAAAATATATGTGGGTGCTCCAAATTGAAATAATCCACATTATTCTTATCATTCTATAATATTCTCAATCATTGCTCCAGTAATAAGACATAGAATAAAAAAGTAGAGAATTTACCAATGCATATCAAAATACTTAGTAATCCTCTGATGGCTAAAGGTAATGGTCTAATATGATCCATCTGATGATTATGGGCTGGACTATTTCTCCGTGGAATTCATTCCATGGCAAGTTTTTTGAAAAAAGTCTTTTCTTGCTGTAACTCTGAAGAGACACAGGCAACTATTGGTACAGCAGAAAATAAGGAAATATCTCTTCATTCAGCCCAACTTCATTGCCTGGTAGTCCCTGTGACAACTCATTTATTTAACTCAGTATTCCTCTTCAAATATTGTTTAAAATGTCACATTTCACTCTCTTCAGAAATTCCTTCAAGATATTTTAGAGAATATCCTATCCTTTCTTTATTTGGGGTTCCAGCAGTTCTTCTAAAATCCCCACATGCAGGTATTTTCAATTTTCCAAGTTTCTATCACCTACTTAACCAAATGTAGAGTGAGACTCATTACTGTCCAAGAATCTATACACATCCACACATCACTTTGAATAAATCTCTACTTGTGCAATACAAATATATTACTGTAAACAATTCAGTCTATTTCACAAAATTTACCCTTTCCATTTCTTTTCCCAAGAGTTTTCTCCTCCACCAGATAAATAGCAGAAACCCCCATTTTTGTGACAGTTACTATACACCATCCAGTACCCTATGCTTTATCAAGATGAGAGTCATATAGTCAGGTTATTTAGCGATAGGATATGGGAGACGGAAGGTCCTGGGGTTATCAGATAAACGGTGGTCAAATCACGTGGTTTACCTCCTGAGGTACCACGTAGAGTATGTCTGCTTCTATGTCTGTACAAGAGAGAATACAAAAAAAACAGAATTATCTTTTGGGGAGCGGGTCCCTTATAGTACAGGCTTTCCCTGATAGATAAAATGTTCTGGGAACTCGTCAGCGGTTGTTCTAAGAGGCCGCATTTGGCTTCAGTGAATTTTTTTGGAGATTCTTTCAACATGTTTGCCCATTTTATGATGGGTGATTTAGGACCGCACTTGCCCACACTGAGCTGAGTGTTCAGCAATTTTTGACCAAAAAACAGCATGACCCCCATGCCCCACACTCCCTATTCATCTAATCTCACTCAGAGTGACTCTTTTTTTGTTTACCTGCATGAAAAAAGTCCTTAAAGGGAAACATTTTGTAAACAGAAGGAGGTGAAACAAAAAATGGCAGAAGCACTAAAAGGCAACAAAATTGATGAGTTCAAAAACTGTTTTGAACAGTGGAGAAAGAGTCTCAATAGGTCTATTGCATCAAATAGAGAATACTTGGAAGGGGACTGAAGTTTAAAAATGCAAGAATAATTACTCAATTTTTAATCAATAAATTCCAGTTTTTTGGAGATCCCATATGTATATGTATATACATGTATGCAGTATATGTGCATACACATACACACACAATTTACACTTGATAAATAAACTCTGTTGGGTAACCTCCTCACTGGGATATCAACTGTGCTCATCGTAGGCTCAGAGTGTCCATTTTGTCTTCAGATGTTCTTTTTAAAAAGCTACTGTAATCTTTTCTCCGCTCTCAAATCCTATGCAACGAAATTAGAACACAAACTCACTACTGTATTCTGTACGCCATTAGTGATGGGTGCTGTCTCCACAAGATTCCAACACCAAGCCTATTGTTTTTATTGAAAGGAGCAGCAACATTTGGTGGCTTTTAGTTGGCTTATAACAGAGGGTTGAGGAGGCAAGATCTGACTTCTATTACAAAGCCCAATGTGCATGATGACAACTTGATGAAATGTCTAATATGACATGTTCATTTAGATCTTTTAGACACAGAGCTACAAGCACTTTTTATATATCACTTTGTGAAACTCTGTCCAGTTTTCCATTTGAATTGTCTTCTTCCTAGTCACTTAGTTCTTCCACATTGCCTATTCTGGATAGGCAATAAGACTCCAAAAATTAGGAAGGTGTATAATCAAGAATGAAAAACACCCACTAAATGCTGAACTGTTTTCTTAGTAGCAAGATTCTTAAGAAACAGTAATTTTGCTCTATTTTGGAAAGATGTTTTGAGGGACCAAAGTATTCTAAAAATGTCATGGTCCTGGGAAATTCCTGATTTTTAAAAATATTTACCATATTTACAAAACTTGAGTGTAGTTATTTTTCTGTCAGCTTTCTTTTCCCATTTTGCCACTATTTTAATGCCAACAACCCAAGAATTCAGCCTGTTCTTCACCAATATCATGCCCAAATTTCTCCTCGTAAAACTATAAATTATACAATTATAACAGCACATGGTGGAAAATCTGTGGCAAAAGTGTATTGTATTTGTACCCACAGAAAAATAAATTGAGCTTTACTTTCTTCTGCTGTAGGTTAACAAGAAGGCATTAGCCCAGCCAGTGACATAATAGTAGTGTTATTTGTCTGCTGCATCTTTTGAATTGTTTGTCAGATATATGGACCTTATAAAGTGTACTTCAATATCCATTTCCTGTTAGTTTCCCATCATTCTCTACAATTTGCTAACCCATCCTGTTAATCAAATACAAATTGTTCTAAAATGGGCACATTGATGTCATTACTCCTACTTCTACCATTTTTAAAGTTAAAATCGAAATCTTTTGCTGCCCTGAGATAATTCTTTATTGTCTACTATTTATCACCAAATAGGGCTAAGGAAGTTTCATTTTGTATGTTCAATTTATTTTGGTTGAGGACAGACTCAGCTGAAATTTGACCTGAAGGAGATAACAGCAATGTTGACCATTTATTTCACATTCATTACAAGTAGGGATTTAGATGAATCCACTTGTAGCTTCTTGCTTTTTGATAAGGAATTTTTTTCTTTTTTGAGTTGGAGTCTCACTCCGCGGCCAGACTGGAGTGCAGTGGCCGCTCCCGGCCACCGCAGCCTCGACCTGCTGGGCTCCGGCGATCCTTCCGCCTCAGCCTTCCGAGTAGCCAGAACTACAGGCGCGCGTTACCACGCCCGGTTGATTTTTTGATTTATTGTAGAGATGAGTTCTCGGCTACCCAGGCGGGTCTCGAACCCGCGGGCTCAGGCAATCCACTCACCTCAGCCTCCCAAGGCATGGGATTACAGGCTGAGCCACCAAGCCCGGCTTGATATGGAATTTTATTTTTAACAGAATGCTTTCCAAGAAAGCATCTCCATAACCACACAATTCTACGGATGCCCCTGCAGTGTTACCTCACTGTCACTGACAGAGATGCTGTTATATTGGGACCTGTTCCAAAAAGTCAAAGAAGAATTGCTCCTTACTCCCTGATATTTAACCTAAAATATTTACATAGCTTTGGTGATCATGCTGGAAGATTCAGTTAGGAGCTCCTAGACTAAATCACACTTCGCAGATTAGGTATATCCTATACTATCTCTCATTAGTTATTAATCTCCTACTTAGTTCCACTTAATTTACCTATTTTAAATTCATCCTAGCAATGACAGATTGAGTGT
The DNA here is from genome assembly GCA_027257055.1 of Cephalopachus bancanus. Lineage (NCBI taxonomy): Eukaryota > Metazoa > Chordata > Mammalia > Primates > Tarsiidae > Cephalopachus > Cephalopachus bancanus. Next base: position 2,970,340 of record JAPVLO010000173.1, on the reverse strand, counting down.
ATCAAAAATCCTCTAAGAGAGATGACTTGTAGGTGTTTTGTGAGCACACATCTCTTTATTTCCATATTATTCACCCCCCCCTTTTTAATATACAACAAAAAGATTTTCAACTTACAATTTTTTTCTCCAACATTTCCCTTAGGCTCAGAGGTTTCCCTTCTCTTTCTTTCCCTTTTTAAATTGCTCTATTTACACAATTTTTAATTTTTTTTATTTTAAAGATGTGGATTACAATTCAGGGTTAGGTATACAAATGTTCATTATGCAGGTACACTTATTGATGAGGGGTGTCCCCCTCCTCCGACAGATTACCACTATTTCCAATCCTGCCTCCCCCTGTCCCACCCCCAGCAGTTTCCTGCTACTGCCAATCTTTTTCTTATAGTATTAAAATAATTGTTTAAGGCCCGCTTATGAGTGAGAACATGTTGTACTCAGTTCTTTGTTTCTACAATAGATCACTCAGTATTATAGACACTAAGTCTCTCCAAGTTGCTGAGAAAGTCCATATATTTGTCCTTTATGGCTGCAAAATATTCCATCATTTTTACACAATTTAAAATTCCATGTAATATAATTGAGAAAGCTATTCTAGTACTTATTATCCACAATTATCCTTTGTCTTCTGAACAGGACTACCGAAGTTTCCCTGAATGACAGCATCTACCATTGTTTGGAGAAGGAGTATATCATTAGGTACAGCTCTAGTTTTATTATATAACAATCCAATGGGGCTACTGCCCTTGACATTTTCATCGTTCAACAGATGTGTTCTATTATTAAAAAGGAGGAAAGAGGACAATTGTCATCTTTTGTGGACATTCCCAACTCTGGCTTTTATAATCACAAAATCTGCTACATATTTGTCACAAATACATACATGCCAAAACCACAACTAATTTTATGTAGGCGTCCATTCCAAATAGATTTATTTATTCTCTAATATCTAGGCATCAGACTATTAGATTAACCTTAATATTCTGTCAAATTCATCAAAAGAGTACTGCAACATCAATATGAACATATTATTCCAGCTTTATTGTGATATAATTGACCAAAAAATTATTTATTTTCAAATTGTATATAATGTTTTGATACAGATATACATTCTGAAATAATTACCATAATCAAGATAATTAACATATACATCACCAGTTTTGATAATGATGAATCTTTTTTTTTTTCAAATACTAAATCTAAATTATATACTCGGTGAGTCTTTAGTAAATGATATTACTTGTGCCGATGCAGTTAGCAGCAATTACTGCTTTTTGGGGGGTGAAGGGGTAGAGATTTTCACTATCTGAATTTTTCTATTCAATCACAATCAAATTTATATTATATAAATTTATTATTTTTAAATTTTAGATTTGTAGGGTGCATGTGAGGATTTGCTGAATAAGTAAATAGCATGCAGTTGAGGTTTGGGTTTCTAGCAAGCCCTCTCACTCCCGGTAGTAGACATGGTACCTAAAGGATGGTTGTGTGTCCTGTACCCCTTCTCTCTGTCTCTCTCTACTAGTAGTGCCAAGTGTCAGTTGTTTCTGTCTTTGTGCCCATGTACCCAATATTTAGTGCTTTCTTATGAGTGGAAACATGAAGTTTTCAGTTTTTTGTTTCTTTTTTTTAAAATGAATCCTGCTTTTTTATCCAATTTGCCACTTTGTCTATTTTTTTTTTTTGAGTGTTATGTTCAGTTCAATCACATTTAAGTTAATTATTGATATGTAGGGGTTTGTTCCTGTCACATTGCTATTAAGAGACTGCTTTGCATTCTAGGCTTTGAGGTTGATTGATATGGTCTGAAACTCTGTGCTTGTTTATGCTTTTTGGTGGATAGAACAGTTTTTTTTTTGGTCTGTTTTGTTTCTGTGCTTAGAACTTTCTTAAGCATCACTTGAAGGGCTGGTCTGGAGATGGCATATCTCTTAGGGATTCAATGTCTGAGAAGGATTTTAATTTTCTTTTATTAATGAAGTTTAGCTTGGTGGGGTAGGAAATTCTTCACTGGAATTGCTTTTCTTTTTTTCTTTTTATTTTAAAGATGTGGGATACAATTCAGGGTTAGGTATACAAACGTAGATTATGCAGGTAACCTTGTTGATGAGGTGTGCCTCTCCCTCCTCTGGAAGGTTCTCTCCACTACCAGTTCCAGACTCCCTCCCCTTGCAGTTTCCCACTACTGCCAATCCCTTTCTTATAGTATTATGATAATTGTCCAAGGTCCACTTATGAGTGAGAACATGTGGTACTCTATTCTTTGTTTCTGTGATAGATCACTGAGTATGATCAATTCTAAATCCATCCAAGTTGCTGAAAAGTCCATATGTTGGTCCTTTTTTATAGTTGCATAATATTCCATTGTGTATGTGTATCATATTTTTAAAATCCAGTCCAGCTTCGAAGGACAGCATGGTTGATTCCATGTTTTTGCTATTGTGAATAGAGCTGCAACAAACATACACGTGCAGGTATCTTTTTTGTAGAATAATTTGAGTCCTTCCGGGTATATTCCCATGAGGGAATTGCTGGGTCATATGGAAGGTCAATTTCTAGTTCTCTCAGAAATCACCACACTGTCTTCCAAAGAGGTTTCACTAGTTGGCATTCCCAAAAGCAGTGTAGAAACGTTCCTTTTTCTTCACATTCTTGCCAGCATCTGTTGTTTGTTTTATCAATTATGACTATTCTTACTGGGGTTTGGTGGTATATCAATGTGGTTTTGATTTGCACTTCTCTGATGATGAGTGCAGCTGAGCACATTTTCATGTGTCTGTTGGCTGCCCTTATATCTTCTTTTGAGAAGTGTCTATTCATGTCTTTTGCCCACCTTTTAATAGAGTTTTTTTTTTTCCTTTCGGCATGTTTGAGTTCCTTGTAGATCCCAGATGTTAGGCTTTTGTCAGATACACAGTTGGCAAATATATTTTCCCATTCTGTGGACTGTCTCCCTGCTCTCTTGATGGTTTCTATTGCTTTGCAGAAGTTCGTCAGTTTGATGAGGTCCCACATGTCTATCTTATTTCTTATTGTATGGGCACTTAGGGCTCTGATCAGGAATTGGTTACCAGTTCTAGTTTACATAAGGATGTCTCCTGCATTTTCTAAGATTCTTATAGTTTGAGATTTTACGTATAGGTCTTGGATCCATTTGGAGTTAATTTTTATGTATGGTGATAGGTAGGGGTCCTTTTTCAATCTTCTGCATGTGATCAGTCAGTTTTCCCAGCACCATTTACTGAATAGGTACTCCTCTCTCCAGTGGTTGTTGGTGTAGGCTTTGTCAAAGATGAGTTGGTTGAGCAATCGAGGTTTTGCTTCCGGAATCTCTATCCTGCTCAATTAGTCTATATGCCTGTTCTTGTACCAATACTGGGCTGTTTTGATTACTGTTACCTTAGAGTAAAGTTTGAAGTCTGGAAGTGGGATACCTCCTGCTTTGTTTCTTTTGCTAAGGATTGTTTTGGCTATTTGTGGTCGTTTTGTTTTCGTATGAATTTCTGTATTGCCATTTCCAGGTCTTAGAAGAATGATGTTGGGAATTTAATGGATATTGCATTGATTCTGTAGATTGCCTTTGGTAGGTTGGACATGATAATAATATTAATTCTTCCTATCCATGAGCATGGAATATTTTTCCATTTATTTATGTCTTCTTGGGTTTCTTTGAGCAGTGCTTTGTAGTTCTCACTGTAAATCTCTTTCACTTCTCTGGTTAGGAAGATGTCAAGGTATTTCATTTTTTTGTGTGGCTTTTGTGAATGGGATTGTGCTTTTAATTTGGGTCTCTGCCTACTTGTTAGTAAATAGGAATGCAACTGTCTTTTGCACGTTTATTTTGTACCCTGAGACTTTGCCAAAGTCCTTTATCAGTGCAAGCAGGTTTTGACAGAGTCTCTTGGATTTTCAAGGTATAAGATCATATATATCATCAACAAAGAGGGATAACTTGACTTCCTCTTTTCCTATTTGGATACCCCTGATTTCCTTCTCTTGTCTAATTGTGCTAGCTGGGACTTCCAATACAATGTTGAACAAGAGGGGTGAGACTGGGCAGCCCTGTCTTGTTCCAGTTTTAGGGGAAATATTTCCAGTTTCTGTCCATTTAGCAATATGTTAGCTGTTATCCTAGATGGCACTTACTATTTTGAGGTATGTTCCTTCTATACCTAGGTGTTTGAGGGTTTTATATCAAGAAGGGATGCTGGATTTTATCAAAAGCTTTTTCTGCATCTAATGGTGTAATCATGTGGTTCTTGTTTTTACAATTGTTGATGTATTTAATTATGTTTACGGTCTTGTGAATGTTGAACCACCCTACATCCTTGGGAAGTAGCCCGCTAGGTCCTGGTGTATAATTTTTGTGATGTGTTTTTGGATCCGATTTGCTAGAATCTTATAGAGGATTTTGCATCTATGTTTATAAGTGGCATTAGCTTCATAAAGTGATTTCAAGAGAATTCCATCTTTCTCAATTGCCTGGAATACTTTCAGTAGGATTGGTATCAGCTCCTCCTTGTACAATTTGTAGAATACCTCTGGAAAGCCATCTGGTCCAGGGCATTTTTTTTGTAGGTGGTTTTCTTATGAGAGTCAATTTCTTGGGTTGTTATTGGTTTATTTAGTGTCTCAATGTCTTCTTGTTTCAACCTGGGGAAGTAGCATGAAGTCAGAAAATCCTCCATTTCATTTAGGTTATCAAGTTTGTTTCCATATACGTGTGCATAGTAATGTCTGATAATCTTTTGCATTTCTTCAGCATCGGTTGTGATTTGATCTTTTGTATTTCTGATTGTGTTTATTTGGGCTTTTTTCTCTCTTTTGTTGGTCATTCTGGCTAGGGGTCCATCAATCTTGTTAATTCTTTCAAAGAAACTGCTTTTTGTTTTGTTGATGTTTTCGATGATATTTTTGTCCTCTATGTCCTGTATTTGGACTCTTATTTTGGTAATTTGAAATTTTCTGCTAAAGTAGGGGTTTTTGTGGTCTTCCCTTTCCTGCCTCCTTAGGTGATTTGTTAGGCTCACCACTTGGGATCTTTCTGTTTTCTTGATGTATGCTCTTAGAGATATAAATTTCCCTCTTAGAACTGATTTCAGCTTTGCCAACAACTGTTGTTCTTTGACTTTTTAGTGATAGCCATCCTGATTGGTGTGAGGTTGTATCTTATTGTAGTTTTGATTTGTATTTCTCTAATGATTAGTGAAGCTGAGGATTTTTTCATGTTTGTTGGCTGCTTGAGTGTCTTCCTTTGAGAGGTGTCTGCTATGTCCTTTGCCCACTTTTTAATGGAGTTGTTTGTTTGTTTGTTTGTTTTCTTGTCAATCCATCTAAATTCCTTGTAGATCCTGGATGCTAGGCCTTTGTCAGATGCATAGTTTGCAAATATTTTTCCCATTTCACTGGTTGTCTCCTTACTCTCTTGCTAGTTTATTTAGTTTCTCGAGGTTGATAAAGACCTCCCTGTCAATGTTAGCCTTTGCTGCATTTGCTTTTGAGGACCTGGTTGTGAATTCATTGCTTACACCCATGTCCAGAAAGCTTTCCTCTAAATTTTCTTCTAATATTCTTATAGTTTGAAGTTTCACATTTAAGTCCTTGATCCATATTGAGTTAATTTGTGTATAAGATGATAGGTAGTTGCATTTCTATACATCTGCAATAAGCAGGCTGAGAACCAAATAAAAATCACAATCTCATTCACAATAACCACAAAAAATAAAATAAAATAAAACAAAATAAAATACCATGTAACCAAAGAGACCATTACAATGAGAACTACAAAGCACTACTCAAAGGCATCAAGGACAACACAAACAAATGGAAGAATATCCTATACTAATGTATTACAGGAGTCAATATTGTCAAGATGTTCATCCCACTCAAGGCAATCTACAGATACAATGCAATTCCTATGAAATTACTAGCATCATTATTAGAGACCTAAAGAATACAATACAGAAATTCATATGGAAGCAAAAAGGAAAAGTTCAAAAGTCCTAATACCTAAAGCAATCTTAAGCAAAAATGAATAAAGCTCGAGGCATAACAATTCCAGACTTCAAACTTTACTACAATAATCAATACAGCATCGTGCTGGCACAAAAATAACCACAAAACCCAGTAAAACAGGACCGAGAATATGAAAATAAAATCATGAACCTTCAACCAGCTCATCTCTCACAAAGTTGACAAAGGCAAACATTGGGGAAAATAAACCATATTTAGCAAATAGTGCTGGGAGAACCAGCTAACCACATGCAGAAGAATGAAACTGTAGCCCTGCATATAAATTCCATTAAAAAGAAAAATTCTTATTACATGTGGCAAGATTTTCACCACCTAAGACAGATAGATTGGCAAATACCTAGGTATCAAATTCTTATCGGCTCCTGTTCCTGTCTCTTTATATTATCTTTCAATGCATAAACATTTTGCTATATTAAGTGTCTGTGTGACAATTCTACTTCTGCCACTAATCTGCCTGCTACACAACCATTGATCCAACAATCACAAGAAATTTTATGTCCCCAAACCATTTTACTTCCATTTAACAACACACAATATGCAATATAGTTCACGGATCTGCTTTGAGAAGTGAAGCCCTATCTTAAATACAACTTGTGGCCTCTTCATTGTACAGTTGCACTTTGCTATAAAAGACAAAGTTGAAGATGATTCTGTCCACTTTAATTCATTAAATCTGTCACTTCCATTTCTTTCCTATCTTTCAAACTCTGCTTGTCAAGAGGCCATCAAGAAATATGTATCAAAGTAGATGCCTCTCTTTGCAGCTGAAATGTACCAGCCAGACTTTCATAATGAATCATTCTATTAACAACATGCAATTACTCACCTTGGTGGAGAACAATTATGAGGTGTTATTCCATATTTGTCTCTGGAGGCAGTAGTCTTGGTTCATATTTTCAGAAGTTTCTGAGTCTAGAATAATAATTCAGAGTATCTATTGTCTTTTTATCTGAATATGATATCTGAATATGTCATTATTATGATTACCAGCCTTTATATATATTTTGTCAATTTTGAGATCATGGATTTCAGAAACAAACTCAATATTCAAGATATGACTGATTAGCAAAAACACAGGAGGCTTATCAACCCATGTTTCAGAAACAGTTTTCTGTAAAACAAGCTACTCCAAATCATTCTAACTTTAAGCAACTGCCATTTATTTGCTCACACGTCTATCAGTTGCTAATTTGGTGAGCTGAACTCAACTGGATAATTCTTTTTCTGGTCTTGACTGTGGTAACTCATGTGGTTATACTTACATGGAGCTAAATGATTTTAGATAATTTCACATATATGTCTGAATGTCTCTCTCTACATTACTCATCATCTTCCAGGAGAATAAACTGTGCTTATTTGCAGACTGAGATCTCAGGATTTCAAAAGAGCATATCCTACTGGTTAAAAAGCAAACACAGGGCAACCTCTTCAGGACCCCCTCCCACCATGGGAGCTTTTCTGTACTCTTAATAAATTCTGCTTTCTAAAAAAAAAAAGCAAAAAGCAAGCACAAGGTCATCCAGGATTCAAAAGGAAATGGAATATATTTATTGTACAGTATGGTAAATACAGTTAATGACAATATATTGTATTTTTGAAAAACCTTAAGAGAATAGATGTTGTTTCTCACCAAGAAAATAATAACTATATGAAATAATGCATTTGTTAATTAGCTGGATTTAACCACTCCACAAAGTATATGTACTTCAAGATATCATGTCATACATGATAAATACATATAATTTTTATTCAGTGTAAAATAAATAAATTGGCATAAAAAGAAATGTAAAGGGAATAGATGTCACTTCCTGTTGGAGGGAAGAAAAACAGTGACATTTTAATCCACAACAACATTTTAATCCATCAGCACCATGCATTTCTAGTAGAGCAGAATGGCATCATACAATAAAGGATAACAATGTGATTAAGAATGAAGATACTAGAGCCTGACAACTAATGAGAGATAACAATATATTAAGCAGTGAGACATTGTGCTTAAGGTTGCAGAGTTAGAAACAATCTGCCTGGATTTGATGCCTGATTTCTTCATTTATTATTGTGAGCCTTGATCAGGTTACCTAAGCTATCTATGCCTTGTCTTTTTCCTTTGTACAATGGGAATCATTTTAAAATCATATGTGCCTGTGGACTGCTGTGAGCATTAAATGAGCTAATGTGTAATATATGAAGTACTTGATTTAACTCCTGAAGTATTATGTGTTAAATAAATATTATAAATTTATCTTGGTATATAATTTACAGTGCAGATTGCTCATCACAAAATAATGTCTTTCTGATCCTGTGATCATCTATAACTTGAAGAATTTTTTTCTGCATATACTACTGTTAATTTCAGGTTGACTATTCTAAACATAATATTTAAAACTTATAGTTAGAAGGTAACTTTAACATTTTACCTCAGAAAATTGTTGGTTTCATATGCTCATTTCAGCTTAAAATATGTTTTTAATTTCAGATTGTTATAGTTTTAGAAATTATTCCAACATACCTTCCATAAGTGATATAGAGACATCCTGAAATACTTGATAAAAATGATACACATTTTTTATTCAGTTTCCCAGACAGCAAAACACTACTAAGGGCTTCTTCTTCATTTTTCTGCCTTTTGTTAGATTAAATATTAATGCATTCTTTTCTTTTACTTTTGCTATGTTGGAAACCTATGTACTCTAGGCATATTCTCTTAACTAATTTTCCTTAAGATTTTAGCATGGTTACTTAATATTCTTTTATATTTTTCGAACCCATCAAAACATGTTACAAAATTTTTCTAAATATTCCCCAACCATCTGTTAAGTTTAGATTTTGTAAATTTTCTACCTTGTTTTGAAATTAACAAAAATAGTGTATGTTATAATCTTTCCATACTTAAGATGATTTATTGACATGTTTTAAGTTTTTACTAATTGTTATTTTGAGTTTCTTATTTCTAATGTGTTCAGGTTTCTTGTCATCATATTTTAAGAAAGCATCTGGAATGATAAACTATTGGTGGAAATGTTTATTTTTTCTACTTATTAATAGTAGTTTAGCTAAATATAGAAGCAAATTTATTTTTTCTCATCATAGTGACTTAGAGCATCAATTGCTTCTGACAGAAAGTCCTATGTCAAATTACAGATTTCCATTTTTGTAGTTTTTAATATTTCCCATTTTCCTTGAACTTTTTTTATACTTGACTTTTCCTATGCATTTAAAAAAGACTTGTGTACATTTAAAGTGTACTATGTACTGTTTCAATGCATATATAGGTATCACTCAGTATCTGCAGAGGATTTGCTATAGAACCCCATGAATGCCAAAATTTGCCAATGTTCAAATTCCTTATATAAAAGGTATATTACATGCATGTAATCTATGTACATTCTCTCACATACTGAAATCATTTCTAGATTACTTATAATAACCAATTCAAACTAAAAGGGGGTTGGGATTAGCAGTAAACTAATCTGAAAACTGCTAGAGGAAGGAAGGGCACACCTCATCAACAAGAGTACCTGCATAATGGGCATTTGTGTACCTAACCCTGAATTGTATTCCACATCTTTAAAATTTAAAATTTTAAAAAAGAAAAAAATGCTATTTCAACAGCTGTTATAGACTCATTTTATTTTTATTATTTTTTGTTATTTGATATAGTTTTTATTCTTTTTTCCAAATATTTTTGATCCAAGCTTGGACTGACTGTACATAGTGAAATAGTTATGCATCAAGCAAGTTAATATGTGCATCACTTCGCATAATTACTTTTGTGTGTGTGTGTGTGTGTGTTGAGAATACCTAAAGTCAACTGTCTTAGCAAATTCCAGCATATAATCTGATAATTAACTGTAGTTCTCATGCTGTATATTAGAGCTCTAGATTTATTCATCCTGCACAACTGCAATTTTGTACCTTTGACTTGCATCTTCTTATTCTTCGCAGCACACCACCAACTCCCGCCCCCTTACCTTGTTCCAGTAGCCAAGTTCTTCTCTGTTTCTATGTATTCAACTTTGTAATAAAAGAGTTCACATATATATGAGATTAGGCAGTATTTTTCTTTCTATGTCTGGTTTATATCACCTAGCATAATGTCTTCCCAGTTTATTCATGTTTTTGCGAAAGGCAGGATTTTCTTCTTAGAAACTGAATGGTATGCTATTGCATATACATGCCAAAATTTCTTTATTCAGTTATCTGCCATTAGACATTAGATTGTATTCATATCTTGGCTATAATTTTTTTCTTTTTTTTGAGTTGGAGTCTCACTCTGTCGCCCAGACTGGAGTGCAGTGGCCACTCCCAGCCACTGCAGCCTCGACCTGCTGGGCTCCGGCGATCCTTCCACCTCAGCCTTCCAAGTAGCCGGAATTACAGGGATGCGCTACCACACCCAGCTAGTTTTTTTTATTTTATTGTAAAGATGTGGTCTCGCCAAGTTGCCCAGGCAGGTCCCGAACCTATGCGCTCAGGCAATCCACTCACCTTAGCCTCCCAAAGGCACGGGATTACAGGCTGAGCCACTGAACCCGGCTTGGCTATTATTTTTAATACTTCAGTGAACATGGGAATGTGGATATCTCTGTTGATTTAATCTCTTTGGGCATATATCCAGAAGAAAGATTAAATGTATCTTATGGTAGTTCTATTTTTAATGTTTTGATAAACCTCCATACAGTTTTCTACGATGGCTGCATCAACTTATACTCTTCACCCACAGTGTACAAAAATTTTCTTTTCTCTACACCCTAGTGAACACTTACTATCTCTTGTCTTTTAGATAATAGCCACACTATCAGGTGTGATAATTCTGATAATTAGTGATGTTGAACACTTTTTTAATACCCATTGGTGATTTTTTTTTTTTGTCTTCTTTGGAGAAATGTCTTTTGAAGTTCTTTGCAGATTTTTTAACTGGGAGATACACACAAATGTATGTGTGTATATGTGTGTGTTTATATATATATATATATAAAATTGTGTGAGTCCCTTATATATTTTGGATATAAAACTTTTATCAGATAATGGGTTGCAAGTATATTTCCTGATTAGGTCTCTTAGGTAAAATTCTCCCCCTTATATTTGTATGTTTGTTCTATCCAACAGTTGAATATATTTTCATTCTAAAGCATGTTTTTTTTTTTGTTAATTTCAGGAAATTTTGAACAATTGTCTATTTGGATTTTAATGATTTCCCATTTATTCTCTTTTGTAACTTCCATTGGATACAATTTAGGATCACTAACTCTATATTTCATAGTTTTCATTTTATAATGCATCAGGTGACTTTCTCAGCTCTAACTTTTGATTCATTAATCATTTATTTTCTTGTTTTTATACTATTTATCCTACCTGTTGATTTTTATTTCACTAGCTACACTTGTTGCATTTCTATGATTTTTATTTTTTTCTTTGTTATCTTCTGTCATTGTTTTATAGATGTTTTCTTCCTATTACCTCTGAGCATTAAAAGTACACATATTTTAACATTTCCAGAGCACTCTGCTATTTCCAATTCAAACTTATAATTCATTTATTTGTTGATTTTGTTAGTTTTTCTTCATGTTTATTAGCTTTTCTTCATGGCTTGGATTTCTTAAATTTTGTTCTGATGGCTCACATTTCATACGAGTTTCTCTCTCTCTCTCTCTCTCTCTCTTTTTTTTTTACTTCTCTATGCCCATCCTGCCTATCATGCATAGTTGTCTTACACCTCAGCTACTTCATAGGGACCAGAATTCAGAGTCAACATTACTCTGGACACCTGCAGGAGTACTGTATAATAATCTTCAAATTGCAGAATTTGTACTGAATTTCTGTATGTGAAATTAGTTCCACTTTCTCTCTTTTCTAAAGTCAAATACTGAATTTTGCCCTCCAAACAAGTAGATATTTGGATCTTTGTCTCCTTCACTTGTGGCAGATGTGGTACCAGTCCCAGACTTCACTCAGGGTGCTTTTGTTTTCAGCCCCTCACCATATGTGGTATCTATTTCATCCTGTTTCCTTGCCAAGAAAGAAGTTCCGGTCCCCATTATTTTCTTTTCAGAATCCAGAAATTGTTGCCTTCAGTTCCCACTCACTAATGTGAGTTTCTGCCATGGCCCATAATCTTGGTTCTGTGAGATGTAAAAGATTACCTTGAAAGTCATATGTTGAAGATGCCATGGGCTCCAATGGTGAGGGTCTCTGAATTATTCATAATAAAACTTGCCCTGCAGACCCGTTCCTCTGCTCACTATTGTTACATGAGCAAGAGGCACACTGCTCTAATGCTGAAACTTTAGGGATTTGAGACATTGTAACTAGAGGTTAGTCTACCCTGATTAATTTACTGTCTGACACGAAAGTTTTATGTCTTCTAGCAACAGCATCCTTTTATTAAGTGCTGAATTTTGGATTGTGTTATGGTGTACTTTCTAAAATTTTTTGTTTGATCTCAATAGTCATTTCTCTAGTGAAGTCTACCCCAATCCAATCTATCTATATTAAAATGTAAGGATAGTTAAATTTCATGTGTAATGCTATTAAGCAGTCTCTCAAATGTATTAAAAATCAGATCATCATTAATGTTAATTAGCTTTATTCTCCAAATAGTGTATGTTTGTTTTTGCACACACACAATCTGATTTTTTTCCCCCAGTGTAAAGGTCATGGAAGTCTTCTTACTATTGTAACCATCTACCCAGAGGTCATAAATTTTGTCACTTGTCTCTAAATATATGCATTCCTAAATTAGATGTCATTTAGTAACATATTATAAAAGCTCAAAAGGTTCTTTCTAGTTCTATTCTAGGTGACCTTATATGTCCATTTTGTTTTTGTTTTATGTTGATCATTTGTCTTTGAAGAATTTGTCTTAAAAGTTGGTGTCTTTGTAGTAATTTGAGTATGTTATGTGGAGCACAACATTCATGGCACATTTTATATGTATTTGTGAACAGTTGTAATTTATTGCCAAAGAATAGTTGTTTTTTTAACACAACTCATTCCTTTTGAAACTTAAAAAAAATCACAAGTTGAAAACCAATTTCTTTTATCTGAACTTTTATAAAGCTGTTTTGTTCAATTACAACAGATATTTTGTCTGTTGATCATTCTTCTTATTTATTTTACTTTTATAACAGTATATATAATTAATATAAATAGGTACACTATAAATTATTTATTTACTTTTATAATAAATGTAACTATTGCTTGTTGCATTTATTTTACTTGACTATAACTAATCTGCTTTGCCTTCTTGATTAAAGTCCAGTGTATGATTGTTAGTGGGTTGCTCTTCTCACTTTTGAGTTACCAACTACCATTTATTCAATTTAGTAAGGTTGCAATCTTATTTTCAGCTTGTTGAAACTACCACAGACTTGTAGACATTTTAAAAGTCTCTTTTTATTCAGAGAACATATTTCACAAAACTGCATTTCATTGTGGGAAAGCAGCAGGCACTTTATCTAGCCAAGCGATCATATCAGTACATAATGTTCTATCTTTATATCTATCTGATCTTTCTATCTTTTTTCTTTTGTCCTTTTTAGTAACCTTTAGAATGTGTCATGCCTGTAAATTTATATTAATACTCTGTGTGTGTGTGTGTGTGTGTGTGTGTGTGTGAGAGGGAGAGGGGGTGAGGAGGGAGGGAGAGAGTAAGAGAGAGAAAGAGACAGAGAGAGAGAGAGAGAATGCAAGTCAGCTTGTCAGCTTATGTCCTTATCCCAAATACTGGATAAAAATTTTCTATGGAAAATATTCACATCTTTCTCTCTCTATATATATCTGCTGTGAGTTCCATACACTGAAACCATTTGCGGGAAAGTCAGGTGAATTGACCCATGAGCTTTGGAATCAGTCCCTAACTAGTTATGAGCTATAAATGTCAGCTTTAAATAAGTTACTGAACTTGTCTACGCCACCGTATGTGTGCATGTATTATTTAAATAAAAATTATAAAACTGTATAAAGTATGAAGTATGTCAGATGACTTTAATAAATATTAACTAGTTTTATTTTTTATGAGGTTGTCATAATATTTTTAGTTAAAATTGGCATACATAGAAATATAGATATTTGAACTGCAAAATATTTTGCTTTTTTTTGGTTATTTTCACCCCAAAGTCACTAGACAAAATTATCATTTATTTTTGGCACTTTTTCCCTCTCATATTTATAATGTTATCTGGGTATATTTCTCTATTTTCCTCAGCTTAAAATATTGTTGATAAGAGATAAGCAGGCAGTCATTAATCCCCCTTTCAGATTTTGTCATATGTACTCCAGTTTTCACCTGCAACAATTGTTTTCAGAGTATTACACTCTATTTTCTTTTCTCTAACCTAAATTCTTTGCTCATGTTTTAATCAATTTCCTCTTTCTATTTTCACTACTACAGATAGTGTATGATGAGTAATAAAGTGATCTGTATATATGGAATCACTTAACTATTCTTAATATTTATTTTTATTTGCACCTAGAAAACTCAGTTATGTCCTTTGATTGTTTAAATCAAAGAACTTGTATGTTGGAGGCTCAGCATTTTTTAAACCTTTTGCAATTCAAATAGAAAAGTATTCTGTAGAATGAGCCTAAGACCTGAAAAATACACTCAGAAATGTTGATCAATTATTAACCAACATTATACATTGTTAAAATTCTAACATGTCAAATAATAATGTTTTTACTAAATTTCTGTTTCTCACACTACTTTTACTTCTCCTTTCTAAATGGAACATTTTACCATTGTCAAAGAATCTTTGTGATGCTCAGCCTTTGTGATTGGATACTGCCATCCTGTCTTTAAGGACCTGTGCCTACACATATCCACTGTGGACTAAAACTGGAAGGAAGGCAGATTCTAGCTTCATACAGTGGGGCATTCTTTAAGTAAATAAAGTTTTCTTTCTTTTCATAAATTTGTATTCAAGATGTACATGTGTAGGATTGATTTATAAGTATATTGATGGTGAGGTCTGGGCTTCTAGTAAACCTGTCACCCAGGTGGTGAGATGATATCCAATAGGTAGTGTTTTCAGCCCTTATCCTCTTCCCTCCCTTTCCTTTTTTTGGAGTCCCCAGTATCTCTTGTCACTGTCCTTATGCCTGTGTATATCCAGTGTTTAGCTCTTATAAGTAAGAATATACAGTTTTCATTTTTCTGTTTCTGTGTTAATTTGCTTAGAATAATGGCCTCCAGCAGCATCCACGTTGCTGCAAAAGACATGATTTCATTTTTTTATGTCTGTGTAGTGATCCCTTTGTAAATGTACCACCTTTTCTTTATCCAGTTCACTGATGATGTCACCTAGATTGGTTCCATGTTTTATTAAAGATGATACAAGCTGCCAAAAAACATACGAAGTATGTTTATCACAGTACTATTCACATTTGAATGGCGCTATGATAAACACAAAAGTAGGTGTCATTTTGATGGAATGATTTATGTTCCTTTGGGTATACACCCAGTAGTGAGATTGGTGGATTGAATGGTAAATCTATTTTTACTGTTACTTTGAGAAATCTCCATACTGCTTTCCACATGGGCTAACTTAGTTTACATTCTCACCAACAGTATACGAGTGTTCCCTTTTCTCTGCAACCTCACCAACATCTGTTGTTTTTTGATTTGTTAGAAATAGCCATTTTGACTGGTGTGTGATACAATCTCATTGCAGTTTTCATTTGCATTTCTGTGATGATTAATGATGTTGAAAATGTTTTCAAATGTTTGTTGGCAACTTGTCTGTCTTCCTTTGAGAAGTTTCTTTTCATGTCCTTTGCCCATTTGTTAATGGGGTTGTCTTTTTTTGAGTTGGAGTCTCACTCTGTCACCCAGACTGGAGTGCAGTGGCCGCTCCCGGCCACCACAGCCTCGACCTGCTGGGCTCCGGCGATCCTTCCACCTCAGCCTTCCAAGTAGCCGGAATTACAGGCATGCGGTACCACGCCTGGCTGATTTTTTGATTTATTGTAGAGATGAGGTCTCGCTGCCCAGGCGGGTCTCGAACCTGCAGGCTCAGGCAATCCACTCACCTCAGCCTCCCAAAGGTGCGGGATTACAGGCTGAGCCACCGAGTCCCGGGGTCTTTTTATTTTATTTTATTTTTTCCTGTTGACTCATTTAAGTTCCTTATAGATTCTGGATATTAGACCTTTGTCAAATGCATAGTTTGCAAATATTTTCTCCATTCTGGAGGTTGTCTGCATATTCTGCAGATAGTTTCTTTTGCTGTGAAGTCCTTTAGTTTATTTATTATTTTATTTTTTTAGATGTGGGGCACAATTCAGGGTTAGGTATACAAATGTTCATTATGCAGGTACCCTTGTTTATGAGGTGTGCCCCCCTCCCTTCCCCAGGCAGATTCCCACTCCTGCCAAATTCACCTCCCCACCCCTTTGCACTCCTACAGTTTCCTGCTACTGCCAATCCTTTTCTTACGGTTTTATGATAGTTGTTCAAGGTGCTTATGAGTGAGAACATGTGATATTCAGTTCTTTGTTTCTGTGAAAGATCACTCAGTATTATACACTCTAAGTCCATCCAGGATGCTGTGAAATTCATGATTTTGTTCTTTATGGCTGTATAATTTTCCAACATGTATACGCACTACATTTTTTTATCCATTCCTCTTTTGATGGGCAGCTTGGTTGGTTCCATGTTCTTGCTATTGTGAACAATGCTGCAATAAACATACGTGTGCAGGTATCTTTTTTGTAGAGTGATTTGAGTTCTTCAGGATATATTCTCAGTAGGAGGATTGCGGGGTCATATGGAAGATTGATTTTTAGATCTTTTAGGAGTTGCGCCACAATGTTTTCCACACAGGCTGTACTAGTTTACACTCCCACCAACAGTGTAGAAGTTCCCTTTTTGCCATATCCTCTCCAGCATCTGTTGTTTTTTGAGTTATTGGTGACGGTCATCCTGACAAGAGTTAGGTAGTATCTCAGTGTAGTTTAATTTGCATTTCTTTGATGACTAGTGAGGCTGAGTATTTTTTCATGTATCTGTTGGTTCTACTCATATGTCTTCTTTTGAGAACTATCTATTCATATCTCTTGCCCACTTTGTATTGGGACTGTTTGATTTTTTCTTTTCGGCATGTTTGGGTTCCTTGTAGATCCTAGATGTTAGACCTTTGTCAGACATATAGTTGGCAAATAGTTTTTCCTAGTCTGTGAACTGTCTTTCTCCTCTCTTGGGGTTTCTCTGGCTTTGCAGTTGTGGACTGTCTCTTTGCTCTCTTGATGGTTTCTTTGGCTTTGCAGAAGCTTGCCAGTTTGATGAGGTCCCACTTGCCTATCTTATCTGTTATGGCATGGGCACTTTGGGGGGGTTTGATCAGGAATTGATTGCCAGTTCCAGTTTCCATAAGTGTGTCTCCTGCACATAGTTTAAGGTTTTACGTTTAGGTATTTGATCCATTTAGAGCTTATTTTTGTGTATGGGGATAGGCAGGGGTCTTGTTTTAATTTTCTGCATATAGTCAGCCAGTTTTCCCAGCACCATTTACTGAATAGGTTATCCTCTCCCCTGTGGTTGGTGGTGGAGGCTTTATCGAAGATGAGTTGGTTACGAAATTGAGGTTTTGCTTCTGGAATCTCTATCTTGTTCCATTGGTCTATATGCCTGTTCCTGTACCAATACTAGGCTGCTTTGATTATTGTAGTCATATAAAGAAAAAGTTTAAAGTCTGGGAGTGTGATACATCTTGGCTTATTTTTCTTGCTGAGGATTGTTTTGGCAATTTGTGGTCATTTATATTTCCATGTGAATTCCTGTATTGTCATTTCCAGGTTTGAGAAGAATGCTGCTGGTAATTGAATGGGTATTGCATTAAATCTGTAGATTGCCTTGGGTAGGATGGACATCACACTGCTCAAATAAATCTAAGATGACATAAAGAAATTGAAAGATATTCCATGCTCATGGATTGGAAGAATCAACCTTGTCCTTTAGTTTAATTAGGTCCCATTTGTCAACTCTGGTTTTTGTTGCACTTGCTTTTGAGCACTTGGCAATGAATTCATTGCATGAGCTGATGCCCATAAGAGTTTCCTAGAGTTCCTTTTAGGATTTATATAGTTTCACATCTTAAGTTTAGGTCTTTACTTCATCTTGTGTTAACTTTTGAATATGGTGAGAGGAGGCATCCAGCTTCATTCTTCTGCCTATGTTTAGCCAGTTTCAGAATTATTTATCTTTACTGACTTTGTCAAAGATTAGTTGACTGTAAGTCATTTCTGGGTTTTCAGTTTGTTTCTTTGGTCTATGTTTCTATTTTTGTACCAGTATTATGCTATTTTGGTTATTGTATCGTTGTAGTAAATTTTGAAGTCAGTGTGATGCCTCTTTGGCTTTGTTCTGTTTGTTTAGATAGTTTTGACTATTAGGACTTTTTTAATCTTCCATATAAATTTAAGTTTTATTTTCCCTAGGTCTGTGAAAATCTATGGTGCTGGCAGTCTGAAAGGGATTGCATTCAATCTGTAGATTGCTTTAAGCATTATGGACATTTTATTGATATTGATCCTTCTAATCCATGAGCATGGAATATTTTTCCCTTTGCATAATCTTTGACTTACTTCAGCAGTGTTTTGTAATCCTCATTGTAAAGATCTTTCACCTCTTTGGTTAGACATATTCCAAGATATTTTACTTTATTTCTCGTGGTCATTGTAAATGGGATTGTGTTCTTAGGTTTAGATTTGGTTCTCAGTTTGAATGCTGCTGGTGTATAAAACTGCTACTGATTTATGATCATTGATCTTGTATCCTGAGACTTTATTAATGTAGCTTATCAGTATTAGCAATCTTTTGGTGACATTCCTTAGGATTTTCTAGATATAAAATCATATTATAGTTAATTAAGCTTTCTCTTTTCCTATTGAAAATAGGAAAAACTTTTCAAAGCATAGTGACCAAACATCCTTTTATGTCTTTCTCTTGTTTGATTGCTCTGACTAGGACTACAGTACTAAATTAAAGAATGGCAAGAGTGCACATCCGTTTCTTGTTCTGGTTCTTACAGGGAATGTTTCCAACTTATGCCCATTAAGTATGCTGTTAGCTATGGGTTTGCCATAGATAGTGTTTTTAATTTGAGGTATGTTCCTTTGATGTCTAGATGGTTGAGGGTTTTTAATTGTAAAGGAATGTTGGTTCTTATCAAATGCTTTATCTGCATCTATGGAGATAATTATAAGTTTCTTGTATTTACTTCTGTTTATGTGGTATATTACATTGATTGATTTGTGTATATTAAACCAACCTTGCATCCCAGGAATAAGGTCCACCTGATCATGATGAATGGTCTTTTTGATGTTCTACTGAATGTAGTTTACTGGTATTTTCTTGAGAATTTTTGCATCTGTATTCACTAGAAATACTGACCTGTAAGTTTTTTCTTTGTTGTTTCTTGACAGTTTTTAGTATCAGAATGATAATGAAATTGGGACACTCTGTGCAATACTGAGACAGAGTCTGTATTTATTGAGGACATTTTATCAGGGATTCCCCTATGAGTTAGGAAAAGATTGGGTCAGAGTCTCAAAAATACTTTTTCTCTTTAGCCTTATGGAAAATACATTTTTCTTATCAGTATTGGTACTTTTTGTACTTGTCTCATTCATTTCCCCTGTAGATTGTATGTCTTTATGCAGAGATGACATGGGGCTAGAGTTCATGTATTTAAATTATTCATTACATCTAACAAGGTGGCTTACTAATATTAATCATTTAATACAATTGTTTTTCAAATTCCTTATCTATATAACTAGGAATAATGTAAGTTAAAGGCTATATAAACAATCGTAAAATAATCTAGTGAGAATATAAGAAGATAAGAAGAAAGAGTAAGATGAAAATTGAGTAAAAAATGACAAACATAAATACATATATAAGAAAAAATAAAATAGGTCAAACATCTAATAAACAGATGTAAGATAATTATTAGACAGATATTACTTTCCAAAGCTTAGTGACCAAACATACTAGTGCATGTCAGAATAAATTAAAATTATGGGTCATGGTACTTTAAAATTTACTGAGAAATTTATATTGATCTGTTTTTAGTGCTTTCTGACACTAAACATTTCATAAATTTGGGGTCCAATGTTCTTAGTTTTGTAGAGAATTCTGAAGATTCCCTTTTTCAACTTTTAGAGATATTTTTATGAAAACATAGCTGTCTGTTGGCCTTAAAAGTGTTTTGATCCCTAAATATTGTCAGCAACGACATTTATGGTATAAAGTATCTTGCATGACAGGAAAACATATAGATATCTTGATTAGTTTATTCTATTATTCAACTTAAAAAAACAATTATTTTGGATGGCTTTACACAATCTTTCCTTTCAAATGCAAGGTTAGTTTTTTGGGGTTTTTTTTTAGTTGGAGTCTCAGTCGCACAGACTGGAGTGCAGTGGCCACTCCTGGCCACCGCAGCCTGGACCTGCTGGGCTCCGGTGATCCTTCCGCTTCAACCTTCCAAGTAGCTGGAATTACAGGTGCGTGTTACCAGGCTTGGCTCATTTTTTGATTTATTGTAGAGACAAGGTCTCGCCAAGTTGCCCAGGCGGGTCTCGAACCCGCGGGCTCAGGCAATTAATTCACCTCGGCCTCCCAAAGCGTGGGATTACAGGCTAACCCACCGAGCCCAGCCTGCAAGGTTAGCTTATATATGCTTTAAAAAATTTCCTCCAAAAGCAATCTGTTCTCTCGGTAAAGAAAATAATGTCTCAGTGATTTTATCTACCTTATATTTCAAAATAGAAATTAATTGTGATATTCAAAAAAATTAGGGCATTTCTAGTACTGTACTATAAATAATTATGCAACATATCATTTATTTTCTGCTTTACAGCTTGCAAAATATCTTCACATATGCAATTTCTATAGAGAAATCTTTTGAAAAGGAGAAAATGTCCTGATAGCATTTCCTCAGATGATATCATAGGGGTGATTTTTCTGGTGTCATCTGGAGAAGCAGTACTCTGGGAAAAGGAAATAACTGGTAGTAGCAGGTCAAAATACTGTGATACTCACACATATGAAAGCATGATTCCCCCTCTTGATTTAAGACAAAGTTTATGACACTTAATTTTCGTATCCCATAAGCCATCAGACTATTCATTGTGATTTAACAAATTAATTTACTTCATTTGAGCTTCACTTCACTTATTTTAAAATCATTGTTTTTAAATTGCTCATTTCTTTAAAAATGGCGGAAATACACTGTATACAATATATGCCACTATTGGGAGGCACAAGTGAGAGTTTGAAGGTGAAGGAAAAGTAAGATCATTCGGAGGCTCCTGGAGGTGCCCATTAACTAGGATATAGCAACATGAATGGTTATTTGAAGGTGATTACAGGTAGCTGCAGACTCCAGCTACACTAGAGGTAGTTGCAGCAGTAGCATTTGGGAAAGCAGGATTCCGAATTCCTGCTCAGTGGCAATGGTGTGAAACAATGGAAACAATAGCAGCCTGGGAGTTAGTTACATGGCAACTTCTTGAGTGTGATGCAACAACCACTTTTCCCTTTTGCTCCTTTTGTTGCTCCCTGCAGGTAATGCCATTACCACCAATTATCTTCCTACTTGAAATATCAAAAGAGGTATCTTTTATACTGGCCTATGTATGTGCTAATAGAAGTGGTACCAGAAAGAGAACCTTAAACCTGCAAATCTGAGAATGGTTATCTGACCTGATTGTCAGACTGAGGGGGGACCCCTCAAAAAACAGAATAACATTTTGGATGGCAGGCCCCTTGTAGTACAATTGGAGTTTGCTCCTCTGGATCAAACAAACAAAATGTTTATCTGGAAGTTTTGAGAAAGTTGCATCTCGATTTGCAGAAGACAGGTACCAAATTTCCACCATGAGAATGTACCATGCTCACACCATGCTGAGTGTTCAAAAGTTTTTGACCAAAAATGCCATGACTCCCATGCCCCATCTTTCCTAGTCACCTATTCTCTATCTGAGTGACTTTTTTTTTTGTTGCTCCGAATTAATAAAGTCCTCAAAGGGAAAAATGTATGGCTGATATGGAAAAGACGAAACCCAAAATGGCAGAAGCACTAAAAGGCATCAAAATTGATGAGTTCAGTAACCCTTTGGAGCTGTGAAAAAAGTATTTTGATAGATGTATTGCAACATTTGGAGAGTACTCTGAAGATAACCGAAGTTTAAATATGTAAGAATAAATATACAATTTTTAATAAATAAATTCCTTTTTTGTTTTTTGGTTCTCTCCTTGTAAATATTGATCTTATTGCATTTATAAAATGAGACACAGCCAGGTTTGGTGGCTCAGTCTGCAATCCTGCGCCTTGGGAGGTTGAGGTGAGTGGATTGCTTGAGACCGTGGGTTCGAGACCCACCTGAGCAACTTGGTGAGACCTCATCTCTACAATAAATCAAAAAATTAGCCGAGTATGGTAGCGTGCGCCTGTAGTTCCAGCTACTTGGAAGGCTGAGGCAGAAGGATCACCGGAGCCCAGAAGGTCGAGGCTGCGCTAGCCGGGAGCCGCCACTGCACTCCAGTCTGGGCGACAGAGTAAGATTCCAACTCAAAAAAAATAAAAATAAAATAAAATGAGACGCAGGTAAGTCATGGCATGTGAAGCCATGCAACCCAGCAATTTTTTGCTACTTTACAGTTTGCAAAATATATTCATATATACAATTTCTATAGAGAAATCATTTTAAAATAGAGACATGATTCCTTATACTACTACCTGTTGCCTCAGATGTAGTGATTAGCTAAGGTAAGTTTTAACTTGACCGTTAAGGTGGGGGATGCCTATAAGGGTTACAGGATGTATTGATTACTACTGACTGTACTGGAAAATTCATGGAAAAATAATACTAAAAGAGCAGATTTAATCAAGGCCTAATCAGAGAACAATTTGGTTAAATAAGATAAAAACATAATCCTGAAACACAGGCAGAATCCAGCACCTCATCTTGTGACGTATATGATATACTACTTAGTAAGAATTGCAATCCTGAACATAAGAATGAACAACATTTGGATGAATTCTGATGAATCTAAATGTTTCAAACATTATGGCTTTTTTGTTCCCTGACAGAAGATCTCCTTATCCCTCTGAACACACCAGCTACCTATTGTTTAAACTTCTGTAGTAATCTGACACTAAGTAGTTTCTTCATAAGGTTATTTTTTTTCCAGTTTCCACATTCTACTTACCCCTACTCTTCAGACCTATAACCAGAGCAAATCCACAAATGCCCTTGGGGAGCAAATACAAAGAATGTCTTGGGAGAACACAGTTTACACATTAAAGGATTTACAAACTATTGCTAGTGTATATAACCAGAAGCCTAGACATTATTTATGGGGATACATCCTAAGGGAGTTAGATCAAGAAGTACAGAACGTAATATTAGATCAAGCAAGATTTGTCTCTATAGGGACATGCAACAGGGATTCTGATTCTGCACGTTAACTCAAGCAGTTTAAAGTGACTTTAACGCTTTTCTTCATTTGCTGCCTGAAACCTCATCCCAACAATGGCCTACCTTCAACGAGTTTGATTGCCAGAATTTCCCAGGTATACTGGAGAAGGAGTCCAGATCTTTAGAGAGATAGTTATCTTGGTGTGGAATTATCAAGAATGATATGCCCATATGAGGATTTAAAAAGTCAGTACCTTGAAAATGCCTTAGAATGTCTCAAAATGTTGATTAAAAGAGCTCCAATACCTTTACAAAGCTTGTTGGTATCTGTTATTCATAGGCCTGGGATAATGATGGCAGTAGCTTCCATCAACCTCAACTTTCTCAGTTCAGTGGGTTTAATTTTATTTCTGGATTGGCAGACACGGTGATGGAGTGGACATGGGTCCAGAATGAGGAGATAATTGCTATGTTTTTACCTGCTGCAATAAGTATTGGTGGGTAATTAACCATGGTGTCCTCAGTGAGGAATCTATTATTTTATTATTTGCATACACAATCAGAAGAGCTACACATCTGTTGATCATAGACCACCACTGATTTACCACAAAAGTGAGTCAGAACTGAGACAGTTTGCAACATGTTAATGATGATCATGTAATGGGAAGGTCTTGTAATGATGCTAAAATACAGTATTTGATTTTTATATAATATTGAAGTAGTACTACAGTTAATCTAGAAAAAAATAGACTTCATTCAGATAAATGAGACCCTGGTAATCCATGGCAGGCAAAGGCAAACCGTTATTAATGAAAAACATAGTAACTTACATGATCTCATATACCCCTTTCTGGAAGATGGGTATTTCTTCATTTGCATGTGGGATTGTTGCATTTTGTGAAACATAAGCATGGCATTGTTGAGGTAGTTGCCATATGCAAGTTTAAACATGAATAGAAGGCTTTACATGGATATTGGTGTGAAAGGAAACAGAATCTGGGGACCCCATATCACTGTGCCAAAGGGAAAGCTAAGCTTTAGAGTTGAATCACAGACACAGAACACTGTCTTTCTTTTGTTCTCAAACTTACCTGCAAGATAAAGGTTAAATATCTCCTCACATGGCTTTCCACCCAAATTGCGCACAAGAAAATTCCTCATGGATCCCCCAAATTTTGGAATACATGTCTTCACTACGGACAAGTCATAGAGCAGAGGTCTCTTGGATAGTCCATTGCTCCATGTGTCCACATGTTTACCTTATCTTATTTACCAAGTGGAGACAAACACCACGCAATTGACTGTTCCTCTACCCTCTCTGATTTGTAAACTGAATTTACTCAACACTCTTCAAAATCTTCACAAGAATGTAACCATTTGCCTGTTCTCCACGAATATTTTTTTCTTTTTCCTCCTTTTCCTCCTGCCCACTCTTTCTTCTTTAAATACTGAAATCACCAAAACCCAGGCTGGAAAAATTTTAGATCATAGATGCTGAAGTGATTTGTGTTTCTTTTTTCTGGGTGAGTCCTAAACCTTTGCAAAATCAACCTTAAAGGGAGTGAAATGCCTAGGTCATGTTTTTTCTTTTTTGGTTTACTTTGATAGCCAGAGGGGTTTTATACCACACAGCTTCTATTGACTCTCACCTCCACATTCACCCACCTATTTATTTTTTCTTGTATTGTTTTTTTTGAGTTGGAGTCTCACTCTGTCGCCCAGACTGGAGTGCAGTGGCCGCTCCCGGCCACTGCAGCCTCCACCTGCTGGGCTCCGGTGATCCTTCTGCCTCAGCCTTCCGAGTAAGTGGAACTACAGGCGTGCGCTACCACGCCCGGCTAATTTTTTTTTAATTTATTGTAGAGATGAGGTCTCGCCTACCCAGGCAGGTCTCGAACCCGTGGGCTCAGGCAATCCACTCACCTCAGCCTCCCAAAGGCGCGGGATTACAGGTTGAGCCACCGAGCCCGGCCTCTTGTATTGTTTATTAACAAAAAGTTGAGCATGTGAATGTGTATGTATATGCTTAGCAATGGATAATTTAACAATGAAAATAAATAATCATAACTTTAATACAGTAATAATCAAACAGCATTTAAAACTTCTTGGAAAAATCTGGAAATGTTTTAATAACAAACAAATATCTAACCGGAAAGAATTATAAGAGTTTTACTGATACTGGTCCAGTTTCTCCATAGAGCTGTTGTATATGCTGTTTTTTTTTCCTTTTTAATAAACATAGACATTGATTCTCACAGTCTTAAAACTTAAAACTTTCTGTTACCTTCTGAGTTCCTTCCTCAGGAGACTAGGGCCTGAAGCTCCTCAGAACATCGCATCCACACCAGAAGACACCAGAACCCTCACTCAACATGATTGCTGCTTTACCCCTTTCTAATTGCTATTTTGCATTCTTTCTCCCACTTATAAATCCCCAATTTCAATTGGGTGGGGAAATAGATTTGAGACCTATCTCCCATTCTCCTTGGCTGCTATTTCCTAAACAAAAAGATTTCTTACCTGGCAATACTTACTGTCTCAGAGATTGGCCTTCTGTGTGTCAAGTGACAAGACTTCAGCAGAACCCCTGGCATTTGGGCAACATTACCAGAGAGATATATGGAGAGGGGACAGAGAAGGATTCACCATAGGCAAAGGTAGAGACACTCTGAATAATTAGGCATGGTAAAATCTCTGTTTTCACATTATGCTCAGGGTTTGCACAAACGCATGACAGTACATTTATGCCAGTGATCACACATGCCAACGAAAGGAGTCTACAAATTGATAAACACACAGTTTTTAAATTTTATTTTAAAAATATATGAATCATATGGATACTCCTGATACATTCTTATGGATGAAAGAGGAACTGAGATGACTTTGGTATGCAATAATAAACCTGTCTGTTAAGCTTTGTCTCCTTTCTGATGTCAGTTTTTAAAATCCATCATTTCTATGGGTATGAAAATCAAAGCAGTTTTTCTGTTACACTTTAATCTGACATTAAGGAGCAACTCCCTGCTATTACAGGGTAGGTTCTCAATAGTACTTCTAAAGCCTTCAGTGCTTTCAATATCATCAGGTAATTAGTTAGGCATTCACAAGATTCTTGCTGTATATGACAGGATCAGAAATATTTAATTTTTTGAAGTTATCTAGAGATGTAGAGACCTTTCTGACTTGGTAATTGCATGACTATGCATTCTGAACCTTTCCCTAGTTTGGAATGCACCCTGCTATGCTTGTTCTAAACTATCTCTAAACAATAATCAGTGATGATTACTAGAGTGGATTGACATTTATTGTTTCTTACCATTACAGTCCCCATGAAAGGAGAGAGCTTTTATATTTGCTAGTTAGAAATTATTTAACAGGAGACTTGTCAATCAAATAAATTTTATTTTATCAGTGTCAAGCTTAAAAAACATCCAAATAATATGCTGCATTTAGTTCACTAGTATACAAGTGGTGGCAGTGGTGGTAGGGAAATCTGAAAGTCTGACTTCTCATTTACATTTCTATATAAACAGAAGAACTGTATAAATTTAAGGA
This sequence comes from Cephalopachus bancanus, assembly GCA_027257055.1. Taxonomy (NCBI): domain Eukaryota; kingdom Metazoa; phylum Chordata; class Mammalia; order Primates; family Tarsiidae; genus Cephalopachus; species Cephalopachus bancanus. The sequence goes on along the minus strand of JAPVLO010000173.1, from coordinate 2,943,331 downwards.
ATTTTAATTTTCCATGTGATAGTCATTATTACTTTTTTGTATTCATAATCTCTATAAACATGTGAGTGAAAAGACCTATGTGTAATGGAAAACGATCTTCAACCCAATAGTCAACTGCTTGTCAGATGCACAGGAGCAGAGAAATGCTTCCTAAGGTCTGGCCAAAGACATCCAAATGCAATTCCATTAAAGACTGCATCAGTCATTACTCTCTCAAGCCAGGTTCAAAAGGGCAAAGTCAGGTTTTTTTAAGAATTTTTAAATTATTGCATATGCCCTTTCAAGTCGGTAAAAAGCAATCACCTTTCCACTCATCGGGTAATTGTGTTCAATGTCTACAGAGGACACTAAGTTCTAACTGATCCATAGACAAGTTGTGCTGCTGTTGAATAATGTTCTTATTTTGTATGTGTCAAGGCCAAAATAGCATGCCTAATTTAAACATATAGCAAGGCAATGGTTTGTTTTCATTTTAAAGGAGAGTTACCAAATTGAAGGTCTTCTATATAATAAAACTGTTAAAAACAAATTGACGGTCAATATTCCTAAACTTTAACTTGATTAATTCTGCTCTTAGCAATTGCACTTTTGCATTATGTATGATCCTTGTTTATGCAATGAAAGAATGAGAGTAGAGTGTTTCCTTAAGTGAATTTCGGTTTCATATTGAACATTGCAACATATTGGCACATATTTAGAGATTATATATTCAACACACATTACATATTATTGTGTTTGTCATGTCTAAAAATACAACAAATATAAACAGTCTCATATTTATATAGCTCTAATTTTTAAAAGTATAAATAAATAACTTAATTGTATCATGACTGATCAGAAAACCTTTAATTTTAGAAATGGCTAATGAATCTAATTACATTGCAGATGATAGTAATTTTCACTTATAATAGCAAGAAAAATAATCTTAAAATATGTAAATAAAGAATTTAGTTTTTTCTTAAGTGATCAAAATGAATTTAATTTTTAAAAATGACTAGCTCACAAACCTAGTTATAACAGAGTTTGTTAATTAATATTGATTTATGCTGATAGGGAGAAAAAATATAACTAATCTCAAGATTCTACAGTGACATGTTTAACACAACTGTATTCATAAAAAGTAATAATATATTATGACTTATGCACTAAGTACTCTTTTGTAATATTATTTATGATGCAAGTCATTTTCTACTTTGATAAATATATGTTTATCCAACTCAAAAAATTACTATCAGTATGGAAAAACTAAATGTTACTGCACTAAAGCCTAAGGCTATTGTATCAATATAAATATTTTCAACTTCAGAGCAATGATTCTGACAGATTACAGGAGTAAATTCATATCATAGAATGTCATGATCCAAATAAAATCTAATCACGTAAGATAGCATTATAACCTACTTGTGGAAGAAAGGCTAAAAATATAAAGGGATATTCTTCTTAAAGTTAAATTATGTTTGGGATGATACCTGTACATATATTTTTCAGTATATTACTGAACTAGTGATAAGCAAAACTGCTTTTCACTAACAGGACCAGATATGTGAGACAATTAGTTATATTTACTTAATATTTACCTTCAAATTATGAATCTTTTAAAAATAAGACGTGCAAAACATTGATTTTCATTTCTTTTTGGGAGTCTTCATTTAATAATTTGTGTCTCCATTAATATATGATTTTAGTACTTAAATTTTCTGAAATGGTTTTAAAGAAGGTTTAAAAATGAGACTAAAATATGTTTTGAAAGGAGAATAAAATGAACAAATACTTGAATTAAACAGCAACATTGTCGATGTCTATTATCCTTTGCTTTTGTTATATCACCTAGGCTCCTTATTCAGCAAGATATTATAATGATGTGTTCAAATATAGACAGAGGTAAAGTAACTTAGATTAGAAGTGTTTCTTAATTGACTAGTAAGATATTCAAAGGAAGCAAAATCATCTTACAATTATTATGTATAAATACATAAGAATATATAAAAGTCTAATATATATTATATAATTGTCAGTGTGTTTGTGTGTGTGTGTGTATATATATATATACACACATATTGATAATTCACAGTAGCTCAAGTAATTTTTAGCCTATTCTGTTGGATAGAAATTTATGTTTAATAAAGGAAGAATTTTAGCTTGAGAAGAGCAATGAGGCTAAATCAACATTAGAGCAAAGATTATAAAGTGCTAAACAGGTGACAGTCTATTCTTGAAAAATGAACAAAATGATTATGGTAGACCAGGTCGAGCTGTTCTGCTTAGTTTTTTCTTGGACAGAATGAAGCTGTGTAATACTGTATGTGAGAAATGGAAATGAAGAACAGACTCTGTGTACAGTCGTTTTTCTCTTAGTTGAGCCAGATAGTGAATGTTAAGAAATATTTTATTTAAAAGTATTTACTCTGCTTTGTGGTTCTCTGTCTTTGGGAAGTTGGTCACATCAGTGATGAGAGTTAACAGTGAATACCCAATATAGTCTTTGGTTCATTATTAGTTGGTTGCTCAGTTGCAGTCATTTCCATAAACTTGAGACTCGTTGTGGACTTTTGTTCTTAATTCTGTAAGTATGACCCTCTCTACCTATATATACACATATGTAAACATCAATTGCATGGTAACGAAGGAGCACAAAAAATCTTGAACCATGTTTGCGCTGGGTCTGGTGACAGAGGTCCCATAATGAGCACCTTTGAGTACTTTTACTCCACTTCGTGGGGTGTACATTCATAAATGTTTGGCCTTGTATATTTTCTATGTTGTCAGCATTTGCATCACTTTGGGAGACAAATTGATATCTCCCTTAGAAATGACCAAATTGAGTGCCATCTGTTACAATGAAAGGCTACTTCAAGGACAACTTTTATTGAGTGTGAGTTGGAATTTTCATCGTAGCAGCAAAATTGAGAAGCATTTTTATTGGGCCCAAGGGGTAGTGTTTTTCACTCTAAAATCATTGTTCTCAATTTTATAGGCTCTGCCCTCCAAAACTGTTGTAAATGACATGCAGTGGAATTTTCTTTTTTGCAAATTATATCAGCAGAAAATGGTTGTAAATCAAACTAGAAGAATGTCTAAGAGACAGCTTCATAAATCAAAGAACTACTATTTTAAACATCAACTAACAATACAGAAGCATCTTTTTAAAAAACACGTTCCTATTTATTTAATTGACATTCATGTTTATATTTGACACTTTCTGCAGAACTAACTCTGCAATACATTACCATCTTTTAAAATGCAAATAAATTTTAAGATAAGCACATAGTATAATATGTACACTAAAAATTATAATTTAATAAATATGGTTTTAGAAGTTTTGTTCGAATTTGCTAAAACATTTTACATAAACATTCTGTCATAGCACCTTTTACTGCTATATATGGATGATCCTATATGTAAATTTACTTAAAAATATATATATCTGAGGAGAAATACACTATCTCTAATCAGTGTTTCTAGTCAATATATATTAACTAGAAAGTGGTATATATGTGTATACCACTCTAGAAATAAACAAGAACAGAGTTCTTCAGTGCATTAAGGCTTCTGCTTCTTCAAGACTTATTCTGTAAGAGCTGAGTTAGTAGTTTGTCTGGTGTGATGTGGGTTTGGTGTTATAATGTGGTATCAGGCTCAGCCCCAGGAACAACACAAAAATAAACACAACTTAAAATGAAGATAAATACACTTAATGAGATCATTGGGCATCTTTCATAATTTAACCCTGTTTCTTGTGATTCAAAGCAATATGTTTTATGCTTACAAATTGCACAGTTGTGTGACCTAACACCTTCTTCTCTGGAAGGCATTAATTCATTTTCTTCTGCTAACAATTACTCTTTTTTTAGCAGTTCTGCTCATATTCTTCATATTTATACTGTATCGGTGCTTTTTGTTTTTATTTAATGTATGAGAAAATAGTATTCTTTTTTGTAAGATTGAGGAAATATTAAGTGATTTGATGTTAAGGAGGTGAAATAAAATATGAGAATAAGATTGTTTGCTTGCAGGTAGATTCATTTTGTGATTTATTTTTTATGAGAGAAACCAGAACAATAAATATAAGGTAAAATGCAAATGATTCAGACTAAGCAAATTTGAGAACTTTTAATTGCTAAGTTGAGAATTATGCCCTAAATACTGTGAGATACATATATATATGACATACTTTTTTAAATTTTAATTTTTGTTCAGGGTGGTATTGGACTTTCAGAAGCAGTAAGGAACATTTAGGAAGGACCAGAAAGAGACTGAAGAAAATGGAAGGAAGTTATATGATTGCTACAGAAGGCTTGAGGTTTTCCAAACTGAAGACCGAGGTGCTCAAAGACAAAACATATCAAAAAAGAAACATTCCTGCAAGCCTATGCAGCGAATCCCAGAAGATGCATTAATATAGGAAGATGGCAACCTCACATTATTAATAAACTTAAAAACAGATTTAAATTGATCTCTTTAGGTTATCTTGCTTTATATATATATATATATTCTATTCTCTCCCTTGTGTTTAGCTTCACTGGGTTTTAATCAGATTACTACAAAACGTTCTGAACCCAGGATAGAATTTATTATGAAAACAACAGAAGAGAGAAAGAGAGTTTTCTGAGGAAGTAAGTCGAATAACTCACCAGAATTAAGATGATGAGGACTCCTGAAGGGCAGAGAGAAGAGGGGAGACTCATGCACTTGACACAAGAATAGCTGAGTAGCCAGAAGGGTTAGTCAGAGGAAAGGGTCTGGGGATGAAAGGTTGGCAACGACTCTCTTAGGAATTGCTCTTTAAAAACCCGAGGTTCAATCCAAGCTTCTTTCATTAGTATAAGTGTTTCTGCACAAATGACTTATCCTTACAATTCACTTTAATCTTAGAAATTGGAGGGGCAAAAGACGTGTCAGGTCATAGTGCTTGCCACACCAGTGCAAAATACAAACAATGTCGATCATAGATAAGAATGCATAAATTAACATAGAAGTAGAAAATATGAAACCATTTTTAGAAAAGCATTAGGAATACAATGTTCTGTCTAAAGTATTTTTTGAAAAACAGTTATTTAAGCATAGAGTTCTTCCACAAAGACTGAGGCTGAGCAAGTGTTTGAGTACTTTAGGACGAGCTGGTAGGAACAGTAAATGACATCTAATGCAAGGACTCATAGAGAAGAGACTTATTTACTTTTTAACTTTGATTATGATGCTTAAGCCTTTTCTGCCAGGGTTGCAATTTAAAATAGCAGTAGGATGCTATCTCAGATCATTGCTATGATCCATAATGAAAAAAATGCAGAGCGTTAAACTATATACTTAATTTTAAACCACTCTTTAAGTTCAAACTGTTCGAAGATATCCAGATGGTGAAACTTATTTTCCTTCACATACAATGAAAAGTAATTGGTGTAACTGATGAGAAATCATGACTGATTGATAGGCATATTCAGAAACACTGATCCAAAATGCTCTGCTCTTGTGGTAGCTTTTGTTTGTTGCTTTATAGTCAGAGAAAAAAAAATCAAGAGTGTTAAATCATTAACAACATGCTACTCACCTTCCAAACTGCATAAATATTACAGAGGAAATATATTCATTATCTGAATATTGTTTTTACGCTTTGGACTGTAAAACAATGTGGCATTCATACATAATTTTACCTTCAACATTACTCTGTCTTTTAAAATTTAAGTTAAAAAAAATTCTTTTCTTATCTAATTTCAGACTGCATTTATTTCACTTACCTATTCATTTATCTGACAGTGATAATATGCTTGTAAAATACCACTTTTTGATCATGTAAACTTGACAGACAGGATTTTGTTTCTGTTCCCTGTTTCTCCAGGCTAGCACTCTGTAAGTGGTATGCCTGCTGATGATGTCAGTCACCAGGCACTCAGCAAATGATGGAAGATCAAAGGAAGCAAGAGGCATCTTAAGTTATCAATCATTTATCAGGTAGATTGATAAGGCCTTCCGATCAACTGTAGTCTTTCTGGCCAGGTGTGGATATTTGTATTGCCTGTGTATAAGCCTAACTAGCAAATATGATTTGATGATTTATATGCAATTTTTAAATTTATGGCTATTTAATTAAAATACGATATTTCTGAGATTTCTGAGAAGTATAATGATGGATTTATAATCTTTCCACTTCCAAGAGAATAAGAAAACCCAAAGTTTTAATTTTCTAATTCAGAAAAACATATGCTGAAATGGTTTCTTTTTAAAAATGTAAGTGCACTGAAAGCATCACCATTCAGTTTTCTAACTGAATAATACGAATTTGGAAAGCAAGATTACAGAGAAGACTACACAAGAAACAGAACTGTTCAGAAGCCCCTATGTTTTTTATTCATAAAACAGGTGCAAGTGCAGAGAATTTTGACTTTAGAGAAATAAGAAATAATAGCAATTGCTAAGATCAGTGAAGTAAGGCTTTATGATTACATGGGGAATACATGTTTCTTAGCAAACTCTTGAGAATAATGGTAAGTTTAAGTGATCAGGGTCTGTGAACTGCAGTTCCAGTTGCATATCAAAGAAGACGTACAGATTTTGTGCAGCCTGCGATGGGAAGCTAGTTATTGGTTGGTCTTTCTATCCTCAGAGATAATGATCTTTGTAAGTGTTCTACTTGTATTAGAATGCCAACATTTAACAAAATAGGTATGGACATTTTATTTTATAAAAATTGGTTATCTTAAATTGCTTTTTTTGTTGTTAAGTTTGAGCCCCACTCCCATCCTGCTAACATCTTCATCCATAAAATATTTTGGCATTTATTTACTATTTGCATGCTGTTCTTGTGTGGAGTGTCTTACAGTGTTACCCAGGTCTAGCTGCCTTTACTCACCTTCTCTGTTTGTGAATTAACATGTATCAGAGATCTCACCAAAAGAGGCTTACGTGGGAAAGCAGAGCCTGGGCTTGCTGTTTGAGTCTCTATAAGCTACCAGATGTGACTTTGGGATTCTCTGCCCAATACAGCTAAGTAAGCATGGAGTTTTCTTCTCTGTATCATGTTAAAAATTAACATAAACAAAGATTGCTAGATTTACCAAATTTGTCTCAAATATGGCAAAGAATGCATTAATACCAAAAATAATGATCTGAAAATTAACTTTATTCCAGTATTTTATCTGATAAATGTAAAGACAAATACAAATGCAAAATAAGAGGCTTAATCTTTCTGCAAAAATAAGAAAAGAGATTTCTTTTCCATTTTCTTCGAGTACTAACCTTAAAAAACTTATAATTGTTAGTACTTTCTCATCTATTTTTAAATGTATGTAAGCACTTTTAAAGACCATATAGGTCTTTTGTCTGTTGGATTTTTGCCACTTTTATGATCCAGAAACAACTTCCTTAAGAATCTGGATGCCATTCTCTGAAATACAAAGAAGATAGGAAGGAAAGAGTCTAACTTTAGTGGACATCACAGTACAAGTTGCAAAACTGCTTCCTACTATAAAGATATAGCAAATTTATTTTTCTCTAGAAAAATCAATTAATATACAGTCACTTCAATTATTTGGTGAATTGAGGATGAACTATGTATTACAGGTGGTATTGTTGGGCTGTCTTATTGGAAGTCAGGTTGCTATTTATCTCGAAAAACTACATGTAATGAGTTTTTTGTTGGTTGTCTATATAAAAGGATGAGATTTCTTTCTGTCTTTGAAATCTCTTGATGGAGGCCTGCAATATATACCATGTTTGGGTTTAATGCTTATTCAATAATTAAAACTCCTTTTTTTTTTCTACTACTATTGTGGAGTAGTACTAGTTTTCTGTGTCGGGAGAAGATTCTGGTTTTAATTATATATTTCCTCAACACAATCCTATTTAGGACACTAAATTCAGATTTTACTTTTTGATTTTAGAGCATAAATATTGTAGATGTATAGGTGAGACTGTAACTGGATGTTTATCATAGTACAGTACCACCAATTTTCTTATACTTTTAATTTATAATAATATTTATCATGTTGAATAAAGAATATAATTTATGAATATAAAGTTTCTCAATGGAGAGTTAATGATCAGCTTAAAGTAGACTCGATAGTTTTGTTCTCAAATTTCTATAGAATTCTCAAACTTCTGTAAGGTTTTCAATAGAACTAATTTGACTTGAAGAATGTTCTGTGCCCAAAGCTGTCATTCTTGATATGTAATGCTACCTCCAAAGAGTCATGGCCCCTTCCAAATTGTCTGACCTGAAGTAATAGTAGCTCAGGAAATTGTATTTAAATTGGGCTATTGACTTCTATCTAGGAGGAGCTAGTTTCTATCACAAGGAAAGGAAGATCTGAAAACTATATAAACAGTTGACACCATTTTAAACTGTTAACTGTAGAACAAATATATCAGAGTTGCAATAGAGTATGGGCACACACCTCATTTTATGGTGCTTGGCTTTATCATGCATCTTAGATATTGCATTTTTTACAAATTAAAAATTTGAGATAACCCTGCATTGAGCAAGTCTATAAGCCATTTCCTGACAGTATATGCTCACACCATGTCTCTGTGTCACATTTTGGTAATTTTTCACAATATTTAGCATGTATTATTATTTCTGTATCTTTTTCAATGATCTGTGATCAGTAGTCTTTGGAATTACTAATGTAATTGCTTTGGGGAACCCATATGAGATGGCAAACTTAATCAATAAACGTTTTGCGTGTTCTTACTGCTACACTGGCCAACTGTTCCCCAGCCTCTCCCTCTTCTCTAGCCTCTTTATTTCCTGAGACAACAACGATATTAAAATTAGACAAATTAATGACCCAGAAATGGCCTCAAATCTTTTTTTTTTTTTTTTTTGAGTCATAGTCTCACTCCGTCGCCCAGACTGGAGTGCAGTGGCCGCTCCCGGCCACCGCAGCCTCGCCTGCTGGGCTCTGGCGATCCTTCTGCCTCAGCCTTCCCAGTAGCCGGAATTACAAGCATGCGCTACCACGCCCGGCTAATTTTTTGATTTTATTATAGAGATGAGGTCTCGCCTGCCCAGGCGGGTCTCGAACCCGCGGGCTCAGGCAATCCACTCACCTCAGCCTCCCAAAGGTGCGGGATTACAGGCTGAGCCACCGAGCCCGGCGGCCTCAAATCTTTTAAGTGAAAGGAAATCTTACAGGTTTCTCACTTTAAGTCAAAAGCTAGAGATAATTAAGCTTAGTGAAAAAGACATGCCAAAAGGTGAGATAGACTGAAGCTAGGCCTCTTGTGCCAGTTAGCCAGGTTGTGAATGCAAAGGAAAAATTCTTGAGGAAATTAAATGCTATTCCATGAACACATGAGTGATAAGACAGAAACAGTCTTACTGTTGAGATAAAGTCTGAGGCCAGGTGTGTGGGTCACGCCTATAATCTCAGCACTTTGGGAGGCCGAGGTGAGAGGATTGCCTGAGCTCGGGGTTTGAGAACAGTCTGTGCAACTTAGAGAGACCTCATCTCTACAATAAATAAAAAAATTAGCTGCACATGGTGGCACATGCCTGTAGTTCCAGCTACTCGGAAGGTTGAAGTGGAAGGACCACCTGAGCCCAGCAAGTCAAGGCTGCGGTGGCCGTGAGCGTGCCATTGCACTCCAGCCTTGGTGACAGAGTGAGACTCCAACTCAGAAAAAAGAGAAAATCTGAGTGGTCGGGATAGAAGTTCAAATCTTCCACAACATTCCTTTAATCTAAAGTATAATCAAGAGCAAGGCCCGAACTCTCCTCAATTCTATGAAGAATGAGAGAAGCAAGAAAGCTGTAGAAGAAGAGTTTGAAGCTAGCAGAGATTGGTTCATAAGGTTTAAGGAAAAATATCATCTTTGATGAAGGTCGCTACAGTAAACAACAGATTATAAATGTAAATAAAACAACTTTCTATTGGAACAATATGTCATCTAGTACTTTCATAGCTAGAGAGGCGAAGTCAATGCTTGGTTTCAAAGCTTAAAAAAAAAAAGGTGGACTTTTCTGTTAGGGGATAATTCAGGTAATGACTTTAAGTTGAAGCCACATGCTCATTTACCATTCTGAAATTCTAGGGCTCTTAAGAATTATGATAAATCTACTCTACCTGTGTTCTATCAATGAAACAACAAAGCCTAGATGACAGCACATCTGTTTACAGCATGATTTGCTGACTATTTTAAGTCCTATTTTTGAAACATACTGCTCAGTACAGGATTTATTTCAACACATTATTGCTCATGTATAGTAGCCCCAAATAATCCAAGAACCCTGATGAAGATGTACAAAGAAATTAGTGTTGTTGTTTTATGCCCAGAAATCACCAAGTCATTTTTAACTTTCAAATCTTATTATTTTAGAGGTATATTTCATAAGGCTAGATCTGCCATAGAGAATGATTCCTCTGATGAGTCTGGGCAAAGAAAATTGAAACTCTTCTGGAAAGAAACAATTTAGACACCATTATGAGCATTTGGGACTCATGGAAGAAGGTCAAAATATCATCATGAGGAGTTTGGAAGAAGTTGATTTTAACCCTCACAGATGACTTTAGGGGTTTTAATACATAAGTGGAGAAGCACTGCAGAAGTCGTAGAAATAGCAAGAGAACTCAATTAGAGTGACCTAAAGATATGACTGAATTTCTGCAATCTCATAATGAAATTTGAAAGGATGAGGAGGTGCTTCTTATGGATGAGCAAATAAGGTGATTTTATGATATGAAATTGACTCTAGGTAAAGATGCTGTGAATATTATTGGAATGAAAGCAATTTAAAATATTACATAAATTAGTTGATAAAGCAGTGGCAGAGTGTGGGGGATTGACTTTAATTTTGAAAAATTTCTACTGTGGCTAAAGTCAAACAGTATTGCTTACTACAAAGAATTCTTTCTTGAAAGGAAGAATCATTAAATAAGGAAAATTTCACTGATGTCTTCTAATACGAGATTGCCATAGCAACCTCAGCTTTCAGCAGCCACCACCCTGATCAGTCATCAGTCATCAACACTGGGACAAGATCCTCCACCAGCAAAAAGTAACAACTCTGAAGGCTCAGGTGATCATTAGAATTTTTTTTAGCAATATCTGTTTTTTTAATTAATGTAAGTTTGTTTTCTATACATAATGTTGTTGCATACCTAATAGACTATGGTATAGTATAAATGTAACTTTATAGTATAAAGTTACTTTATACTGGGAAACCAAAAAGTTTATATGACTCACTTTATTACAGTAGTGTAGAACCAAACCTACAATATTTCCTAAGTATGCCTGTAAATGACTATAGCATGTATGTGTGCATGTTTGTGTGTATGTTTGTATATATCGCCATCCTTAGAATTATACAGTTTAGTTTAGAGTATAAATCTCTCTCCTTGATACAATTTTATTTTCTTTTTATTGCTCTCTATACCAAAGAAAACCTAATACTGAGTTTTGTACATATTCTCATTTTTTTCTTTGATATACCATATCTTTATGTACCCCTAAGTTGTATTGCCTAGTTCTATCCATTTTTATACTTTGTACAAATGATTTTTATGTATATAGTTGTATATATATATATATATACACAAATATTAAGGAAGATACTGTGTCAACTATTAACTTGGGACCAGAATTGCCAGATTTACCAAATTTATTTCAAGTATAGCATGAGACACATTTATATTAAAATTTATACCTTTTTTCTCAGAAAATTATTTTTATTTGATGAAATAATCTTTGTTGACTAAATAAGTCTCAGTTACCTTGTAACCTCTACTGGTGATTCAGAATTGAGATACTATTCTAGCCTACCAATTAATTAAGCCATGCTTTGAATATTCTAATAATAAAGGAAACTTTAAAAAGTAGAAAGATACAAGATGCTTATAAATAAAAATACTGGATATTATAAGACATCTATTTTACTAATTTAGGTTCCAAAATTTAATTCAATTTCAACACAGTTTCAGAAAGGTTTATTACTGGTACTTGACCAACTGATTCTAAACTTTTTTTTTGAAAGTGCAAATGGTCAAAATTAATGAAGACAATCCAAAAGAAAATAAGCATAGCAATAGTCCATATCAGACAACATAATTTGTCAAAAATATTATGAAATGCTATGCTATTAATGTGAATAACACAAAATTAAAATAGTGACGTGAAAATAAAAATAAAGCAATTAAAGAAAATAGGAATCATGATTATATGAAAACATGCCATGCCACCAAGTTTTTTTTAAAGATCTTTAGGAAGGGAACAACTATTCATTAAATAATATTGAGAGAAATTATTTTTAGAAAACAATATTCTAGAAATATTTTCATGTTTCTCCACAGTTCAGGCATATGATTGAATGGCAAGCATACCTTAGAAATTAGAGATAACAAGTTGCTCATCAAGGTTTAAAGGTTTGTCTCTTCTAGATTCATATGCTCAATTTCCACAGGTAATAGACTTACAAGTAGAGTAGTATCTTAAATTTTCCAGTTTCAGACTTATTTGTTATTTCTTAATAAATAAAAGAGTAAGCCGGGCTCGGTGGCTCAGCCTGTAATCCCGCACCTTTGGGAGGCTTAGGTGAGTGGATTGCCTGAGCCCGCGGGTTCGAGACCCGCCTGGGCAGCGAGACCTCATCTCTACAATAAATCAAAAAATCAGCCGGGCGTGGTAGCGCATGCCTGTAGTTCCAGCTACTTTGAAGGCTGAGGTGGAAGGATCGCCGGAGCCCAGCAGGTCGAGGCTGCGGTGGCCGGGAGCGGCCACTGCACTCCAGTCTGGGCAACAGAGTGAGATTCCCTCAAAAAAAAAAAAAATAAATAAATAAATAAGTAAAAGAGGGGAACTTTCTCATTTTGTATACAAAAATCGTTTCAAGATAAATTTAAACTTAAACATAAAAGGAAAATTTCTAAAACTTCAGAATACATAGATCTTATTAGGTCAGATAATGAAGGAATTTCAAGTCAGGTTGTTACAGAAGTCTAACAGAATTCCTGAAAGTAATACTATCATCAAAACGTGGTTCATGTTGTTATGCTTGGAACATGACTTGTAGTTTTAACTTTTTTGAATTTGTGGTTTGAAGAACATTGGTAGATTAAACTAGAAAAATAATTTGATTACACATATCATACCTGGAGCTTATAAATAAAGGCACATAGAAGTTTATGTGACAAACTGTTAGCATTGTATAGAGTATATGAAATAGTAGGCTGTTGCGTTACCATAGGCAAAATATAATGAGTCCATATTAAAGTGTTTGCCAGAGTAATAAAAAAACTATAGAGACACATTTCTAAATAAAGTAAACAGTCATCTTAACAGTACTCTAATCTATGAAAACTCATCTGCAAATAATTTTCTAAGCTAAAACACCGCATTTACTTTTAAATAGCCAAGTGCAATGATCAATGAGGCAGTTGAATATGACCATATTTAAAATTGGAATATACACTTAGAAACTATTAAAATGAAGACCATTTTTGTGAATGGTATTGAGTAGGAAGCATCAACTATGAGTAGAGAATAGGTATTAGGTAAAAATATTTACAGATTTCATCATTAGAGGACCTGAAATTTCTAGTTCAACAAGTAAGATGTTTAGTTTAGGTGGTTATGTAATTTAAAATATAAACAAAAGAAAATTAAAATAACACTTTCACTATCAAAAATTGGAGGATAGACTGCTTGGGGACTGATATGTGAGCAATTTTGATTTATTTACGCATTACTTATTAAGTCAGCAATATTGAATGTCTACTAAATGTCTGGTACTGCTCTACCACAGGGAATATAGCAGTCAACAAAGGGAACATAAATTACTACTTTGTCAGGTCTTAAAGCTAGTGTGTTGCTATAAATAATAAATAACAAACACATTATTATATTGATGTAAAAACAAACATAAATATCTAAAAGGGACTAAATAGAAATAGTGTGTAAGCCTGCTATTTAATTTTGTGGGTGAAACTAGTGAATTTTAAAAACAAATTATTTAAAATATTTCACAAGAAAGAGGAAATTAGATGGGAAGAATTGGAGCAAGATATTTTCTTTTTATTTTAAGTATATCTGCAGTATTAGATTTTTAAAAATTATATGCATATTTTACATTTTTAAAAGAGAAAGATGATTCCGCAAAAATGGGGAAAAGAATATTAAGAAAGATACTGAGGTTTCACATGAAATATTATCATGGAATCAAAGGTGAGAGAATACTTCACAAAGTAAGGAATGATTTTCTGCCTAAATATTCAAGGTTAACAGTCTTAGGAACTCTAGTCTCTCCTGTGTTTATGGCTCTATGACATTTCTGTGACAATAAGGTCAAGACAAAGTCAAGATTCTTTGAAAGATTTATCCATCTTAAAATGACTTCTATCAACAGAGTAAGGCCTTGTCTCAATTAAAAAACAAAATAAAAATATTTTAATAATAAAAATAAACAAAATAAAATTACTATCTAAACTTACTTTCATATTTTCATGACTACATTTAATTTTCTCCTTGGGTTAATTTTTTTTGAGTCCTAATGCTTCTCCTTTCATAGATAAAATTGTTAAATATCTCATTAATTCCCTTATTGCAAGATCATGAGTTATGCAGCAAAGCATATGTGAATGTGAATATATTAGTTCAAACAGGTCTAATATTACAACAACTGTAAATCATATAAGAACATGTTTTAAAATGAAAATAAAAAATACTTTATCTGGCCACAGTTGTAATCTTAAAATCCTTGAACGGTGTCTTCAAGACATGAATAAAAATAAGAAGTTATCATTTATTGAGAGCTTATACTTTGTGATGGGTGCTGATGTAAAACATGTAGATATGTAGAATTTTATTCTACAATTCTATGAATTGGATAGTATCTTTATGCACATTTTATAAAGAAATTAAGTACAAGAAGATTCAGAAATTAGGTGCAGAATTCAGAATACTACTAAATGGGGTAGAACCAGGTTTTAAACCAAAATAATCTGATTTTTACATCCTCATAATTAACTGCTACACAAATTACTTCTTAGATGAAGATTTACCCTTTCTCTAGTTTCTAGCTAAAGATGAATGCTCTTGAGCAATGCTTCACAAACTTTAATATCCATATGAATTAACTTTGTATCTGGCTAAAATCCCATTTCTGACTCAGTAGAAGGGAGGTAGATGCTGAGATTTTATGTTTGTGACAAGCTCCCAGATGTTACCCTTTCATTTCTAGCCTTTCCAAATCAAGTTTCTGCAAAAGAATTCAGAACTATTGAGAATGATTTTAGTATTTTCTAGATGCGTAGAAGACAAGTTAATTCATAGTATACTATGGAAACTCACGGGAACCATGATTGAGAGAGACTAAATGATTAATGCTGTTTTAACAGGATTATGAGTGCTCCACTCTAACACAGAATTAGGATGGTGATGTTAGAAGGGAACAGATTTAGATAGTTGACCTAAGATTTTGATATAATTGTGTAATTGCTTTTCTGGGTGAAGGGAAAGCATCAACATTACCTACGAGTAGGTTATTGATAAGCTAAAACTCAGCTAAATTTCCTGTCTAGGAGGATAGAAATCTATTTTATATTTGATTTTGCCAAAAATATAAATACATACATACAAAGTCTAGGTAACACAATTTAGCATTCAAAATTTAGCACCTATGTGCCAGGAACTGTTCTAAGAGTCAAATACATTAATCTATATAATCCTCTCATCCATAAGTGAGAAGCATCATTTGAAACCTGGAAAGAGACAAAAAATTACTGGATAATCTTTCAGAGTCCTACGTCACTTGAATTTCTATTTATTGGATTATTTTACAACTTTTTAGTGAGTTTATCTTGACCATTTTGTTCTGGCAGAGGCCCAACAGTTATGGTTTTTATATCTGTTAAATATTAATTAGCTTTGTATCCAACTCAGCATCTTATTCTTTTGATAATAATGTAGCTTCTCAAATGCTACAGTAATATGCCTGTTACCTCATTAAGTATAATCTTTGACACATGTTCATTTTCTATTGGTGGGAGAGTCACTTTTTTTTTTTAGATTTTTGAAACTTATGCTTTCACATAAGTTTCAACAGTTTTGGAGATCATACATTACAAAGCCCAAGTAGACTTACCTAAAGAATTTAAGGAAACTGCATGGTTAAAGAAATGCACTGTTAACCACTGTGAAGGATGTGAGATCTTACTATACAAGTTGACTCATTAGCTGGTCCCAGTTCTCTTGATGCTGCCAGAAGCAATGAGAATCTGGGGCAGAAAGGACTTTAATGCTGCACAGCAGGCAGCATAAATGTCATGTTTGTATGAGTTACCCTTGTACCTCCTGATTCCATGAAACCATGCAGAGAGAGGTGGAGATGAATTCTACACATACAGTGTGTGTCACACCTAACTGAAAAGCTGTAATTTTAGATAACTCTAATCTTGTACTTTGGTTCCTAACAAAACTGTTCAAACTTTGCATTAAAGGAAGGTATTATCTTTATTATCCTTCACACACAAGTCTGTTCCCTGATCTTAAGTGAGGGAGACCCTGTATCTTCCAACACATTGACTACACAAACACCTAAAGTGTTAGTCCAGACAAAAAGCTGTTGCCTTTGCTGAAGAACTTTGAGATATCTACGGAGAACTGTCTCCCAACACGCACCAAGTGGACTGCTTAGTGCAGGCAAGTTTTTATTTCAAGAAGCAGAAGAACTGAGCTCTCCCTACCCTTTCTCCTCATCCCCTTTCTACCATCCTCACTTTTCAGCTTTGTTTTCTTTTAGATTTACAAACTGTTGATAACTTCTTATTCCTCATTGATGGCAGCAATGATTGGGGCTTGGTTTTATGATCCAAATATTTGGTTATCTCTGTAAGAGGAATGATTGAGAACAATTCTCTGTTGGGCAAAAGATAACAGACTTTGGTTTGGTAGTCTTTTTGTTTTGTGATTGTTGTTGTTTTATCTACTTATGAGCTCAAATCAATAATTTTATTTATTTATTTATTTATTTATTTTTGAGTTGGAGTCTCACTCTGTCGCCCAGACTGGAGTGCAGTGGCCGCTCCCGGCCACCGCAGCCTCGACCTGCTGGGCTCCGGAGATCCTTCACTTCAACCTTCCGAGTAGACCGAATTACAGGCGCGCCACGCCCGGCTGATTTTTTGATTTATTGTAGAGATAAGGTCTCGCTGCCCAGGCGGGTCTCGAACCCGTGGGCTCAGGCAATCCACTCACCTCAGCCTCCCAAAGGCGCAGGATTACAAGCTGAGCCACCAAGCCCGGCCAAATCAATTATTTTTTACCCACCAGGAAAGTAAGCGACATTTGGAATCCAGAGTGGGCAATTACCATGTTTCTGATTTACTAATCAGCTAATGGGTAATGTTGTATAACTAAAAATATAAACTTGTGCATATCAGTGAGTTTTCATGTTTGTACTTGAAAAAAAGGCTTTCTTTTTGTGTAAGTGTAAAATGCTTTTCTATTTCTGGGAGATATTAATAAATTGAATTGCACCATTTCTTAAATTAAAGAATCTTTGCTTTCACTAATTTATAAAGATTAAAAATGCTCAATAACACATTCTCAAAATTCCCAGGTAATAAAGAAATCTTAATATTTTAAATGCACAGAATTTTAAGAAAAACAATCCTACTTTGAGAAAATACTGGTTTAGAAATATTTTCAGAATGTACATTTATACAGTGAAGGTAAATCTTAAACCTACACCAGTTTAAATAATTGTGTGTGTATGTGTTTAAATTAAATAGCCATGTGTCTTTTTGTGGAGCTTATCACTGTGGAAGAAAATTAAAGTGTATATTATATATTTATCTTTAACAAACTTGTATTTGTTTTCAATGAAGAGACTAGTTAATATAAACTTTCTAAACTTTTTATGTTGGTTATATGACCAATTAAGTTACATAAGTTATTATACAATATTGAAAATTATGACAAAGTTAAATTTGTTAAATTTATGGGAAATGTAATTACTAAAAGTTTTATAGCAATACATTTTCTTTTTCAGCTTAAGCAGTTTTTAAGATCTTAGGTTAGCGCGCGCTTGTAGTTCCGGCTCCTTGGAAGGCTAAGGCGGAAGGATCGCTGGAGCCCAGCAGGTCGAGGCTGCTGTGGCCTGGAGTAGCCACTGCACTCCAGTCTGGGTGACAGAGTGAGATAACTAAAAAAACAAAAAAATCTTAAGTAACCTAAAATTTTGGATTAATAGATTGAGTTAATTAATGAGTTACGTTAGATATCTGAATATACTCTTAGTAAGATTGAATAATCAACACTGATTATGAAACATTGATTTAAGTTTTTATACTTTTGCTTCTTTCTTTATATGCTATACAGCAGTTTTATCTTTGAGTCATGTTAATGAACATGCTCATCTTTACCACTCTGTAAAAGGTATAAATGATGTGTGTGGTTATAGAAAGTTATATTTAGTGTATTTTTAAGCTTTGTTAATCTGCTAAAATTCTTGCTTGAGACACAATTCAGAGTTTTCTTCCTCTCACTCTTCTCCGGGAAATAAGCTAGTGACTTTCATTAAAATTTATTTATGTGAGTGGTTTAGAGTATACCCAGAGTAATAGTATAAGAAATAGAACCATGAATACAACATTATTGAAAAATGTTTTTTTTCAAGGATAAGTAATTGTTTGGTAAAGTACAGATTTAGGTTGTCTCAGAATACATAAAAGTATAATGAAAGACAACCTTGAAGAAGTATGGCAGATTATACAATGTATGATGGTCAGGCACTGTGGCTCACACCTGTAATCCCAGCACTGGGAGGCTGGGGTGGGAGGATTTCTTGAGCTCAGGAGTTTGAGATCAGCAGGAAACATAGTGAGACTTCATCTCTACAAAAATTCAACTTTTTCCAAATGTGGTGGTGTATGTCTGTAGTCCCAACCAGCTACTCAGGAGGTTGAGGTGGAAGAATTCTCTGAGCTCAAGAGGCTTAGGTTGCAGTGAGCCATGGTACTGCCACTCCAGCCTGGGCAACAGAACTTAAAACACTGTGAAACTTAAAACACTGTGGGGGCAACCCCTTCGGTTCCTCTGCCACTATGGGAGCTTCTCTGTCCTCTCAATAAATTCTGCTTTCTCACATAAAAAAACAAAAACAAGAACAAAAAAAAACCCTGAATTTGTTATCTTACAATTCTGGGAGCCACATCGAATTGGGTCTCATTTGACTAAAACAAAGATGCCAGCATACCTTCTGAAGACTTTAGGGAAAACAAAAAAAAACAAAACAAAAACAAAAACAAATAAGAAAAAAAAAATTTCTGTAATTTGCATTTCCCAGCTTCTAGCAGCTACTCTGATATTTTGACTTATGGAACACTTGCAGTTAGTAATCACTTCACTCTGACCCTTGCTTCCACATTTAAATCTTCTTGTCTGACTATCCTGCCTTGCTCTTTTCTTTATTGGGAACTTTGAATTGCATTGGACCAAACTGGATAATCCAGGATAATTCTCCCATCTGAAACTTCTTAACAAAATAAAACCTGTGGAATCTTCATTGCCTTATAAGCCAACATATTCACAGACTTGACAATTGGAATGTGCACATGTTCTGGGGAAAGAAAGTGTTATGCTATTACAAGACTTGAGTCTGGAAAAAAAATTATGAATGAATTAAAATTGTATTTGTTTCAAATTATATCAAGTTCACTAGATATTAATTACCATTACTGCATATAAAATTACCTACCATACACTACCAGTTAAAAACAACACACATTTATTATCTCATATATTCTGTGGTTAGTAGTCTTGGTCATTGTAAATTGGGTTCTAGAACTTAGGGTTTCCCACAAGGTTGCAATCAAGATATTGGCAAGGGCAGTGGCCTTATCTGAAGGCTCAACATGCGAAGGATCCACTTTCAATTTCACATAGTTGTTGGTGAGATTAAGTTCCCAGAGTGTTGTTCGGTTATAGTCCTTAGTCTCCCACTGGCTGCACCACTCAAATTCTTGCCATGAGGGCCACTGCAACATGACTACTAGTTTCATGAAGACATGGAAGCTGGGAAAACAGTGGAGGATATTCTAGCACAAAGGAAATCATAATCTTCTACCACATATGTGATAGCCTCTCAACACAGCTGTAACTCATATTAGAAACAAGTTGCTTAAGGGGAAGGCTTTACACAAAGCTATGAATGCTAGGAGGCAGCAATTGGTGGCAATAATTTTGAAGACCACCTGCAACACTAATCTTTTCTTCTATTGTTAATCCCATCCAGTGTATTTTTTTACTTCGGAGATTGTATTTTTAATCTCTACAAGTTCAATTTGGGTATTTTTATGTATTCCATATCTTTCTTAAAATGCTTGTGCTTTCTACTAACCTACTGAACATAAGAAGTGTATATGTCATAGCTGATCAATATCCTTGTCTATTAATTCTATCATATCTGAGTCTATTTCTTTTGGCCACTTTTTTCATATCATCTTCTCCACTTCTTTTCATACCTGAGCATTAGATACTGAGCATTCTGAACTTTATGTTAATGGGTGCGGGTTTATTTTTGTGTTCCTTTAAATGACTTTGCACTTTCTTCTTAGATGTACTTACGTTACTTGGAAATAGTTTCACACTTTTTGAGGTCTCTCTTAAGCTTTTCAAGGTGGGACCAAAGCAAAGTTTAAATTAGGGTTAATTTTTCCCCTACCTAATATTCTTCCCAAAGTTTTGCATATTATAAAGTTTAACAACCCACCAATTGGGAAACTAGCTATTCCTACTCCTTTTTGAAGTTTCAGAAATTGTTTTATCTGTCCCTTTCTGTGTTTTTTTTTTTTTTCCTGTTTTCTTACTCACAGACTGATTATCACTCAACCAAAGACTTGAGGGACATCCTTCACACATCTTCAGATGCTCATCCTTTGCAGCTCTTTTCTCTTCAGAACTTGGTCTTGTGAAATTGGCTGCCTTCATCTCTTTGAACTCCCAACTCCTTTGCTCTAACTCAGGGAGACCACTGGGCTCCACCTGCAGTCTTCCTTGCTGAGCAGCCAGGAAAATCTTTTGTGGCAGGCAGTAAGCTGGGACAATTATAGTCTCACCTTATTTATTTTTCTTTGCTCAGGGATCAGTGTCCTTAACTGCCAATCGTTTACATTCTACAAACTATCACTGGGAAATTTTTGTCTGGACATTACATTGTTTAAAGTGGGAGAGTAAAATCTGTTCCTGTTTTCCCATCTTGTATAGAAGTAAAAGTTTTGGAATATTGTTTTCATAATTTTTAATGTTTTATTTTAAGTGAGTACATGAATAAGTTATTTATCTACCTTTTTTATTTCTAAAACACAATTTATTATATTTTTAGGAAGAAATTCTTTCTAAGCTAGCATCTAATTCTCTTTTTCCTCAAAAATTAAAAACAAATAATCTTGCTGAGTCTTTTTACTTCTAATAGGAATTCCTTATTTGCATAGATACAATACATCTTTTTCTGTGATCAAAAATCTTTGAAGACTGTGACCATAAGAGGGAAACTATTCAAACAAGAATATCCACAAATTGTATGTAGATAAAAGAGACTATTTGTATTTTTCACAGCAGTGCTGACTTATTTATGGAGTGATTTTCTGCTGTCTAAGGCAGTGGTTAATTTATCTGGTAAAGATGTAATAATATCTGTCCAATGAAGGAGATCACCCCAAACATTCGCCAGTTTTACATTTAACCCAGCAATCTATCAAATGTCATGTTTCTCTCTATTTTCATTTCTATATATTCTCAAATGGTCCTTAAACTGTTCATAGCAGTACTGCTTTCATCATTAAATAATGAGTTAAATATCAACTTTGACAAATGCTTTTTTTTTTTTTTTTTTGATTTGGAGTCTCACTCTGTCGCCCAGACTGGAGTGCAGTGGCCGCTCCCGGCCACCGCAGCCTCGACCTGCTGGGCTCCAGCGATCCTTCCGCCTCAGCCTTCCGAGTAGCTGGAATTACAGGCGCCCGCTTCCACGCCCGGTTGATTTTTTGATTTATTGTAGAGATGAGGTCTCGCTGCCCAGGCGGGTCTCGAACCCGCGGGCTCAGGCAATCCACTCACCTCAGCCTCCCAAAGGCACGGGATTACAGGCTGAGCCACTGAGCCCGGCTGACAAATGCTTGTTTTATATTTGCATGAGAGTCATGCTTTTTAACCTTTTGAAAATTATACTTTCACAAATCCTATTAGAAAGTTTCTATTATTACTCTCGTTTAAAGATGAATACACTGATGTATTGTTACGCTTTGTAACTAGCTCAAGGTCACATATTTCACACTAGATGGAGTAAAGTTTGAATATGGACATATAGAATGTGCTTCTATTAAGCATTCTATATGTATAAACAGTCATCTCAGAATATGAAATGCATTTCACAATACTATCCTAATGGAAAAAAATGGAATTAAAAACAGGCATGTTTGCAAAATTATCTTCTTCCAAATGGTTACAATATGGTAGACCCTCAATAGAGCTTTTGAACTTAGCTTCTGATGCAAACCTGAAAGCTTTTTACAAAACAAATTACAAAAGCACAGTTCTCATTCTATGACTGAGTCTGGTACTTGACTTTACACATTACTAATATTTTTACTATAAAGTCCTCTCCAAATTAAACATATTGTTAGTATTAAATAAGTTAATACAAGTTATTAATTGGATTTAGTATACGTCTTTTTGCTACAAACAAGACTAGAATATTTTGGCTCTCTTAGATGAGTATGAATCTTATATAGATAACTGATATTAATTATATAAAACATAATATATCGTATTTAGCATGACTTTGAAAGCAGAATCATAATTTAAATAATCGGCCGGGCTCAGTGGCTCAGCCTGTAATCCCAGAACTTTGGGAGTCCAAGGCAAGTGGATTGCCTGAGCCTGCAAGTTCAAGATCAGCCTGAGTAACTTGGTTAGTCCTCGTCTCTACAGTATATAAAAAAATTAGCTGAGCGTGGTTTGTAGCACATGCCTGTAGTTCCAGTTACTTGGAAGGCTGAGGTGGAAGGATTGCTAGAGCCTAGCAGATTGACGGTGGAATGACCATGAATCCAGTCTGGGCAAGCAAATGAGACTCCAATCCCCCCCAAAAAATAATAATAATAAAATCAAGTAACTAAAACATTCACTTAAGATGTATAAAAAAGTAAAATCATCATGGTGGTCTTATAAAGATATGAACATTATATACTTAAAATCAAGCATCATAAATTTCTTCAAAGAAAAAACACTAATTAATAATACATGTCTTTTAACAAAATTAATACTTTTGAAGCAACTTCTATATGATGCTTTCTATCAAGACAGCATATAATACAATATTTAAAATGAATTCAAGTAACAAGAGGTATATAAAATTCAAATAAATGTGTCTTTAAGTATACTTCTTTGTTGATTATCCCATGGATGTGACTACAATAATGGATTCTCAGTTTTACATTTATTTACTTAAAAAATAAAATTGCTTTCTCTTCTAAAAAAAATTGGTGGAGTTTTACAACTCTGACAACATTCATGCATTCCTCACTGCAAAAAAAAAAAAAAAAAAAAACTAGCCAATGCATATTACACTGATTTGCTGAATGTACTCTGAAGTAACAGTAACTTCTGTATGGCCTCTGCAGTATATTTTCTTATTTGAAGTGAATGGGATATAGACTGTTCTTGTACTACATCACAAGAATTAGTTTCTTGGGATTAGCATAATGCAATTCTCTGAATTCTCCTTTCCACTTTACTGTTTCTATGTGCCTGTTTGTTTATAAGAAAGCACTATCATTCACTCCGATTCATTAAATAAACGCCTAAGCAGCATAGTTCTGTGTAATTTTGAGCATCGTTTTAAAAATTGTGCATGAGAAAACTGGATCTGTGCGATTTTTTATTCAGTTTTAACACTTTCCATTGAGACATATACTAGATTTACTTCACTGCTGATTATGCCAAAATATGATCAAACTGCTATAAAAGTATGTAAAAGCAGCTACACTTTTCATTAAATAGGTTCATTTTGATATGAATATTGTTTGTTATGGGCTAACAGGGAAGATGTTTTGCTATTTCTATTATGGAAAAATTATATCCAACTGCTACTAGCATTTCATTGCAAAATATAGCTCAAAGTGGAAATATATGCTGCCTACTAAATCAGCCCTAGATATTCTGATCAACTGTAGACCTTTTAGGCCAAAGCGCAATATGTTGTTGTGAATATTTAGAATATCACTCTGCATTGATCATTCATCTAGATGACTTTTAAACATTCACTGTTTTATACAGAACTTATCTTTAATCGTGTATCTGCCATTTAATTAGCTTTATCTTCTGTTCCTAACCTAGTCTTGCATAAAATTATGTAACTTCAATCTTGAAACTGTTCAAATTCCTGTACATTCCATGTCTGAGGCTATACACCTTTTCAAATAGTCATTTAAATCCAGTTACTAGGTCATCAACAGATTCCTGCTAGCTACTCAAAAAAGTGGCAGGAAATTTGAACAAATCTTTAAATTAGGCTCAAATCAGATTGTCAATATTACTTTTTAGCTTTTTATTCCACTATTTCTGTTGATTACTAACCTATATCCAACTGCAAACTCAGCTTTAAACAAATCAAAAACTACTTGGTGTTTGTCTCTCCCTAACTCTGGTTTCAAATATTCTGTAAGGATTTGCTGTCTCTTTCATGATCTTTTGCTGACCTTGAGTTACTCATTTCCACATGTGCTCAATATGTCACAGGTTGATTGCATGTGTGTATATCTCTGTGTGTCTTGCCTATGCTTGAGCCATTTCTTTGGAAACATTTGTTGCATATAGCCTATGAAGACCTGGTCCTTATCTCTAAACAACTCACAATCTAGAATAAAAGAGTTTATGTATATCTGATATGCAATAAAAATATACACATAAAAATACAAAGAGCACAACTATGCTTGATATAATTAGGGTCTGTAAAACCACCATGCTCATTACAGGGGTAGAAGGGTAGGGGGATGGGGAGGGCCCATCAGAAGCCAGAAACTTCACCATCACTCAATATACCTATGAAACAAATCTACCCCCAATTCTAAAATAAAATTTCAGAAAATCCATCCATTAAAAAAAATCATGAGCAGCTCTTCCCTAAGCATGGGACCTAAAAAGAGAAACAGTTGTAAAAATACACAAGAGACATTTACTCTGGATTAGAGAAACGTGTAGAGATGTTATATGATAAATGGCATCTAAATCCCAGAAGATAAAGTAGGATTTTTCCAGAAAATAAGAGAAAAAAATCTTTCAGGCAAATGAAAAGATATAAGCAAGACAAAAAAAGAAAAAGAAAAAAAAGAAGAAAGAAAAATGGAGAAGGGATAGTAACCTGGATCTTGATAGATTACAGGAATAATAATGAGTAACAGAGTTGTAAACTAAGGATGTGGAATTCACAAAGTCATTACTGCAGGAACAACATTTTAAAAGAAGCACCAGAAAGCCAAGAGATTTTTGACTTTTTCTTCTGATCTATTAACTCATGAATTACAGAATGGATTTTGGGAGAAAGAGAAAGTCAGATTTAGCTAAAGAGAAAAAAGTCCATTAAGGGGTGTATGAAAGGCCAGGTATTAGTCAAGGAATAGAACTGGATGGAAAAACAAATTGTGAAAACTTCCGTATACATTTATATGAAACACAATCAGATTCTTTACAAGAAAGGAGGCTCAACAATTCAAAGAGAAAGAAAAAGAGATGTTGAAAAGATATTCAAAAGTGGCTGAAATGAAATTAAATAATGAAATATTACTATGTGCAATATAATTAGTAAATGCAAAGTAAATAATGAAATACTACTTTATCATTAAATTTTCACACATTTGAGAAAATTTGAATGTATATAGCTGTTAAAGAGCGGCAAAATAAAACAATTTAATGCTTCTTGAGACGGCAACTCAGAAATATTTTTGGCTTTAAAAATGTCTATACTCTTTATGTTGGTAGTTATAATTGCATGACAATAACTTTAAGAAGCAATCAGTTATCTGGGCGTGATGGCACACACTTGTAGTCCTAACTACTCAGGAGGCTGAAGTGGGCAGATGCTTGAGCCCAGGAGTTTGAGTGAGACTGTAATGAACTATGATCTCACCACGGCAATTCCGCCTGGATGACAGAATAAGACCTTGCCTCAAAAAAAAAAAAAAAAAAAAAATCATAGCCAAATATTAAGCACTATATTTTTTAAACATTATTCACATTACTAGTAAATTGGAAAAAACAAAAATAATTATTCCAAAGAACATGATAATTAGTTAACAATATAGGATGCAAAATTTGAAATGCCAACACAGCATCATCTCAACTATATTAAGTATGTATGTTATCTACACACCTATGTGAACAACGGTTATTTAGGATTATGGGTAATTTTCAATGCTTCTATATATATTTTATGCTATTTTTAAAACTTTTCTTTTCAATTCAGGGGATACACACGCATATTCGTTACATGGCCATATCATGTAGCGGTGCAGATTGGGTCTCAGGTGGTCCATTCCCCAGATAGTGAGCATTGTACCCTGCAAGTAGTTTCTGAACCCTAGCCTCCCTTCTCCCTGCCCCCTTTATAATGTCCTCAGTATCTGTTATTCCTATCTTTGCTACCGTTTAGCTCCCACATATGCGTGAGATCACGAGGTGTTTGGTTTTCTGTTTCTGAGTCAGTATACTTGGGATGATGATATCCAGCTCTATCCATTTTGCTGCAAAGGACATTATTTCATTCTTTTTATGACTGTGCTATATTCCCTGGTATACATATACCACATTTTCTTTATCTACTAATCAGTTGGTGGACATTTAATTTGATTCCACAACTTTGCAATTGTGAATTATGCTGTGATGAATATGAAGGTTCAGGTGTCTTTTGTATATAAGAATTTCTGTTCCTAATAGTGGGATTGCTAAATCAAATGGTAAATCTACTTTTAGTACTCTGAGTAATCTTCACATTGCTTTCCATAGAGGTTTTACTCATTTACACTCTCACCAGCAGTGTGTAAGTGTTCCCTATTCCCCACATCTGTGCCAGAATCTACTGGTTTTTTTATTTTTATATAATGGTGATTTTAACAGGCATAAGGTGGGATCATATTGTGATTTTAATTTGCACTTCCCTGATGATGAGTGATGTTGAGCATTTTCACGTTTGTTGGCCATTTGTGTATCTTCTTTTGAGAGATCTCTTTTTCATGTTGTTTGCCCACTTCTCTCTCTCTCTCTCTATTTTTTTGGTGGTGGTGGTGGGTTACTTCAGAGAAGTTTATTTTCTTACAGTTCTGGAGACTGGAAGTCCAAGGTCAAGGTACCAGCGGGTGTGGTTCCTTCTGAGGCCTCTCTTTGATTTGCTTTTGCCCACTTCTTAATGAAGTCATTTACTTTTTTTCCTGCTAATTTGTTTGAGTTCTTTGTAGATTCTGGATATTAGTTCTTTTTCAGAAGTATAGTTTGCAAATATCTTCTCCCATACTGTAGGTTGCCTGTTTGCTCTGCTGATTATTTATTTTGCTCAACAGAAGCTTTGATGGACTTTCTTAATTTTCTATGTGGAGTATATACTATTTCCAAATTTTAAAAAACTATAATTTTGGTCGGGCTCAGTTGCTCAGCCTGTAATCTCACACTTTGGGAGGCCGAGGTGAGTGAATTGCCTGAGCCCTTGGGTTTGAGACCTGCCTGGACAACTTGGCGAGACCTCACCTCTACAATAAAGCAAAAAATTAGCCGGGCATGGTAGTGCGCGCCTTTAATTCCAGCTACTTGGAAGGCTGAGGTGGAAGGATCACCGGAGCCTAGCGGGTAGGGCGACAGAGTGAGACTCCAACGCAAAAACAAACAAACAAAAAACCAAAAACTATCATTTTAAAGATAAACAGAAAAGTATGTCAGAGAGCACTGTGGCAGTTCAATTTTTGTTTTAGTAATAAGCAAAGCAGGATACTGGAGGATAGACGGGAAGGAAACATGTGGAAATAGACTAGGGTTTACTGATGAAACCTCCCTATTGAACACTTGCATGTTGCCTCACTGAAGTCTTCTTCCTTTTTGACTGGAAACATTTAGCTTGGGCTATAGTACATGGTAGAACTGGGCTCATGTTGGATTCTGCCTCTTTAGAGTACTTTCCCAGTCAGGGAAACTTGAAATAAGTACAGAGTATAGCATAAACTGTGATATTAAAAAAGCAAAAACAAAAAACACTGACAATGTTGAATTTTACCTGAGTCTTGTGATCCTGGAAACAGTGAAGGTTATAAACCCACTTTTTCTGTTTCATTACTCATCTTCTTCTATTGCAATAGTTTGTTTGCAACTCTTGGAATAATCCTTTCAAGTGAAGTCTCTACTAAGTTTGGGTTGGTTTTTCTGCATGACAATTTCTAAAATGAATTATGATTCAAGGTGATACCTACAAACTATTATATTTATTCTTCTCAGCTATGTACTTTCAAAATCCATTTGCCTCAAAACATTAATTTTTCTTAAATATGTCTCACAGTTTTTTGAAGTTGGGTAAAATAATAACTCACAAATCATTAATGTATTATGTCTCCAAATTTATTCTACTACCTACATATCTTTTTAATTAAGAGAAAAAGAAAGTAAAATTTATAACAGATTCACCTCTAAAATTTTAATCAAGCAAAACATGAGCTAATATTTTATAAAATTTGCTTTTTATACTATTGATATATGTGTAAGAATGACACCAAAAAAATTAAATATATATGGGCAAATTATTTGAGTTAATTTTTTCTTTAGATAGTTCTGAAATATCGCTAAAAATTTAGAAGTCTTCTTACATTCATTTGACTTTTGCTGAGTATTATGTGTGTGAAAGGCAATGTACTATAGAGGGAATTTCGTAAATGAATTACCCATGATTCCTGCCTTGGCGGAGTTGACAACAATAGTGGGAAACAGCAACAAGCTTGAATCTCCAATTATAATGCAAGGGGGAACCAGTGGAAGATGCTAATAAGTACAGCCCCTTTGAAGGCAGGAAAGGGGAGAACAGATCTACATGTGAGAATCCTAAATGTTAGTGCTGGCTCACAAACTCTTCTCTCTCTGTTTCCTCATATGCACAGTGAGGATAATAAGATAAAGAAAGTCTGTACGAGGCACCCTAATATAGTGTGGCCCCAGATTGTTACAGTGTGATAGATAAACCACAGGAAATCTGAGATAAAGTGCCATAGGGACACAGCAGAAAATACAACTAATTTTGTCTGAGAAAGCTTAATGAAAAATTGTGTTAGATCTGGACCTGGAATCACCAGACAAGAAAAGGGAGGAGTAACACATAAACAATTCTATAAAAGCATTGGCCAGGCTCAGGAAATATCCAGGTCCTTTTGAATATAAATATAGCAAGAAAAGGTGGAGACTATAGAAAGGTGTGCTAAACGTGGATGCAAGGTGTCTGTTATGTCATGTTTGGACTTTACTGTGTATTAAAAATGGAATTTGTGTTTTAAAACAAATTCTATACTCCAGAAATATTAGCTTAGTGGTTTGGAAGCAGATAGTTTGAAGGGAAGAAAGACAGGAGTCAGATACACCAATTAGGGGTGTTTTACAACTGTCTAGGCAAGAGATAGTTAAAAACTAGGCTAAGTCAATATGAATAAAAATCAAGAAAAAAAGAGATCAGTCAGTAACTGGAAATTAAGCATAAGTAAAAAATGCTTTCTAGGTGTAGGTTGAAAGAGTTTAGCTATTTGTTTTGAGATGCTTTGGAAACATCCAGATGGAGATAACTTATTTGTAGTCTGTGATAAGTGGAAACCTGACCTGCTGATTGCTAAGCTACTAGGAGAGAACTGGGATTTGAAGAAAAGCCACAACCCATACAGTACACTGACTCTCAAAATAGATAAACCACACCAAACCAAACCAAAACCTTAATAGTCTTCACAAAATGTCTAAACTGATTTTTAAAATCAGTTTGTTCGAAGCCATATGGTCCAAGATAATCACAGGCAAACAGGTCTAAAATTTACTCGGCACGAATTCATATATTCTAACAGACTGGATATAAAAATGGACAACAGTCAAACATTAAATAACAGTAGAATGCTAACTTACAACCTCTGCAGCAAACAGACTTGAGAAATTCAAAATATGACTTCTGCAAGCAATCACCCCAGAACAGTCAGGATCTGGTGACTGCCAACTTCATTATTTTTGTCCCTACTTCCAACTCAGGACTGAGCACAGAAAACCAGATACGTCCCCAAACCAGTCACACAGAATCCCTCACTGCTAGTTACCCTGCCTTCAGCTTACTCCTGCAAACAACCTCCAATCACAGAATATCTTAAGCTTCCCCCCTCTCCGCTTTTTCAAAAGTATAAAATCATGCTTTCCTATTCCCATTCCTGTCCATGAATCTCTGTGCAACCCGTGTGCTGGTGATGGACTCCCTTGCTCTGAGTGGATAGCCTTTGTTTCCTTACTTTTATGCTGTCTTTATTGCCACAGTTTTAAAAGTAACACTGACTTCTGCAATTAAAAAATTCTAAGCCACCCATTTTAATAATCTTCTATGACTCCTACTACAGAGAACAAAGTATCCTTTTCTAACTTTCCTCCTATTAAAAGGTCCCACAGTTATCCCATTGTGTGATTTCCTTTCTTTGCTAAAGCAATGAGTGAATCTAACTTTGTTGATGATACCTGTGTTCCTGACAATCTTTGGTGGGCATAAAAAGGCTGAATTAAACTTATGGAACAAAATAGAGATATTGAGTGAGAAGATAAATGGATTTTAAAAAGCCAAATGTAGGTTTGTAATCCCAGCACTTTGGGAGGCCAAGGCAGGCAGATTGTTTGAGCCTGGGAGTTTGAGACCAGCCTGGGCAACATAGCAAATCTTTGTCTTAAAAAAGAAAACAAAAACAAAAGCAAAACCCCCCCAGAAAATTAGCCACGTATGGTGGTGAGCACCTGTAGACCCAGATACTTGGGAGGCTGAGGTTGGAGGGATTGCCTGAGCCCAGGAGGTCAAGACTGCTATGAGCCGTGATTGTAGTGATGATGCCAGGGCACTCCAGTCTAGACAACAGTGAGAGACCCCAGAGATTATGTTAGAAAGGAGAGATAGTTAACATTTTTTGAGTTGTTTAATATGTCAGGTAGTATAAACTATTATTTCTATGTATTATCTTATTTAATCATTAAAACCACTTAATGAGGGGGGCTCACTGTCCTCATTTTACAAATGAGGAAAGTGAGAATCCAAAAAATTAAAGGACCAAAATGTTATGCACAAATAATAATGCTAGTGGTTTTTGCACAGAGACTATCTGACCCCAAAGAATTCAGTCAAAAGACTAAAATGCTTTAGAAAGTCAAAATAGAATGAAATCTGAAAAGAGCACCTTCAATTCAGCTCTTGCTCATCAATAAGTTTGGTTAAAGTAGTTTCAGAAGTGTGGAGGTAGCCGAGGCCAAGCAACTGTGGAGGACTTAAGGGAGACAAGAAAATGGAAGCAACGGATACTAATTTCTTAACTAATCTGGTCAGATTAATAAAATAAAATGGTATCTTCAGGAAGCTAAGACTATTGTTAGTCATTTTTGGTAAGAGATAATTGTGAGACAGGAGATAGCTAGAGAAAGGCTAGACAGACAGGCGAGTCCTCTGGTAACAATGTAGAGAATTCCCAGCAGAACTCTCAGACTCAGCTGGTAAACAAGTTCCCTGAGCCTCTCAAGCTGAAACTTAAGTACTCGCAGCTGGGATCCAAAAGCAACCAATCAGTTTGCCATTAAGTCCCCTACCTTAATACTGGCCAATCAGAACAGCTACAGCTCACAGCTAGTGCTAGTCAATCAGCTTGGACTTAGGGCTATATATAAGCACCAGGTGTTCAGTACCAGATGGGAAACCCCTTTGGGCTCCCTCACAATGTGGGAGCTTATCTGTCCTCAGTAAATCCTGTCTTCTCACTTTCCTGCTATCCATGTCCCTCATTCTTGGTGGGCATGAGACAAGAACCTCGACCCTGAAGAGCTGCAACCTGAAGAGCTGCAGAAGATCGTCAGAGTTGAAAAGCCGTATACCCCAGAGGCTGGCTTACCAGCGGACAGAGGCTGCTGAACCAGGAGAGCTGCTGGAGGAAGGTGGGACTATAAAGCTGAGATACCTAGGGGGTTAGGCTTGCCACCCTATGGAACCAGCAACACTCTCAGGGCTTGGCTTGCCAGCCCGTTAGAGCCAACACCCTGAAGTCTGGGCTTGCCAGTCCCCTCCCTTCCAATTGCAACACTCAGGGCTTGGCTTGCCAGCCCTTTAGAGTTGACACTTCCACGGCTAGGCTTACCAGCCCCTCCACAACCCTCTCTGGGGTTTGGCTGGCCGATCTATTGAGCTGACACTCTCAAAGCCCAGGCTGACCCGAAAAATCTGCATCAATTGAAGACGATTAAAAATAGAAAAAAATAGAACCAGTCAAAAATTGAGTAACTGAAGATATTCTTCAGCAAAAAATGAAAGTGGTAAATTAATATAGTGGTGGTTTAAAAAAAAGCCTATGGAGCAGGGAAGAGTCAATTAATAGCAGTTTCAATTCTTACTCTTGTTAAATAGGGGCAAAACTTAGTTCCTTGAAAAGAAATTTAAGTGTTGGAAATATCAAAATATCAGTAAGACAACTTTGGTGACTATGTTTGATGATTTTGTTGAATACTATTATC
Source organism: Cephalopachus bancanus (assembly GCA_027257055.1). NCBI lineage: Eukaryota > Metazoa > Chordata > Mammalia > Primates > Tarsiidae > Cephalopachus > Cephalopachus bancanus. The sequence goes on along the minus strand of JAPVLO010000173.1, from coordinate 2,910,604 downwards.
TGAAGTTCAAATTAAGATTAATGATACTATTATAATATATGTTATCATAAGTGATTTTTGATCCTTGGAAGTGACCGATATTTTTAGCATGTTTGCCATTATAAGAGTACTATGTATGATTTCCTAACAAGCCAATGATTAATGTTGCTATATATATAAATTCAAATATATCCCCATACATGTATTTAGCATGAGGTCTCAGTAGTGTTCATGTCACAAAAAACTAAGAAATATTAAATATTTATAAATATAAATATATACTCAATGTATAAAATTTGTCTTAACTACATATGTTGTGTGTATATATGAATATATATTTTTGTATATATGTATATCTCCAAAGCAAAAAAATCTTTTATTTATCTTTGTATAAAATTGTAAGCATTGCAAAGCTATATCTTGAGATTTGAAATCTTGATATTTAATTTATTTTTATAACGAAAACATGAGCAAATACAAATTCTAACATTACTAGTGTCATTATTTCAACATACAAAATTTATACTGTAAAAAGGTGATAGGATATGAAAAGATGGGAGCTAATCTTTTTCTATAAGATCTAGGGGATTATTCTCTTTTTGAAATAGAGATATCAGCATAATGATGTCTGCTTCAAGTTTTCTTGGTTAGAAGGGAATATGAGTTGTAATCTTTTTGACATTTTTTACAAAAATCTCTTGTACTCATCAAAATAGCATTTATTGAGTGTCTAGAATGTGTAAAAATTGAATAATGATAATAAGAATCTGAAAAGTAAAGTCACCTTTAAAAAAATGACAAAAATAACAAGGAAACATTTCCTTTTTTATGGCCCAGATTTGATTCTATTTATACATTCATTGTGAGTATTTATTGTTGAAGAACTAAAAAAGCTTACTGGTGATTGAGTTTTTCCTCTCATCTTATTGATTGTAAAGAGAATTTAAAATGACTACTAGGCTGCCAAAGAAATCTTTATTGTTAACTATAATTTGTTAGCATAATAAACTATGAATATTGCAAACTCCAATTTCCAGAATAAGCACAAAAGGTGAATGAATGCAAAAAGGCAACTAAATAGAAAGATACACTGCACTGATAATTGGAGAAAACACCATATTTGAAATGTATTCACTTCAGAATGAGAATAAAATCTTACAGAGGTAGGCTGCTTTCAGTTTTGAAGAAAATGATTTTAATGGAGCACTTTGTATCATAAAATAACTTTGGGATGTCCTCATTATGTCATTTGAGAGTGTCTGATGCACCATCTAGTCAAAATAAAAACTACCTACAGGTACTGCCCTAGGCCATTTACCCGGTTAAAGGGTTTAATCTCCTTCAAGAGTTTCACATATCACTCTTATTAGACTTTATTTTTTAAATCAATCTATTTGTGGCTAGCTATTAGTCAGAGTTGTGATGTGTTGAATTTTTAAAAAGGCAACCATAAGCAGCCACAATAAAACTTGTTTTGTGCATTAGCATGCTGAAACAATAAATACAATAAATCCACTATCCAAGTGTTTTTAGCCAAAATAAGCAAGTATCCCAACTGTTACAAGATTTATTTTTGTTTCTACAAATAATATTCTTCACTATGTTGACTCTCATTTTTCAAATGCTGTCATGTGACTTTTCAAGTAATTTCAGATTTTGTATAGCATGATAATAATGATGATGATTTGAGATTAGCATTATATATTTAGAAGAGCGATAAGGTGTTACTTCTCCTATGTGAACTCTGAAAATGCTCTGAGAGCTAACAAACTATTTGACTTTTAATACGAAGACCCTTGTATGCTACCCTTCTCCCTACCCACCACCTTTTGATAATGACATTTCATGTCAGTAAGAAATAATGTATCCAGGGATAATTATCAATGACACACAAACTTCTGTGAATACAGGAAATATTTTGTTTGTTTTGGTATATATTACATCTCTAGTAAATAATGGATCATGCTTACTAGAAGAGAATGTCGCTAAAATGACAAAATCCACAAAGCTAGTAAATTTCATATATTTACACATAGGTGATTTTTATTAAAATTAGCATTTATGAAGAGAAAGTTTAGAGCAGAAAAATGCAGATATAAAAACTTTAAGTCCAGATGCAGTGGCTCATACCTATAATCCTAGCACTTTGGGAAGCTGAGGTGAGAGGATTGCCTGAGTGCATGGGTTCAAGACCAGCCTGGGCAACTTGGTGCTACCTCATCTCTACAATAAATCAAAACATTAGCCAGGCATGGTAGTGTGTACCTGTCATTCTAGCTACTTGGAAGGCTGTGGTGGAAGGATTGCCTGGGCCCAGCAGGTCAAGGCTGTGGTGACTGTGAGCATGCCACTGCACTCCAGCCTGGGCGACAGAGTGAGACTCCAACTCAAAAAACAAAACGAAAAACAAAAACAAAAAAAACTTTAGGACAGTACATCAAAATGCATTTATAATCCTAGGAATAACCAACATAGTATTAATAAACCTATTTTTATGAATCAGACCAGAAAACTTGAGTAATTTTCTGAAACTCACACAGCTAATGGGTAAAAGAGATAGAATTTAAGACTAGGTCTAATGTAAAAAATGTTAAAATTAATCTTTGTGCTTTTTCTTCCTTCATTTCTTACCTCCTTTTCCAGTTACTCTGGTCTTGGGAACAAAAATATGGGTTAATATATTTCCATTATTATTTTAGCCACTTTCCAGTTTAAATAGGATTTTGTGTGCTCAATATCCTAAAACCAAACTATTGTTTCTTGAGAAAACGTGTTTTGAGTTCTGAACAATCAACATGCAAACATTTATTGGTCACAATTCATAGATGTGACATAGTGTACGCTCTGATTAAAAGATGGATCTAATATAAAATGTTCAATATGGGAAACCAAATAATCCTGAAAATTACATCATTTGAGAGTGAGTCATCAGCAGGTATGCTTCACAGGGAATGGATTTTAAACCTTTCAGCTATAACCTGTTTTATGGCAAGTTGTTAATACTGTAAGCACATCAGAGACAATATGATGCTATTATGAATAAAATCTTGGCAGAGCCTTAGCATTCAAATTTCCTGTTCTGAAGCCAGGAAGGAAGATATTTTTTCCTTAATGTGTATTAAGGAAAAAGGAGAGAGTAAAACCATTTATACAGCGAGTAAGAGAATGTTGAAATGCAAGAGTCCTAATAATGCTTGCTGACATGGGATAGTTCCAATCCAGTCTAACTTCAAACAGTATAGTTCAACTATAATTTGCAATTTCACCTACCATGAATTAAGTTGATCTTAGTTTGATGACAGAATTATGTCTGGGGTTACTCAAATCCTGCACAAAAAAGCTCACATTAAGTTTAATGCAAATTTTAAAGTATTTTAAACATAATATTTGTTAAGATTTTCTAAGAACAAAATATATCAAACAAATTATTTCAAGTTAAATCATCTCATATTTCACTTGGCTATGTTTCTCTAAGTGTTTCTATATAGATATCTGATAATTTGTGAAAAAAATAAAAAACTAAGAAATATGATTTATTAGTTGATAATATAGCATAAATTATAATTTAAATTGTATAAAGCTATTGACTATCAAAAGAACTAAACTTTGAAAACACTTAATATATTATCTCATACACACACATACGTGTAATATGCTTTCATATAGTCACATCCAAAATTCTTACATATTTATCATAAATTTTATAATAAGTTTAAGGTATACAACATGGTGTTTTAAGATACATGTATATAGTAAAATGATTATCATAGTGAAACAAATTTACACAATTATCATTTCAGCTACCCATTTTCCCCTGTGTCAAGAGCAGCTATCATCTACCTATTTAGCAAAAATCCTGAATACAGTGCGCTATTATTAACTACAGTCATTCTGTTGTACATTAGATCTTCTTCTAGGTATAACACCCAAGGAAAATAAAATCACCACCTTGTGAAGATAACTGCACTCTCAAGCTTATTGCTGCATTATTCATAATAGTCAAGATATAGAAACAACCTTGGTGTCTGTCAATGGACACCTTAGCAGTTTTGTGATGTGTGTGTGTGTATATGTATATTTTATATATATATATATAATTATACACAAAATAAGCTGTGATACACACACACACACACACACACATACACACATACACATATATATATAATGGAATATTATTCAGCCTTTGAAAAAGAGGAAATTCTGTCATAGGCCACACTATGAATAGATCTGGTGGACACTATGGTAAGCGAAATAAGTCAGGCATGGGAAGAAATATAATTCATGCCTTCATGTATATGTGGAATATAAAAGGAAAGAAGAAAAACAAGTATGTAGAGAGAGAATAAACAATGGTAATGGTTAGCAGGGTTGGAGTGGTGGGAAGGGCGGCGATGGTATGTAGGTCAAAAGATAAAAAGAAGCAGATATGTAGGATGAACAGTTCTAAAGATCTAATGTACTATATATTTATTTGTAATATTATCCATTGAAATTGGGACCCTCAACAAATTTAAGTGTAATAATCACATATGTATTCAAGTCAGAGATTAAAATATTGACATAACTATCACTAAGTAATTAAATATTTGAGTCAATTTTAGAATTACATGTTGAACAATAGGTAGGTTTTAATAACATGAGCAGACAGGAGTCAAAGAAAGTAGATCTATGTCAATGATGGCAATTCACCTAAGATAAAGTTAATGTTACATAATGAAATAATAATTTTGGAAGCTGCTGTTAAGAAAACCCCACCCTTACTTTTAATGACTTGTTAAATGTATTCTCATTACAGTTATCCTCAGCCTAGTGCTGAAAATATTTAACCTTCAGCCAGAAACATGGAGTTCAATGTTATCCCCATATTCTGCAAAAATATGATGTTGATAAATTTAAAATATAATAGCTTTCCTAGATTTAAAAAAACCTCTGTCATCTATTTCAATTTCATTATACAAAAATATATTTATACTTGTGACTATAATATATTGAACCCTGAAAAATGTCAAAGCATTTGTAAATGAAGAAAATTGTTATTCTTAGTTTTCCCAACATCAAACACATCTCCTCCCCATAAGGAAGAATTTAAATAATTTGACATATTCCATTTGGACATTTTTAATATGTTAGGTATGTGTGTGTATTCATAAGTTTAAAAATATAAGTGGAATTATGCATGCTGTTAGAAAACTGGTTTTTTAAAAGGCAATTTCTTATGGTAATTTTTCATATCAGAGATATAGTTTCTTTATTTTAATCCTGGTATAGGATTATGGTATTAATCATTCAATTTAATCCTGGTATAAAATACAATTCCATAATTGGAATATCTTTTCTTCCTACTTTTGTATTTCAAAGAACACTGCAACTAACATCCTTAAATATACACGCAGGTTGTCTGTAAGATAGATTTCTAGTTAATTATTTCTAGAGCTACAGAGTATATTGTGCCTTTAAGTGGCAGACCCAGCCAATGTACTATACACTTTTGGTTGTCCCACGTTAACATATCCATCAGAGACTTTTGATAGAGTTTCTTAACACCCACAACAAAATCAGAGGGAATCAAATAATCAAATCATGACGTTTTACCCATATAATGAGAGAAAAATCATTGTCTCAACAAAAATTTTGGTTAAACTGCCTTTGATACTAATGAGGCTATCATTTTGATGTATTTTGAGGCTTATTTGTCATATATATTTGTCGTTCTTGGACTTTATAAGTATCTGATTTGCTCTTGTTTCTATTATGTTGTTTAATTTATTGAATTTGAGGATCTTTCAATACTATACATTACCATCCTTATCTGAAACAGACTTTGCATGCATGTATGTGTATGTCATTTGGTGCTATTTTTGTGTGTAACCGTTTGTCCTTTTTAAAATTTTGAGCCAATCTAATTCCATCTGCCTCTTATTTCTTGGAGAATTCATTAAAATTCCTGAAAAAATGATGGTACAATTTAATGATTTTCCAGGCCAATTGTGTATCATAATTTAATTGCATACACTTATATATTTGCCTTTTCACTTGGATTTGATGAGGGGAAGGAATTACATACATGTATTTAGATATACATTTAGGCCAATTGACACTAATGATTTATGTATAGTGACATATTTTTCTGTTGAAAGACATTTTGCATAGGCTTTTGAATCAGTCATACTTTGTCTAAAATAATAATTCCTTCCTTTAATAGTATGTGCCCAAGTTAATCTCTCTAGGACTTAATTTTTGTGTGTACAAATCATATAATAATTCTAATAATTCTACTTTATCAGAATGTGAGGATTAAAGAAAGTTGCTTATGAAGTTCCAGGAATACAGTAATAGCTCAAAATATGAATTTCATGCATTCTGTTATAGGTACAGTTTTTATGCTTAATGTTTTTCTTGCATATGTTTGACAACAAGCATATAATGGGAGTATTTTTATTTACATTGATTGTTTTATCAAGCACCAAATGCAAACATTATATATGTAGTCAATCCAAATTTCGAAGACATTTAAATCATATTTTATTTTTTATTATATATACTTTAGTCAATAAAATAGTAATCTTTCAAAAGAAACTCATCTAGTATATTATTTACAACTATACCATGTCTTTTCCTCTTACCAAGAACTAATATCTGAAACTCCTTATTGTGAAAGAAGGAGGATTTACACCATAGAGGGCTGGACATGAAAGAAATCCCATGCGTATATTTCATTGGTATCTGGGAATTAAAAGAAGAGGCCTTGATTTTGATTGCAAGAAGTTGATTTTGGAGGAAAGAGATAGACACTGCATTTCTAATTCTAGCTGTATTTGAAAAATACAAAAAAGTATTAATTTGGTGTCACTGTCTTGAACTCATTGTCTGAGGCTTTTATTGTCTCCCTTAGTGTATATATTACATATATGCACAAAAATATTATTAATCGTCAGGAAATGATGAATTAATATATATTTGCATTGAGCTTCACACATTTCAAATGCAGAAATACAAATATGTTTACATTCACACAATGGACTTAGAAAGAATTGTGCATTAATTGTTCATGTTTTCTCTTGGATAAAAAACAAAAACAAGAATCTTCTGTCTCTTTTCATGAAATCTTGACTTTATTATGCACGTTTCTATAAATTCTTATCTTCCCAGAGTAACAGTAATGTATTTCAGTAAACAATAGTAGTATTGGTAGACATACACCTAATCTCATATTCTAGAATTGGGGAAAATGCCAATTATACAACAAATATGTAAACATGTGAAGTGATACATATTTAGATTGTACTGAATTAACTACTGAATGCTTGACTAGATTGCAATTATGAGTTTCAGAAGAGTGATTATATAATCATTCAGATATTTTTTTCTGAATTTCTATATTTTTATAATTGATTGCTATAGCACATGCATTCTCAAGTGGGACAATATTACCACAAAGGGTAGAAAATTGGTTTTTAGTACAGGGAAAACATTGTTTTTTATGGGAGTTTGTGGGTCTCCAGAAGGCCATGGTACATGAACAACATACAGTATATCAGTGATATTAAAATTTAATGGGAAGAGCCATTTAGCCAAGAACTTCTTTTTAAAAAAGCCCCTTGGGAAATTACAAACCTAAAAAAATTTGAAAAACACTGTGGTAGCACAATTGCATCAAAAATCTATGGGTAGTTACTTTACAAAAGGTCATATATTGTGCTTTGTTACACACGCTGATTTAATTTGAAATCTGTTCAGTTACTTGTAATTCATGTGTAGGCTATAGGCCTGTCCACAAGTTTTTGGCTTAAAGTTTTGGAGTACTAAATGAAGATTGCTTCAAATTGTGCTCTGAAGGTTTGAAAATACACAGGTAATGAAAATAATTTTCATAATTATAATAAATAAAATAAGCAATACTTCTCATTTTTAGAGCAATACATATGGAACAGAAATTACATAATGTATTTTCTACCATCATATATTTTGAATAAAGATCATTGTATGCCTTTTTGGTTTGTTAGTTTTATATTCTAACAAATACCATGTAAAACAGCATTTTTCATTCTTTAAGCACGTCTACCTTCTAATATATGTGAATGTTTTCTCAAGATTTCATTGTGTTCTCCTAGAGTCATCTTCTGCATGTGCCTAATCAGTACTGGATTGTGCTGATCTTGAACTCAACAAATCTTTTATTTTCACTTTTCTAAATATAAACTGCACTGTACTACTGAACATGCCTTTTTATCCAAACCATTAAGGCCCCCATGAAGATTTCATTCCTATCCCTTTGTCCTCCTTGTTAGAAAATCATTGTGGAAAGAAACTGGGACATTTGTTAGGGCTCTGTCACTGAGATAGGAACTTCCACCATCAGACAAAAGACCTAGACTCTTGCTTACACATACCATGCACATTTGTGCGTTTCTACAAAAGTAGTTTTGTAGTTCTTTCTTTTCTTTCTTCCTGCCGGCCGTCTGCTTGTGCTTTTTTCCTTTGTCTCAGCAGTCAGCTACAAAGCCAGGATGTGAACACCAGCCAGCCCAGCGGGGCACCAGTGGGGATAGGTCCGAAAGGAGTGAAGCAGCCTCGGTTTTATCTCACACAAGCCGCTGCAGCACCCCCCTACTCTCCATCCCCCACACACCTGGAGAGATGCAGACAGAGAATTATCAAGTTTGGAGTTGACTTGGCCAGCAATAAAAAATTACTGGGGAAGCCCCCACTTTTCTGAAACTCTGGATAAAGGCTTGCCTGTTTCTTTGTCGGGGAGAGCTTGATCATCTCTTTGGTCGAGGCTTCCTTTGGCTCCAGCAGAAGCCCCAACAATGCCTTGTCTGTTTGCTTTGAACATCGGCTTCCTTGCGTTTCTCTTGTTTCTGAAAGAGCCGGTGTGCTGGTAACATCACTAACTATAGTTTGGAATAAGCCACTTAGTCTTCACCAGTCTCCATCATATCAGAAATGGAATAAAAACGAATATTGACTCTGTTTTGTATCTTGTAACCTTTTTTGTAAGGCACAGTTATATTCTTTTTATGATACAGGGTTTTGCCCTGTCTTCCAGGCTGGGTTGTAGTGGTATGATCATAGCTCATTGCAGACTTCAATTTCTGGGCTCAAAAGATCCTCCCACCTCATCCTCCAGAATAGCTGGGTCTATAGGTGAAAACCACCATGCCCAGCATAAATGTTTTTTGAAGTAATTTAAAAGGTTAAATTCAAGTGTCCCAAATATTAGACTGGCAATTCTTTTATCTCCATAGAGGTAACAATGATTAATACTGACTGTTTCAAATGAGCACTTTGTTCATAATCAATCCATAGAATCAGCATTTAATCACAAAGTTGTCTAAAACCACATGGTTAAAAATTTTAAATAGATGTATTTAAGCATAGATATAAAATAAAATTTCATTGTATCTCCTCAAGGGCAGGAAATATGTCATTCAAATGTGTTCCTCACAGCCTGTCACTGTAGATGGTAGTGATGTTGAGTCTAAACTATAGGTTGAGCTGGGCTCGGTGGCTCAGCCTGTAATCCCACGCCTTTGGGAGGCTGAGGTGAGTGGATTGTCTGAACCCGCGGGTTCGAGACCTGCCTGGGCAGCGAGACTTCATCTCCACAATAAATCAAAATATCAGCCGGGCGTGGTAGTGCACACCTGTAATTCCAGTTACTCAGAAGGCTGAGGCCGAAGGATTGCCAGAGCCCAGCAGGTCGAGGCTGCGGTGGCCGGGAGCGGCCACTGCACTCCAGTCTGGGCGACCGAGTGAGACTCCAACTCAAAAAAATAAAAAATTAAAAAATTAAAAAAATAAAATATAAGTTGGCTTCAGTTTTACACAATTTATGAACATCAGCTATACGTGATGTATTATGTAAAACACTTAATATGTTCAAGGTTTAAGGGTATGAAAATGCAACATCGATGTAAGTTTTAATGATTATCCTGATAGCTGAAATTTTGATGATAAAAGTTGAACAATTATTTGATACCTTTCAAAAGGAATGTTTTACATAAGTCTAGCCTAATAAAAGACTTAATACCATGCATTATTTTCATATAGGTGGTAAGGCCATAATGTAAAATTAGTGAAGTTAAATTATACAGTATCCAAAATGATTTTTCAGTAACATTGATGAAGTTCTCCAGAAATCATTGTGTTTATAGCATCTTGCAAATAGCTCAGAAACTCCAGTCTTTTTTTTTCTTAATTTATTTTTAGTGTTGTGGGGTACATGTGAGGATTTACTACATAGGTAAATTTATGCAGTGAGGTTTGGAGAGACAGCCGGCCCTCTCTCCCCCTGATAGTAGACCTGGTATCCAGTGTGTGGTTATCATCCTTCCTTCCTCCCTTCTTCCTTTGTCAGTGTCCAGCCTCTGTTGTTCCCAACTTTATGTTCATGAGACTAGTGGCTGGGGACAAACTCAAGGCTTTAACCCCAACTTGACCCAAATATTGATTTAAAGATTGTTGGTTATCTATTGATCTGTCAAACAGTCATGAGGAAGCTCGCCTACTTTAGAAGAATAAAGTATTTAAACAATCTTATTCACAGACTTTTTAAAACTTGCAATTTAAGGAAATATATGACTCCTTGAGATCCTGATATTATCTTAGTACTTAGAAATAGTCTTAAAGATTCTGAATGAGATAAAAAGATTGTATTAGTTATTATTAACAAGATTTGGTTCACTTCATCTAATAAATTTTCACCTCGGGACCATCTCGGAGGGAACTGCATGTCTTTGCTTCTGCTTTTTACATTCTGTGATAGGCAGGTCCTGGGAGTCTGTAGAGAGAATTCTGGGACATCCAGAAGCCGGGAGATGATAATCTCACCTAAAAAGAAATGCTGGAGAAGAAGGAGGAGGAAGAGGCAAAAATGGCTGGTTCTCAGGGGCTATTGACATTCAGGGATGTGGCCATAGAATTTTCTCTAGAAGAGTGGGAATGCCTAGACCTTGCTCAATGAATTTTGTACAAGAAGGTGATGTTGTACATCACAGAAACACAGGAATCTGCTGTCTCTAAGCCATACCTGATCACTTGTCTGGAGCAAGGTAAGGAGCTCTGGAAAACAGCACATTAGCCAGACCCCCAGAACTTACAAGACACATGAAGATCCATACTGGAGAAAAACTCTACAAATATAAAGAATGTGATAAAGCCTTATGCTCTTATTCAGGATTTGTTGCACATATGAGCACCCATGCTGGAGACAAACCCTACAAATGTAAAGAATGTGACAAAGCCTTTAGCTCTCATCCGGGACTTACCCACCATAGGAAGACCCATACTGGAGAGAAAGTCTACAAATGTAAAGAATGTGGCAGAGCCTATTACTCTCATGCAGGACTTCCTGGACACACAAGAAACCACACTGGAGAAAAACCCTACAAATGTCAAGAATGTAACAAAGCCTTTGCCTCTTATTCAGGACTCTCTTGACATAGGAAGATCCATACTGGAGAGAAACCCTATAAATGTGAAGAATGTGATAAAGCCTTTGCACTTCGCTCATACCTCACTATACATCAGAGAATCCATACAGGAGAGAAACACTACAAGTGTAAAGAATGTGACAAAACCTTTTGTTCCAATTATTCACTTGCTCAACACAATAATATACATCCTGGACAGAAAATGTAAAGACCGTGAAGAAGCCTTTACCTGTAATTCATTACTTGTTCGACATAGGGACATCCATACTGGAGAGAAACCAACCCTACAATAGAGGAGAATGTGAAAAAGTCCTTAATCAGTATTCAAATCTTACTCATCTTCAAGGAATTCTTAGTAGAGGGAAACCTTAGAAATGTAAATGTGACAGAACCTTGTGCTCTCTTATAGAACTTGCTGGACATAGGAGAATCCATACTAAGGAGAAACCATGCAAATGAGAGGGATGTGACAAAGCCTTTAGCTCTCTTTCAATACTTGGTTGACTGACTTAGAAGCATCTATATTCACACTCTGTAAATTTTCTATATTTGTAATGAATGAAAAATAATGTATCGAAATATAAACTATAGAGAATATGGTGAGAAGCTTTTTTGATACAAAGAGAACCATTGCCTTTACTTATATCACATATCTTTTGAAAGTACTAATGCAAAAAATTTCTAAAGCCATTAACCAGCTAAAACTTTATTTCACATTAGATTGTATGCATTGGAGAGAATCTACAAATAGAAAGAATGTGGACTGACCTTTCTTCAAAATACATGCCATGGAAACACTCTAGGGTATTCAGACTGAAAACTTTACAGATCCAATATATATGGAAACATTTAATCAAAAGTCAATTTGAAATAAACATCAGCTATAGAATAGCATTATAAAATGTTTTCTTTTTAAAGAACATAAGTATATTCCATGTAAACTTTTGTTTTCATGTTGACAGAATTTGAGAACATTTTGAAAAGCAACAAGTATTGATGTAACTCACCTCACATGATGTTATGCCTTCATTCCCGGTGTTTATGTAAAAGCATGTGGTCAGTTGTTGCTATGTTATAGCTATACTAGACCCTTCTATACTAGGTGAGCAGCAGCCATCTCTTCTTGTCTTCCATGGATGTGAAGAACACTGATATGTAATATGCATTGAAAGGTCTAATCGGAGAGGTTTCTTGTGGCTCACAGTGAGAATTATTGTAAGTTTTGCCTGAGGTAGGTGCTCAAAGTAACAGTTTATGCCACTGGAATGAATGACAAACAAACATTGACAGTATTAGAAATCAGTTGTCTTACCATTTACATATTAAGAAAAAATGAGACCAGATCATTAATATCTTGATGCATCTTCATAGTATCAATACTTAAAATCCCCAACTATAAATTGATATAGTATAAATAGTGGTATTTTCATAGGCATCAGACAAAAGATAATTGCTCTCTTAAAAGGCATATATATTGTAAGCTTTTGTTTAGTAAATACTTAGATTAAGTTTTGAAAACTGAAGAAAGCTGTTTTTACCTATGTCAGTCTATTAGAAGAACAAATGCAGCTGGGCTCAGTGGCTCAGCCTGTAATCCCATGCCTTTGGGAGGCTGAGGTGAGTGGATTGCCTGAGCCCGCAGTTTCGAGACCGCCTGGGCAGGCGAGACCTCATCTCTACAATAAATAAAAAGATCAGCCGGGTGTGGTAGCACATGCCTGTAATTCCGGCTACTTGGAAGGCTGAGGCGGAAGGATCGCCGAAGCCCAGCAGATCGAGACTGCGGTGGCCGGGAGCAGCCACTGCACTCCAGTCTGGGCGACAGAGTGAGACTCTAACTCAAAAACAAACAATACAAGAAAAAAATAAATAGGTGGGTGAATGTGGAGGCGGAAGGATGGCCACAGCCCAGCAGGTCGAGGCTGTGGTGGCTGGGAGTGGCCACTGCACTCCAGTCTGGGTGACAGTGAGACTCCAACTCAAAAAAAAAAAAAAAAAAGAAGAAGAACAAATGCTTCTTGAATGTAATCTGTTTTTGGTCATAAGCATACCGTATACTTTGGAATGTTTACTTAGGCTACGTAAACTTAATATGTATTAATAAATATAATTGTTTATAAGGCAAAAAATTTTTTTTCACATCATTTGCACATTATTGAATATGTTTGCAAAGTTACTTTTCATAGTTTTCTATAATGTTGCCTTAAATTCCCAAGTCATAGAAATAGATCAATGGCTCAAACTTAGTTTACAAAAGCATGAAAATATGTATGTAAATAGCAAAATTAATAATATAATCTATAAATGCAAATTGTGAACAAATGCCTTCTGTGAATTTCCATTTTCTAAAACAACCAAATCTGTGGGAGTGATTATTTCATGCAAGTATCTTAACTAGCACTCACAAAAACATATAAAGCCGGGCTGGGAGGCTCAGCCTGTAATCCCGTGCCTTTGGGAGGCTGAGGTGAGTGGATTGCCTGAGCCCGCGGGTTCGAGACCTGCCTGGGCAGTGAGACCTCATCTCTACAATAAATCAAAAAATCAGCCGGGCGTGGTAGCGCATGCCTGTAGTTCCGGCTACTCGGAAGGCTGAAGTGGAAGCATCGCCGGAGACCGGGAGCGGTCACTGCACTCCAGTCTGGGTGACAGAGTGAGACTCCAACTCAAAAAAAACACACAAAAAAACAAAAACCTAAAAACAAAAACATATAAAAAGTAAAATTGTAAACCGGGCTTGGTGGCTCAACCTGTAATCCCACGCCTTTGGGAGGCTGAGGTGAGTGGATTTGCCTGAGCCCACGGGTTCGAGACCCGCCTGGGCAGCGAGACTTCATCTCTACAATAAATAAAAAAATTAGTATTCCTTAATACTTTGTATGTTAAGAAATTGTGCCACACAGTGCCATGAGACCCTCAAAGGTTTCACATCACTTTCACACATGACAGAATTTACTGGCAAGAACAATCATATTTTTTCCAGAATAAGTTTAAAATAATGGTTTTCAATATTAAACTAATTAAGTTGATCTCTTAACATGGAGATGAGATTAAAGCTACTGTAGTATATTTCACATTGCAGCAATTCACACTACTACTGAAATTTCATGACTGCAATGTGGGTGAGAGTCACATACATGGAGGATATCAGAACATCAGTGCAGTTTCACGGAAAACTTTCAGCTAATTATTTCTGGAAGATTCAAGAGAAAACAGCTTGTTAGCTATAATGTGATATCTAATGATTTTCTCCTGTCTGGTTCTATCCTTTTGTTTTGATATCTAACTCGGAAGCTTTAGATACACACAAAGGCAGGTCATTATTTCATGTTTATGCAGTGGTCTGTAGTTTTGTTTCCTGACAATTCTATAAAAAAATCCACCGTGTTGACATTACAGGATTACTACTACTCTGTAGACAGACTTCTGAGACCTTCCAACTAGTACCACTCATGTAGCTAATCAGTTGACATCCTCACCTGAGTCATACTATTTTTTCCATACAAGTTCAGAAGCATTTGTGTCTTACTCTATTTCACGTCCTTGACTCTCAAGGGTGTTTTAGAATCTTACAGAATTGTTGGTGAAACAGTTCTTTCAATTTTATTTGCAGTTCCCTCTCTTTAGGACTCAAACAAGAGGTCACAGGGGAAGAGTATGAGGTCAGTCCAAATTGAACCATCATGCACTCAAAATGTTCCCTGCTGGACAATACTAGGGTGTTGCTATGGAATCCAGCTTCTGAGTCTTTCTCATTGCTGCCTTAGTAATGCCATTTACAAGAAGCAGCACAATCTATGATGCAAGTAGTTTCAAACAGACATACATTCCAGTCTTTGAGACATGCCCATGCATATTTGGATCCTAAAAAGAAGTCCCAAGTAAGCTTAAATTTGAACTGCATATTAAAAAGTTTATTCAGACAATATGATTTCATTTGACTGAACTGTCAAAGAAAAATTGCATTCAACAATGTTAAACAGGCAAGGAAGACTTTAATCAGGACTATTGCAACAAGGGAGAAAAATTGAACTTAGCTCTGCTGAAACAAAAGGTAGGAGGGATTTAAAGAGTTGGAGTGAGCAGGTGGAAAAGTACTGGAGGGCATCAAAGGAGGGTTGGTCAATGTCATTATGACACTTGTGTTTGCTATTTGTCCCTTATAAAAGTTAGACTCCTACATTTCCGCAGAGACTGAGAAATAAGAGCCCTATCTTAATTGATAATTGTGTTTTGTAGAGATGGTCACAAGCCCTTGACAAAGACATTCCTTGGTTACAAAACTGATAAAAGTTTGGGAGAAATTTTACATCTGAAAGGGGGCAGAAAATAGTTTACAAGTATACATTTATATAGTAATTGTTCTAAGAAAAGGGAGGTTTGGGGCCTGAAGTCAGGAAGAAACCTATCTATAGTTAAGCTGAGAGAAACATTGAGGTCGTTTTGGTCAAATCTAAGATTTCAGTCTCCATGTTCGTTCATGCCACAGAAACTTAAATAGAGGAAGATTAAAACAAGAGTGGTGGTAATGATGATGATAATAGAAAAGCTGATTCACTGATTTATTTCTATGTGTCAAGAACAGTAAGAAGCTGTTTAAACTGATTGTTTAATTTATTCTTTAAAATAAATTATTAAAGGAGTGACTATTTTAATTTCCATTTTCCTATGAATATACTGTGTTTAAAAAGTTTGCCTATGTTACTCAAACAGTGGATAGAAGAGCCAAGATTCAAACCCAGGTATTTTGACGCCAGAGCTAAAAAGACCATGTACTACCATGTAAACACTTGCCTCACAAACCTAGTCCTGGTAAACTAGGCTAGGGTAAATGGAGTTAGAAAAATTCAGTTAGAGTTTAGTTTAGTTTCATTCCAAATCTAGGACATTTGTAGTCTAATTTTATAATCTTTGCCATATCAATTTTGCAGTTTGCAGTTGCATTATAATAAACTTATTTCACCTCTCTCTCTCTCTCAATTTAATCTTTTCCTAAGCAATAAGTCCAAATAAATTATCTTCAATGTGATACACAAGCATCTCACTGAATTCTAAATTCACCAAAGATGGGAATTGTGCCTAATTTGTTCCCTCCTTGTACTGGTTATATTATAGGCACATAAATAAGCATACAATAGGATCCATGAATTACCTACTAAATAGAGGTAGGTGTGCAAGATTTGGAGAAACAATGCTCTGGAAGATGTCCATGCCTGATTCTTAAAAGACTGAAAGTAGATCTAGTAGCCTTCTTTGTCAATTTTCCCAAATCTTCATCCTAATCTTACATCTCTATTTCTCAATAATGTGATATTGAGAAAATTTGAAAATGTAGAAAAGTACATGAGTGCTAAAGAGTGTTGTCTGTAGGAAGTAACAGTAGTAACCCAATGAGGATATAAGCAAAATGTAGGTATGATCCAGTACCAAAATCTTTGCACAAATTTAGGTTGTGCACAGTGTAATATTTAAAATAAGACAAAAACATATACAGATTTGAAAGTTGGGAGTGGAAGACAATGCACACCTATCTTTAAATATATGAGCATGTCTAGTAAAGCAATTACATTCATGTTATAGGTCTAAAAATATCAGAAGCAAGTATAAGTATGTCTGATGTTTCTAAAACCAAGGACTTCAAAAATCATTTATCTTAAAATAGAAATAATGATCCCTGCAGGCAGATATGTCTCCATTATTAGAGGTATCCATGCTAAATTTTGACTACAGATTATAGGATAAGATAGAGAATAGAATGAAGAATAACCTACATGTGCTCTTTTAGACTTCTGATCTGCTATTCCTGTGATTCTACACTGTCTCATTCTAGTATTCAAGTTACTTTTGTTATATTTTGTTCTCCTGTGAAATGTACCAACCATATCAACTTTGAGCAATACATAGGTCAAGAATCAGAAAACCATTGGACCTGGAACAGGGACAAAAAGTAAATTATTGTAGGATCTAGAAACACGTATATTGAATTAGAATAAATTAGTGCATGATGTCCATTATTAAAGCCAAAAAGAAACTGCTCTCTGGAAAAGGAAAAATACTTACACAGAGGGTGACCTGAAAATACTGGAGTTTACTTATTAAAAAACTGTGGGTTGGGGAGGGTGGCTCAAGCCTGTAATCCCAGCACTTTGAACAGCCTGGACAACTTGGCAAGACCTCATCTCTACAATTAAAAAAAAAACAACAACTAGGTGTGGTAGCAGGCACCTGTATTTCCAGGTACTTGGAAGACTGAGGTGGAAGGATTGTCGGAACCCAGCAAGTCGATACTGGGGTGGCCATGAGTGCGTCACTGCACTCCAGCCTGTGCAATGGAATGAGACTCCAACTCAAAGCAAACAAAAGACCTGCACATTTATTCTTACATGTTTGAACTTCTTTCACCTTCAAAGAACTCTCCGTTTGATACAATACACCTATGGAGACACTTTTTCCACAGCTCAAAACAGTTTTTGAACTTGTCTATTTTGATGCTTTTTAGTGCTTTTGCCATTTTTCGTTTCGCCTCTTCTACATTAGCAGAATGTTTCCCTTTGAGGTCTTTTTTTCAGTCAGGGAAACAAACAAAAAAAGTTGCTGGGGCCAGATTGAGTGAATTGGGAGGGTGGGTTATGGGGGTCATGACGTTTTTAGTCAAAAACTTCTGAACACTAAGCATGGTGTGGCAGGTGCATTGTCAAGGAGGAAGAACCAGTCACCTGTTTGCCACAACTTGGATGTTTATTCTGCAAGTCCTGACTCAACCTTCTCAAAACTTGCAGATAAAAACACTTTGATCCAGAGTAACAAATTCCGAGTGTAATACAAATTATCCAAAAAGATAATTCTGGTGTGTGTGTATGTATACATACTATATAATACATTTCAAGAATAAATCATGTTGCAATGTTCTTAGACATATATATTTTTAGTTTTCTTGAGATAAATAATATTTTCTGGTGTGTGTATGTGTTCCTCGTGTATCACACTGAAAATAAGAACAAGAAGAAATATTTTAATTCAGCCTATAAGAATGTTTTATAATTAGAGGCTGTGTGCTCTATTTTGTTTTTAGAGCATGGGATTGCATGTGAAAGACCAAGTAACCTATTACTGGAAAGTTTTTTTTTTAAAAAAAGTATGTGTGAGAAACTTCTAGAATTTTGTGTTAGAATCCTGCAAGTTGGTAGAAGATTTAATTGATTAATGCTTAAATTCTTCCAATATTAGAATTCAAGTTTTATGGTCTTTTATATTATACAAATATTCATGTTCTGAATGTTCTATATATCACCAGATAAGAGACTTCCCATGTGAAATAATTTGTCAAAATACCATTTGCCATAAACTTCTATTACGGTGTATTCAATGATATACTGACATGGAAATTAGTAAATCATCTGGCTTACCTTATTTTTGAATGGACTCTTCAAAACTTTGTCATGAGGTAAACACAACGGTCCAGTTTTGCTAGACGGCGACAGTCCATAATGTTAGTGACTCTTATGGGTAACTTCCACCTTTATTAAACAGAAAATAAAACATATTATTCTCATTAGTTCCCTGATTAACAAAGTGTAAAGAGCATGGATAGGTTCAAGAATTATTACACTATTATTTGTTTTCTGCTTTTAATATAAGTCATATAAGGTATTATGTAAATTAATTTACATGTTCTTTTTGAGTTTGTATAGTTTAAGTTAATGACTATAATTTAAAGTTCTATTATTAAGTTTAGTAATTATAATTTATTGCATAATATTTAGTTTATATTAGCAATTCAAATTTTTAAAATTATTTAAAGTAGTCAAGTTTTTGACATACTATATAATACATTTCAAGAATAAATCATGTTGCAATGTTCTTAGACGTATATATTTTTAGTTTTCTTGAGATAAATAATATCTTCATGATGGCAGAAAAAATGTAAATAAACAGTGTAAATTTAAATGCATGTTGGCTTGAAATGCATATTTTAATGGAAATATCATATTTGTCACATTTTCAGCTTATGCTTTTGACACTTTGTCACTATGAAGCAAATATGCAAATATAATAAATTTGAGAATATTTTAATGTAGAGTGCTAACAATTACAACATTGCCCTTTTTGAGAAGACAAACTATTTGAACGTTATAATCACCAGATTAGTTACATAAATTTTATCTCTAGCAGCATTTCACAAGAATGGAGTAGTCATTAAAAATCATATCTAGTTTTTATTGAGTGGTTATTACGTGACAGTCAGTATACATGCCACCTCACACATATTTCCAGATTCCCTAAGCAAACTCAGAGAAAACTGTTTCTTTCATCTGTACCTCTCTCCTTGCTTTATGGATAAGAATATTGAAGTTGATGCAAGTAAATCAAATTTGTTATGGGACAAGTAGAATACTAGATTTTGAATAATTGCATTATGGAATGAAAGGGTTTAAGATATGGAAAAATGGCAAGTAACTGAAGCTAGGCAGGGAGGTAGATAGGGCCAGATAAAAAGCTGTTTATACCATGGTAAAAATGTCAGTTATAATTCTGTAGATTATCAAAAACTATTTTAAGAATGTGAAAAATGGAGTTGCAGGATTCGATTTTAATGAGCATGACAGATTAAGTCCAATAATATTAAAGAGTGATAAGTTCCATGAAGAAAATACAGCAGACAATAGTACAGAGAGTGACAAATGGTGATGACATTGGGGAACTTGATTTGGATATTGTAGTTAAGAAATAATCCTTTGAGGAGCTGACATTTGAGATTTGAGCAGAGACCTTGATAATGAGAGACATTTGAGCTGAGACCTGAATGATGAGAATGAATAAGTCATCTTAGAATTTTATGCAATACAGTGGTAAGTAGAGGTCAGGACAAGATCAAATATGCTGAGACTAGAAAGAGATTAGTTTGCTTTTGTAAGGACAAGCAGGTGCCAGGTATACATGAAACATAATGAAAGAGAGGAAGCATGACATTTGACTGTCCTGCCTGTCTCATGGTGAGGCAAGCATTTGTTTGATAAACACCATCTTTTGAGTGAATCCATCTTTTGAGAATATTATACATTGCTACTGTAATTTAGTTCAACCTTGGAAAGTAATACATAGATAACATCGTTTATAATATATGTACATTTTTTGGTACCCTCAGTGTATATTCTTGTAGACAACATAGCAGTAAGGAGTTCCAATATTATTCTAACAGTATTAAGAATGGAATACCCTTAGCTCAATGGTTTCTCCATGGCTCCCCTTACTTCAGCTCTAATATGTGTGATTGACCCATCAATTAAAAGATGTAACATAGACTAAACAGCAGGTTGGAGTCTAGGCTCAAATTTGCAGGTTAACAACAGAGAACATAAGTTTCACCTCAAATATATTAAATTTGAAATGCCATTGGGGCAATTAAGTGAATATCTACTAAGAAGAAATCACATACTCTGTGGGTCTGTAATACAGGCATGAAGTTGAAAATCTTGGGAGTATGAAAATATATCACAGGAATGAGATCTGAGGATGAAACTCTCAGAGATCCAATTTTAAGGGAGTAACAAGAGAAATGGAGAGTGAATTGTCAAAGAGATGGAGAGATTAACTTTTGTATGTAAGGTAGAGAAGTACAAAAGAGAAGTAAATTTCCAGAAGAGAATATAAAAAGTATTAAAAGCTAAACAAATGTTCACATCATATAAGACAAATACTGTGTGCCAATTTTGGCCAGTGGAAAGAAGATCAGGAGTGATCTTTGGTATTTTAGGAAGATACAAACATTAATAATGTTCTGAAGCACCACCCCCTCAGGAAATTTCCAGAACATTGTAAAACTTATGGTACAATCCATAGGATTTTTGGCTCTGTCTTATCTAAGGCAGAGAACATGGGATAGATATAGTGAGAACTGGCTCTCTGGCCCTGGAAATATAGAAAACCTATTATGCATTATGTTACAGAGATTATGAACTTAAAGGATGTCAATCTATGTCTTAAATATCCTTAATTAGACATCTGCCTCTGCTTGCTTAAGTCATTAACCTCTTTCTCTCTCTCCTTCCGTCTCCCTTCTATTATTTTATTTCTATAGTTGTCTAGCTACGTATTTTGTTGTCACTCCAACTGCCTGTGTTTCTCCAAAATTCGTATGTTAACTTCTAACCCCTAGTAGCTCAGAATGTGACCGTATTTTGAGATAAGGCCTTTAAAGAGGTAATTAAGTTAAATGGGGTCCGCTAGGGTGGGCACTAATCCCATCTGACTAATGTTCTCACAAGAAGAGGAAATCTGGAAACAGGGAGTCACCACAGACACATGTACAGAGGGAAGACTGTGTGAAGAGGCAGTAGGAGGGTAGCCATCTGCAAGACAGAAAATGTCTTCAGAGGAAACCAATTCTGCTGGCACTTTGGACTTTCAGTCTCCAGAACTGTAAGAAAATGCATTTTTACTGTTTCCGCCATCCAGTCTCGAGTACCTTGAGATGGTAGCCCTAGCAAACAAATCCAGTGTCTTTCCTTATCCGTGTATTCTTTAGATGATCCTCTCTGCCCTCAGCCCATATTTTTCCTACCGACTTCCCTCTTGTATTTTCTATTCTTCATGTTCTGTTAATTAATGACAGTCCTACATATTTGCACTGATGTTTTCAGCAATGCAGATTTTAAGCCTCTGATGTCATTCCATAGTAACCAGCATAAATATTTTAGACATTGACTTAGATTGGAGTGCTAATATCATGATAGTAAGGTCTTCTGATTGATATAGTTAGAAGAAGTGATGTAGGGCATATGCTGTATGACTGGTGGAGCATTCATTCTGGAAAGAAGTCAAATCCAATGAAGCAACATTCAATAAGAATGAATGTAGCCAGGTTCGGTGGCTCAGCCTGTAACCCCGCGCCTTGGGAAGCTAAGGTGAGTGGATTGCCTGAGTCTGCGGGTTTGAGACCCGCCTGGGCAACTTGGCGAGACCTCACCTCTACAATAAATCAAAAATCAGCCGGGCATGGTAGCGCGCACCTGTAGTTCCAGGGGCTTGGAAGGCTGAGGTGGAAAGATCGCCGGAGCCCAGCAGGTCGAGGCTGCGGTGGCCGGGAGCAGCCACTGCACTCCAGTCTGGGCAACAGAGTGAGACTCCAACTCAAAAACAAACAAACAAAAAACAAACAAAGAATGAATGTAAAACCTTAAATTTAAGCCTCAAAACTGAATTTCTAAAAATAGAAATGATACAGCCAAAACATTACATGCAGTTTTAAAAAAGCAGAACAAACTGAGCTATTTTAATTTACTGTTACTGAAATATTTATCAGTGCTGTTAAGTTTGCAATAAAGCTTGATATAAACTTAAATGCAAGAAAAGTAATTGTCTCAATATTTTCTAGGCAGCTCATACTGTACTTATGTAATTCTAGTAGCTAGAATTTAAGAGAGAGATTAACTAAGTTAATCAGGTTCGGAAAACAGGGCTAAGATGTTGAATAGACTCAATTTCATTGTATACAAGAAAGTATCTAGGGGATTGTGTATTGAAGATGAAAGAAAAAAAACAACAAACAAAACAAAACCAGAGTGTTCTTTTAATAGGTATCTTAAAATATGTAAGCGTTATTATGTAAGAAAGAAATTCATTCTTTTTCCCCTAAATGGTCACAACATAAAGCTTTAGACCAATGGGGAAGTTGTTGTAATAGAATGGTACACTTAAGGGTCTATTAGGAAATAAATCTGCTTTAAGAATAAAATAATCTAAGAAGTTAAGAAGTTATGCTATTGGCAGGACTCAAATTTTGACTGAAAAACATTGTTTCTAATGTCAAAGGGTATATTAAAGCATCTGTGGGATTTTAAAATTGTGCTCCATGGTTGGCTGGGTGCAGCGGCTCCAGCCAGTATTGAGAGACCAAGGCAGGAGGATCACTTGTGAGGCCTCATTTTTATCAAAAAAATAAATAATTATGCCCTGTAGCATTTGGTTGATTATCTGGAATTGCTTTATGAACTACACACCACAGCAGGAGAAATATGAGATGGGCTAAGTAGTTGGAGTTCTACAACTTTGTCTTCAAACATACCAGGCCTGCTTTTATGTGCATTGTATATCAGACTTCTCAATATGACTATATCATATCTGTTTCTCTTCCTCAGACTTCTTACATTAATGTAACTGTCAGGATGTGGGTGATAAAACAGAAACTACCACTCACTTTCGAGCAGTAGTTAATATTTTACAGGGGCTTAGGTTGTGAAATTGAAGGAAGAACTGAAATATTTTAAAAGGAAGGGTGATGTTACCCGGAAGTTAATAACTTCAGGAAATGGCTACATCCCAAAAGAGCAGATACTTGTCTGATACAGTTGCCGTGGGACCCCAAATTTATATTTTGCCCCTTCCAAAGCTGCTTTTCTGTTGCTGACTGCTCTTGATACCAGAACTGGGGGTCTCCCACTGCAAAAACACACCAAAAATGTGATAGCAAAGATACTGGGAAATGTAATTTCTGGGGTTATAGCACCTGAAATACAGGAAAGAGTATTGAAAAGGGCAGAAATTGTACTGAAACCCCAGGGAATGATTTGGTGCCAATCGCATCTTCTAATCTCAACTGGTGATACAATCTTATCTATTATGGTACAGTCAAAAGTCATCAGACATGAGCTACTTCATATACCTACCAAAAATGCATCAACAAACACTCTTATTTATGATTATGACTTTATTTTCACAATGTGAAAACTATCCTAGCTATAATTTTAGGTCACTTCTCTGCTACCACACAGCACAGGCTTCCTCAATTATCCCATTATCAATATTTTAATCTCTCGCTACTGGATTATTCTCATATTAATACAGCACACTTCACTTTACAATTTCCTGTATTAGCAATATCCCTTGATGCTAGATTCCCTCTTTGTTTACCACTCCTTTATTTTAAAAAGTTATTGAAAAGTTTACTAGAGAAATGATATTCATGTCCTCATTTCACATCCTCTCCTTAATCTACTATAATCACCCTTCCAGTCGTTCAACTCCATCAAAATATATTTAAAAAAACCTCTATGTTTCCAAATTCAAAAGTTAATTCTTGGTTCTTATTCTTAATCTACCATGAGCATTAGAAACAGCTCTTTTCTTAAAAAAAAAAAAAAAAAAAAAGTCTCTAGTCTCCTGGCTTTCTTGGCACTAAATTCACAATTTAGTCTGTTATATCACCTGTAGTTTGGACGCACCTTTTAGTACTGAGTCTCTCCTTAGATCCTTAAATGTTGACAATGTCATTCTATTGTCTATATTAATATAAATTTGATATTATCTCATCTAGTTCCATATCATACAATGCAACTATAACAATCTACATATCTCTAACACTAATCTCTTTAGAACTGCAGATGAATTTTTTTTTTTTTGAAAGCAGGATTTATTAAGAGGACAGAAAAGCTTCCACAGTGGGAGGGAACCTGAGGGGTTGCCCTGCAGATGAATATTAAATCACTTATGCAACTTCTCCACTATGATATAAAAGAGGCTATTTTGACTTACTGTTATTAAAAGAGAACCTTTCTTTCTCCCATCAACTAAGTTGCTCATGTCACAATCCTATGTCATCATGTGTTGTTTGTTCTCATCTTCACTTCATTCCAACAGCAAATCCTGTTACCTCTATGACTTCAAAAATAAGCCTAGAGTCAGCTCCATTGTCTTCATCTCCGCTACCATATACTTACTCCACATCACACTCAACTCTGGCCTCGGAAATTGCAGTAGCTTTCTAATTTGCTTCTACTCTTGACACCTACAATCTCTCCTCCCTCTAACCACCCCACGACTCTACATGGAAGCCCAAGTGAATTACTTCAGATGAAATCAGACCACTTCACTTACTGACATTAAATAATTGAGTAGTTTTCCATGTTAATTGAAGTAGAATTCAACCTACTATTCTGATTTACAAATTACTACATGAATTAACTTTTATCTTCTACAGTTATTCCCCCACTTGTCTGGTAATTCCAAGAAACAGATCTCCCTATTTCTTGAATCTGCCAAGCTTGTTTAAGTTCCAGAGCCTTTGCCGTAGCTAATCTTTCAGCCTGGAATGTGCTGCCAGAATACTGGGTCCTCAACATTCATCTCCCGTGCTAGGAAGGCCTCTCTGAAACTCAGTCTAAGATAGCTAACCAACCACTTCCCTTCTCACCAATTTTTAATTTTTTATTCATCATTTGTTCATGACTATCTATTTTATTTAATGAATTTTCTTCTGTCTATTAAAATGTAAACTTGTTAAGTGAAGAAACTGTACTTGTCTTTTTGTTAGCTATCCTGTGTCTAGAAAAGTGCCCAATACTTCAATTGGGATAAAAAAATATTTTGTTGAATAAGAGGTACAAGAGTTTGTCTGAAGAATTAATTATGCATCTAAAATTACCCTGTAGGTGTATTATTCTCACTGTTTTAATTTAGACTAGGTATCAGCAAATGCTTTGTCTATATTTTCAGATTGTAAATATTTTAGACTTTGCGGGCCTATGATTTTTGTTGCTCCTTTTCAATTTCAGCATAGAAGCACAAAAGCTTCTGTGGACATTATGCAAGTGTGTGGTTATGGTTATGTTCCAGTAAAACTTTATGTACAGATGTAGTTGGCAGGCCAGATTTAGCCCATGAGCTTTGCCAGTCTTTTATCTGGATTTATGAATTATATGTAAAATTATGTCAGGTAGACTGATTTAAGGGATCTCAGAAAATTTTGTCTGTTTATCTTCCATTTTCTCAAGAATGCTTATTTTCATTTTTTTTAAAAAAAGCTATCTATGTTTTACAGTTACTGCTCCAGTTTTTAAATTATCATTTTTAAAAAAATTTTTCTGTGCATTTGGTTTTTATCCACTCTAATATTCTTTATATGTTTCTGTCCCTAAAGTACATACTACCTGATTTTTTTTAAAGATTTCTTATTTTTTTAGGAGGGACTTCCCCTATTTAAGAAAAAAACAAACATGTTTACTTTCTTGGCAAAGTTCTAATCATAGATGAATTAAACCGCCTGCTTTTTTCAATAGCTGAACCAAGCAGCAGAATAAAGTTGGGAAGGATTACAGTTTCTTTCCTGAGCATTGTGGGTCTATAGTAGTGAACGGTAATCAGTATTCATTGGGTTTTCATTATTTCCAATCAATTTTACTCTTCCTCTTGACAGTTTATTCTTACACTCCCCTGAATAACAATATAAAAACATTTTCAACCTTCTCGTATATCTCATTTCTCTTATTCCCACCACTCTTGTCAGATGAGTTTTGTTTTCATGGTAGATAAAATAGAAGTCATCAAATGGCCATTTCCTAGCCTCCTTGACACCAACCTTAGAATCATTTTTTTATCTGTGATCATCTTTCTATCTTGATACAATTAGACAAAAGTGTTCCTTCAAAACCTGGTTGCTTTGCCTTTGTTTTGATTCTCTTCCTTCCCATCTCTGAAAACCTTGTGTTGTTGATTACTGCCAATGCTCGTCTATCTTCAATACTTTCCTCTCTACTGGATCTTTTCATTTTATATGTTCTAGTTTATCATATTAATCTGTCTATAAAAATAAACAAATAAAAGTAATAAATAATACATTAACTATATATTAAAATTAATGCTATTAATAATTAATATCAAAATAAATAAATAAGACAAATCACTCATTCATATGCATTCTTCTATCTGTTCCACACAGTATTACCTTTTACCTTCTCTCATCTTTTATTAAGCATTAACCTCAAAAGAGCTTTCAAAACTCTTAAAACTTTCTCCTCTGTAATTTACTTCTAATCTATATTTCTCTATTAAGGTCATCAATGGCACGTGTGTTGATATGGCCAATTATAATATTTTAATTGAAGAACTGTATTTTCCTGACTCAACTTGAGTCTTTCTATTATTACAACATTTTCCCCAGGCCCTATGTACCCCAGATGGAAAATTCCAGTCCACTACAAGTTAAAGCAAAATTACCAGAAATAACAACTTGTACCTTTCTCAAGGAATCTGCAGCGGTGCTTTTGTTTTTGCTCAAATCAACTACCATTTTATTTTGCAGAACTTGGATGTTAGGATGCTTAAAATCTGACTGTTTCTTTTCCCAGAATCACTGCTACTTGTCCTTAGCATGGCTCCATCTGCAAAACCTTATAAATCCCTTTCCCAGTTTAATTTCTTTGAAACAGTTTCTTTAGAGGCTATCATCCCGGCTGGGCATCAATTTATAAAGAGAAAACTTTGTTCTTTCAGATCTCCTTGTTTATTTCAACACAGGCTTAATTATTTCTTTATTTAACTTTATTTTTTTAGGATCTCTGTAGCATCACACGATACTTGACCCTCTGTTCTTTAAGCATTTCTTTAATAAAGAAATGATATCACTTTTTTCTGATATCCATCTTTTGGCAGCTCTTTGTTTTCTATTTTGATTTCATCTCTGTTGTAAAATTATCTTCTGAGTTTCCTTGATTTGGCTTTAAGATGATTATATTGTCATTTCAATCATTCTTTCTAAGGTACCCTGTCCATTTTCATAACGTTTTCAGTGAATCACAAAAGAAGTATATCCAGTACATAGTGATTGACATTTAGCCTCAGAATCATGTGTAGTTTTTTTATTGATTCTTTTTTTTTTTTTTGCCAAACAAGTCACAAAAAGTCAATGAGTCCAAAATTGAATTCATATTTCCCCACAACAAGCTTCCTCTCCAGTTAACCTGTCTTAGTAAATAAGCTGCCTCCAGAGATTTTGTTATAAACAAATATGACCCCTCCCTCCTTCTCTGTTGAGTTCTGACAGTTTCATTTTGCTGTATCCCACTTATTATTCTAGATCTATTCTAATCATGTCTAACCGCGTGGAGAGTCAGTCACTTTTTCTTGGCCTCAAAACCTCTCTGTGTCTTCTCACACTGATCTTTACAGAGTAGTCAAAACTATTGTTTAAAATACGAACTAAACTATGATACATCCTTTCTTAAAATCCCCGCTGTGTTCCCACTTCTGCCTTATTTATACTGAATTTTTCACACCGAAATCAGCTATTTGGCACACAGAACACACTCAACAAGTTGTTAAAATCATTGTTAAACTCAGTGAATAAATAACTGAATGAATTTATGAGTTCTTGTCAGTTTAGAGAAAATTTGAATATCTGGATGCCAATGAGGAAATGCAATCAGCGAACCAAAGGGCAGAGTTACTAATGATCAGAGTCTGCAATCTTTGCAAGAAAGACTTGTATGCTCATTTGGGGGAAAAAAGATCTCTAGGAATGGAGAACTATATCTTTGGTTTTAAAAAGTTTTTGTTAAAAGTGTCATCATTCATTACCTGTATGACTATGATATTAAATGAAAATTCTGAAAATTATGGTAAGATTTATGAAAGACTTTAGACTTCAGCCAAAAAAAAATCTGCTTAACTGAAAACAAACACAAAAGATGAATGTTTATGTGCTCGGATTTAAAATCAATTATTTATATAGAAAAAATTCTAACAGTTCCATAATCTTTACTCCATCCATTTTCAAGATTTATGTGTAGGATGATAACACATTATATGCTCATGCCGTTAGGTTAATATTTTAAAATTTCAAAACCCTTAAGTTAAAATAAAGGAAGAATTTCTGCTTGCATAACAGACTCCGGTGCTTTGTGGTTACATGCTGAAGCCATTTGTTTCCCATTGAATTGAATCCACTTTTCTTTGGCCAAGAGAGGTATTTCCAGACTCATGATAAGTGAGTAGCAGGAGAGTAGTGCCCTGAATTTAATGCTGATCAAAACATATTTGCTTTTTTTCAAAACTCTACATTTCTTCTGCAACTCCTGTTGAAAAGCAGAACTGTCTCTAAGCGGAGAAGGGGCTCAGAATTCTTTCAATTCAGATCAGACTGAATTAAACCTTATCCTGCCACAAGGGAGCGCTTTGCTCTTTTTGTGCATGACATTGTCTCACTTTTTCTCTGCATTACCCATTAATGAATTCCCTGTACTATAAGTGAGATTATTCATTATTTGAATACCAAGTTGTTCTCATGCATAAAACCAGGATATGGGGAGGAGGGAAAATAGTTTTTACTGTGAATGCGCTGAGCCACTTAAGTGGCTGTCAGGTGTCCCTCAGTTCAACAAAATCTTTTCTCAGTGTCCCCTGGGAAGTTCAGAACATTTCTTTGGAAATGAAAATGTTTTTCTTCCCACTCCTACCGCATTTCTTTGAAGCCCACATACAAGCCATTATTCAAAGAATGAATAATCCTGAAAATTCCCCCAGGAGATCATCCTGATGCATACTGAATATAATGTAAGACAGAGACAGAATGAAGTACCTTTTTGTAAATAGCTGGTGTAGTTTTAAAAAAAAGTTAAAATTAAAAAAAGTTTTTGCCTCAAATTATGTGCATGTTTATTTCACTATAAGACTGCCATTTTAAAAGACATTTGAGGTTGCTAGATTAATTTTTAGCAATATTTTATAAACACCGTAACCCATATCATATTTCACCCTCATATTTTTACCATCCTAGGTCATTAAGCTGTTTTACAAGGCTTCATAAGTATACATAAAATTCTTGAAATTGACTGGATGGGAAGGAGCTGAAACTGTGTTTACTGGAAAGAAAAGAATGTTGTCAAATCAAATCTAAAACATTCTACACAGTTGTTTTTTTTAAATGATTCTTGGCAATTTAAACCTCAAATGAATTTGAATAAAGATTTACTAATATTCAATCATTAATTTCACTAATACAGATTTTGCTGAGCTTAACAGTATGCTTTATGTAGTAAAATATGGAAAAATTATCTAAAAATATTTGAAAATAAATTGTGCTCCATAGTAATGGTAACATCAAATATTAAACTTATTCTTTTATCAAAGATAATTGAAAATATCAAAAACTTTTTCACAAAAATCTATTTCAAATTTGTGTTTATGTCACTTAAAATTGGTCACAGACTCCATTCCCAGGTATTTTCTTTTCCCTTTTCTTGCTTTCTTTTTATCATCGTAACAATTATCTTAATGTGGCATACTTTATTTTACTTACTTTTTATTGTTTGGTCACTGTCTCTTCAGGTTTTCAAAAAATTGACAGACTCAGTTCAAAGAAAGATGACTGTGAGAGCTGGGATAGTAAAGAGAAGTATATATGTATATTAGGATTTAATGGAGCTTCCAAGGCAGATTAAATTTTGAAAACAATATATTAAATAATAGTGAGTTTTCATCTCTTTTTTGATAACTGTGCGATTTACTTAGACTTTTATAGTTATATCACGGTATTTATGACTTTGGGAGACAGTTTTGTTTAATGGAAATGGTGATAACCTGAGTGCCAGCAAACTGGATTCTAGACTCACATAGAACATTAACTACTCTTGTTTTATTGAGCACATCATTCTATTGTGCCCATTTCTAGAACAAGAGATTTGGACTTGGTGATGTTTAATATATCCCTAGTTTTCCTGATTCTTTATTGTTTTTCTATACATTTATTTATCCATTTTATCCTTTAACATATATTTAGTAAGAGTTTGCTATTTGTCAAGAACCTAAAAATAAAATAGTGAATAAGCCAGAAAAAATTCTGACCTATATTTAACCAAAAGTGTAATTAAAATGTAAACAAATATATAAAATACTAATTAATAAAATAAAGCAGAATAAGGGCAAGAATGTGTAGACATTACTTCAGTGTGGCTGATGCTGGAAAACATATAAGAAGATAACATTTGATACGTGTTTGAAATGATAAGGCCATATGAAGATTTTAGGAAAAATATATTTCAGGTTGAAGAAACAGTAGCTCTTAAAAAATTGGAATAAGAATAAGCTCAGAATATTCAAATATAAGAAAGAAATTCTACAACGCAGAGTATGGAAAGTATGATAGTGGTATTTATGGATGGTAGACAGAGTTCAACTGTGTTGGACATTCTACCTTAGATTAAGGAGTTGGAGACATTTTAAATGTGAAGGGAAGCCACCGGACATGTTTAGTGGGTAGAGGTGTTGCTAGGTGGAGTGTGGCATGATGCTCCATGAGATCTTTGGCCCAACACTGAAAAGCATTTCAGAGCAGACCAGGTATAGTTTTAAGACAGGATTTATTAGATAGAAGAGGAGACATGCCTGATTGGCATGGGAGTCTTAAGAGAAAGAGTATCATTTTGCCATGGACAATAAGCTCCATATAACTTTACAATGATTATTGTGCTAATCATGAGCTAAAGGGTGGGCTGCAGGTGTCTGGTCCTGAGATTCGATTACTATCTCTCCACTTTTGATGAGCTAATGGGGTGAACTTTTTCTGAACATGCATTTTGTCTTTGAGAGGAAAACTGTTAGACTTCTACTGTGATTATTATACTAGCCATGAGCGAAAAGGCGGGCTGATTACCATTTCTCCACCTTTGATGGGCTTTCCTAAATGCTCTTTTGCCTTTTACAATGAATATTATGATATCCATGAACTGAAAGGGTGGGCTGTACTGGCAACTCCACATTTCTGTCCACATTGGGTAAGAAAGATGCCTGAATGATCACACCACTCTAAAACTACGTATAAGAAGTTTATCAGCCGGGCTCGGTGGCTCAGCCTGTAATCCCACGCCTTTGGGAGGCTGAGGTGAGTGGATTGCCTAAGCCCGCGGGTTCGAGACCCGCCTGGGCAACTTGGCGACACCTCATCTCTACAGTAAATCAAAAATTAGCCGGGCGTGGTAGCGTGCGCCTGTAGTTCCAGCTACTTGGAAGACTGAGGCGGAAGGATCGCCGGAGCCCAGCAGGTCGAGGCTGCGGTGGACGGGAGCGGCCACTGCACTCCAGTCTGGGTGACAGAGTGAGACTCCAACTCAAAAAAAAAAAAAAAAAAAAAAAAAAAAAAAAAGAAGAAGAAGCTTAAGAAGCTTATCTAGGTCTGACCTACACTGAATAACCTGTCTCAGAGTGTCGCTTTTGATATCTAAGCAGAATGGATTGTAGGGAGATAGGAAGAGAGATTAGTTAGAAGGTGACTGTAATAGACTTTGGGCTAGGGAGGTAACAATGAAGCTGGGGAGAAGTGTTTTGATTTAGATTATATTCTATAGGTATAGTCTATGGAATTAGCTATTGGATTCTGTGTAAAGTATAATGGAAAGAGAAGATTTCAGAACAACCATAAGTATGCCTTTTTGGATAGTGGCTTCAGTTTTGAGATTAGGATAGAAGCAGCCAGAATGAGAGGGTTATGAGGGTACAAGGAAAACATAAACATAGTAGCATGAAAAGGTGCTTTATAGTCAGCAAAAAAAAGTACCGGTGAGGTACAAGAATAAATTTGGATGACAACTCCTGTTGTATTTTCATCACTATGGAATGGTTAAATATGACATTTCCCTGCCACAGTCATTTTGTTTTTGCCTTGCCTTACATTGGTTGCCTTTCCTTCCCTTTCCTTTCTTTCATTTTTGTCTTGTTTTCCCTTATGGTACTTGTTACAAATTAAGGATATTGATGATTTTTGAAGTCTGGAATATTGCCCCTGCCCCTGACAATTCTTCTGATATACATCTCTATTCTTGTGAGCTGACTGGGAGATACAGAACCAGAGACTTCTCTAGACAGCCAATTGAATCTGGTATTGTAAGGGGAATAAAAATCATTTTGCATGAAAATGGCTCTCTCTGGGAGACACTATGTTAATTATATGGGTTCTAGACTGAAGTCCTCTCTATGACCTAAAAGCAGCAGTCAAAAGTAAGATAACATACACAAGTGCTGACAGGTAAACATTCTGAAGGTTACTTTAATATATGTGTTTGTCAATACTTTTAGTTGATTTATTTTCTAGCCCAGGTCTAATTTCTCTTCAAATAATCAGTGGTCTGAATCTTTTAGGAATGCATGAGACCCTGGTGACTTCACAAAGATATATTTTGCATAAGATGCAGATTTTACCCATGAATCAGATTTACAATATTATGTTAATTCATATGCATTGCTAGACTTGTTGCTTATTGTTATTTTGAAGGGAGAGGAAGGGGGGTTTCAAGCTTTAAAGAAGGGAAGACCTCATGTTCTTTTCTTACCTGTTATGAAGACACAAATTGTTAGCAATGGTGAGATCTAACTCTGACTAGTTAACACCATTTGAGGTAGGATCAACAGGCAAGTCCCTGTTATTAACTAATGAGAGCAAACACTTATGTAGCATTTAATGTTTCTCAAGGATTCTTTTATGAGTTCTGTATATATTAGCTCTTTTAATTGTCATAATGACCATAGGAGATAGGCATTATTAGTATTCCAATTTCAGAGAAGAAACTGAGGCACAGGCAGGTCAAAAAAGCCTATGCAAGTTACATAGTTATTAAGGATTAGAACTCTGAACAAAACCCAGCACTCTCAATCACAATGAGACTAAGAAATACTAAAAAATAAGTAGGCACAAGTTGGAAGACAACTTTCTTCCAAAAAGCCCATAAGCATGGCATATTCCATTTGTAGTAAAATGTAAAATTCCAAAATATACGCACACAGACATTGGTAAGATTTTGTTTTAAACAATTGGGGTTCTTTGCATTTTATTTATTAAGTTGTCATTGACATTTTTGTTGTAGGCTTAAAGGGAATTGTTAGACAAGATTTGCTTATTTTACCTTTTTCTTAAGAGATGAGAAATAGACATCATTGACCTTACAGTTAATTTGTGACTAGATCAAGTTCAAGAATAATAAGACCAAATAGGCGTCAAAACACTTAGGTATAATTCATTCTATGGGCTACAACTGCACTCTTTTACAAGGCAATGAAAATGTGAACTACAGTTTTAGCTCACTGGAAATTTATGAGACTTTCATAAAGGAGGCCCTTCACTAATTAAACCAAGTTTCATTTCACGAGAAAGGATTTTTGTTATTGTTTCCTTTCAGTAATACTTTGCAACATCTACAGAACATTAAAGCAGCTAAGAATTTCTATAGCTCTTGCTTGGTTATGCTTCAAAGAAAAAACCATTAATGACAATAATCGTCTGCGGCTTACTTGGAATGAAGAAAACTACATATTGGCACTTCTCTGAATTTCTCCCATTTTGAACTAAGCAGTACAAATGGGCTGCTGAACGGTGTTATTGCATCTTCAGCCACCAAGAAAATGGTATTCTGTGCTGCTCACTTACATAGAATATTGGGATATGAAATAATCAACAATCTTTTTGTCTAGAGTACCTTCTTTCAGGTTTTACGCACTCAGCGATTTATTGTGCACATTAGACAGTGGTCTCACGTAGTGTTTTGCTGTTGTTTGGAAGTGATAACTTTTTAAGTGTTGGCTGTCTTGTTTAGATGAGGGTGCTTATTTATGAATGTTTTCCAAAACCAGATAGAGGATTTTGTGTGTCTAAGACAGATCAATAAAAATACACACACATAAACAAATGAAGCACACCTGTAAAACTCTTTTACTATAACCTAGTTAGGATTTTTGTTTTATCACCTTTAAACTGTTTTCAAAACATTTACAATCATTAGAATTTGCTCTCTGAAGCTTGCAGGTTTTGATGCTGTTGATTGTTTGAGAAGGATAATGTGAGTTGTTAGTAGTACAAACTCAGACATCTCAGAGAGCCATTTTTAGACCTCTTTTTGTCTCTATTTTTATTAGTAACCTTGCAGCTCAGTATGAGCTTTCCTCTCTGTGGATTTGACAGTGTGCCAAAGCTGTGGTGTGAAATTGCAGTATGCGACTTTGCCCCAAGGAATTTAGCAGCCTGGAGTTGAACTTTGATAAAAATGAATGGATTATTTCTCCCCAATGGGAAAAACTGAATGACCTAGTGTGCAAGGTATTAGACGGTGTGTCAGAAGTCATAGCCTTGTCACTTACTTGCTGTGTGACCTTGGGCAAATCAATTAACTTCTCTGTGCCTCAGGTTCTCCATCTGTATAATGAGGACTATGATATCCACCTTAAAAGAAAGGTAACAGGATTAATGAGGCAGTGTCTGCAAAACACATTAAGCTCTACGGAAGAGAGGTGCTCTATAATTACAAGCCATTATTACTGAATGTAAAAGACAGTAAAATGAAACTATTATTTTATCTTCTCCTGTAGGAATTATTTCAACTGAAGCAGTATTTGGTAGACTCTTAAAGCTGAGTGGCTTATTTAAAATGCTCTAATTTTTGAAGGATTTCCCTTAATTATATAAAATATCAGATTTCCAATATAATAGATCCAAGAAGTAAGCCAAATCTGTACATTGGCAGAATGCAAATCACTAAATATTGAGCTTCAGATAACCTTAAATTTATTCTACTGCATAGATAGCACTGAGGCTAATTCATCTCAGGGAGATAGTTATCTACTTGATCCTTAGAGCCTTAAAAGAATATTTCCAAGACCTCCTCTACTAACCTGCTCTAGTTTTTAACAAAACAGGCTTTTGCACTAACTAAATAATTGGTTTGTTTTTTACTAAATTAAATGGAATTTTAAATTTTCAACTAAAAAGAGAATAGTCATTTTATGTATCATACCCAAAACTGCTATATAGTTAAAGAGAATTAATTTGTATTTTTTCTCAATACTAAATAACACTATTGCTTTCCATTATTCTTCAGAGGTCCGTCTTAGCCATATTGCAATCTCTTTTTTTGTCTCTAGATCCATTTGGTTTTTTGCAGTAACTTTACCATTACAAGGTCCAAGCAGTGAAGAAATACAGTTTCAATTAGTTTTGCCACCCATGAGTTGTTTGAGTTCTTTGTAAGTCACTGAACCTTCAGTTGCTTGGTTAATTTATTGGCAACCTGAAAACGTAGGATTAAATCACAATAGTTGATTCTGACACTAATATCCTACAGTGTTATGTAATTTTGTGGGATTTGTTTTCTACTAATTAACTGAATGTCAACCTGGTGGTCCAGATCTTTCATATGATTTGACACATTTAATCATCTCAACAGTCCTGTTAAGTGTAATTACCTCTTTTTATTGATAAAGCAATTGAATTCAAACAGGAAGCACCATGATGCTTGTACTTAAGAGTCTGGTCATTAGAATCGGATATGAAATTGGTTACAATTAATTCATTTCCCAAGACCTCAAGTGTCTATGTGATCTAAAATAGGACTGATTTCAAAGGCTTAATGAGAATTAAACCAGATAATATGTAGAAGGTGTTTAACGTAATACCTGATATATAAACATTTGGTAATTTGTAGCTTTTTGGTTATGATTGTCAGGGGTAAATTTTAGTATTCTGACCCTTCCTTTACGTCCTGAAGGACTGGGGACTGGGTAGAAAGTAAGGATCAACCAGAGAACACTTAAGTTTGACTGGAGAAAGGAGATCTGGATCTCTTTGATCTTAAACCCATACATAAAGAGTCAAGCAGCAATTAACTTTGCCTTCAGATAATGTAGAGCCAGATTGCCTTGGTTTGCATAGTTTGAACATTGTGTGACCTTGGGTCTCTCTACCTCTCCTTGCCTTATTTTTCTTTCTGTAAAGATTTGGTAATTATATTTAGTTATAATGTCAAAAAGATCTTGGCTCAATTCCTGATGACAATTAGAGATAGGTGGCCCTGGGCAATTTTTAAAACTTTCTGAACATCACTTTCTATATGTATGTAGTTTTGATAGTTTTATTTATCTTTTATTATCTTATAAAGATTAGAACTAATACATGATAAAATTTAATGAACATTCTGTCAAGCAGAGATAATATCATTTTCTCCTTAGAATTATTTTGGGGATTAAAATAGATAAGGTAAATGATGAGAGTGTTTTGTAACATAAGCATTTAAATACTGAGAAAAACTATCACTATTACAAAAAGTTTTATAAATGTATATGCACACACACACACACACACACACACACACACACACACACACACACATATGTGATTTCTACACCCTTATGTGTCAACTCACCCTCTCACACCCACATATTTATACAAAGCCTCAGCACACTGCCTAGTACATGGTAGGTACTTAATAAATATTAATTTAAGGGCCACACAACTGTGTCTCAATGCTAGAAATAAGAAACATTATGAGCTTGGACATCTTATTTCAAAAATAATATATATAAAATCAATTCATAATTTCTCCATGTCTATAGAAAAAAAATGAACCCTATAATTCTAGCACACAGAGATGTTTTAATATAACAGACACATACACAATTGTCATATCTACTGATTTAATAAATTTTTTACTTAACATTTGATAATATTTATTTCTCATATGAAATAGTTATGCAATATATGATCATAATGTACTAAAGTAACCACCTATTCTTCAGCATTTAAATATTTAATTTTTTTCCATTTCAAATAATGAATTCAAGAGTAAATTTTTGACCCTCCTGATTGCATATGTTTTAAGAAAAGAAAATTCTCATTTCAAAAAGTGAAAATCTCAGATTAGTAGATATATACATTTTTCAAGGTTTTGCATATATGATATCAAAATGCCTTTTAGGATGTTTTCCTGTCTCTTTAGTTAATATTCTCTATCTGATCTGTGCTATTTGGAAAAGACCATCAATTATCTTCCTTTTGTTCTTCTACTTACTGGCAACTACTCTCGTGTAAATTATTTTACTGAATGTCAAAGCTCTGAAGACCATTCACACAACTTTCTGTGTATTATAAATGCCTTGACATTTATTAGAGCAGGAAAAAATAAGGTTATTTTTATTTATCTATATCTTAGACTTTATTCTTATGATACATATATTTAAAGATATGAGGAAAGTTTCCCTGAAATTGAGACATTTAAATTCCTCTTTTAAAATTCAAAGTGATTTAATATGCCAGATTTAGCAAACAATACACATTTACTCATAGTCACTTTTATTAAGCTGAGATTGAAAATATTTCAGCCATTAAAGTGTTAATCAGTGTTAGGGTCAAAGACCTAAACTTATCATATAAAAAGCATTTTGGTAGTTGGAAAGTCAGAAACGTTTACATCTATTATAGCGGCAATTTAAGTTTAGCCTTTTGGGATACCATTATTTTATGTACTTGTGTGACTATTTGGAAGCCTACTACTCTCAAAAATTAACTTTGCATCAAAGCTAAGGAAAAAAAAGCATATCTACTAGTTCATTGAAAATAAAATGATAAAAATATCACCACCGATATGTATTAAACTTTTCCAAAAATGAATTCATATTTATCATTTTAGAAGCTAATTGCCCATGACTTGTATGTGCTAAAATAACCAAGAATGACATGAAGATATATAATGATAATTTTACATTTGGGGGCAAGTTTAGCCTTTTATAACTTCACATGCTTTGAGAATTAGAATTGAATACTAAACTGAGAGAAGCTTCTAGAATATTCTGGGGGGAATTCTAGTTTGTAGTAATGATGTTGTGTTAAATATTTTTATTTAATTTATATACATTCAGTGTTAAATATTTTGAAGACTACTTATATTTTTTCAATAAAATTCACATATCAATTTGCCCTCATAACTATATTTGATTTCATCATTAGCTTCTTCTTTAAGAGATAAGTATTGTAAAGCAGAACCCATCATTCCTAAAGCCAGATTCATAATTATTCTGGACAAGAGGACTTTTTAAAAATAATAGAATAATATGATGGGGTATATGAGTATGAAAGTTAGGACATTGGGTGGGTTCACAGGAGGACTTATCAAATACAGCCAGAATCAAACTTCTGAAGAATGTGAAATCACGCAGTTTTATTTATTTATTTTTACTGCAGTATGAGACCATTTGGGGTTCAAAATAATTAGAGAGAGGTCTAGGGAAAGAGTTAGACAAAACCCAGCTTGGAGCAAAGACACCTGCACCCGTATGTTCATCACAGCACAATTCACAATTGCAAAGATGTGGAATAAAACTAAATGCCCATCAATTGATCAGTGGATAGTGATGTAATATATATATATATTACATGTATGATATATATATATCAATCATAGAAAATTAAGCAGTCATAAAAAAGAATAAAATCATGTCCTTTGCAGCAACATG
The DNA here is from genome assembly GCA_027257055.1 of Cephalopachus bancanus. NCBI lineage: Eukaryota > Metazoa > Chordata > Mammalia > Primates > Tarsiidae > Cephalopachus > Cephalopachus bancanus. The sequence goes on along the minus strand of JAPVLO010000173.1, from coordinate 2,871,152 downwards.
GATGGAGCAGGAGATCATCATCCTAAGCAAACTGACTCAGAAACAGAAAACCAAACACCGCATGTTTTCACTCATATGTGGGAGCTAAACCATCACCAGGATAGAAATAATAGACTGGGGACACCAATAAGAAGTGAGGTGTGGGAGGTGGTTAGGGTTCAGAAACTACCTATGGGATACAGTGTTCACTATCTGGGGAATGGGCCACCTGAGACCCAATCTCCACCACTACACACTACACAATGTGTCCATGTAATGAATATTCATGTGTATCCCCTAAATCTAAAATTTAAGAAAAAAATTTTTAAAGAGAAAGTTGGAGCAAAAGAAGAAATGCAAAATTCAGCTGTTTTCAATGTGAAGTTGATAAGTAAGCAATGTTTCATTATAAAGGTATTGTTGATATCTGCCACCCCATTCCATTTAAGTAAGTTAACTAAACATACTTTCTGCCAATGTTATTTTAAAGAAAATTATTTATAAGTAATTTCATGTGGAGATGAAACTGTATAGAAAGGAAATAGCCTATGCAAAAAGCTAAATACAAAACAGAAATTGAGAATTCAGGAACCGTATGAACACAAAAGTAGGTGATGAGGGTAAATGTCAGTTCTCCAACAAGTCCCATGTTTATGTGGAAAGATAGCAATTTCCTTTGAACAAACTGAATGAAATGGACATAATTGCATTTAAGTCTTAAAATATAAAGTGACCCCAATCATATTGAAGGACTTGAGGCTATTTGAATTTTTTCATAAAATGATACCTTATACCAAATCCAGTCCTAGAGAAAAATCACTATATCTGTTTCTACCATATATCATTTTGTGCTGAGAGTGTTAAAATATATTATTTTCTTAGTAGAATATTAGTATTTGCTACTTAAATGTCTAGTTTGATATTATAATAATATAATTTAGCATTTTAAAAATCTGTTTGTTTATTTTCTCCCTCATTAAAAACGGATGATAAGTACATATTTTACATTAAATTATTGATCAAATAATTCAATAAATATTAAGGACATACTATGTATCAAAACTGTTGATTAGATGTTGAGCAAAAACAGGCATCATTTCTGGTTGCATAGCAATTATAATTTCCTAATAGAGACAGCCATAGAATAAGAGAATTAAGTGGAAAAAAAAAAGCTACTTTATTGAATGCCACAAAGCAAATACATATATGTTATGAAAATATCCCACGGGTTCGAGACCCACCTGGGCAACTTGGTGAGACCTCATCTCTACAATAAATCAAAAATTAGCCGGGCGTGGTAGCACACACCCGTAGTTCCAGCTCCTTGGAAGGCTGAGGCGGAAGGATCACTGGAGCCCAGCAGGTCGAGGCTGTGGTGGCTGGGAGTGTGCCACTGCACTCCAGTCGGGGCAACAAAGTGAGACTCTAACTCAAAACAAAACAAAAAAAGAAAACATCAAATTCAGGAAGTCAGATCAAGCTTACTTGAATAAATTTTGCCTGAATTTAAATCTAAATTCTGCTTGGGAGGTAACTGATGAAAAGGAAGCACATTGCAAGGAACAGGAATAATACACATAAAATTGTTGCTGAAGGGGGAACAGGTAAAGCTTTCCAGAACTATAAGACATTCCCCATTGCCAGAGAAGATGATAAAAAAGTGTAAGTAGTACAATGTAATTCTATAGCTACAGTGATGGGGAATTCCATACTGGGCCTTTTAAAAAAAATCTCTTTAAATACTTTTGGCTTTATTTTAGGAGCAATTGCATATTACTAAAGGATTTAAGTGTGCCTACAAAGATGGCTGAATCTCTGTGTGTTTCTCTGTGGGGGAAGGAAGTGCCAGACCCTGGGAGAAGAGGAGACTTCCCTGATCACAGGTTTGTTGTGGTAGTATCCTTTTACTAATGGCCTACAGTTGCCCCAGCATATCTAGACAGAGGAGAGAATTCTCAGACCTGAAGAAACAAATAGACTCTCTAGTCCTGGGTTACCAGCTGTGGCTGGATCACTACCAGTTCCTCAGCCCACTGATACCCATTGGGGAAGATAGTGTCAGGCCTGTGAAGGCTCCTTACCAAGGATTAGTTATGGGATTCCCTCTGCTTAAAAAGGATGAGAGAGATTTCTGGACTTGGATACTTGTCCCAAAAGGTTCTTTCCCAGACTTCATCCTGTCCACCCCAATATGTCCTAGTAATGGGTTTGAAGTGAGTTTTAGGGAGCCACTAAGGCTTCCCAGACAAGACTGTTGCTGTGGTCTCTCTTGCCAGTCCCACCTGCCTTGGTATTAGCCCACCAGGTAGTCTCAGGCTTTGTGAGGAAGGAGAATGCTTCCCCTGGCCACTTAGTGATATAATGTTTCCTGATAATCTTAAAAACAAATCTGGCATTTTGGGCAGAGCTGAGCAGCCTTCTGGTGAGGTGTATAATACCCTTGTCTACTGTGTTGTTCCTTTAGTCTTGGAATCCAAAACAGTTAGCCTTCATGTTACTAGCTTTTAAACACTTCTTCTGCTTGCCTTGGTATTATTTTTGAAGAGTTATCATTGTCGCTAGTCAGTAGGAAGTGGGAGAAAAGAGTATACACCATCCTGTCTGGACTCAAAATTCCAATGAGGTTATTTACTGTTTCTGGTTAGCAATATGAATCATTTCAATAAACATTTTACTCTTACGTTATGCATGTCTGGATCATTTCAAATTTTTGTGTGGCAGTTTCTTAATCTATAAAACTATAATGAAAGAATATAAGCATTTTTTATGTAGATAAGAAAATTAGTGGCAGTATCAACAGGTACTTTTAATATTTAGAAGATAATAATTTAAATTACAGTTTAAATTACATGTATAAAGAAGTTGTTCAAATGCATTCCTTACCTAAAGCATCTGAATTTGTCTGATGATGATAATAAGTTAAATGAGTAAATTAATTAATTAGAGAAAGTCTTGTGAGTCTAGCATGTGCTGGTCTCTATGGGGATAAAACAATTAATTAAACAGATAAAACCCTTTCCCTCATTGAGCATATATTTTTGATAGAGGAGCACTTTTCATTTCTGATCATAATAATACAGTTACTAAAATTTCAGTTACATTTTAAGGTTATTTTAAAACAATAAAGCAAACTAGTCAAGTTTATATTTTAAAAAACCTACTTAGAGTATTTGAAACTCATCAGATTAGCTACTTATTTATCAATCTTTAGTTTAAAATTCTATTTTATATACATACCATCTTACTTTTATCTTGAAAAAACTCTTAAATTTCCTTGTGGGATTACTCAAACAAAGGCATTTTAAGATGATTTCCTACCAACTAGAAATAAGGATCTAGTTATTGAGGTATGGTTTATGCTTCATTTGTGCCTAAATAAGTACTAGAAGAGACAATTTTGCAGTATTTTTTTAAATAGATGTTTCAAATTCTGTATTTCACTTTCAAATAAAATGTTTTGTGTTTCTCGTTTGTGATACAGCATGTGTGAGTCTTCCTTACAAATGATATAATTTATAGAGAATGGATAAGCAATTAATAGTAGATGAATAATCAGGACAAACTTAATTTTGCCCTACGGCACCAAACCTTATTAGCAGAGATGCAAATCTGATACTTTCAACTAAGAAAAACAAGTTCTAGGGCATTTCATTTTCTATTGGCACATCTACTTGCTGCCTCCTGGTTTATGACATGCTCTGGCTACTGCCTTCCACACCATAATTTAGCACTGGGAACTCACTCTTGCCTAATGACACCATCCTTTGAGCAATACACTAATAGATCATAGGCTGATGATGTTCATTAATGATGAATCACACTAATATATCATTTTCTCTGTCACACAGGTGTTTTATCAGATTAATTTTGTCGGTGCAATGACCTGTGATGATGATGCATTGCTTAAGGATAGTGCAATTCAGAAAGAAATGAAATTTGGAATTAAACCTGTATTCAGCAGCTTTAAGGCTCTATTGAAAGATTTTACAGAAACAATAGATGTCAGTGAGATGCGCATTCAATGTTAAACATATATTCTACTGTTTATAAAGCACAGAGAAAAGAAGTTCATATTTCTACTTACAAATTATTAAAAAGAAAAAACAACAACACATTAAATCATAAATCCATAGCATCTGACTCCTTGACACACAGTTTCTACCTGGATATAAAAACATCACACAAAATAGTTTTTTTTTTTTTTTTTTTGAAATTAAAATACTCTGGCTTTGTTTTTTCTATGCTTAAGCAAAATTACTAAAGTCAGTAATTTATTTTTCTTTTTGCTTAATGTTGACATTTAGCAGTATTCGTCTTGTGCTTTCCATATTACGTAAATAACAAAATATTTTACATAATAAATTTAGGTACATGTGGAGAGATCTTTGGAAGATTACTAAAAATATCTGGTCAAAAAGAGTATATTAAAATGCTATTTTATTTCTTTTTTCTATTATACATGAATAAAATGTTAAAAACATCATTAAGTGGGAATTTTAATTAGACATCTCATGGTGATAATGAAAAAAAGTGTTAACTATATTCTTATTATTACATTTTTACTTTCAATTATAAAATTGAATCTCAATTAGTATCCTATTAAATTACTTTTATATGATTATTACCTACATGATATTGAAGACATTTTTAAGGATATATTTAATCATGCATTTTAGAATTTTTTTTTGCAAGACGACTGTTTTACTTTTTAAAAATTAAAGACTAGCACTCACAGTATCACATAAATGTATCTTTTACATTACCATTCCAGAACACAGCTTTAACCCTTCGGTATTTGCCGTAATGTTCCCAACTGATGTAGATCTATACCAGATATGCATGACTTCCTGAACATCTGTTTACAATAAATGTACTTTGTCATATTTCTATTTAACTCAAAAGACCCTTGCATACTTAAATCATGTACAGGGAAAGGGAAAAAAGGAAAAAAAAAATTGATGACGTATAAAGTCATCTGGTTGCTTTCTTTCTTTTTTACACTTTGGTTTTTATTTTATTTTAACATGTGGAGTGCAATTCAGAGTTGGGTTTACAAGTGGTAATTTTACTGGTAGAATTTGGGCCTCCCTTTGGTCCTCACTTCACCTGGTTTGAGATAGGTACCCTTATCGATGTTATTTCCCCTCTCCCCCATCCAGTAGCATCCCACTACTGCCAAGCCCTTTTTTATGGTATTATGATAAGTGTTCAGGGTCCACTTATGAGTGAGAACATGTGGTATTCAGTTCTTTGTTTCTGTGATGTGTCACTGAGTATTTATTTTCTACCTAAAGGATTATTTGTGTTCCCTACAACCTGGTCAAACATCTCTAAGAGGGGAGGAGGATGTTTCTGGCAGCAGCAGTTAGGCTATCTGTATGTTTCCCCCAGTTGCTGCATCCTACAACTCACTTTCTGATTACATCCCCAGAATATGTTTCATAATAATACTTCTGCTATCCAAACACTTGCAAATGTCTGATCAGTTGGCATGATAGTTCTTATAACACTTACTCAGAGTAAAGGATTAATTTTGCTGCAAAGAAGATACATCAATGGGCACATAATCATGGTTTCAAATGGCTGCACAATGCATTCTATATATCTGAAGTACCTGGCATAATGTAATAGTGAAATAGTCTGTTAAAGCTTTAACTGAGACATTAGTTTGGGAACATCAATTCATGGATGTACAGTATTTTGTCAATAGCTGATAAATGATGATGGATCCCTAACAGGTAGAATACAAGAGTCTAGAAACTGGGTTATGAAAGTAGTATTGGCCCCTTTCACAATAACATCTAATAACTATCTTAGGGAATTTCTTCTTTCTTACCTCATTACCTTAGGCTCTGCTGGATTAAATAGAAGTCCTTGCTGGCACTGGCAAAATGCTTCCTCCAGGGTCTATAGTAAGAGTTCCACAGAAATTGAAGTTACAACTACTACTTGGCTACTCTGGATTCCTTCTTCCAGTCAACCATCAGACAAAAGAAAAAGGAGTTACTATATGAGGGGGATAATGACCAGTTACCACAGGATTTATAAGCTACATGGTGGGAAAAGGTAACAGCAAATAAGCAATTGCTAAAACCACAGAAGGACATTGGCAGGCCAATAAAATAGTATAACTTTTGAGGCAGAAGACCTAGGTCAATCCACTTGCTGAGAAACCTGGACCAGCTAAAATACAAGTCAAAGGTGAAGAAATTCTACTATGGGTGGTGGGAAAAGATGATGGTGAATATTAATCAAGGTATTGGACTCATCTGCTGCTGCTGGAGAACAAAACTGTTTTGTGTTTTTTTGCTTTTTCCTACCAGTTGACTTGTATTGTGTCTTCTGTGAAACTGGGCTACAACTGGTAGGCTTGGGAAGGATCGCATTAGTGAAAGAGACAGCATTCCTCAGTTAGGCTAGTGTACTGCCATGGTTAACTCCTTGGGGAGTTGGAAGTCTCTACGCGGGAGAGGTGCAATCCTTGGCCTCTTCTGAGGACCAGGCTCTTGACTGTGTCACAGGAATGAATTCAAGGATGAGTCACAGAGACTAAATGAAAGAGCTTTAATTTGAATGGAAGTATGCTTGAGAGAGGGTAATGCAGGCGATCTCCAAGGAGTTGCCCTCGAGGATAGAGGATAGGGAGTGCTGGTTTTTATAGTGTGTGTGTGTGTGTGTGTGTGTGTGTGTGTGTGTGTGTTTCATGTCAGTTATAAACCATAGGACATTTGTATCAGTTTTAAGCCATAGAAAGTTTGTGTCAGTTTCATATTAGTTACAAATCACAGGAAGTTTTTAACCTCTTAACATCAGGCTCAGTAATTCTCCATTCTCCCTCTCAAGCCTAAGCTTGCTAGCCTACCTCACAGCCACAAAGAGACTCTGTAGCTGACTGACATTAATGTAAGTGTCTGCGTGGTGTGAATTGTTTACTGCATTGGGCACCTTTTGACACTATTGTCAATCTTGGGGGACTTTCCTTGCTCCTGCCACTGCTGAGGTAACTAGATCCAAGTAATCATCTGAAAACTTTGCAGATAAAATAGTGTTTCAACCTGAGACTCTTTTTGTCTCTTACTTTTAGCCACAGAAATTCTCACTTCTCTGATGATGTATCTATGTACAATGTCCGTGGTAATCTATTTAACACCAATATACATGCAATGTTGAATGCTGGGGGTTTAAAATGTGAATGGTTGTCATTAACCAATAGAGGAATAAAGGCAGCAAACAAGTATTTCTTCTTTTGTCCCCATTTGGTATAGTTCTGAGATGAATATCAAAGATTCTAGGAATGTCAAGCCCCTGTCACCCATTGCAGTAGAACAGGGGTCCCCAACCTGCAGGCCATGGATCAGTACCAGTACAGAAACTAGGCATGAGGTGAGAGGCTGGCAAGTGAGTGAAGCTTCATCTGTGTTTACAACCACTCCCCGTCACTCACATTATCTCATGAGCTCCATATTCTGTCAGATCAGCCGTGGCATTAGATTCTCATAGGAGCACGAACCCTATCACGCATGTGAGGGATCTAGGTTGTGCGCTCTTTATGAGAATCTAATGCCTGATCATGTGAGGTGTGATGAGAACACCATCACCCATCACCCCCTGATAGGATTTCTAGTTTCAGAAAAACAAGCTCAGGGCTCACACTGATTCTTCTTTATTGTGAGTTGTGTAATTATTTCATTGTATATTACAATGTAATAATAATGGAAATAAAGTGCACAATAAATATATTGTGCTTGAATCATCCTGAAACCATCCCCTACTCCACTGGGTTTGTAGAAAAATGTCCTCAAAGAAACTGGTCCTTGATGCCAAAGATGTTGGGGCCCACTGCAGTAGACAACAGTAAGATATTTTAAAATTGGTTATCTCTCCTTTTCGGTTCCAATCTCCCAAATCCTCAGGGTGGCTCTCTCTCTTGGACCACATACCAAGTTACTTGCTTGGGTGCCCTTATGCCAGGATCTCTTTTGGGAATGAGCCAAGTTGAGTATTTCATGAACAAGTTTTCTCTTTGAAGAGTATTGACTAGGGTGGTATATATAGGCCAAGGGTTTTTAACTGTATGATGAAAACATAAGGCAAGGGAAAGGAGTTTCCACACCCACCTGAAATTAGTAATTAGTTATGCAAAGTAGTAGTCACTAAATTACAGTACAAGGTAACAGACCAGTTTCATGCCATATATAAAGACACGGTCTCACACTGTCACCCGGTCTAGAGTACGGTGGCACAGTGATTCCACCTCACTGCAGCCTCTACATCCAAGACTCATATGATCCTCCTTCTCAGTCTCCCAAGAAGCTGTGACTATAGGCACACACAGCCATGCCCAGTTTATTGTTTTTTTGTTTTTTGTGTTTTGCTTAGGCTATTCTCGAGTATCTGAGCTCAAGCAATCCTCCCTCCTTGGCTTCCCAAAGTGCTAGATTACAGGTCTTAGCCACTGCTCCTGCCCTGATATTGCAATATCTTTTGAAACATCATTAGTCTGTATCCCTGTTCTTGTACCAATACCAGGCTGTTTTGATTGTTGTAGCCTTATAGTAAAGTTTAAAGTCTAGAAGTGTGATACCTCCCATTTTGTTTCTTTTGCTGAGGATTGTTTTGGTTATTCATGGTTGCTTATATTTCTATATGAATTTCTGTATTGTTGTCTCCAGGTTTGAGAATAATGATGCTGGGAATTGAATGGGTATTGTGTTAAATTTGTAGATTGCCTTGGGTAGGATAGACATCTTAAGAATGTTGATTCTTCCAGTCCATGAGCATGGGATATTTTTCCATTTGTTTTCGTCATCTTTGATTTCTTTGAGCAGTCTTTTGTAGTTTTCATCATAAAACTCCTTTCACTTCTCTGGTTAGGAAGATGCCAGGTTAATTCTTTTCTTTCTTGTTTGTGTGTGGTTATTTTGAATGGGATTGTGCTTTTTATTTGGTTCTCTGCCTGTTTGTTGTTGGTATATAAGAATGTGATTGTGGGCTCAAGCCTGTAATCCCAGCACTTTGGAAGGCCGAGAGGAGAGGATTGCAGGAACCTGCAGGTTTGTGACCAGCTTGGGTAACATGGTGAGACCTCATCTCTACAATAAATCAAAAAATTAGCTGAGTATGGTAGTGCGTGCCTAAAGTTCTGGCTACTTGCAAGGCTGAGGCGGAAGGATCGCTGGAGCCCATCAGGCTGATGCTGAGGTGGCCGTGAGCATGCCACTGCATGCCAGCCTGGGCAATGGAGTGAGACTCTGACCCCCCAAAAATGTGACTCTATTTTGCACATTTATTTTGTACCCTAAGACTTTGCTAAAGTTCTTTATCAGTGTAAGGAGGATTTTGACAGATTCTCTTGGGGTTTCAAGATATAGAATCATATCATCCATGAAGAGGGATAACTTGATTTCCTCTTTTCCTATTTGGATACTCCTGATTTCCTTCTCTTTCTGATTGCTCTAGCTAGGACTTCCAATACTATGTTGAACAGAAGAGGTGGGAGTGGGTAGGCTTGTCTTGTTCTAGTTTTCAGGGGAAATGTTTCCAATTTCTGACCATTGAGTAATACGTTGGCTGTGGGTTTTCAATAGATGATTCTTACTATTTTGAGGTGTATTCCCTCTATGCTTAGGTGGTCAAGGGTTTTTATCAAGAAGGGATGCTGGATTTTATCAAAAGCTTTTTCTGCATCTAGTGATATAATCATGTGGTTCTTTTGTTACATCTGATGTAGAGATTCCCGAAGCAAAACCTCAATTTTTCAACCAACTTATCTTTGACAAAACCTTCATCAGCAACCACTGGGGAGAGGAAGACCTATTCAATAAATGGTGCTGGGCAAACTGACTGACCACATGCCAAAGATTAAAACAAGACCCCTACCTATCACCATACACAAAAATCAACTCTAAATGGATCAAAGATATAAACGTAAAACCTCAAACTATAAAAGTCTTAGATAACACAGGAAACACTCACACAGAAATTGGAATAGGCAACCAATTCTGATCAAAACCCCAAAAGTTCATGCCATAAGAGATAAATAAGATAGGCAAGTGGGACCTTATCAAATTGATAATATTCTGCAAAGCAAAGGAAGCCATAAAGAGAGTGGAGAGACAGCCTACAGAATGGGGGAAAAATAAAAACATTTGTCAACTGTATAGCTGACAAAGGCCTAACATCCAGGTTACACAAGAAACTCAAAAGTACTGAAAGGAAAAAAATAAGAAGCCCCATTAAAAAGTAGGCAAAAGATACGAATAGATACTTCTCAAAAGAAGACAAACAGCAAACAGACACATGAACGAATGCTCAGCCTCAAGAATCATCAAAGGAATTAAAATCAAAACCACACTGAGATACTATCTAACTCCATGTAGGATAGCCATCATCAGTAACTCAAAAAGCAACATATGCTGGCAAGAATGTGGAGGAAAGTATGCTTCTACACTGTTGGTGGGCATCTAAAATAGTACAAGAGTGTGGCGATTCCTAAAAGATCTAAAAATCAACCTTCCATACAACCCAGTGATCCCTCTTCTGGAAATACATCCAGAGGAACTCAAATCATTCTATGAAAAAGATACCTGCATACACGTTTATTGCAGCATTATTCACAACAGTAAAAACATGGAGCCAACCATGCTGCCCATTGAAAGTAGAATGAATTTTAAAAATGTGGTACATATACACAATGGAGTATTACACAACCATAAAGAAGGACATAATTATGGACTTTGCAGCAACTTGGATGAATTTAGAGTCTATAACACTGAGTGATCTATCACAGAAACAAAAAACCGAGTACAACATGTTCTCACCCATATGCAGATCCTGAACATCGATCATAATACTATAAAAAAGGGATTGGCAGTAATGGAACACTGCTGGGACGAGGCACACAACATCAATAAGGGTACCTGATCTCAAACCAGGTGAAGTAAGGACCAAAGGGAGGCCCAAACTTTACCTATATGATGACTACTTGTATACTTAATACTGAATTGTACCCCACATATTTAAAATAAAATAAAATAAAATAAATAAACAAAATATCATTACATTATTCAATTGAAGACAAATAAAAATCATATTGCTATCATACCCCAAAGACTTTTGATAATATTCAGTGTAATTCTTTATAAAATATATTCTAGATGCATACAAGATTAAATTTAAAAATATATTATAAAAAACATCAAAAGTTGAGCATATAACTAGAAATTTTTTTTTTAAAATAACCAGATTCAAGATGCCAAAACAACATACAAATTGATAAATTCAATTGCACTTTTAAATGTCACATGGGGCAACCCCTTCAGGTCCCCTCCCACTGTGGGAGCTTTTCTGTCCTCTCAATAAATCCTAATTTCTAAAAAAACAAAAAACCACATGAAAAAGGATAACATGCACAAATATTTCAAAAAGACCAAAAATTAGTAATTGTGGAGCATCTTATGAAAAATGCTAATTTGTATAAGTGTGTATATATAATATGTGTATATGTAATATACATAAACTCTATAAGTAAGACTAGGTTACAAACCCCTATGAGAAATGGGCAATGGGCAAGAATTAAGTGATTAAAGAAAAGAACATAGGAAATATAAAATGACTGAAATACATGCTTATCTTTACTAAGTTAAATAAAATAAAAAGAACAATGAAACGCCATTTTGAAATATCAGGTTGGTGCCAGTGTTAGATTACTATGGTATAATAGAAATAAATTTGGTCTTTTTCTCCAGTTTTTGGTTCCAAGTCAATAGTCTTTGGAATTTCCTGAATAATTGATCTTTATTTGCTAGACTAATGAGGTGATGCATCTTGAGCCACTAAAGTTTCAGGGTAGAGACCGGTCTTCAGAGGGACTGAGCATTGATGAGAGTTTTAGCTGCCTGACCTCGAGGTAGGAGATGGGGCTGAAGTTGGAGTTAAATCATATAGTTAGTGATTTAATCGATCATACCTTCATAATGAAAGTTCATAAAAATTCTGGACCCAAAGCTCAGTGTAGCTCCTGGTTGTTAACATGTTGATGTACCAGGATACGGTTGCACTCTGACACTACAGGGAGAGGGCATGGAAGCTCTGCAATCTGGGCCTTTTCAGCCTTAGCCTACATTCTTTTTGTCTTTCATAATAACTTGAATGAAATTCCAAGTATAGTGCTTTCCTGCATTCTGTGGGTTGTTCTAGCAAATTGTTGAACCTTAAGTGAGTTGTGGGAATTCTTGGATTTATAGCAGTCTGTCAGGACTCTGGGTGTTAGTATCTGAACTAAACTGTATTGCAGTATTCTACTTGGGTTTGAACCAAAATAATTGCATAGCTTGTTAAGGATATAACTTAGTAACATGTATGCTCATACAATGCTGGTGATTATACAAACTTATAAACATCTATGACTGACAATTTGGCACAGTTGTTCACATAAATATACAACCCCTTCAACCATTCAGTTTTTGGAATGCAGATTATACTTACAAATACACTCAAAGAAATATAAGGCTACTCATTCTAGCACTAGGTTTTAGGAATAGCCTATAAGTAATCAATAGAGTACAATCAAATAAATGGCAGTAGGGTCCATTAATGGAGAACTATTAAATGGAAAAGAATAAAGAGTAGTTACATCTCTAGTGTACAGTAACATGTGAAAAAGATGTAAAACTGAATAATATAATTCATATTAAAATTAATATGAATATTACTTGCATGTCCATAGAAGAGCTGCAAAAATATATGGCTCATTAGCAATAGGAATGTCTCTTAGGAAGTGATTTAATCAGTCAGAGAGATGGGAAGAAATTTATTTGTACTTGCATGCTTTCAGTTATATGTACTTTTAAATTATTTTTATATTTTCATTTATGAATAATGTGGAAGAAGTACCTATGAAAGTAAACTATTCATAAATATATATATATTTAAAATTATGCACTGTAGAAAACAATGTAATTAATATAATGCATAAATAATTGTGTAGAATGTATGTCATTTTACATCAACAGGAGAATAATACACAATCACAGAAAAATGAATTTGTAAATATGGAATTAAAATTTAGTCTAGTCTGTCAATCCAATCAGAATAGCCAATTCTCTGAAGCTAGACATCACTATTGACCAAATGAAATTGGTTTTAGAAAAGTAATCAGTGACTAAGAACATATGAAATCAATGCTCTCAAATTGCTGCTTCTTTTTAGTCTATAATTAAATAATTTTAAATATCTAAATATTTGAACTGAAATTAACTGCTGGTTAACTAAACAATGTATAAATTTACTAGCTTCTGGTCTTAGCCTCACTGGGACTATGTTCTATGGTTGGGAAAAGATAACATTTTTCCTGTTTAATTTTAATTTTAAATTTAAAGTTCTACAAATCTTACTTTATTATTCTTTATTAGAGGAATAAAAAGTACATAGAGATAAATTTATTGTAGATCAAAAAAAATCATGCAATGAACTTTAGTTAAGTATAAAAATGTATTCGTTAGTATTCGAGTACTGTGCTTAAGAAAATTGGAAAAACATTCTAAACTGAGATTTGCTTTTCATGCTTTAGTGTATTTTTTTAATAGATAAAATTAAAACAAGTTTAGTTTAAAGATCATGATTGGCTTTTACTTGTGATTCATGAATCTGGACAGCCTCCATTCTACAAAATGGAATGAAAGCTACATCTTGTAAGCAGATTTTGTAAGATGAAAACAATAAAAATATAACCCACAGGTTAACATCAGTTCCTTTTTTATCAGAGTTCAAGCAGAGGGACTTCTTTATTATGATGGCTAACACTGGTGTGTTCAGTTATTATCTCTCCTCTGATTTCAGGGAAAGTCAGATCAACAAATTAGCTTTGGTTTGGTTTGGTGACAAGGAACATCTGCATGAGGGACTTCATTTTGGTTTGATCTAATCTGTTGAGGCCTACTGCTAGAGCTTAGTTCAAAACAGTGCCCCCCCCACATTTGTTTAACATTTTTTGTAATAATTTCTCTATTCTACTTATGAAATTCATTGTGTTTAATTGGTTAGACTACTAGACTCCTATATTTCAATTTTATTCTATACTGTATAAAAAGAAATTACACATATTATCTACTTTTTAAATGTCTGTGCCTTATACTTTGAGTTACTGTGCATATTTTTATATCATTTATATAGCCAGCACAAGATAATACATAAGGGAATAATTGTTAACTGTCAGATCACGGTGTATTTCTAATCATATTCTATCAGTGACACGTGTTTTACATTGTTAAGACATCCTGTCTGAAAAACAAAACTCCAAAATGGAATGTAAAAAGCCCATTCTTTTAGATGGTTTGAATTATTCATGAACACAGCACCTTGTCGGCACTTAGAAAGTAATCAAAATATAAATGATGCATGCACATGTCATGTCCAAACTCCACACCGGGTGTTTCTAAGTCATACACAAGTGTCACTGTCTTTTAAGATAGCAAAGTATACCTGCAACCATATAAAATAGTTTTGTCAAATCTAATTAATGAAAATTTCTTTTAGATTTAAATCCATCTATCATAATTTTAACTATGAACTATTCCCAATGTCTCCACTAAAATGTGGATACATTATCTAGTACAAAATGAAATATTTCATATTCTTTTTTTTACATCCTTTTAAAAAAGTTTACAACACTCACAAAATATAATTTGCATTACAACACTTACAAAATATAATTTGTAGTGTTTAGAAGAAGGAAAACTGAGATACTTTAGCTGATTATGTGAACTACTAAGGTATTACATACTATAGATATGTATGATTTATTTATTAATTCAGATATTAATACCACAAAAAGCAATTATCTAGCTAGCCAATGTCTTATTTTTTTTGTAAGGAAAATACAAGTTTTGATACACTATTTAATTTTGTATTTCTTTGATGGGATGTTATTAATTTTACTGCCATTTCACTTTATAAAATAGATTATCCAAAAGAAAATGCTATTCTATTTTACCATGTCCAGAAGACAGAAAAACCAGTACTTGGATTTTGATGCATGAGGACATCATTTCATATCAATTTATTATGAAAATAGTAAGTATAATGTACTATACCAGTACATTATACAGTACAATTAGTGAACTTTATGAATACGTGAAACTTAATCTCACTTCTTCATTCTGGTATTAATTTTGGAATTAGGTAGGAATCTGTAACAGAAAATTGGATGTGCACATATTCCAGTATATGGATATCTGTGTGTGTATATGTGTGCATGTGTGGATGGATAGATCGATAGATCACTAGAGCAATCAATTGATCAACAGATAGACAGATATTGAGCTCAATACTACATAGGATAGAAAATGATTCTGTGGCAAATAGCTGTCATTAAACAGGACAGATGGGGAGAAATGATTACCACCCTGAGGGAGAGAGAAGAAATACCAGTGACAAAGAAGTGTTAATTGATGCTAAAGATAACTGAAATGGGAGTCCATGATACATTTATTTAACTATCAATTCAATAACACTTATTAGCATTTCATTTTTTGGTTAATTAATTTATTTTAAAGACATGGGGTACAATTCAAGATTATGTATAAAAACAGCCATTGTATTAGCATTTATTATACACAAAGTATGTTCTAGAAACTTGATATCTCATGAAGAAGACAGACAATATCTCTGACCTTATAAAGAAGTCTTAAGCCAGGCTCGGCGGCTCAGCCTGTAATCCCGCGCCTTTGGGAGGCTGAGGTGAGTGGATTGCCTGAGCCCGCAGGTTCGAGACCCGCCTGGGCAGCAAGACCTCATCTCTACAATAAATTTAAAAACCAGTCGGGCGTGGTAGCGCATGCCTGTAATTCCGGCTACTCGGAAGGCTGAGGCGGAAGGATCGCCGGAGCCCGGCAGGTCGAGGCTGCGGTGGCCGGGAGCGGCCACTGCACTCCAGTCTGGGCGACTGAGTGAGACTTCACCTCAAAAAAAAAAAAAAGAAGCCTTAAGACTAAAATTGCTGTACTGGGTCAAATAATAAATAGATTGCTTACAAGACACCTGCTATAAATATAAGTAAACAGAAATGCCAAAAATAAAAAGATCAAAGAAGGCAAATAAATAAATCTAGATTTATAGCCAATTTCATTCTTTCATAATATATCAGGCAAATATAGCAATAACTACAGTATACACAGAAATCCACAATCACTGTGAGGCTGTTCAGTACTTCTTTGAAGAACTGATAGAATAAGCAGACATAAAATTGTTAATGACATAGAAGAGTTTGAACAACATGATGAAGAAACTGAACTCTTGATGCAACCAACAATGGGGGAATATGTGATACTTTCAAGTGCATATGGAATGGTTTCCAAAACTGACCATATATTGAGTCATAAAACATTTCAACAAATTTCTAAGGATTTGTTCTATATAATATTAGCTACCTGGTAACAGTGAACTTAAGAAGGCAACAATACAAAAAATATAATAAGAATTGTTTGAAAATTAGGCAATATGCTTCTAAACTAGCCAAGGCTCAAATAACATATGTCTGTGAAAATTGTTTTAAGATTAGTGATAGCAAAAATACAATCAGAGTCAGTTGTCCTGACATTAATCATTTTTTACCCACTTTATACTCATTCTCCTACTGATTGCCAGTTATGTACAATTTGTGTGTATTAAGTCTCTCTCATCTGCTTTATTATTTCCAGGGCCACTACCAACAAATCAACTCAGGCTATAATTTTCTCTGGCTTAAAAGATTTCAATAAGTACAGAAAATAAACGTTCATTGTGCTGATCCATCCTAAACACAGCTGCCAATGAAACCTTTGTAGAGCAGAGTTTGCACATGGCTTTTCCATTTACCTATACAAGTCAATTCAGACTCCTCTTCATGGACATACAACAATAGTCTAAACTTACTATGCAAGCATTCTGTGATATTTCTTTCATATACTTTGACATATCCCAACACGCAACTGTCACTATGTCTTTCCTCCCAACATTTTTCCTGAGTTAATGCCTCCTTTTTCCTCTGTATTATAAGCTCTGTTTCACACGCTGCCTTCTCAAAAAACCCTGACTAGTTACCTCCAAACAACTCTGATCTCCCAATTCTTTGACCAAATTCTAGAGAATGCATTTTATGTTTCTCTGACAGTGCTTCTATGCTACCACAAATATATTTGATTATTTCTTTCATATACTTAGTTTCCTGTACTTTGATTTGATTAAATGATGTCTTACTTATCTTTGTATCATTAATACAGTATAATACATGAGAAGTAGATGGAAATACCTAAATAAAAAGCAATGCACTAAAATTTATCTTGTACTGATTTGACATATTGAAAGCCATTTAGTTGTGTGTTTATGTCAGATAGGTTTTAATTCAAGCAGGACTTCACCCTTATTAATGTATATATATGAATATTTATATAATGAAAAAAATATTTTGGAATAAATAGATTTGTATTATTTGGAAATACAATACATCATTTCAATTTTGGTCTATCACACAAAAATAATTACATTGTTTTCCTTATTTTTGATTATGTAACTGAAATCTTTATTTACCAAAAGCATTTTGAAATTTATATTCTTAGGTTTTACCTGATCAAACAGGCACATCACTTGCATAAAGTACAAGTTAATAAAATTAAAGCTTCCACAGGAAGATTCTACATGTATTGCAGAATACTGGAGCTTCCTTTTTTTCCAGTGAACTTGATAAACTGCCCAATATAACATTCATGGTGTCTTGCTTTAACTTCATGACAACTTAATATAGTGTAGGTGGATATTAGCAGTTTGAAATAGGTTAGAAATTACATATTTCTCAGTGATTTAAAAATATATATGACTTAAATTAATTATAATTTTATTATAGAACAATAAATTTCAAGCATTGAACATTTTCCCAGTTTGTGCTTAATAACAGTAGCTCTAAATTTTTAGTCTTTAATGCTAAGACACTCCAAGTATCTTTTATATTGAGTATATTTACAAAAAATACTACTTAATTTTAATAAAATGCTTGTACATATTCATTAGTTTTTTTTAAAGCTATCAGAAGAATTTTCTTATTAATTCTTGAAATATCAACCTGAAAATAATATCACAAAAATTGAGCAACAGATAAATAAAATACAGAGTTTTTAATAACTAAAATTACAGAATACCACAGTGACCAAATTTAGAGAGGTGTCAATCAAGAGGATCTAAGTCAATACACTTGTTTAATTCTTATTTTTGAGTGACTAAAAGTAATTCTTTCCATCACTGTAGAAACACTAAAATATTTTCCTGAGTAAATTTTTGATACTTATAATAAAATGACTGTTCTGTTTTTCTACTAAACAATCTCTTTTTGATTAATTTTATTTATTCCATTTGGGAGTGGTCCTCCATGCAACTATTAAAATGAGTCTGTGAATAATTTTTTTAAAGTACCCCTTTTTTATGTTATCAAAACACTGTTAGATTTCAGATTTCTAATAATTTTGATTCTATAGGGAACATTTCTGAGAATTGTCTCCCAGAAATAAATTTCAATCAAAACAAAATTTTAAATAAGTTGACAGCACACGGTTTGTTCTAAACCGGACTCTATATCTCAAAAGAATAATACATCATCATGGAAAGAGTAAAGGAAAAGAAAAAAAGCGTAAACTAACGTCTTCAAATTTAGATAGATGAGGCCTGTTTTCATGAGAAAAAGGAACATGGGAGCTATAACATACAGTTGCAGTGAATCTAGAGGAGTAAAGACTTCAAAATATTTCTACTTTGTTTTCTTTATTAGATTTCTTTAGAATTGCACAGTGTCAATTGAGTGATAAAGAAAAAAAAAAAAAGGCTCTGTGATCAACAGAAACAAGATGTAGCTTTCCAAAAAAGATGATGGGAAATATAATCAGTAGTTTCCTAGTTGTTCTTCTTAAGTGTGGCAAAGCAATAGAAAACTAGTTAAATATTCACAAAAAATATGAATGTGCTTGCTGACTATATAGCCAAGGGTCTGCTAGGCTTACTTGTACTCAGTTACTTTAACTAAGTGACCTGCTTACCCCTAAAACCATGGAACATACTGAAACTTGAGCAGTAATCTCAAGGGGAAAGTGTACTTGCCATGACCTCTAATGGGAAGCTTTACTGATTCAGGAAATACCCAGAGATAAAGCATGTGGTCCAAGCTTCCCTGTGCAATTTCAGATAATTGAAGACTTGAACTTATGAAATAAAGAGATAATTTAAATGTTGCTTAGATAAACAAGAGTTGCAAGTGCACCTAAACTATTATTAACATGCTAAAGTGGTTGGAAAACTGCAACATGGATCAACATTTCCTCCCCTCAAAATACATTAAAAAGGAGACAAATATGCAATAATTTCAAACGGTGGAAAATTTCCTACTTCTCAAAATATTAAAATTTTATATAATAACATTGATGTAGAAGAAACAAAGCATTTGTTCTGGACTTTATTAAAATAAACATGAACAATTAATAAGAAAACTAATTTAAAAGAAAATAAAGGTGATATAAATAAAATAGGAGAGGGGAAAGTAAATTTTCAAAACTTGATTAAAGAAAACAGTTGGAAACAAGTTCTCAAAATACACTCTAAAGTAACAGAAGGATGATTAGAGAGAAGATATACAGATATATAATGATTAACATACTTGAAAATTTGAAATAGAATGAAAAAAAGAATGAGAAACCATATTAAAAATGTTTAGAAGTAAAACGCTTTTCTGAATTAAAAAATAAGTCAAGCTGTGAAAGTCTTGTAAAGGTAAAAAGTCTTGAAATGCTAAAAAGTGCAAAATTAGTAAAATTGAGTGAAGCTTAAGTATAGAGTTTTGAAAGTCTATTGTAGTAACTACTAAATATTAGGAATAAATTATTATTGGTATATCTGAAAGTGAAACAACATAAAAACTAAAATAACAGTAATATTAGTAGAAGAAAAAAGATTCCTGAATGAAAGATATAAACAATAAATAAAGTGTCTTACAGATTACCTTTGTTCCAAGCCCTTGTGAATGACTTAATTTCGGACAGAAGCAAGAATGCTAAAGTCTACCTTCCTAGACTTCCTAACAGCTAAGGTCTGCTTAAGTTGGTTTTTCTGGCAAGCACAGTCATGGACAAATTTTAAATACCTGCAGCAGCAAGGCACAGGACTCAATGTTTTGTCCTCATCTTGAAGAGCTGGGCATAAAGCGATGATTTTGCTAGCATTGATTGTATCTATAGTAGTATGGCCCAGAAGCCAACAGCTGTGGTGGTACTTTCCTCATCTCTAGCTCAGAAGATTATCATCCATGAGTCAGGATACTAGAAAATAGTATAGTTTGGACCTTCTAGTTTCTCATCTTTCCAGTACTCAGTGGAAGTCTATGATGAAAGAAGTTGAAGATCTGAAAATTCCTAAGCATTGAAAATAAGAAAACAGTATATGTAATCAATCATCATAGATGATCATGCCACAAAACTTTCTTCCAGAACTTCACAGGTCATACTCTCCTTATCAAGGCCCTGAAAATTACATAGACAAATGAACTGGCAAAAATAGGCAGCAGGATAAGTGCTGCAGTGCTGCAATCAGAGCAAATGCCCACAGCAGCATCCCAACCTCATTGGAAGTAGTACATACTCCAGTAGGTGTCAAGGACACAAGGAGGTTGTGTGAGTTGGTAGCTTGCTCCTCAGCATGCCTTCTCCTACAACCACCACACTTGTGAACCCTTGGAAAGAGCCTGTGACAAGTTGATGGAAGAAAAAACATTGAGTGTGGTTTACAAATAGTTCTGTGCAATATGTTGGCACCATCCAGAAGTGAACTGATTGTTAACCATCACATTCAGATGTGATCCTATAGAAAAGTTGGGGGAAAAGTTTCCTGCCAGAGGCAAAAATTTGAGAAATAAATCATAGCTTACTTTACTTGAAAATGGTGAGTACTTTATGCCATATGCATATTGTTCTTTCAACATTGTCTATGACTAAGTGGTCAAAGATTTGGAAGAAGCAAAACTGGAAGAATAAGACACTAGAAGAACAAAACAAAGGTAAGTGGATAGGCCTCTTAGAATAAGCACAGAGTTTGATAATATGTATCCCAGTGAATGTCACAGCATGTGTACCTACAAGAAAGAAGGTTTTCAATAATCAAGTGGGCACTGTGACCCGACTAGGAGTTTTGGTCAGCCTCTTTCCTCAGTCTCATTTGTGCTCACTTAATAGGCTCATGATCCAAGTGGCCAGAGAGATAAGGATGATGGTTATGCACAAATGCAACAGTATATGCACCTATTATCAAAGATATAGACACAACTGAGTATCAGACTGGTTAGTGGGAGTGAACTATCTTTTGTCTCTGGTAGATATTGTTCTACAGTATATAAATTTGTCAGCAAATCATAAATCTGGAGGCAACAGTTTTTCTTCAGTAGTAGAAATAAAAATTCTGTAAATATATTTATTTTCTCTATATCTTAATTAGACTTCACTAAACAAGGATATATAAACCATTCTGTCCCTGCAGAGTCATTATTTTACTTACTTGTATCTCATTCTTCATTCTGGTATCCTACATGATTTTGTTTCTAACTCTGCAGTAAATTAAATAAAACAATATAAAGCAACACACACTGGATTCCCAGATTTTATCATGTTCCATACTGCCCAGAAATAGTTAGACTTACTTAGTATGGAACAGCTTTTTAAAAACAGGGTGAAAAGGTAAATTGGATGTAAATCTTACAAGCCTGAGGTGTTTTCTTAGGATATAGTATTATGTTTTGAACCCACAACTCATATATGCTGCTATTTCCTCAAACAGCCAAAAGGTCTTATTAATAGAATCAAAGAGTGAAAGATGCATTTCCAAATCTTCTCTTTGATTCCAGTAACATATATTATCCCTAATTTTTTAAAAAATATATGGCTCAAGGATTCTATGGCCGTTTACCTACTTAAATTAAAAGAAAACGTACAAATAGACATGAAATGTAAAATGTGTGACAATAGCAAGGAGAACTTATATGTAACTATACTGACTGTTAGCTTTTTGTATAAATGTGACATGTGTAGAGTGTTAGTCATAATTAATTTAGATTAACTAATACAAATAATATAATATTTATATGTCAGTAAAATAGATCATAGTTATGCTTTTGGCCTTGAACTCACCAGATCACTTTATTTCTTATTGTTTACATTAATTACGAGTTTAGACGATTAAGTTCATGAACTCATTCTAGAAAAAGTGCTGTATACCTCCATCACTGCTGAATATCACTATGATCACATTCAAAGTACTCCTCTTGGGAAGCTATGCACTGACATCAGTGCCCAGTTCACCCATCAAAGCAATTTTGGAAACTTTTTCTGGAATGCCATCAGCACTGTTGTCATATTACCCTTGATGTACTGAATGTCATCAAAATGTCTTCCTTTCAATATTTTCTTTATCTTTGGGTAAAGAATAAAGTCATTGGGGCAAGATCAGGTGAGTAGGAAGGTGTTACAATACAGTTATTTGTTTACTGGTTAAAAACTCCCTCACAGACAGTACTGTGTGAGCTGGCGCATTGTGGTTTTGCAAGAGCTATTTCAAGACCATTTTGCACACACCTTTCTCATGCCAAGATTTTCCCATTTCCCTATAATGTTTATTTTGTCTGCTATGCTTTTCCCAGCCAGCCAACAATTTTGACACACAATTCAACAAATTTTGACAATGTTTTTGTCTGTACTGCTCATTACTGGCCATCCTGACTGCTCTTCATCAATGACACTTTCTCTCCCCTCAGAGAAACGTTTACTCCATTTGTATCCTATCATTTTCTTCATGGCATTATCCCCATAAACTTGGACTAACATGTCCCTGATTTTACTTCCACTCTTGCTAAGTTTAACAAGAATTAATATTTGTTTGCTGCTCTAATCCAAGCTCTGACCTTCTTGCAATGGCACACGAAAACATGCAACAACAATAATGAACACCACACAACAAGTCACTGTCATACGTTGACAAGAGCATAACTGTGAGATACTGATGTACCAAGTTATAAAACCTTACTGCGTTGTTTGTATGGTGATGCCAATGTAAGCACACAGTGGCAAGTTCACAAACTTAATTGTCAGACCTCATAGAGTGCCTATGTTTTTTCCATAAGAAATAATGTGCTTGGGAATACATAACTTTTTTTTCCATGACTATTTCCCTATGTCACAAGAGAACTACCTGTAGGTTTATATATCATTGTTTAGTGAAGTCTAATCAAAAGACATTACATTCAACTTTCATAAGTTCTGTAATGAGTTTAACTTTGATACATGAGATAGCAAAAGATTCTGAATTTTTAATTATGATGTTTATTGTACTCTTGAAATATTGAAAATAAAATTACACTCCCAGTAGTGTCTTCCTGCCCAATCAAGTGGTTTTCTTTTCTAATTGCAGTGTTCTAAGAATTTCTAATAAAGAGAATCTTTTTAGTTCTGAAAGTAAGAGTACAAAGTAACTGTAGTATAAGGCATTTTTCTCACACAATAAATTCTATAATGACAGTATATATTACAATCATTCTCCATACACATATCTCACACACATAAATAATTAAAAACAAGGCCCAGCTGTTCCATTTTTTATTCAAATATTTTATAGCATTTTGATTATGTCCTTCTGCTAGATCTGTCTGTTAAGCATTGTTCTTTTTGCTTTGTTTTGTTTTTTGAATCATCAAACTGCCAGCATTGTGAGAATTTAGAGAGTTTTAGAAAGTTTGGTGAATGTAGTTAAGTGCCAACAAGGCTGCAGGTGAACTTGGCATCTAGTACACTTTCTTGCAGAAAAAAAAAAATTATGAAGGAGAGACAGAACTGAACACCATTGAAAATAGGAAAAGAGGAAGGCACTATGCCCAGCTAAGTGAACAGTCTTAGCAAATTCATGAATTGACATGAAATTTGCATGAGCACAGAGCTATTTTGAAAATGAAATCAGTTTCCAAGTATGCATTTTTTCTAATTTTTGTTTTTGTTTCTGTTTTTGAAGTTTAGGGTAGTAACAAGAACAAAAGCAATTATTACATCCAAATGGGAAGTGAAATTCAACATAGCTATCTGTGGCAAAGTAAAAACATCTATACAAATCCTTATTGAAATTTATACTTAACATAGAAACTACAGAAATATAACAACTAAAAAAATAAACCCAATTTGGATATGGAATATTTTTTTTTCAAGTAAGATAGAATGCAATTATATGGAAAAGTTTTCCACCCCTGACCCTGTATCAAAGATCAACCCAAATCATTTGTGAAGTATCCCAGAAGTGTAAATGAAGCCAGAGTCTCAGTGTTACAATCAGAGCAGGGACTTTCATCTATAATTAAATTATGGATTATGATAACTTTATTACCCGTCAACTTGGCATTAAGCAGCATGAATCACAGCATGGGGTCTCTGTTAGCTAACACTCCTGGGATGCAGATTCAGATGAGACCATTAGAGCTGAAAATAAACGCTAGCTTCCAGATCTCCGCCAAGGAGATAATGTCCTTTGCATAGTTTAAAGGAGATGAGAAGACCCAGAACACAGGAAATAAATCCCAGGGGGGCAATGTATTTGAAAATATCAACTTTCTTAGACATTAAAAAGAAAAAAAAATGGTTGAATTGCTAAATGTTAAATATCTCATATCATTATATATATCCAATATAAAATTTTCCCCAAAGAGAAGGGCAATAAATGATAAACAAGAGAGCTAGCTATCCTCAGGTATCACTTCTGAGACATTTGCAAAATTACTTAAATAACATAAAACAAAATAAACACGTCTCTGAAAGCCAACCACTAGATTTTTTTCTATTAAACACTGCATTCATAGGTTTCTAGTAAAACTCACTAATTTATTAATTTAATAAAACCTAAAACACTAAATAAATGAAAATTATTTATTGAGAATTCTGCCTAAGAATGGATTTATCATTAATGATTTTTGAGTATTTTATGTAAGAATTACTTAATGTGGAATAAAGCTTTCTCAGAAACATTTATTTCTTCTTCTATAGAGTAAATATAGCTATAGGTCATTTGATTTATTTACCGGTTTCAATTGAAGAGGGGGAGTGTTGCCATTTTACCAGTAGAAAACTGAGAAGAAGAAATTGAGATTATAAACACTCAAAATACATAAAAATAGCAGGTATTAAACACGTAGCTCATCCAGCAATCCTACTGCTGGGTATATCCAAAAGCATGGAAACCAACATATTAAAGAGACATCTGCTCCCCCATGTTTATTGCAGCACTGTTGACAATAGCCGAGAGATATAAAATCAACCTAAGTGTCTATTAACAGAAATGGATAAGGAAAATGTGATATATATGCACAATAGAATATTATTCAGCTGTAAAAAATAAAATATCATTTGCAACAACATGGATGAAACTGGAAATCATTATGTTAAGTGAAATAAACCAGGTACAGAAAGACACGTATTGTATGTCTTCACTCATATGTTGGAGCTACAAAAGTGGATTTCATAGAGGTACAAAGTGCTTATTATCAGAGTCTAGGAAAGGAACAGGGAATGAGGGGGATGAAGACATGCTGGTTAAGGAGAACAAAAATACAGTTAGATAGAAGGAATATGTTCTAGTATTCAACAGTGCAGCAGGAAAATTATAGCAAACAATCATTTATTGTATATTTCAAAATGGCTAGAAAAAAATTGTAATGTTCCAACACAAAGAATAGGAAAAAATATAT
Source organism: Cephalopachus bancanus (assembly GCA_027257055.1). NCBI lineage: Eukaryota > Metazoa > Chordata > Mammalia > Primates > Tarsiidae > Cephalopachus > Cephalopachus bancanus. The sequence goes on along the minus strand of JAPVLO010000173.1, from coordinate 2,845,396 downwards.
TTGAGGTGATGGATGTCCCAAATACCCTGATGTGATCACTACAAATTCTATGCATGTATCAAAATATCACATGTACTCCAAAATACATACAATTGTTATGTACCAATAAAAATGTGCAGAAAATGGAGCTCAAATTAAAGTCTAGATGTTAGTATCTGTGTAAAATTGACTCACCAACACTGTTCATTTGTTCTGTGATCATTCATTTTGCTTGACTTGTAGTAATCATAGTTAAGATAATAATGCAAAGAATACAAGAGCATAGATTTACTTTTTTGTTACTGTTGCTATTCTGTTTTTGACAGTAAAACGTTCTCTGTGCATTTATCTTAAATATCTGCATATATGAGGGCGGCAAATGTTTGAGAAAAGAAAGAAATCACAGTGTTTGCCTGCTCGTTCTCAGGAAAGAACAATAACACAATTATTTTTTGACAAGCACAATGTTTAAGATAATAGTCCCAGTCAATAACAAACAACACTTGAGAATGCCAGTGGATAAGTGTACACAATTGGTGTTGCTTCTGTACCTCTCCATGTCTCATTTCTGCAGGATTCAGATCCTCCACATGTGATCCAAGATGATTAAGGCATCCTAATATCCTTACTGTGACTGACGCCACAAAGGGAAGTTGCAGAAGATCAAGTGAGAGCTAGAACTTGCTAAGATTTATGACAATCCAGCGTCATCCGCATGTAAACAAATTGCCTTCTATCTAGTCTTTTCACCGATGTGCTTTGCCACAGCAAGCAACCAAAGAGCTCTAATAGCCAACTGATATTAATAATTAATCCATACATTTCTCGATGCCTGGCCTTTATCCTGTGATTGACATGTGAGCCTGCAGTTTATTAAAACGCACCACAGGCAATTAGGAGATGTCATTCTGGTTCACCTTCAATTGCCCAGATACCCATTTAATAAAACCCCTTTACTAGCTTTAATACCTTAAGTTTATATAAGTTACAAGAAATTCCACATCTTATTTTTAAAGGATAGAGGGGCAATCATGTATCTAGAGTAGTTCAGTATACTTTAACTGCAAAAGCCCAAACCACTTAACGAGAGCTGTAAAATAGAGGGAGGAGAGTGAAGCATAAGTCCATTTCTGGAGCACAAATCATTAAGATTTAAAGACCCTGGGAACAGGAGTGGTGCATAGACTTTTTACTTCTAGGGACTCAAGTTTTAAATTTACCTCAAGCAAAAATGGTTTTGCTAACCTCAGGCTTTCAAAACATCTGATGAGACTTGCTTCATATGAGGTGAAGAAAGTCTTCTCAAGGAAATGAATGAGTCACAGGAAAAATAAACTTTACAAATACCTAAAAGCACTATTAAAAAAAAAGCCATGATGTTTAAAATTTAAGTTAAAATAATAATTTTGTTGTCAAGGCTAACACATTGTTGTATTAATTAGAACAGAATTTATGTCCATTTTAGAGGATTACCCCCCATTTCAATAAGGAAATTAATCATTTTATGTTAAATAATATAAGCAATTGTTAAGAGAATAATCTCTTTCATCTTAATTGTCAAAGTAAGTTTTGCATCGTGATGACTTATTCAGGATTAATTTATATCATGAAGGATCTTATAACTGCTTGCATGACACGATGTAAAAAAAGATATGTCAAAAGAAAAAATCCATTTTTGAAAGGTATGTTATCTGACAGAAATAGCATGAGATAGTTGTTAGTGATTTTAATTTAATAATTTTATGGCATTAAAATTGCAGTTACACTCAAACATATTTATTTTATTCTCCGATTCTATTTAGTTATAGCTATTGCTTTTGATCATGTAATGAAAACTGCAAAATTACTTGCATTATTAAACATTACAATTATAAACTAGTTAAACTGTTTAATTAATGTCAAATCATATCTATTTAGAGATTTGGGTATAAAATACATTTCAACTAGTTATTTGACTTAGTTTCTGTGCAATATATACTCAACATAGACTTTTCCATTTGTCCTTCAGGAGTCAAGAATTCTGTTCCAGTTCATTTTGATGAAGGTGAGTTACTCTACATCATCTGGAAGGAAGCTTGTGCTATTCTTAGTTGCTATAACCAGCTGCATTACTGAAAGCGGGCTCTGTCCTTACACATTATAGATGGATAGCTTCAGATAAGAAAAAAAAACCACCTTGGTGAATGGTGGCCAGAATTTTGATGTTTCTGTCTAGTTGGTGATAGGGTTATCATTCACATCTCTAGGTGATTTGAGAAGATGGCTGTCTGGAGCGATAGATAAAGACTCATTGGACTGTTGCAAAGGAAAAGAAATTCAAGAGAAGCTTGTGAATTCATTACTAAGAAACAAGTGCCATCTTTTTCAGTCTTAGGGGGAAAAAAGTGTGAAAAATCAGCTGCATTTTCTTTTTGATAGCATGTTCTGTTATTGGTTTATATGAAAGAACTTAATAAATGAGGGGTATATTTTCTTTCAATCAAGCAACAATATGACACACTTACAGTAAAGTTGTAAAATAGTTCAAGTGACAAGATTATATTATATACGCAATCATTAAATATGTAAACTATATAATATATACAGCATGCTTTATGGAAGGACAGAGAAGATCACAAATGCTAGGATTCATTTAGGCTGAGAATTCATTCTTTCCTCTTTTAATTTTTAAATTTTTATTTAGTAGAATTATTCTAAAGGAACTAATTATTTAATGGTTCCTAGAGACATGTATGTTACATGGATAACAGAGATGTGTTTTATTTCTTTACTAAATATTTTCCAAAATGAATACTGAGAAGTTCATTAGGTAAGAATAGAAAATCCGATCTATGTCATGAATTATAACTAGAGCATTTCTGTGAATGTAACAGAGTGAAAAGATTATGAAGTTTGAATTGGACAAATGAGGATTTGTCTGAGGACTCTTATTAAGAGGTTATCTTTACCAAATATATTTCATCTCTCTTTGACTCAGTGTACTCATTTTCAAAAAAGGATTATACTACCTATCACATAAGATTACAGAAAGGATTAAGGAGAATGAAAATCATATATTACAATGACTGAAGTAGCAGGTATTTAATGACTGCCAGTTATTTTCTTTTCTCTTTCTAGAGATTTTGTAATGATTTCTTCCCATATGTTTACTAACTACACAGTAGAGAGAAGTTCCTAATGTTGGTTTTGTAGGCAGATCAGATTTCAGTTATCACTTCAAAGAATCATGTAAGTAATTATTTTAAACTCTTAGATTTTTTTAGGAATACTAACGCTAAGAATCCTGGTCAAGTTTATATAGATATAGGTATTGTTATATGTGTATACATGTAGATATATATCTATACACATATATCTCTATATATGTACATATATATCTATACATATATATGTACACATATATATACATATATAGTGAATTACTTCATTTGATCATAAAGTTAAATGGGCCTCATATGTTAACAGCTGAGTCAGATATGAGTTATTACATACCTATTGAAGCATCATGTATTGTATTCAAGTCCAGTCTATATATATATTGTTCTTTCAAATATATTTGAAATAATTTTCATGTTTGTCTTAATATGACTGAGTAAAGAATTCTACATTGATGAATAACTGTTATTACATACATTCAAACTTAGGTGGCATATTTCCTTTCACATTTTGAGATATTAACTTTATCCTCTTCTTTGTTGGTGGTTTCAGGAGGACAGGTGAAGTTTTGTGTAATTGAGGTAGCTGAACTTTCTATGTATATTTATATAAACTGTGGTCTAATAAAATTTGATTTGTTTTCAAAATCAATTTATCATTAATATATGTAATTATTAGTGATTTATTATCAAAAGGCTGACACTTAATTGAGTACTGTATTAAAATAATTAAACTACATGTGCAAATTAAACTAATAAGTAATATGCTTTCCAGACATTCTCTGGAATTTTCTAATCCCTCAGAATAAAATTAAAATCTATTCGACTTTGTAGAACGATTGTCAGCTTTTAGTAATGGTTCATTGGAAATGTGACTTAAAGTTTGTAGTCTAGTGTCATAAGTTGTTAAACATTTGGAATTATTTTTAATTGAACAATTTGGGAAGACACAGGTTAAATATATTCTTTCTCCCATTCCTCGTTATTCTATAGATAACGTAGTAACTTTATTTCTCGGAGATTTTTTTTTTTTTTTTTTTTTGAGTTGGAGTCTCACTCTGTCACCCAGACTGGAATGCAGTGGCCGCTCCCGGCCACCGCAGTCTCGACCTGCTGGGCTCCGGCGATCCTTCCGCCTCAGCCTTCCAAGTAGCTGGAAGTACAGGCGCGTGCTACCACGCCCAGCTGATTTTTTGATTTACTGTAGAGATGAGGTCTCGCTGCCCAGGCGGGTCTCGAACCCGCGGGCTCAGGCAATCCACTCACCTCAGCCTCCCAAAGGTGAGGGATTACAGGCTGAGCCACTGAGCCCGGCTTCTCGGAGAATTTTAAACAACTCCTTTTGCTTCTCTACTTAGGCAATTATGGTTTTAATGTCAAATAAGGCCATAATGTTTACAATGCATATTTTCTTATAAAATCAATGTATGTTCTCTAGAAAACATGTAAAATGAATATCCTTATCATAAATATATCTACTAAACAATATATACATTAAAATGACAGTTTAATGTATATATTTGTGATTATTCTGCATCTACTGTTTTTGAAGTTAGTTTTATAATACAAATAGTTCCCCCAGTCAATAAATTATTTTTAGCATCATTTTAAAAGGTACATAATATTTAGGGTGCTCTTATGGTTGGGATTACTTGGGTCAGTCCTGGTTTAAACCTGTTGCATAGTCTTTCTCTGAAATTATCCTCATTAAAAATCTTACAAATTAGACAAAAATATATTCTTACTTGAAAAATATTATTTTGAAAGAATGCCTATGGTATTTTAGCTTTTTATTTTTAAAACTATTTTATTTGTTTAGTTTTTTCTAGATTAGCTATTATAAAACAATACTCTGATGACATTTTAAACTATAAATTTTATTTTTTATGTTTAGAATTATTATTTGGTCTAATTTCTAGGCTGGTATTGGGTAAAAACAGATGCAGTGTGCTACTTTCACACCTTTGTTGCATATTACTGGGTACCAGTGCAGTTGATTTTCTTATCATGAAACAGGGATCTTTTAAAGACTTTTTTTCTTCTATCATAGTAAAAATACTATCATGGTAAAAATATTGTCATCAAACCCAAAACTCAACACACATATTTAACCATGACAAAATCTGAAGAATACAGAAACGGCCTTCTGTTTTATAACAGACAAGAATACTGTGCCTGCTATTTAATTAAAGCTATGCAACTCAAACATTAATTAAGATATTCTAATAAAATGTAGATCAAATTGCATATTAGTGTTTGTGTGTATAAAATGTGTGTAAACATACACATGCATACACACACACACGAATTTTAAGCTTACCCAAATGGGACAAGTAACTTTCAGCAGCAATGGTATTGTAGCCAATGTCTGATGATTATGAGAAATACAATTTATTTGTACAACTTTGCCAGTTCTGAGAAGGGTCTGACAACACACATGAATAGTTCTATTTATCTAATTAAATAATGAATTTTTAAATATTTTGATTGATAAATTAATCATGAGGTACTCAGCCTGTGCTTAAAACTTTTTTTAGTGCTGAACATCTGCTTTCTTTCTTTTTTTTTTTTGAGTCGGAGTCTCACTCTGTCGCCCAGACTGAGTGCAGTGGCTGCTCCCGGCCACCGCAGCCTCGACCTGCTGGGCTCCGGCGATCCTTCCGCCTCAGCCTTCCGAGTAGCCGGAATTACAGGCATGCGCTACCACTCCCAGCTGATTTTTTTTTTATTTATTGTAGAGATGAGGTCTCGCTGCCCAGGCGGTTCTCCAACCCGCGGGCTCAGGCAATACACTCACCTCAGCCTCCCAAAGGCGCGGGATTACAGGCTGAGCCACCAAGCCCGGCTCTTTCTTTATTAAAATAGCAATCATGTTTTGAAAAATCTAGAAATATCTTTTTTTTTTTCATACTCAATTGTATCAATATCCAAGGCCCAATGTAATGGTCTCATTCTTGGTTAAAATGTTGACAATAGACCAAGTGGACATATTCTTTTATCCCTCTGAATAATTCTAATTTTTTTGTCTTCTATTATGATCTTACATATTTTATTTTGACATATAGCTATCTTTAAAATGTATTATTGTTTTTCTTTGTATGTATATATTTATTTATTCTTTTTTTTAAGTGTGGAGTACAATTCAGACTTAGGTATACAAATGGTCATAATGAAAGTACCCTTGTTGATGAGGTGTACTCCTGTCTTCCTAGCAGTTTCCCACTCTTGCAAATCCCTTTCTTATAGTATTATTATAATTATTCAGGATTCGCTTATGAATGAGTACATGTGGTACTCAGTTTTTTTTGTTTCTGTGTCAGATCACAGGATTACAGACTCTAAGTTGCTGTGAAGTTCATAATTGTTCTTCTTTATGACTGCGTAATATTCCATTGTGTATATATACCACATTTTAAAAATTCAGTCCTCTTTCAATGGGCAGTAGATTTGGTTCCACGTTTTTGCTACTGTAGATAACGTTGAATAAACATGCGTGTGCAGGTATCTTTTTCATCGGGTGACTTGAGTTCCTCTGGGTATATTCCCAGAAGACTGATTGTTTGGTCATATTAAAGAGTGATTTTTAGAGCTTTTAGGAATTGCTAAACAATTTTCCACAGCGGTTGTGCTAGTTTACACTCCACCAACAGTGTAGAAGCATTCCTGTTCCCCTACATCCTTTTCAGGGTCTGTTGTTTTTTGAGTTATTGATGATAGCCCTCCTGAATGGAGTTAGGTGGTATCTCAGAGTGGTTTTATTTTGCATTTCCTTGATGATTAGAGAGGCTGAGTATTTTTTCACGCATCTGTTGGCTGCTCATATGTCTTCTTTTGAGAAGTGGCTATTGTGAATAGGATTGTACTTTTTATTTGGTTTTCTGTATCCATATCTTTTGCCCACTTTTTAATAAGGCTGCTTGTTTTTTTCTTTTCAGTATGTTTGTGTTCTTTGTAGATCCTGGATGTTAGGCCTTTGTCAGATATACAATTGGCAAACATTTTTTTTCCCATTCCGTGGGCTGTCCCCCTGCTCTCTTGAGGGTTTCTTTTGCTTTGCAGAAGCTTTTCAGTTTGATGAGCTTTCTGCAAACCAAAAGCACAATTTTAAAAACAGAATTTATTAGCAAGAGAAAAACAAGGAAAAAGAGATTCATGCCAGAGAAAGCTGGCATGGGCAGATCTCTTAAAGAGAAATTCTGTGCTTTTGCTCTTGACTAATAGCTTGATGGTTATATTGCTTTACAGTTTGATGAGACCCACTTATCTATCTTATCTCTCATGGCATGGACATCTGGGGTTTTGATCAGGAATTGGTTGCCAGTTCCAATTTCCATAAGGGTGTCCCCTACGTTTTCTAAGGTTCTTATACTTTGAGGTTTTACATTTGGGTCTTTGATCCACTTAGAGATGATTTTTGTGTATGGTAATAGATAGGGGTCTTGTTTTAATCTTCTGCATGTAGTCAGACAGTTTTCCCAGCACTATTTACTAAATTGGTTCTCCTCTCCCCAAGTGGTTGGTGGTGGAGGTTTTGTCGAAGATGAGTTGGTGGAGAAATCGAAGTTTTGCTTCCGGAATACTTATCATGTTCCATTGGTCTATATGCCTGTTTTTGTACCAATACCAAGCTGTTTTGATTACAGCCTTATAATAAAGTTTAAAGTCTAGGAGTGTGATATGTCCTGCTTTGTTTTTTTTTTCCTGAGGATTGTTTTGACTATACGTGGTCATTTATGTTTCCATATGAATTTCTGTATTGTCATTTCCAGGTCTCAGAAGAATGATGCTGGTAATTTAATGGGTATTGCATAAATTTGTAGATTGCTTTGGGTAGGATGGACATCTTATCAATGCTGATTATGCCAATCCATGAGCCTGAAATATTTTTCCATTTGTTTGTGTTATCTTTGATTTCTTTGAGCAGTGTTTTCTTGTTTTCATTGTAAAGGTCTTTGACTTTGGTTAGGAAGATGCCAAGTTATTTCATTTTTTTGTGGCTATTGTGAATAGGATTGTACTTTTTATTTGGTTTTCTGTCTGTTTATTGTTGGTGTATAGGAATAACAACTATCTTTTGCACATTTATTTTATACTCTGCCAAAATCCTTTATCACTGCAAGAAAGTTTTTGACAGATTCTTTTGGGTTTTCAAGGTATAGGATCATGTTGTCTGCAAAGAGGGATAACTTAGCTTCCTCTTTTCCTATTTCGATAGTCCAAATTTCCTTCTCTTGTCTGATTGCTCTAGCTAGAACTTCCAACACTTGTTGAACAGGAGGGGTGAGAGTATGTATCCTTGTCTTGTTCTGATATTCAGGGGAAATGCTTCCAATTTCAGTCTGCTTAGCTGGATGTTCACTGTGGGTTTCTCATAGATGGCTCTTACTATTTTGAGGTTTGTTCTATCTATGTAAGTGTTCAAGGGTTTTTATCAAGAAGGGATGCTGGATTTTATCAAAAACTTTTTTTGCTTCTAATAATATAATCATGTGGTTCTTGTTTTATATCTGTTGATATATTTAGTTACATTTATAGTCTTGCAGATGTTGAACCAGCCCTGTATCCTGGGGTGAGGCCTACTTGGTCTTGGTGGATGATTGTTGAGGTGTGCTGTTGGATCCAGTTTGCTAGAATCTTATTGAGAATTTTTGCATCTATGTTCATCAAGAATATTGGCCTGCACTTCTCTTTGTTTGTTGAATCTTTACCTGGTTGGGGTATCAATGTGATATTAGCTTCATAACATGATTTGAGGGGAGTTCTGTCCTTCTCAATTACCTGGAATACTTTTGATAGAATTGGTATCAGCCCTTCCTTGTATGTTTTGTAGACTTCTGCTGGAAAAGCATCTGGTCCAAGGTTTTTTTTTTTTTTTTTTTAGGTAGTTTTCTTATGACAAAGTTGATTTCCTGGGTTGTTATTGGTCTATTTAGGTTCTCAATTTCTTCTTATTTCAACCTGGGGAGGTTGTGTGATGTCAGAGAGTCCTCCATTTCATTTAGGTTTTCATGGTTTTTTTTTTCCATACAAATGGACATAGTAATCACTGATAATCTTGTGTATTTCTTTGGGGTCAGTTTGACTTGATCTTTTGCATTTCTGATTCTCAGTCAATCTAACTAGGGGTTCATCAATCTTATTTATCCATTCAAAGAACCAGTTTTTTTCCATTGATTTTTTTCTATTATATTTCTGTCTTTTATATCCCATACTTGGGCTTTTATTTTGGTGATCTGGATTCTTCTTCTGAAGTTAGGGTTTTGGTGGTCTTATTTTTCCAGCTTCCTTTGATGACTTTTTGGACTGTTAACTTGTGATCTTTCCATTTTCTTCAAGTATGTTCATAAAGATATGAATTACCCTCTTAGTACTGCTTTCATGGCATCCCAGAGATTTTTGTAAGATATTTCTTTGTTTTCATTTGTTTCCAGGAATCTTTTATTTTCTGCTTTTATTTCCGTGTTGACCCAGGAGTTGTTGAGGATCATGTTGCTTAGTGTCCATGTGTTTGTGGGTTTTGGGGGAACTTTGTTGGTGTTGATATTTATTTTTGTTCCACTGTGGTCTTACAAGGTGTATTTCAATCTTATGAAATTTGTTTATGCTTGACTTATGGCTAAGAATGTCATCGATCTTAGAGAACATTCCATGTGGTGATGAATAGAATATATATTCCTTGGTTGTTGAGTGTAGTGTTCTGTAGGTATCTATTAAGTCTATTTGGTCAAGCATAAAGTTGAGGTTCCAGATCTCGATGATTTTTTTTTTCCTCAATGATGTGTTTAGGGTTGTTAGTGGGGTATTTAAGTCCCCAGCTATTATAGTGTTAGAGACAAGATTTTTTTTAGTTTATCTAAAACCTGCATATGAAAGTTGGTGCTCCTTTGTGGTGCAGATATGTTTACGAGGGATAGTTCTTGTTGATGGATTGAACATTTTATCATTACATAGTGCCCTTCCATTTTAAAAAAAAATTTGATAGCTTAAAGGGTATTTTGTCTTATATTAAGATCACAACTCCTGATTCCTCTTGTGTTATGTGCACCTGAAAATTTGTTTTCCATACTCTTACTTTGGGTCTTGAGTGTCCTTTCTGTTGATATGAGTCTCCTGGAGACAGCATATTGTTGCATCATGATTTTTTAAAATCCAGTTTGCCAATCTGTATGTTTTCAGTGGTGCATTTAGCTATTCACATGCTAGCTAATTATTGAGATGTGAGAATTTAGTCCTGTCATAAGGTTCTTATAGAGCTTGTTATTGTTTATTTGTTTGTTGACTTTCTTATGATATTTGAGTTGATTTGTGTGTGTTTTTTTTCAATCTTTTTTTCGGCATTCTTGGGAAGATCATGGTCAATCTTTTTTTCCTTTCTTCTGCGTTTAATACTTTCTTAATTTTTTTCTTGTAGAACTCGTCTGGAGGATGCATGAACTCTTAGGGATTTACTATCTGGAAAGGAAGTTAGTTCTCTATCACTGATGAAACTTAGCTTAGCTGGGTAGGAAATCCTTGGTGGAAATAGTTTATCTTTGAGAACTTTGAAACTTGAACTAATCTACAGTTTTTCTGTAGATAAGTCTGCTGCTATTCTAATTGATCTTTCCCAGTAGGTAGTCTGAACTTATGAGATGAGGGAAGTTTTCTTGGGTCATTTCATGGAATGTTTGTTCCAGAATGGTCTCTATTTCTCTATCTGCCTCAAGGATTCCAATTAATCTTAGGTTTGGACTCTTGATAAATTGCTCATCTCTTGGAGGCTTGTTCCATCCTGTTAAGCTTTTTTTAACTGTTTTTAACAGTTTGGGTTAGTTTCATAATTTAGTCTTCAAGTTCTAAGATTCCTTCTTCTGTCTGGTTAATTCTGCTTTCCATACTTATCATTTTGTTATTTATTTCATGCACTGTATTCTTTATTGCTGTTCTCTCAGTTATCAACTCCTTCATCCATTCCTCTTGCCTCTCCTCTCCTTCTGTTTATTCTCTCTATTAATATCTTGATATCTGGGTTTGTGGTTTGTGATCAGTCATTCTGGGCTCTTCATTGTTTGAGTTCCAAAGTCTGTATTCTCATTTGCTATCTTCCCAGGAATCTGTGTAAGACCTCTATTCTTCCTTTGCTTCTTCTTTATTTGTGAAGGTTTTCCTTCACTGTTTTTCCCCTTATTTAATTCTATTGCTTAGTGATTGGGGAACAGCTTTTACTTCTGTTTGCTCAATTCGCTATTCTTCCTTATGTAGATCCTCTGGGTTTGTTCAATTTTGAAACCAGACTGGGGTTGGGGGGCTGTGATTTTTGTAATTTTGAGATTTGATTAAGGGGCATCACATCTGCTGACAGGTGTGTGGATCCCATGGAACACACTTCCCACCACTTTACAATCTGTCAATGAACTGGGGGTGTATGTTTGCCCCCAAAAGCAAAATGAGATGAGAAAAAGGGGGAACAAATAAAAAAGGAAGAAGGGAGATGAAAGGAAGGTAAAGAGAGAGAAGAAGAAGATGGAAAACAGACAGGCATACCAACTAATAAATAAAGACAGGAAAAAAAAATCATACAAACAAACAAAAAAACCCTGTTGATGTACTTGTCCTCAAAGATATCCATATACCGACAGAAAATCTAAAAAACAATAAAATGATCAAAACAAATCAAGTATGAAAATAAAAACAAAAACAGAAATTAAGAGAAAGGAAAAAAAAAAACTCACTCTGTGGCTGTTTGTGGAACTTTGGGTTCCTTTCCATAGCACTGCTGCCACTTTTGGCTACCACTGTTTTTGGCTGCTGCTGCTTTTGGTTGCTGCCCAATTAAGGAGCGGCACCCATCTCCAACTGGACCCCTCCACTCTCAGCGCCAGATTGATAGGTTTGTCCTCAGAGTGGGTCAGATGCCTCTCAGACCGCTATGTGAGTAGGCTGAATCAGATCTAGAATCACCTGACTCATCTGCTGCTGCTGCAATTGTCAAGTCTTTCACTCAGATCAGATATGTCCGTGCCTGGCAGCATGGGGGGAGGGACATCTGTCTCTTTGAGTCTGATGGTCGATCCCAGAGGGGTGTGGAGGTAGCCTCTGGGTTTCAGGGGAAAGCTGGACAGATCTGCGCAGGACAACGCAGTTCTCTGCCCTGTCCCAGGACAGAGAAAATGGCAGCGGTTGGCGTCTCCTCGTTGGCAGCAAAGTTCAGCTCCACATTTCTTCACTGTGTCTTCTTCACAGTTCCTGCTGCTAGTGTCCAGCCTGCTGCTGGAGGTGATGGCATGGGTCTTGTGCCAAGTGCTGAGGAGAAGCTGTTCTCTGCTCCTTCCTCTCAAGAGACCTCTGAGAATGGCAGATGATCCTGCACACCAGAGGCTCCAATTTCAGGACAGTGATGGGATGTATTCACCTCCAGAGGAGAGCCCCTGATACTTGAACCTGTGTCTCCCCTCAAATAGACTTTCATTCACCCACTGGCACACACCCACTCAGGTAGTCAAGATTATGGACACTTGCTTTTGCAGAGACTCTCACACTCTGACAGTTCTGTTGCCATCTTGTCCCATCTCCATTAAATTTTCACCAAATTTAATTCCTTCCTCATCTCATTCAAGTTCACTTAGTTTGTATCATCTAGTTCAGCTCTTAATGTGGTAGAATCAAATAGTGGCTACTTGTATTGATACATGGGACTAATAAAGTCAGTATTTACATTTGCATATATTTACATTATGCATATAACAGATAATCATTGATAAAAAGGAGACCGGAGAGTTTGAATTTGTAAGTGGTATGGCAGAACCATTAGGCATGGGACCAATAGTTCAGGTATTAGAATACTGACTTTTGTTCCTTATTTTGTAGTAAACTGTCTACATAAAGTTGAAAAAGAGTCTTGAAAATCTTTTGGAGGCTTTTGACAGTTTCTCTTGGGTTTCTAAGGTATAGAATCATGTCGTTTGCAAAGAGGGATAGACTGACCCTCTTTTCCTATTTGGATACCACTGATCTCCTTATCTTGTCTGATTGCTCCAGCTGGGACTTCCAAAACTATGTTGAACAGGAGGGGTGAGAGACAGTGTGGTTATTCCTAAAAGATCTGAAAATTGACCTTCCATACGACCCCACAATCCCCTTACTGGGAATATACCTGGAGGAACTCAAATCACTCTGTGAAAAAGATACCTACACACTCATGTTTATTGCAGCATTGTTCAAAATAGCAAAACCATGGAACCAACCATGCTGCCCATCAAAAGATGACCGGATTTTTTTTTTAAATGTGGTATATATATATGATGGAATACTACACAGTCATAAAGAAGGACAAAATAATTAACTTCACAGCAACCTGGATGAACTTAGAATCTGTAATACTGAGTGACTTATCACAGAAACAAAGAACTGAGTATCACATGTTCTCACTTATAAGTGGACCTCGAACAATTATCATAATACTATAAGAAAAGGATTGGCAGTGGTGGGAATCTGCCGGGGGAGGGGAGGCATCATCAACAAGGGTACCTGTATAACGAATATTTGTATACCTAACCCTGAATTGTACCCCTCATCTTTAAAATAAAATTTTAAAAAAGAAAAGAAAATCTTTTGGTGTCAGTATCCTCATGTTTAAAGTAGCAGAAGAATACAGATATCGCTAAAATACCTCTTTGCTAAAAGGTAATGTAATTTCACATCTAGATATATTTTATCATAAACATGTTAATGCATATGCAATTTGTAGCTAGACATATTCTTAATGCTTTAGTTTCTAATAGTTGAGTTTCAATTTTTTTAATATAATGAGTTTAAGAGATATATCCTGTCTGCTAAAGAAATCAAAACCCATTAATATTTTTTATTGCAATTCAGTCTCATAATACTTATATTTTTAACTATATATATTACTGAAAATCAGCAATAATCTTTGATGGAATTACTTTCAATTTATCCACTATTTTAAAAAACTAGCTGCAAGCTCATTGTATTTGGAAAACTGATACAAAAGAAGAATCCATCCATTTTTTCCTGAATATTAGCGAAGTCTGCAAAGTTCATTACAGATTGAAATCAGTAATGATGGCTCAAAGTTTTTCATTTGTATAAAATATATGATTTCTACAAGGATGACTAGAGGAGGAAGTCATTTCAAAATGAGTTAGTTTACTCAGTATCCTTCAATGTCAATAGTATGAATCCCGTACCAAATTCTTTCTTTTAGAAAATGTTACATTTGTTCTGGATGTATAATGTAGGTGAGAGAGCAAGCCATAATATTAAGCCAAACTTGTTATATTTTTTAAAATACTGCTTAAGAAAGATATTTAAATATTTATATTAAACACTATAACTATGTAAGCCAAATTATGTGCATCACATATAATACCTAACTCAACACTATGAATCCCTGTGTTTAATTGTGCAAAAATGTATCTGCAAAATATTGGTATATTCTGTACCTGTTGGTGTTAAAAGTGTTTACAAATATATTTTTCTTATAACTATCAGTCTACTAAGGTTATAATGACCAATTTTTCAAATTTAAAGTCCTTGTGTGTGTATTAAAGTGTGGCTGTATAGTTTAATTCTATTGTATTTTAGAACAATTATGTCTTCTTGGTTTCACTCTCTTCTCATTGGAAAAATTGATTTTCATATGGTGAATATTCTAGAAACTTTTCATATATAAGCTTATATCCTGATTATAGATTTTTTTTCTTTTTTTTTTTTTTTTTTGATTTGGAGTCTCACCCTGTCACCCAGACTGGAGTGCAGTGGCCGCTCCCGGCCACCGCAGCCTCGACCTGCTGGGCTCCAGCAATCCTTCCGCCTCAGCCTTCCAAGTAGCTGTAACTACAGGATTATAGATTTTATACTAAAAATTTCAAAGCTTTAGAGGTATTACAGTACATTTCATAAGAGACTATTTCTGCCGTAGTTTTCTGTTACAGAGTTCTTTAGAGATCTTATTAAAGTTGTGATTATGTTTTATGCCTTTGTAAATTATATAAATATATAGCTCTGTTTGTAATAGTTTCAACAGGTAAAAAATATTTGCTTGCAGCAAAGCTTCATTTTATCTTTTGACACATGCACATGGTTAATTAGTGGCTTTGGGAGAGCTGAAAAGATGTCCCAACTTGTTATAGTGATACAATTTACTAAATATTATGATTGTCAATTTTAGTGATACAATATACAAAGGCTAATGATACATTAGATAGTATAAGAATGCCAATTAAAGGGTAATGGTCATTCCAAAGGTTAATGCTTGCAACTCCTAAAAGAGAATAAATTGATGTAATACAATCCATTTAAGGGAAAACTTCCCTTGCATGACGCTGTGATTAATTACCCTATTGGCAGTTCAGTAGACATATCATTATTTCTCCTCTACTATTAATACATTTTGAAATTTGGAAAGTAAGGATCATTTTACCCTCAAAAGAGGACTTATGTAGATGATGATTATTTGACTGAAAGAAAAGAAGAGCTTTTTCAAAGTTTGAGAGAATTTAGAATGAACCCATAAAAACGCAACAACCATGTGATGATATTGAAGTGTTAAGCAAGTGTCATTACCATATGCCCTATTCATGCACGTGCATGTATTCATATATACACACCGGTTAGAATTTAGTTTCCTTTTGAAAAGCTCAAGAGTTTGTAGAGTGACACAGAGCAAAATTGATTGCTCTCTACATAATAGGCTAGAAGAAAGAACTATCATATCTGAGCATTATGAACCTCACCTCATTCTGAAAAGCAGCTGAAAAGTAAAGTGAGAGAAATGGTCTGCTGGCTCTGAATCCATGCAGTGACAATGATGAATGAAGAGGAGTGAGCTCTAGCCACAGCTGCATTTTAGCTCCTGGATACTTTCTGCTGCTAGAGGGACTGAAAAAAAATCTTATTAGTAACAACAACAACAATAAAAAATGCCTTCTCTAAAGTGGCACTAACAGCATCCATCGAGGAGTCTGTTCATTTCTCTGTGAAGGAACCCTTCTTTGTTAACTGCAAACATCCAAAGGCATGCAGCTTTTTTGAGTCTACATCAGATATCCTGGAAACATTGTAATTAGTCATTTCAGTTTTTCCAAAGTTAAGTAAGTTGAGCATTCTGCCAAGAGACAGAGAAAGCATTTGCTAGCTCATCTCTGCACGAGATTGTTTTAAATGGAGATCATGCAAAAGGCAAGGCTGCAATTAAAGAGACAATTTTTTAAAAGTCACCCATGCCAGGTTTGGTGGCTCAGCCTGTAATCCCAGCACTTTGGGAGGCCAAGGAGAGTGGATTGCCCGAGCCCGCGGGCTCAGATCAACCCGGGCAACTTGGTGAGACCTCATCTCTACAATAAATAAAAAATTAGCCGGCATGATAGCTGTGCCTCTAGTTCTGGCTACTTGGAAGGCTGAGGTGGAAGGATCCCGCCAGCCCAGAAGGTTGACGCTGGGGTGGCCATGAGCTTGCCACTACACTCCAACCTGGTGACAGAGTGAAACTCCAACTCAAAAAAACAACAACAAAAAAAGTCATCCAAATCTTCCTGACAAACCCAAAGTCTTTTCTCAATCTCCCTCACACTTGTGCGGTGGATCATCCTCCAGATACGTGCAGAGTCTACCAACCAGGAAAAAAATTGCTTAATTTCACTGAATTCACAATATGTATCTGAAAAACATGTCTGAAAAAATGAGAATTAAAGTATCTACCACAAATATCTATTATGAATATTAATTTTAAATGTGAGCTATTTAATAAAACTTAGGTACTCGATAATCTAGCTATATGTAAACTTTTATCTCATTTATTGATTTAACTTTTTCTTCCCCTGGAAATTAATTAATTTTGAGTGTGCATAATAATGCTGATACAGTCATGTGTTAGCTAACAACATTGTAGGTAATGATGAACTGAACTGCATATAAGACAGCAATTCTACAAAATTATAATGGAGCTGAAAAATTTCTATCTCCTAATGACACTGTAGATTTCATAATGTGATAGCACAGTGCACTACTCATGTTTGTGGTGATAAGGTAAACAAGTCTACTGTGATATAAATAGCATAAAAGTATAGCATATACAATATGGATGGTACTTACAATATGATGATAGTACTTACATAATACTTGATAATGATAATAAATGACTGTGCTACTGGCTTATGTATTTACTATACTTTTTATCATTATATTAGAGTATATTCCTTCGATTTATTTTTTTTAAAGTTAACTGTAAAACAGCCTCAAGCAAGTCCTTTAGGAGGTATCCCAGAAGAAGCCATTGTTATCGTATGTTATCATAGACAATGACAGGTCCATGTGTGTTATTTCCCCTAAAGATCTTCTCGTGGGACAAGATATGTAGGTGGAAAACAGTGATACTTATGATCCTGACCCTGAATAGGCCTAGGCTAATATGGGTGTGTGTCTTAATTTTTGACAAAAAAAATTTATAAAGAAAGAAAACTAAATAGAAAAAGCTTTGGAATAAGGATGTAAAAAAAGAAAATATTTTTGTACAGCTTTACAGCGTGTCTGTGTTTAAAGCTAAATGTTGGCCAGACTTGGTGGCTCAGCCTGTAATCCCAGCACTTTGGGAGGCTGGGGTAAGTGGATTGCCTGTGTCTGTGGGTTCAAGACCAGCCCAGGCCAATTGACGAGACCTCTGTGTCTACAAAAAAAAAAAAAAAAAAAAACCAAAAAACAAAAAACTGAGCACTCCCCTGTAGTTCTGGCTACTTGGAAGGTTGAGGTGGAAGGATCACCTGAGCCCTGCAGGTCGAACTGGGATGGCCGTGAGTGTGATAAGGCACTTCAGCCTGGGTGACGGAGTAACTCCAACTCAAAAAAAAAAAAAAAAAAGCTAAATGTTTTTACAAAATAGCTTAAAACTTACACAAAATTAAAAGTTTATAAAGTAAAAATGTTATAGTAATCACAGGTTAATTATTATTGAAGAAATAACTATTTAAAAATAAATTTAGTGTAGTCTATGTGTGCAGTGTTTAGAAAGTCTACAGTAGCATACAGTGATGTCCTAGGGTTTCACATTCACTCACCACTCTCTGACTCACCCAGAGCAATTTCCAGTTCTGCAAGCAGCCTCTATTCATGATAAGTGTACTATTTTTTAATCTTTTATACTGCATTTTTGCTGTCCCCTTTTTTTGTTTAGAAATATTTAGTTATATAAATTTTTACCTTTGTATTACAATTGTCTGCAGTATTTAGAACAGTAACCTGCTATCCACCTTTGCAGGCTAGGAGCAAAAGGCTGTACCATACAGCCTAGGTGTGTAGTAGGCTATACCATCTAGGTTTGTATAAGTACGCTCTATGATATTCTCACAATGCATTTCTCATAATATAACCCTGCCATTAAGTGACACATGACTATAGCTGTAAATGAGGTGTAGGGGAAGAGATAGAGAGAGAGGACAGAGAGAGAGAGAGAGGGAGAGCGAGAGCAAGAGAGACCACTCAAACAAGGGCAGCAAGGACATCCAGAGCTGAAGGGACATCTCCATGCAGGAGTCACAGCTGAGGTTTCATAACCTCACTGACAAGAGTTCCGCATTCCTGATCTCCTCTGATCATGAGTACTTCTAATGGAGGGAGAACATCCAGAAGCAACAAAAGTGTTTCAAAAACTTCTCTCTGATGTCTGTGGAGCTGCAGATGCTGAGTAACTCAGTGAGGTATTCCAGAAGAATAAACCATCCACAACATTCTACTGACAGAGAAGGAAATGCATCTCTTGAGTGTTATGAGTTTTGGAATATAATAGTCCAAGCCACCAGACTTAAGCAGAGTTTACATCTGTATTGCACTCTGAAGGTCAATTTCTTTGGGTATATACTCAATTATATATACTAATGAATTTTTTAAAAGTAGTATTTCAAATAACAACAAAGTTATTATCTATTGAGGATGCAACATGCCTGTATACAAGCTACCCAGTTTAAAAAATAAAATATTTTATCAATAAAATTGAATCTCAATAAAATGGAGTCTTTTCTATACATATTTCATTACTCTTGAAATAGGGGCCAAGCGCGTAATTCACAGACACCAACTCCAAAAGTACAAGTTATAAAAAGGAGAGGCTTTTATTAGCCAAGAGCCAGGCCAGTGGTCACTTGCCTGCTGGACATAACAGTCCCACAGCAAGAGGCGTCCATTAGCTATAGGGGCTTGCTTAAATGGGGAAAAACTACATTGGGACTTTTCAAGTGGGCCAAATTGCAACATCCTGGAGGCTTAGGTATCTTTCAAGCAATGCTAGCAGGGTTTACAGAGGCGAAAAAAAGCTGTTAAACAGTTTAACCTAGCCCCAGGTGCTGTTGCCAGTTTCCAGGAAGGGAACTTTTTAACTGTGCAAATGCTGAGTACATGTTTAACTGTGCAAAGGCTGAGTTTATGTTTATCCTAATTTTTGACATTGTAGAGGTCTTTTTAAGCCCCCTTCCATATTCCCCCCTTTCAGTTGTTCCTGGAGTCAAATCATTGACTCTTTATATAGGGGATTATATTGAGTTCTGAGGACCATTAATTTTACTGATGGCACACTATTTTTGTTTTTGTTTTTTTTTTTTTGAGTTGGAGTCTCACTCTGTTGCCCAGACTGGAGTGCAGTGGCCGCTCCCGGCCACCGCAGCCTCGACCTGCTGGGCTCCGGCGATCCTTCCGCCTCAGCCTTCCGAGTAGCCGGAACTACAGGCGTGCGCTACCACGCCCAGCTGATTTTTTGATTTATTGTAGAGATGAGGTCTCGCTGCCAGGGGTCTCGAACCCGCGGGCTCAGGCAATCCGCTCACCTCAGCCTCCCAAAGGCGCGGGATTACAGGCTGAGCCACCGAGCCGGGCCGGCACACTATTTTTAACATAACCAAGGAGGCTTATATATGGATCTTGGTTTTTTTAAGGAGCAATAGTTTTGCACCCCCATGCAGCACAGTGGTATTGTCCTGCTTTGTGGCAATGAGCTGGTCCCGATGCCTGGCAAATATAAAAATGAACAAATTTAAGTTGTTTTTTTTTTTTTATAAGCTAAGGTGCTGCATTCATCAGTGTGTGTGCCCTCGAGGATTAGGCCTGGCCATAATTTATAAAGGTTAAAATTAAAGACAGGCTGCCTGCTTTTTCTGTAGGTGGCAATTACGGTTCCAGTGATGGTATTTTTCAGCTCCTAGGAATAGTTTCCTGGAGTATAGGGATTATGTGGATTAGGCCAATAGGCCTCAAGCTGGGGAAAGTATGCAAGGAATATGATTAAGATACCGGCCTGCAAAAATCTTATCTTTAGACGATCTTTTCCAATAGCTGGTTTGAAGACTTTCCATGTCTCCAGGGGTGCGGCGGTGGCTGCCTTTACTTGTGAATGATGAATCCAGGGGTGGCCACTGCTAACTTTGACGGCCGTAGGAGTAGTAAGGATCATTATGTGGGGCCCTTTTTACCTTGGGGTGAGAGCCTCAGCTTTGTGCTGTTTTATCCAGACCTAGTTACAGGGCTGGAATGGGTGTGGATGTTCTGGAACTGATTTCTGGAAGGCTGCCTGCACAGTCTCAGTGACAGCTTGCTGAACTCTTTGAAGAGCCTGCAGTGACTGAAGCAAATTATGGTTAGACAGTTCTAGTGCTTTTTCCAGTCTAATTTTTGGAAGTAACTGCAGGGGCCATCCAAACAGAATTTTGAAGGGGGTTAGACCCTTGATGTAGGGAGTACACCTGGCCCTTAAGAGGGCATAGGGAAGGAGTGTTACCCAACCTTCACTGGTCTCCAAGATTAATTTGGTTAAGGTCTCCTTAAGCGTCTGATTTATTTTTTCTACCTGTCCTGAACTCTGGGGATGATAAGCACAATGTAAGTTTTAATTTATCCCCAAGGTTTTTGCAATACCTTCAGTAAGTTTAGAAATCAACGCTGGGCCATTATCTGAGCCTATTGAGATAGGTAGACCATATCTTGGTATGATGTCATTTAAGAGTTTTTTTTTTTTTACTGTTACAGAAGCAGTTTCAGTTTTTGTAGGAAATGCCTTGACCCATCCCAAGAAGGTGTTTACCAAGACCAATAGGTATATATATTCATATTGCCCGGGTTTGACTTCTGTAAAGTCTATTTTCCAATGTCCCCCTGGGGGTTAGTCGCCTATCTCAGACCCCTTGGGTGGATACACTGACCTTAGCATTATTAGTCTGCTGGCACGACACACAGCCTTGAATGAGCTCCTGGGCGAGCTGGTCCAGATGAGGGAGACAGAATTTTGTTTTCACAAGTTTAGTTAGTTGTGGCCTTCCCAAATGAGTACCTTTGTGGAGCTGCTTTAGGATTTGTTGTCCCAGGACTCGAGGGAGGAAGGTTCTGCTGTCCTGAAGTTGAAGCCATCTGTCTGGGCTTGAGGTTGTCTGCAATTTTTGTGTAGCAAGGAGGTCCTCTTCTGTATATTTTGGTGGCTCACATAGAATCAGAGAAGGCAGCGCCAGCAGGCTGGTGGTTCTGCAGTAAGCAGTTTCTCTGGCTGCTCAATCTGCTTTTTTTATTTTTTTATTGCCTCTTTTGAGTTTTTTTTTTTTTTTTTTTTTTTTTGGTGTCCCGGGCAATGGATGATGGCGACTTGTTTGGGGGCCCATACTACTGCCAGGAAGTCTAATACCTCCTTTTTATTTTTTATAGTTTTCCCCTCTGCAGTGAGCAATCCCCCCTCCCTATTAATTGTCCCATGAATGTGTGCAGTTACAAGCACATACCTGCTATCAGTGTAGATGTTGACAACTTTTTTTTTACCTGGTTTTAGGGCCTCGGTTAGGACAATCAGTTCTGCTTTTTGGGCTGATGTTTTTTGCAGAAGAGGTTTAGCCCAAATTGTTCCCTGTAGAGTGACCACTACTGCCCCTGAATACCTTACCCCATTCTGGATGAAACTGCTGCCATCCGAGAAAAGCGTTAGGTAGGGGTTTGTTTTGGGGAAATCAGTTAGGTCCCAGGACAGCTTCTGGAACTCTGTTGTTTTATAACAACAATGTGACAACTCTGTGGGACTTTTTTTCGGTAGTAAAGTTGTGGGGTTTAAACTGGGGGTATGCTGGAACTTGATGCGGGGTTGATTTAAAAGCAGTGCTTGATAATGAGTTATTCGGGCATTTGATATCCATTTGTCAGGGGCCCCTCGGAGCAATGACTTTACTGCATGCGTGGCCGTAACAGTCAGATTCTGCCCCAATGTCAGTTTGTCTGAGTCCTTTACTAACATGGCAATGGCTGTTATAACCCGCAGGCAGGGCGGCCAGCCAGAGGCTACCGGGTCTAGTTTTTTTGACAGGTAGGCAACAGGCCTGTACCATGGGCCGACCTTTTGAGTTAGGACCCCTGGGCGATGCCTCGTCTTTCATCCACATAAAGGTGGAAAGGCTTTTCAATATCCAGCAAGTCCAGGGCCAGAGCTGAGACCAGGGCATTTTTAAGGGCTTGGAAAGCTTTGTCCCCCTCTGGTGTCTATTTAAAATTAGCCTCTGGTCCCTTGGTTATTTCATAGAGGGGTTTTGTGAGTTCAGCAAACTCAGAGATTCATAGTCGGCAGTATTTTACAGCTCCCAAGAATTCCTGGACCTGCATTTTGCTTCCTGGGGCCGGGATGCCTGCTATAGCCTGAGTGCGCTGGGCAGTCAGGGATTTTTTACTTCCTTTGAGGTTATACCTAAGGTATGTGGCTACAGTCACACAGAACTGAGCCTTTTTTGCTGACACCCTATACCCCAGAGTCTGAAGTTCTTTAAGCAGGTGCCCGGTGGCACACAGGCACTCACCTTCTGATGTGGCTGCTATTAACAAATCATTTACATACTGTAGCAGAGTCACTTCAGGGTGCTGTTGCCTGAAAGTTCAGAGGTCTTGGCAGAGAGTTTCATTAACAGTGTGGGAGAGTTTTTAAATCCTTGTGGGAGTTGTGTCGAGGTTAACTGGCCATTTTCCCCTTTTTCAGGATCTGTTCATTTAAAAGCAAACAAGGCTTGGCTCTGCTCAGCCAATGGAATGTTGAAGAAGGTATCCTTAAGGTCTAGGACAGTGTATTTCTGCCTCTCTGGAGTTAACCCGCTGAGGAGGGTGTACATGTTAGGGACTGTGGGATGGATGTCCTCTACTTGCCTGTTGACTTCCCTGAGGTCCTGGACAGGACAGTAGTCTCCTGTGCCTGCCTTTTTGACAGTAAGAAGTGGGGTGTTCCAGGATGAGTGGCACAGCACTAGGATTTTAGCTTCCCGGGGATGTGGATTGCTATGTCTTTTGGGGCCTCTGGGTACTGTTTTATCCTAATGGGCGTTGCCTGACTTTTGAGATGTACAACGACTGGCAGTTGATGAGATGCCAGCCCAGGGGAGTTTAATTTGGCCCAGATTTGGGGAAACTCAATCTACAGTTGGGCCAGCAGTATGGTGTTTGAAGAGTCAAGAGGGGCCCCACCTTCTGTTAACATGTATTCCTCATCTAGGGGAACCGTAACAAGATTTTTGATGCCCCAGATGGGTTTAGGCTTACTGCTGTCATGGTTTCCTCAAAACCTATGTTGGCCTTAAGCTTGTGTAAGAGATCACGTCCCAGGAGTGGGTATGGGCGGTCTGGCATTACTAGGAATGAATGAGTTACTTTCCCTTTTCCCAAATTTATTGTTCTTTTGGTGGTCCAGGGGCGTAACTGAGTTCCAGTTGTCTCTGGACCAAAGAATGCTTATTCTGAAGTAGGCCGTTGTACTTTTGGTGAACTGAATACTCAGCCCCCATATCCACTAAGAAGTGGACAGGGCTTCCCCCCACCATAAGTTTCACCCTGGGCTCCAGGGAGGAATTGACAGAGCCCTGGCTCTGTCAGTCAGTTTGTAATTGAAGCACAGGAGTAGATTTTGGTGGGCACCCCCCCAGGGGGGCACTCTTGTGGTAGGGGTGGCCTGTCTGGGCAGTCATTCCAAGTGGGCTGGTGGGTGAAGAAAATAGTTTCTAAAAGGCCTATGAGATTCTGAGGTTTTTCAGAGAATGCCAATTTTGGTGCTTCCAATTGTAAAGATCACTAGTAGAGAAAGGGACATAAACCATAAAGGGCTGGCCACCCAAACCTCCTGCATCTAGTTCCAGGGCCTGTCTCAGGGGGAGGACTGTGGGAGTTTGTGGTTCTGAGGTCACCAAAGACGAGTTGGGGGTAGTCGGTTTGTCGGGGTGGTTGGGCCCTCAGAAGACACATGGGGAAGAGGGGGATAAAGGGGCTGATATGAGGACCCACTCCTGGTGAGTGACAGACTGAGAACCTTGTGGGCCCTCTATTCCTCCTCAGATGTAGAGTAGGGTGGGGGGATTTCATTGTCTTCCAGTGGGCTCTGGAGGACTGGAGGTTTGGCTTTTGGAGTTTCCTGTAGGGCTAAAACACGAGAAGAATTAGCTTTCTTTTTGGCTTTCTTTATCCATGATGGCTGCTGCATTACCAGGAGGTACCAGGCAGTGATGTACGAGATCTGGCATTGATAGATGAACTGTTGGATCTTCCCCACTATGACAGGGTTGAAGGTCCCCTCCGGCGGCCAGCTACAATTAGGAAGTGTGGGCCATTCGGGGGAACAAAAGGTGGATAGGTTTCCTTAGTTTACCTGATAACCTGACTGCTGTGCCACTCCTTGGAAATCCTTGAAGTGGCACAAAATCAGTTGCAGAGGGGTGTTAGGCTTAGAGCACTGCTGCCCTATAATGTCGATAGCAATGACAGACACAACAGTGACCAACACTGAACAAATAAAGACAATAACACAAACCAGACAGACTTAACTCCCCGAGGGCAATACCGGAGGACCCAGTGATGTCTCACTGGGACCTCAGACCCAGGAATTAGTGCTGCATCCAGCTTTCTTGCAGGTCCAACCAGAAGTGTGCACAAACAAAACAAGCCCCCTTTCACACTCTCTTCTCTAATCTTAACCTCAAAAAGAGATAGCCAAACTTCTTAGCTTTTAAAAAATTTGTCCATTCTTTTCCTTTTATAGTATAACATAATATAATATGATGAATACATTTATAATATGTATCCATAACATTGAATTCATTTTTTAAAACTTCCTATGTTTAGAATTATAACAAACATACTTCTGGAACTCTCCTTGCTCATATAATGTCTTTTTAATGACAAAATAGTGTCCTGTTTTTTAACTATATCACATTGTTTTATTTCACCTTTTAAGTGAGAAAGAAGGATTTATTGAGAGGACAGAAAAGCTTCCACAGTGGGAGGGGATCCAAAGTGTCCCTATATCACATTATTACAATGTACCTATCCACTCACAGGTAAAGATTATTGTTTAACATTTATTTTTTATTATAAGTTATGGTAAGGTAAGACTTTTCTTTATATGTCCTTGACACTTGCATATGTTTTCTCTAAGGTATTTGTTTCAGAGTGTAATTGCTCAGTTATATGTATCATAATGAGATATTCTGGAATTTTCAATGTCCTGATCATTTAATATGTGCTTAACACATCTTCCAATTATCACTGAAGTTTCTCTGCTCCTTCTTAAACACGCTTGTCACCAAATATCCCTTAGCTAAATCACTTGTACATAGTGTATCACATATAACCAGTTATATGTACACTCACTTGTGTATTTTCAGGAACATACTAAAGCTATACTCATGCTACTAATTATACAAATAAATACAAATAATACTAGCAACTCCTGTTTTTAGTGTTCCCGCTATTCTTTTGTGTACTGACCATATAATACTAATGAGGATTGAATAATAAATTATGATAATTTTTGGTAGTTTTTCATATGAGGACACATTTTCTCACTGTTATATAAATAAGCTTGAGAAACAAAATGTTGTTTACATATTCAGTGAGAAAACTAATTCTAAAAGTCTAGTTTTTAACTGCTTTCTGTGACCTTTGTTACATTGAGACAGTTGTAGCGGATATTTCACTCATCACACAGTGTAATTGGCATTCTGCCACAATTACTAAACTCAGCAACAATTGTTAACTCTAGGGAACTGCCAGGATGAAGTAAAGCTTTTAAAACTCCATGTAATTAACAAAAATGTTTACAAAGGAAAAAAGTGGAAAAAAAAGGAAAAACTTTCCTTTTAAACATCTGTAGTCAGATTTTAAACTTGCTCTAAATTTTAATATTTCAACAATTTTACTAGGCTTCTCTTTTTAAAATGTCCTCAGTTTTATAAACCTTGTCAGCACTTGTTCATTTAGCAAGATTACATAAGTTAAATATATAAAAAATACACAGAATGAGATTTAAGAAAATATTTTTAATTCTGTATAAGAGTATATGGAGATTTGTTGAAGGATCAGAGTTACCAAATTATGTTTTATTGAGTTAATATAGAAACTATTAAAAGTCACGTGAAGAATAAATTGTTGATGACAAAACTGACTTTTTCTAATCTGTGTTCGGCTTTCTGCCTAAGATAAAATGAGCAAAAACGCATTGGAACTGTTCAATTAGGTAGAGGTTTCAGGGCAGGAAGATTATACCTGATCTCCTCAGCCTCATATATCATTTCTATCTTTCTCAATTCTCAGAAAAATACATGTTACCTGACAGTTCTGATTACTATCTGAGGTAGGTTGACAACAATTAGACTCAATGAAGGAACTCTGCCCACTATTTAATAGATGCAACCTGCTCGGCAAAAAAGTGCTTCATTATTTGACTATTCTTCCATTTTGAATAAATTAAGCTTCATAGAAGTTTGAAAGTATTCACTAAGATTCCAAAGTATTTGAAGTGCATATTAATTTTCTAGTTTAACTAATGTATGTTTTCTGTGTTTAAAAAACACATTTATAAAAAGCTTGAAATTTTTGGAGTCTACATATGTAAAAAATAGAGGAGTATCTTGTTCATTAAATGAAAAGATTTTATTAATGTGCATGTGATCAATAAGAAAACTTTATTTTTTATTAAAATAGATAAATATGGTAGATATCCCTAAATTCATTATCTAGTAGAAGATTTTATTTTTAAATATTATATATCTATGGCTATTGATTGATATATAAAATATATATATATAGTTAGATCAAACTCTTTCAATATACCTTTGCTGTTAGATGAAAATATTTACATGTGGAAACAAAGTGAATTGTTACTTATCTACTGACAGCTCTTTCTAGAGTTAATATTTCTATGAACTTAAAAATATTTCTATTAAATGTTAAACTTGTTTCTATGAATTTAAAAATTTGACCAAAATTAATTGCCTGGTCTTAATTTTCCATATTGGTAACAGATTTTTTTGGATTCAGAATATTTTGAAAGGAACTTCTTTAGATTCTTAAAAGGAAATTGAATATAAAAATACATACCACTGGAAAAAAAGGTTGTTAAAAACTGTCCATTTTGTTCCCAAGGTGAAGAATAGAATTATAAAGATGATATAATCTTTCCATAGACTAAATTAGTAAGACAGGCACTAAACATTGACTCATTATGAGTAAAATGCTTATCTTTTACTGGAAAAATGGGAAAGGACTATTAGAGGTCAGTTTTCTTATATATTTATTTGTTTAATTCTACATTAATCATCCATCAGTTGTCATGAGCTGTTCTAACCCCTCTTCCATTGATCATTAGCACAAATTGATTGGATAGATCTATTATAGATTTTGGCAATTTTGAAGCCACCAAGGGATAATATAAAAGACTGTACAATACAATACAATATTATACAATACAGTACAATAAATACAGCACAACAAAAAGCATTTAAATGAGAGTTTCAATTTCAGAGTAACTAAGAATTTAGATGGGCAGAGGACATCAAAGGATATAGGGCCAAGTAGAATCAGCTTTGTTGACAGTAGGCAAAGGCAAGCAGCCAAGAGTAAGAAGTTTCTATGCTGATGTAGATATTGAGTTCTATGCTCAGAATAAATACTTAGGGGAGAGCTCTATTGTTGATGCTTTGACTGTTCCTTATCTGGTTCAGCTCTCCAGCATCCTTTGGTCTCTTCAGAGGGAGATTTGTAAGAGAAAGCTAAAAAATTCTTCTAGAACTCACTGTGCATTATCATATTCTCAAGAAACTCAAATTCCAATAGGTACCTGGAACAGAATGCTAAACCATTTCTTGCATTTGGCTTGCAGAACAAATTATGACTGTGTGGCAAAAATCTAGTACACAATGAGAGACTATTATGAGAAAGTTTAACAAAGGAAAATAAAACATATTTTTAGATCAGGCTTATTTTTTTCCAATTAAATCACTTAAACATATTCTTAAGTCAATGTGATATATATTGCAGCAATTTGGTGAGTTAGTTAATTTTAAAAGAGTGGTCCAGGATAGGGAAGTACAGATAACAGAAATTTTGCAGTAATTTAAGAGAAAAAAAAGCTAGGATGCAGGAATGCTATGTCGAAGTTAGAATGCTTGAATTGAGTTTCTTTTTGACTCTGTCACATACAAAGCTGGTAACACAGTTAGCTCTGATTTAAAATGATACCGAAACAGTGTTTGTTAAACTTTAGTCTTAAAAGTCCTAGAAAAATTGTTAAAGAAGTTGGTCATTGTTCTCTCCCACCACATTTGACTCAATAGATAAAGGTAATTCTGATGCAGTTGGCAACCATATCAAAATTTTAAAGGCATTTTAATGTTATTTTTATTTTTTTCATTTTAGAAAAACAGATCCATTTTGAATTATTTAAATATCATCTAAATCAGCTGCTGAAGGAATTGTTCCTAGAAAATGCGGATTTATGCACAAGTTTTTTATTATTGAAAATAATATATGAAAAGCAAAAATTATCTTGTCGTTTGTATTGTATGAGCTCTAAACATAGAAAGTCATAATCCATGGTTTAGGAGTTTACCTTAACATTTTGTTAAACTAAATTATTAAACAATATTGAATAGGACAATCTATGTGAAATGCACACTATTAGGCATGATGAGAGAATACAAAGATGAGGCAAACATTATTCTTGAGGATTTCAACTGTGTTATTTTTTATAACACCCTTTCAAAGAAAGGTGCACTCTAAAAATGGAAAAAAAAAGCATTACATTTTCATTTGTGAGAGTAATTAAATGGCATTAGGGAGAACAAAAATTTACAAGCCAAACTTTAACAAAAACTTCACATAATGAGCAGATTGATTTGGAATCTGATCATCATAATTTAGGAAGGACAGCTAATAATGTACTCTCATATGAATCTATTTATCTTTGAAATTTGTTTTTCAAGTATGGCAGCCATCAAAAATGATGATCAAAACTAAAACTCTGAAGTAAAAAGTTTTATGCCCAAATCTTAAAAAAAATAGTGAAGTATAGTTCATCATGTTTCAATTATTTATTACTAAAATCAGCATAGGCTTGGAGGTAAACTGGAATATACATGTATTGTGATATATAAAGTACAATAAATCACATCTTAAGCCACATATTAAAATGTAATACAATTTTTAGAGTTGAAAAACAAATTTCTTACACCTGTGTAACATAACATTTTAAAATATTTGCTACTTTTGTGTCATCCATTTTAATTTTAATTTTTGCTTATCTTACTTTTTAGATTAGAGAATATAGTTTACTTAAAAGTAAACTAGAGAGGAGGCAGAGAGAGAGAGAGGAGATTCACCTCCCCAAGGCAGGGGAGGGGGCCAAAGCCAGGAAGCATGTCGATAACCATAGCTCAAAGAGCACATGAAAACACCAGAGTCTAGCAAGGCAATGGCTCTGCTTATCTTTTATAATGTAAAAAACATGCTAACATAGCATTCCAATTATGGATTAAAATTTTTTGAAAAATGTGTTCATAAATAACATATTGAGGTCATAGCTTAAGAAACTATATGGATTAAAAATTAAAAACCTAGAAGACTACTGATTGTTATAAATTTGTTTAGGTTGTGACAATAATTCAATAATCAAAAGTTTTTTTTAAGATTTCATAGGTCATATGAAAACACACAAAACAGGATTTGGTTTACTTTGCAATCATAAATTCTAGAGAGGCACATGTGATATAAAATAAACATTCAAAAGTGAAATAGACATGTTTCTGAACTAAATTAGCTTGTCTAAATACAAGCATTAAAAGCATAATTGAGAAACTGTTTTCATGCATTAGTACCTACTCCAAGTATTAGTAGACAATGATTAAAAAACAGTACAACAACTAGTACAACCTCTGTGGAAAACAGTGGCAATTTCTAAAAGATCTAAAAATCAACCTTACATATGACCAAGCAATCCCCTTTCTGGGAATATACCTGGAGAAACTCAAATCACTCTATAAAAAAGATAACTGCACAACATGTTTATTGCAGCATTATTCAAAATAGCAAAAACATGGAGCCAATTGTGCTACCCATCGAAAGTGGACTGGATAAAGAAAATGTGGCACATATACACGATGGAATATTACACAACCTTAAAGAAAAACAAAATTATGGACTTTACGGTAACTTGGATGAAATTAGAGTATATAATTTATCACAGAAACAAAGATCTGAGTACTACATGTACTCACTCATAAGTGGACCCAGAACATTTATCATAATACTATAAGGGATTGGCAGTAGTGGCACACTGCTGGGAGGGGTACATAACCTCAATATGGGTACCTACATCTTTAAAATAAAAATAAGAGAAAAGATAGAAAACACAACAGCAGAAGAGATTTTGGCTAAGCTTTATCTTAATGCCACCATAAACTAATTAATACACATAAAAATAGACAAATCGATGTGCAGAATATCTGTGAACATATAAGTTGTGTTTACATGCAAGATATTTTGACAGATTTTCATTTTACACACATATATTGATACATTAAATCCACTGATTGCTTTATGTCAGCTCAAATCTTTCTGTTCAGGTGGAGGACTACATTTAGTCCATGAAAATTGATTTGTGTTTTCATTTAAAGCCTCTGAAAATACACATGGATGACATTTTTCTTTTCGTGGAAAATTATCAGAAGTTTTTTGCATCATTTGCAAAGCAAAGGTTGCGTGGCAGCTTATGTAACATGGGTGTCATAGGAACAAATTTTTTTTTTTTTTTTTTTTTTTTTGAGTTGGAGTCTCACTCTCTCCCCCAGACTGGAGTGCAGTGGCTGGGAGCAGCCACCGCAGCCTCGACCGGCTGGGCTCCGGAGATCCTTCCACCTCAGCCTTCCAAGTAGCTGGAACTACAGGCGCGCACTACTGTGCCCGGCTAATTTTTTGATTTATTGTAGACATGAGGTCTTGCCTGCCCAGGCAGGTCTTGAACCTGCGGACTCAGGCAATCCACTCACCTCAGCCTCCCAAAGGCGCGGGATTACAGGCTGAGCCACCGAGCCTGGCTAGGAACAATTTTTGTTACTGGTTAATGAAGAGTGGGGAGAATAGAAAGTGATAGAGAATTTTCTCAGATAGTTCAGAGAAAGTCCAAGAACAGAAATTGGCTCCAAGTGTAGTTGTGAAGTTAAATATATGGTAGAGAATACATCAATTCTACCTATGGGTGTAGTTATAATTTCCATCTAATTTATTTTTCTTTCACTTTAATACTTTTCCAAATCCATGAGAGAGTGAATCTTAATTAGTATAGTAAGACCGTTAAATAAGGTGAAAAAAGCATCAGCTCTGAAGTTTTTAACTTTGGATTTGATTATCGTTTATTAGCTGTAGAGCTTTAAATAACTTACTAAACCTTTCTAAGTTTTAAATTCATTATCATACTTATTTCTTGAGTTTTTTTTTGTGATAACAAACATGTGGAGCCCCTGCACCACTCAGTGTTGATAATGGTCCTTGATAAATGCTCATCTTCCTCTCCTAAAGAAGATTGTTTAGATGCTCACAGAAGCTAAAATTGTTTAAAAATACACATTTACATGCTATTACAATATATATTCAAATATAGATATTGGGAAGGAGGATTAAAATTTTCCGTAGGATCAAGAAAGAAATGCAAACGATGAGAGGATATAATCTGTTTACCTACTCTCGCTCATTGCTCATATAAGTGTAAAATCAAATAGCCACTTTGGAAAACAACTGTCAGTTTCTTACAAATGCAGACATAACTTTGCAATAACGATCCAGCTTTTTTATGCTTAGATTTTACCCAACTGAATTAAAAGCTTATGTCCACAAAAAAACAGGTACACACATTTATATTGACCTTGATCATAATATCCCCAAATTGGAAACAATCAAGATGTCCTTCAATAGACGAATGAATAAAAAAACTGTAGTATATCCGAGAGTACTATTCAGCAATCAAAAGAAAAGGGATATCAGTCCAGAAAAAGACATAGAGGAAACTTAAATGCCTATTACTAAGTTTAAAAAGTCATCTGAAAAGTCATGCACTATAAAATTCGAACAATATGCCTTCCGGGTAGAGGCAAAACTATACACACAGTAAAAATATCAGTGATTGCCAGGCAGAAAGGGGTGGGAAAAATAATTGAACAGGTAAACGAGTAAAGTGTATGCCTCCATTTTTGATGTTTTACTGCTGACAGTTTTTAGGCTTTACTCCTTATTCTGCATCACGTTCGGGTAGACTGATAAGGAAGTATGGATTCTTTTTCTTTGACACCAGTAAGAATTTCAGACAATGAAAATACCTGTCCTTGGGAAATCGTTACTCCTACCCTACTCCTTAAGCACCATAAAAGCCTCAAGGCAATTTCCTTACCTGCTCTCTTAAGTCATTTTTGGACCTGTTTCCTAGAAAGCCTCATTGTGTGAGTAATGAAGCTTTTCATAATCTCTCGGTTGTACATGGCATCATCAGTTTCAACATCCAAACCAAATTATGGGTGGAAGTACATTCTGTATTTGTAAGATATTCACAACAATTGGTGCTGCATGCACGATGTATGGACGATGACTACCACTGCATAAATGGGGTCTTTCTTATTTTTTTGTCTTTTTAACTGACTCTGCTCCTTGATGGCAAACACTTTTTTTTTCTTTTGAGCTATTGCTCGATAGCTATCTTGCATTTGAGCAGCTTTATGCTGTATTTTCTGATTTTTTTTTAACTAAGTTGCATTGGAAACTTCAAAAATTGTCATTTAACAGCAGGAACATGAAGTTATGGCCCGCCTTAAAATGACCTAGGGCTGTGCACCTTTCCCCAGAATTATCAGTTTGTCTTAGATTCAACTGTGTGCCTTGGTTCCGGGATGTACCATAACTATAGCTAGGCTCAAAGGAGTAACTCCTGTGTTGTGACTAGGCTGTGTGTCTGAACCAGGCATTAGCTTTTGTTCTATAGAGAGCTTACGGGAAAGACTTGACCTGTTCAATACATGTTCATTGAATGGTCTCCCGTTTATAGGAAGAGAAGTTACTGTTTGACATTTTAAGGCCATACCCCTCAAAAGAGATGGCTCACTAAATTCTACACGTTATCCTTGTTGCTGTTGCTTCACAAAAATAACCTGGATTTTCAGGGCTATATGGAAAAACACCAATAGCAGTGCTGTGGTGAAAGGGATAATTCAAAGATTGCCATAGTTAACCCTAAATCCTCTTCATACTTAGTCTCTCTGGAAGAAAAAAATTATTACTATACACATGATAGAGAAAACTCCCAAAGTCTATTTAGTAGCCGCAAAAAATAAAGTAACAGAAAAACAATAAACAAAGAAACTTGAATACCAGAAATTTAAAAGTATACATCTAAGTGGAGGTATTTGGCCCAATAGATTATATAAATTTGCTAAATAAATGTATGCAACAAAAAGACAATAAGACACAATAGATTATTGATAACTACAAACACTATGTTGTACAAAATATCTCTAGAATTTGTAATTTTGTATAACTGAGATTTATGCTATAATCATTGAACAGTTCACTATTCCTCTTCCCCAAACACCCTAGCAACCACCATTCTATTTTCTGTGAGTTTGACTGTTTCAGACACTTCAAACAAGTTGGATCATATAGCATTTTTACTTCTGAAACTGGTTGATTTGACTCCCAGGTTCAGGATAGATTTCATGTTAAGTGTTCTTACACACACACACACCAACACACACACACACACACACACACACATGCACACACACAGACATGGCATAAGGAAACTTTTGGAGGTGATTAATATGTTTATTACCTTGACTGTAATGATAGTTTCTTGGGTGTATATCTCCAGACTCATCAAACTGTATACATTAAGTGTGTGTAGACTTTTTGTATATCAATTACACCTCAATAAAACTTAAAAATAAAGGCTAAAGGGTGAAAGGCTGCTTATTGGCTTTTGCTTCTCCACAACAAAAGTTCTGCTATTGTGTACCAAATGGTAAGCCCTCAAGTCCAACTCAGTACTGCAGCTCCAATTATAGTTATGGCTGGGGAGCTCACTAAATTTAAGCAATCTTAGGAGACTTACTGAACAAATATAGAAGACAAATTGGTATGCTTCAACTTAACCATTGAAACTATTACCCTGCTTAAATTTCCTTATGATCATAGCACCTGTTACTTTAAAATATCCCATAATGGACATGGACTCTCTGATCCAATGAGTAATACACTAAAACAAAATTAAATCTTTGTCATTTACAAATTGATTTTATTTTAAAAGAATATAATAAACCTTTGTTTCTCCCTTATCTCCAGTTGAAATAGTTAATATGGTCAAATATAAATTAAAACAGGGTCTTCGAAGATTGAAATTAGTTTACAAAACGTACTTAGAGAAGCAGTGATGACCACCAATGCTTTAACCTGTGCTTAAACTGAGAAAGAATGAATATGCCTGACTGTGCATTACTAGACTTTAATCCTGTGGTCCCACCTGTTGAGATCTACACATACAATATTTTTAAAAGTACTGAGTTTACTCAGTCATCCAGCGGTTAATATTTTGAGACTATATAGTTGGCTAGTATGTTATTTTAATGCCTATTTTAACACTCTCTCAGCTGCAGTTTTGTCTTTACCTTTGAAGGACACGATACAACTTTACCCAGCTGCCTTTGGGGCAACTTACTGCCTTACAGTTTCAGGCAAGATCTTATTCTGATTTACCTTTTTCCAAAAGCATAGATGTGATACCACATAGATAGCATCTTCTTCAGAAAAGACACATTTGACACTTATTCAAATATAAATACACACAAATACATGCAAATGTTCTTTCATAAAAGGGATACGTCATTGATTTATGCATATACTATAAGGCATAACCATCTTGGTTTAATTCCTGAAATTTATTTGGTAGGATAAAGTCTCTTCCATCCCTGATACTGTCAAGAGACAGCCATTTAACTCTCTCAGCACCCACAAAGTGAACAATAGGCCCAATATCTTTTAGGCCTTTTCGCATTCTGGAAGCAATACATGTTTCATTTAAACATTTTACACAAGTCCATTTATGCTATTACTTGTATTGTGATCCCTTGAATGGGACATCCTATAACAAAAGGATATCAAATCTGTATAAATTGCAATTCAGGCTTTACTGTTAGTTCCTTTCGCAGATTACTTCATTGCGGTAACCTCCTCTCCTGGAGTCTGGATCAATCACTCATTCTAGACACAGTTGTCCCTGGTCTTCCTATGCAAAAATCAGCTTTAGGCACCATGCTATATGCCATTACAGAGACAATTGTTGGCTATTTTGCAAGCTTTCTTGGAAACTGAGACTCTCAAAGGCCTTGATACCTTGATCTTCCATACAAGCTGTCCATTATGCCTCTGGTTATGGGGAAAGTGTCTTGCAAGCTTGGCATGGCTATTAAAGTCTCCTTGTTGTGGATGTAGTCAAAATGGCCCTCTGGCACGTTTGTCCTGCAGGAGGAGGTGATCTTCTCTGTGTTTGTTGTTTGTTTGTTTGTTTTTGACAGTTGCCACATTGCTGGAGGATAGTATTCCTCAGGATCTTTGGCTACCTGGGAACCCTTTGGATCAGCTAAGTGAACAATAGTAGGTGTTCATATACTTTAGATTTGTCATCAGCACCATCCTATGTGGTAGAGCTTGCTGGAGAGCTGTTGCTTTTAATTCCTTAACCAAGAGAAAAATTAATATACTCAGTAAATCTAACTTGGCTATTTATCACTACTTAGCTATTTGTCTTAGCCACTTTATGCTTGTCTGCTGTGTACTTCTTGGGATTTTATCTCTTCATGATCCCACTGAATCTTGGTTGTGCCAGGGTCAACAGTATTGGCTGGTGACAAATGGTGAAGCCCCTGCAACTTTTTTCCCCCAGAGGTTTATAAGAAAACATGGCTGGGCATGAAGGCTCATGCCTATAATCCTAGCACTTTGGGTGGCCAAAGTGAGAGGACTGCCTGAGTCCACAGGTTCGAGACTAGCCTGGACAACTTGACAAGACCTCATTTCTATAATAAATAATAAAAAAAATTAACTGGGTGTGGTGGCACATGCCTGTAGGTCCATCTAATTGGAAGGCTGAGGCAGAAGGATTGCCTGAGCCCAGCAGGTCTAGGCTACAGTGGCCGTGAGAGTGCCACTGCTCTCCAGCCAGGGTAACAGAGTGAGACTCTGACTCAAAAAAAAAAAAAAAGAGAGAGAGAGAAAAAATAAAACATTGAAAATACTGATTGCAGTAGTGACACATATTCACAAGTCACAAGGGTCAGAACTGTCTAATCCTCTATAGTCTATACAATGTGCCAGGTACCACTGGCCTTCAGTAGTTTACACTTACAGACCATATTGAAGAGTTCATTGTTTTAATACATTTTTTTGTGGGAAAATCATCTTTATTTTCTACTGTCTGTGGTACTGTTTCAATTGTACAATTTTGGCAGGCTTAATGGATACAGAACATTCTTGGGTGTGGATATGATTAACTTTTGTGGAAGCCAAAGTTATGGATAACAATGCATGTATTCTATCGGCATGTCCAGATGGATGGGCTGGACGGTCTATCTTCCCTCTTTGGGTGACTTAACAGAGAGCTGACTCAGCAGGTCTAAGGTAAGGCAACAGAAGAATAGGTTAGTACCAATTACTGGGCTTCCAAGTCTTCCCAATGTTAAAAAGGCCACTTCTCTGACTAGGCAGCTTCTATGAATAGTCTGTGCTCCTCAACACTAAAACTGCAGAAAGCATTATGTGGATAAAATGCCTATCTACTGAAACTTGGCTATGACATTTATAGACCGGCTGTGCTCAGCCTAAACTGTAGGATAATGAGAGTTTGGAAGATTAGGAGTGCTCTGCTATGACGTTTTCCCCCCAGAAAGTCCTGTGGACTAATAGTATGTGTCCATGACCTACTACATGACAGCATGGCAAGATCTTCATAACCTGAGGTATCATCTAAGTCAGGTAAATGATGGAAAAATGTTCTCAATATGGGAATGGCTGCTTGTCACTTTTTTCC
The DNA here is from genome assembly GCA_027257055.1 of Cephalopachus bancanus. Classification (NCBI taxonomy): domain Eukaryota; kingdom Metazoa; phylum Chordata; class Mammalia; order Primates; family Tarsiidae; genus Cephalopachus; species Cephalopachus bancanus. Next base: position 2,807,890 of record JAPVLO010000173.1, on the reverse strand, counting down.
TTTGGAAACAAAACCCATACTTCCCTGATTTAGTCTTTTTCTCTAGTATTTCACAGCATATCAGCTATTTTAAATGAAAGAATACACAAGTTAAGGCCTATTAGTATCCCAAATTTGAATAGTTGGATTCATGGACAATATTCTTTTATTCACTCCAGTCTCCCTGATTGTTTTGAGTTGTTTAGAGGAGCACTTCTCTAAAATCTTGGTGAGAACTCCTTTAACATTTTATAAAAGGAATATTTAGAATGAGTAAAGCCTGTATGTATAGCTAATATTTACAAGTCTGAAGTTAACATACACTGATGTATAGCTAACACACATTGTTAATTTATTTTTTTCCAGTTGTTGTATTAAGCACATTGCAAGGAATAATTCAATGTCACCCAACAGTTCAATGAGGATTAATAAATAAGTGATATATCTGTGTTACACAAAATTCCAGATAAATAAATTTGAAAATTTTCTGCACAAAGTTAACATATGATGTTAAAAAAAAAAAAATTGTCTATGTACCTAACCTTTGACTGTAGCCTTTCTGTGTATAAGAACAAAATAAAATTATACACATTAAAAGAATAATATATTTGGACATACAAATATTTTAAAATTCTATGCATAATAATGTAAACATAGTAAATGTTAGACAGGAAGAATTATTGTTATGCATATAACAAAGAATTTATATGCTTAGCATAATGATCTGTTGATAAAATTATAAACAAATTTATTTAAAATACTTGAATGTCTACTTCATAAAATATAAGACCAATAAATGTATTGTTAATTAAAAATAAGAAAAAAATATTAAACACTTTTTGAGCACTTGCTTTGAGCCTGACAACATGCTCAGCATTTTACAAATCTCACACATTTAATCCTCACCAAAACTGTCTAGAAACTAGAGTGATACCAATTTTGCAGATAAGGAAACAAACAAGAAAGGTGAAATAATTTGACAAATGGTATATAATTCGTAAAGATTATATTCCATGGTGATTAAAAAAAGGAAAAAAACAATTTGACTTTTTTATTAGCAAATTAAATTACCAGGTTTGCTAAGAATGAAAGAATGTTTGCATTTTCAGATACTGGTTCTGAAAGGGCAAATTGTAAAGTATTCCTATGGGCAACATGGGATCAAATGTTAAGAAATTTACTAGCATTTGTATTTTTGATCCAATAATCCAACTTCTAGGAGATCACCTTGAAAAAATTAGAAGCATAAGACATATATGTACCAGGATATATGATATAGTTTTATTTATAATAGTTTAAAATTATAAATATTTTAAGATTACAACAATTAGTAATTATTTGAGTTAACATGATGTTGCATTAAAGAATATCAATAATTTTTAATTATGCAGGAAAAGATCTGTGATAAAGAATATATAAAATATATAAGGATTTATATATATATATGCCTGCATGTTTTCTCATTTATCTTTGTGTGATATGTAACATTAACTATGTAAATATAAAAATTATATACACATAAAACAGTATAAACATAACAGATATGTATATATAATTCAAACCCAATTTTGTTTTTAAAATGTAATCACATACATATACAATGAAGGAAGCATTTCTAAAATATTTTTAAGGTTTTCAACATTGTGAATGTAAATTTATTATTAAAGTTCACATTTAAATTTTTTACATTTAATTAATATTATAAAAAAATAAAATGACTATAGTGGTTTCACCCTCTTATATTGATTAAAACCTCAGATGAATTTAATAATTGAGTTTGCTAGAACATATGTATTTCTAAGAATTATTATAATTCACAATCACCTTCCAGGATTTTTTTTTATTGCAATGATGAAAATTAATGGCCATCCTGCGTCCTTATATTGTAACTCTGCAGTACATTTTCGTTCAGACAATAGGATTATGGATGTGACTTGCATTGACCAACTAGATATGATTAGCAAGCAAGATATAAGTGAAGGCTTGAGAAATGTGTGCATGTGTTCTCTTGACCTCCATTGCATGACTGGGTCTGCTTCCTCTCAAATCCCTGCCACAACATGAGGATATGATAAGAAGGTTGTAGAAATGTGAAGAATAAATGGAAGAGAAGCCCAGTTGTCCCAGCTGAGGCCATTCTAGAGCAGCCAGCCATAGCCAACTGCCAGCCAAGCTCAAATGCATAAACAAGTCCAGCTGAGTTCTACCAAAAATGATCCAAATCATCACAACTACTCTTCTCATCCAGTCTCATAAAAAAGACAACAAAATATTTTTAAAAGTAGCCATACTTGGGTGATGTTTTCATGCAGCATTATCTTAGCAATGGATAATTGTATGGGCGGTTTATGCAATACAGTAAGGAAAATTGATATATTGAATTTTTCTTTTATAGGAAGTAGGCAGATAAATTGAAGATCTAGCATACTGAAATTAAGTAAATGGAAATATTCACATCTAGAATACATGCAGATACAACAATATGTATCCAAAGAATGTCATCTTCCTAAATCTTTAAGTAGCTAGATACTGTGCATGTTTCTCATTTCCAAGACAGTTTTCCATAGCTTGTTAGATATATAGTAAAATCCTTTCAAAAGTAATGGAAATATTTTATCTATTATTTGAATTTGTATATGTTGTATAAGGAATTGTTTTAGCTTTTGTTATAACACCTTTTGGAAGCAATCTTTTAATGCTTAAGGTAGATATTTGTCCCAAATAAAACTATGCATATCTTTCACAAATTTATGTTGACACAAAAATTGTTAGGTAACTCTAATATCTTGTAAAATAAAATCCTGTTAAATCATTTTAAGTCATTACTAAAAGACAATATCATGTAAAAAATCAAGATAACAGTTAATTTGAGAAGACGCAGTTAAAAAAACTTTACAAACCACATGACTGGAAGTAAAGACTTTTAACTTTTGTCTATACGTTTCTACTCTCATATTATTTTTCTAATAAGTAAAGCACACTGACTTGGGTTAATAACATATTTTGTAATTTTTAAAGCAATGTTAAATCTATTTCATATAATTGATTTTATTCATAGTAAGAGGAATAGAATTGCTAATTCATCAAAAATCCTACAACATTAGGAGATATTTAATTCAATCTAACTCTTTTGCATTTGGTGTAATTTGCCTGAAGTCACGCTGCTGGTTTTTGGCAGGGCTTGGATTAATACTCTTGGTCTCTTGAGTACCTCTTTAGTGGTTCTTGCACTAATCTCTGTTTAGTGATATATTATTTACAGGTAATTAAGCAAAATCATAAATATCTCCTCAAAAATGGGCTATGGTCACAAATATATAGACCAAAAATCAAACAAGAAAATAAATTCCGTACGTAGACAGGTATAATTGCTGTATATATTTATTCTCATTTTAGTGTGACGCCTCCAAAAATCATTTTTTCACCAAAATGACCACTATGAGGGACTGTCTCTTCATATTACCTAGCTGCTAAAAGGGATTCTGGTAATAAGACTAATTCTCTCCTATCTTAGTTGTCTGTGTATAATTAATATTCAAATCTATTCACCCATCATCTCCTATAGGGAGAGAATGTTTAGTTCATTGAAATCTTTGGATTCTGGATGGTGGTTCATGTACTACAGGGCATGTGTTTTCAGTTGATAGTTAAATAAATGTTTGAATTAATGGATGAAGAAATGACAACAATGAGTGGCTACTAAATGCACTAGTAGTATAAAAATGATTTAGAGGACCATGTATTATGATTTCTCAATGGCAGTTGTTTTCAAAAATATAATTATGATATTAAATTTACTTTTAATAGGACATGTGAAGTTTCCAAATTCCCAGTGTGTTTCTTTTGGAAAGACCCTGCTGTTTCACCTCTTATTATTGTCTGAGAGAACACTGAATTCTCCCCCTACCAGCTCCCCCAATATTGATCACTCCTCTCCTACTATTCCTCAGAGCTTAAATAACATCTTAATTACACACAGCTGCTAATTAACTTTCTAGTTTAGTTTGAGAGCCAATTTTCTAAGACAGGAAAGGGCAACATGAATTATCTATAGAATTGTGCCTCTGATGAAATGTTTCATTTATTTTTTAAAAAACAACTATGTAACAAATACACAGTACTTACAATATGTCGGCTCCTGCTCTGGTGCTTACAAACTAATGAGTTTAATTCTCACAACAATCATATAAAGGAGGTACAGATTTTATCGTAATTTTATTGATGCAAAAATTGAGGCAAAAAGAAATTAAATAATTTGTTTAAGATAATGCAACTAATAAATAGCATAACCCAGAGAAGTCCAGACTGTCTATTTCTAGGGACAGGGCTTTTCCCATTGTTCTCTGTGACCTCTGAAATTTTACTCATCTTACTTATCTTTGGGCATGTTGGAGGGTTTTCAAGAGCATCGCTTTGCATTGTTTTGCAAGAGCTTCAGCATTGAAGATTGTTTCTCAAAATTGTTTGACTTAGTAAATATTTTCATTTGATACCAAGTTTGAAAACGATGTGCATTGCGTGTTCTTTGTTTTCTGTTATTGTTTTGTTTATTGTATTGTTTCCATATTGTTTTGTTATTGAATGGGTCTTTTAATAATTTGCTGCAGGTTTTATTTTTGTCTCTAGTTACCGTTATATTGCAATTTATTAATTAATTATGCTAGGACATTGGTAGAGTCTCAAAGGTTAATAAAAAAATTAATAATTGTTTAAAATATTAGAAGTTCGTACTGATATCTCTGTGAAGAGTATTAGTTGCATTGGTTGCAATAGAATAGGCAAAACAACATCTTTCTTGGACTTTGACCTATATAGGTAAATGCTCTGAGGTTGTCTTTGTTACTGTCTTAGAGCAAGCCTATTATAAAGACCACACTGCCTTTTCCATTTATGTTTCTTTACAGCAAAAGATGAATAGAAACTTACTTATCACTCTTGGAAAGTTTTGTCTTTTTTAAAAAAAATCTTACATTTATAGAAAGAGAAAGAGCGAGAGAGTAAGAAAGAGAGAGGTCAGGAATAGAACAGATGTACACTTCCATATTTATAAAGCAACTATGGCAAGATAAAAAACTATATATTGGTAAAACAGAACCTTTGGTTTCATAGGCTATCTGTCTTAGGAATAGCACTGATGTTATTTAGAAAAGCTTTCTGTTGTTTAGCTGAAATAACTTGCACTTTTATGTGGATACTGCTCTAGGGAGTAGAGTATGGTAATAAAAACGTAAGTTCTAGCATAGGTTACCCATATTTGAGGTAAGTTATGCCAAGAATATCATAAATATGTTAAGAATGATGCAATGTTCTTGATTTACATTCATGTACAATATTGCAAATACATTCAAATGCATTTCACTGAATTTAATGTTGGTTTGGGAAAGATTGGGAAAATGTAGAAGCAGGTATATTGAACCTGAAATCAATCTGGAATTTTAAATGACCATAAACTCTTACTGATAGAAAGTTTGGAGTCCCTTTAGGTTTAACTAGTGAAAAATTTCTATCTGTTAGAGTGGAGAGGGAAAACAAGCAGAAAAATAAGAATTAAAGAAAATAATCATGGAGACTGTAGACTTTACGCTTTCTGGGAAGATAATTCATTATTTTTCAATAGAATAGACATAATATCTGATATATATATGTGTGTGTATATATATCTCCACAGATCTTGAGCATATAAATAAAATTTGCATCAATTGCTTTTATTTAAAAACCAATTTTACCTATTTTGTGCTCAAAAACTCAGTATACTAGTACTAAAACTTGATACTTTATTGTTAGGTAAGAGAAGGGTATTTTTACGTTACTGATTTGTGACTCTGGGATATATTTAAAATAGCTGATCAGACTTACATTTGGAGCCAATTGTAATTGTTTCCATGATGTATGGTTACATGGAATCCCATAAATTGTCTTGTGAATCTTTGTATTGACAACATTGGCATAGTATATAAGCAAAGCTCAAACTACTCCAGGGTAATGTAATTTATAACTAACAATATGTTTTTTAACAGTGAATACATTTTCTTCGCATAAACATTAGGACTTTCTGGAACTAAGCAATGCCATATTAAATATAGAAAGAGAAATTCAGTGTAATAGGTTAGCTATAGAATATGATGTATTATTCAGTAACTCTACCATTCACCTACCTGGGTGGCTGGGAGTTACTAACATGATCATAGATCCTTTCTGTTAGGAGTTCTTAGCAATGAATAGTCTTAAGTAGACCTCAATAGTCATGATTAAAGTGGTTTTTACTAATTACAATTTATACTTTAAAATTCTATTGAATTTTATGTCAATGCAAAATTTTTTCTAAACATGACAGAAATTTCTAAACTATCAAATTCTCCTTCCATAAAATTTAATTCCAGAAATCCCAGCTGCTCTGACTGAAAGCAACACATAAGTATTACACATAAGTATTTCTTCATAATTCAACTTCAAGTGGCTTGAAATGACAAAAGGTTTGTAAAAAATTTGAAAACAGCTGCATTCAGATCCTGCATTAGTTTCCTATTGTTGCTGTAACAGATGAACACAAATTTAGTGGTTTCAAAAACATACCTTTATTATTTCACAGTTCTGAAAATCAGAACTCTAAAATGAGTCTTACTGCACTAAGTCAAGTTGTGGGTAGGGTTGTGTTCTTCTGAAAGTTCTAAGGGAGAGGCCAATTTTTTTTTTTTTTGTCTGTTTCTGCTTCTGGAGGCTGCCCTAACAATGCATTTTCTCTACCATGTTCCTCACTTCATTCTGCTGTCTCAGCAACAGATTGTAAAGTTCATATTTCTACCAACAGTCTGTTTATGGCAATTATCGAATTTTTCTCTCAGCATCTCAAAACCCTTCAGCTTCTGGTCGTTATTTAATTTCCAAAACCTTTCTACATTTTTAAGCGATCTGATACAGCAGTACCAGACTAGCCGGGGCCAAAATGTGTACTGGATGTTATTGCTATAACAAATCACCACAAACTTAGTGACTTATGACAATATACAGATATTGTCTTATAGTTCTGGACATTAGAAGACTAAGATCAAAGCATGAGCAGAGCTATTCTTTTTGGAGGCTTTGGGGTAGAGCTGCTTCCTTGCTTTTTTCGGCTTCTACAGATGCCCTGTGTTCCTTGGACTGTGGCCCCTTCCCTGCATCACTCTACCCTCACGCTTCCAGGATGACATCTCCTGCTACTAACTCTCAATTTCTTGACTCCCTCTTACAAGAACATATGAAGACCAGTTGCATAATCCTGGATAATCCAGGATCATCTCAAAAATCCTTCATTGACTCACATCTTCAAAGTTCCCTTTACTATGTAAGGCAGTATATTCACAAGTGTCAGGTATTCAGACACTAGCATTTTGGGGCGACCATCATTTGGGTTACCACAGATTTCATGTGCAAAATATTTATTAATCAAATGTAGGTATATGAAGGCACTAGAAATATATAAAAGGTTGTCCGGAGCTAGCTAAACAATCTTGATACATGTGGTTAATGGAAACTGGGAAGAAAATATGAAAGAATATTAAACTACACACCAGGGTGTTAATATTATGTGTGAGCTAAAAGTAAGTAATTTAGGACTCAGCATATGAATAGGGTAAAGTGAGAAGGCAATGTGAATAGCAGTGACTAGACTAGAAGACTAGAAAAAAATGTTCAAAGGTTTGGAGTTAACTGAACTTCTTAGATTTGTAAATTAATGTGTTTAAAACCAAATTTGAAGAAATTTTCATCAATATTTTTTCAGATATATTTCTACTCCATTTTCACTTTCTTTCTGGGAATTAAATATTAGTTGGATGAATTAATATTGCCTCATAGAAGCATGAGTCTATTTTTAAAAACTTCTTTGTTCTTCATATGTAATAATAGTTATGTCTGTATTCAAATTCATTGAAAATTTATTCTGTCAGTCTCTGCTATTACAGCCATTCACTGATTTTTTCTTTCAGCTATTGTAATTTTTTTATAAAATGTTCATTTTGTCAACAAAAACCTGCTAATAAACTTTTATAGTACTTTTATTCATAATTGCCAAAAACTGGAGGCAACTAAGATGTCCCTCATAGATGAATGAATAAGCAAATTGTGGTACACATGCAAAATAAAATATTTTTCAGTGATAAAATGAAATGTGTTATCAAGGCACAAGAAGACATGGAGGAAGCAAGTTTATTACTAAGTTATAATAGCCAGTCTGAATAAGCTACATAATGTATGATTGCATCTGTATAACATTCTGGAAATTGAAAAAAAAACCCACAAAAACAAAAAATTATATACTTTAGTAAAAAGATCATTGGTTCCAGAAGTTGTGTGGAGAGAAATCAAGAGATGATTATGTAAAATACAGGAAATTTGGTTTCAGTAAACCTATTCCATATGAGACTTTAGTTGTGAATACATAGACTTTAGTTAATAATAATGTTTCAATACTGGTTCATCAGTTTCAACAGATGTGCTACAATAACACATGTCAAAAATAAGGGAAGCTGTGAAAGGTGAGACATGTTATATAGAAAATATCTATACTATATGCACTATTTTTCATAAATGTAATGCTGCTTTAAAAATTAAAGTCTATTAACGTGAAAGAATCATTTTGTTCACATTTAATTTATTTTTCTGCTGAGATCCCAAATCTATTTAATCATATGAATATATTTTTAAGTCCTTGAGCATATTTATGAGTTTTTAAAAATTTGTTATAGCCAGGTTTGGTGGCTCAGCCTGTAATCCCGCACCTTTGGGAGGCTGAGGTGAGTGGATTGCCTGAGCCTGTGGGTTCGAGACCCGCCTGGGCAGCAAGATCTCATCTCTACAATAAATCAAAAAATCAGCTGGGTGTGGTAGTGCACGCCTGTAATTCCGGCTACTTGGAAGGCTGAGGTGGAAGGATCACTGGAGCCCAGCAGGTCGAGGCTGCAGTGGCTGGGAGCAGCCACTGCACTCCAGTCTGGGCGACAGAGTGAGACTCCAACTCAAAAAAAAAAAAAAAAAAATTGTTCTAATTTCAGCAAATGAGTTATTATGTGCTATGTTTCTTTTTTCTTTGGAAATGACATATCATTGAGACTACGGATTCTATTATCTTCCTATGAGTGTGTAGATTTCTCTTCTAGCTAGCAATGAACTTGACCTAAACTCTCTACTCCAAACTGTCTTCCCTAAAATAGACAGAAGTTGAAACTATTCAATTGCTTTAAAATTCTGACTGTTGCTTTTTGGCCCAGAAGATTGGAGTCCATCCCATGCATGCAAATTTCTGAAGTTAACAAGAGGCTACAGAATGTGTGAGGGCAGACTCTGAGGTTTCTACTGTGTTTCAATTTCTTCCTGAGTTTCTTCTCTCACTTTCTAGATTCTCTGGCAACCCTTAATTTCATCCTTTAAATCTTCAAATATGTACTAAAGTAGCATTTCCTTGGCTTATATATCTTGTATTGCTTAGTCTTGGGATTGCCTTCAGCAAAATGCTGTATAAAAATTTTACCCAGCGTGGTTTTCTTTCCTTCAAGTGGATTCCTCTCTAGTTTCTCCTGCATTGATTTATTCTCAGTTATGTCAGATGGCCATTTCTCTATTTTTATTTTTATTTTTTTTACTTTGCGTCTCATTTTGTGGTCCAGGCTAGAGTGCAATGGCACGCTCATGGCCACCCAGCATTGACCTGCTGGGCTCCAACTATCCTTTCGCCTCAACCTTCCAAGTAGCCGGAACTACAAGCACACGCTACCATACCCAGCTAATTATTTTGTTTATTGTAGAGATGAGGTCTTACCAAGTTGCCTGGGTTGGTCTTGAACCTGCAGGCTCTGGCAATCCACTAGCCTCGGCCTCCCAAAATGCTGGGATTACAGATTGAGCCACCAATTATCTCTTTTTTTTAAAAGATCTGGAGTACAATCCAGAATTAGGCATACAAGTGGTCTTCATACAGGTAAAATTTGGGCCTTCCTTTGGTTCCCACTTCTCCTGGTTTGAGATCAGGCACCCTTATTGATGTTATATCCGCCCCCTCCCCAGCACTTTATGGCTACTGCCAGTTCCTTTCTTATAGTTTTCTAAATATTCAGTGTCCACTTATGAGTGAGAACATAATGGTACTCAGTTCTTTGTTTCTTTGATAGATCACTGAGAATTATAGAGTCTAAATCCATCCAAGTTGCTACAAAGTACATAAGTTTGTCCTTCTTTATGATGGTATAAATCCCATCAAGTATATGTACCACATTTTTAAAAACCAATCTACTGTCAATAGACAGCATGATTGGTTCCATATGTTTACTTTTGTGAATAGTGCTGTAATAAAGCATGCATGCTCGGTATCATTTTTGTAGAATGATTTGAGATCCTTTGGGTATATTCCCAGAAGGATAGTTGGGTCATGTGGAAGGTTGATTTTGAGATCTTTTAGAAATAACCATACTGTTTTCCACAGAGATTATACTAATTTGCATGTCCACCAACAGTGTAGAAACATTTCCTTTTCTCAACATCCTCTCCAGCATCTGTTGTTTGTTGAGTTATTGATGATAACTAGAGTTAGATAGTATCTCAATGAGGTTTTGATTTGCATTTCTCTGATGATTAATGAGGCTGAGCACTTTCTCATGTATCTGTTGGCTGCCCGTATATCTTCTTTTGAGAAGTGTCTATTCATGTATTTTGCCCACTTTTTAATGGGACTGTTTGTTTTATTCCTTTTTGTCATGTTTGAGTTTCTTATAGATCAGGATGTTGGGCCTTTGTTAGATACACAGTTGGCAAATTTTTTTTTTCCATTCTATGATCTGTCTCCCCACTGTCCTGATAGTTTGTTTTGCTTTGCAGAAGCTTTTCAGTTTGATGAGGTCCCACATGTCTATCTTATCTCTTATGGCATGGGCATTTGAGGTTTTGATCAGGAACTGGTTGTCTATTCCGATTTCTGTAAGGGTATCTCCTGCGTTTTCTAAGAGTATTATAGTTTGAGGTTTTAATTTAGGTCTTTGAATTTAGAGCTGATTTTTGCATATGGTGACAGATAGGAGTCTTGTTTCAACCTTCTGCATGTCTCCTTGTCTTCCAGTTTTCCCTGTAACATTTACTGAGTGGGTACTTCTCTCCTGAGTGGTTGATGGTGGAGGTTTTGTGAAAGATGAGTTGGTTGAGAAATTGAGATTCTGCTTCTGAAATCTCTATCCTATTCCATTGGTCAATATGCCTGTTCTTGTAACAATACCAGGTTGTTTTGCCTATTGTAACCTTATAATAAAGTTTAAAGTCTGAAAGTGTGATACCTCCCACTTTGTTTATTTTGCTAAGAATTATTTTGGTTATTTGAGGTCATTTATGTTTTCATATGGATTTTTATATTGTCATTTCCAGGTCTGAGAAGAATGTTGTTGGTAATTTAATGAGTATTACTTTGAATCTATAGATTGTCTTTGGTGGGATGGACATCTTAACAATGTTGATTCTTCCTATCCATGAGCATGGAATATTTTTCATTTGTTTGTGTCTTCTTTGACTTCTTAGAGTCGTGTTTTGTAGTTTTAGTAGTAAAAGACTTTTTCGTTTCTCTAGTTAGGAAGATGTCGAGGTATTCCATTTTTCTGTGTGTGGCTGTTGTGAATGGGATTGTGTTTTTATTTGGTTGTGTGTTTGTTCTTGGTATATAAGAATGCAACTGTGTTTTGCATGTTTATTTTGTACCCTGAGACTTAGCCAAAATCCTTTATCAGTGCAAGGAGGTTTTTGACAGATTCTCTTGGGTTTTCAAGGTACAGGATCATGTCTTACACAAAAAGGGATAACTTAACTTCCTCTTCTCCTATTTGGATACCCTTGATTTCCTTTTCTTATCTGATTGCTTTAGCTAAGACTTTCAACACTATATTAAACAGGAGGGGTGAAAATGGGCAGCCTTGTCTTATTCTGGTTTTCACGGGAAATGCTTCCAAATTCTGTCCATTTCTGTGAGTTTATTGCAGATGGCACTCACTAATTGAGGTATGTTCCTTCTATGCCTAGGTGCTCAAGGGTTTTTATAAAGAAAGGATGCTGAATTTTATCAAAAGTTTTTCTGCATCTAATGATATAATCATGTGGTTCTTGTTTTTACATAGTTTGATGTAAATGTAATTAACACATTGTCTTGTGAATGTTGAACTAGCCCTGCATCCTGGGGATGAAGCCACCTTGGTTGATGGATGATTTTTGAGATGTGTTGTTGGATTCAATTTGCTAGATTCTTGTTGAGAATTTTTGCATATATGGTCATCAGGAATATTAACCTGTAGTTCTCTTTCTTTGTGCATCTTTAGCTGGTTTGGGTATCAGTGTGATGTTAGCAGCATAAAATGATTTGGGGAGAGTTCCATCTTTCTCAATTGCCTGGAATACTTTCAGTAGGATTGGTATCAGCTCCACCTTGTATGTTTTGTAGAATTTTGCTGGGAAGCCGTCTGGTTCAGGGCTTTTTTTTTTTTTTTTGTAGGTAGTTTTCTAAAGACAGGGTCAATATCCTGTGTTGTTATTGGTCTATCCAGTGTGCCAATGTCTTCTTGTTTCAACCTTAGGAGGTTGTGTGATGCCAGAAATTCCTCCATTTTATTTAGTATCGAATTTATTTCCATACAGGTGTACATAATAATTTCTGATACTCTTGTATTTCTTCAGGATCGATTATGATTTGATCTTTTGTATTTCTGATTGTGTTTATTTTGGCTTTTTCATTCTTTTTCTTCATCATTCTGGCTAGGAGTCCTCAAAATTTTATTCTTTTAAAGAACCGGCTTTTTGTTTTGTTGATTTTTTTTCTTTGATATTTTTGTCTATGTTCCATAATTGGGCTTTTACTTTAGTGGTCTGAATTCTTCTGCTAAAGTTAGGGTTTTAGTGTTCTTGCCTTTCCAGCTCCCTTAGTTGATCTGCTAAGCTGTTAGCTTGTAATCTTTTTATTTTCTTGATGTGTTGATAGATATATAAATTCCCATCTTAGTACTGATTCCATGACATCCCAGGAGTTTTAGTAAGATGTTTCTTCATTTTCATTTATTTCCAGCAATTTTTTAACTTCTGTTTTGATTTCTGTTATTACCCAGAAGTCATCTATCATTATGCTCTTTAGTATCCATGCATTTGTGGGGGTTTTTTTGGGAACTTTGTTGGTATTAATATTTATTTCTATTCCACTGTGGCCTGAGAAGGTGCATGACAGTATTTTGATATTATGAAATTTGCTTATGCTTGATTTATGGCCAAGGATGTAATCAATCTTGGAGTATATTCCATGTGATCATAAGTTGAATTTATTTTCTGTAGCTGTTGGGTGGAGTGCTCTGTAGTTATCTTTTAAGTCCATGTGGTCAAGTATCAAGTTGAGGTTCCAGATCTCTGTTGTTTTTGCCTCAGTGATCTACCTAGGGTTGTTAGTAGAGTATTTAAGTTCCCAGCAATGATAATGATAGAGTCAATATCTTTTTATTACCTTATTTAGTAGTTTTAAAAACATGAATCCTTCTGTGTTGTGCATATATATTTAGGATGGCTATTTATTGTTGATGGATTGAACATTTTATCATTATGTACTGTTCTTCCTTAACTTTTAAATTTTTTGATAGCTTAAAGGTTATTTTGTCTGACATTAAGACTGTGACTCCTATTTTGTTTTCTGATCCATTTGCCTGGAAATTTATTTTCTATCCTCTAACTTTGTGGGCATCCCTTGTGGTGAGATGTACTTCCTGGATGCAGTAAATTATTGGGTCATGTTTTTATATCTAGTTTTTTTGTTTTGTTTTGTTTTTTGAGTTGGAGTCTCACTCTGTCACCCAGACTGGAGTGCAGTGGCCGCTCCCGGCCACTGCAGCCTCGACCTGCTGGGCTCCAGTGATCCTTCCGCCTCAGCCTTCCAGTAGCTGGAACTACAGGCGTGCACTACCATGCCAGCTAATTTTTTGATTTATTGTAGAGATGAGGTCTTGCCAAGTTGCCCAGGTGGGTCTTGAACCCGCGGGCTCAGGCAATCCACTCACCTCAGCCTCCCAAAGCGCGGGATTACAGGCTGAGCCACCGAGACTGGCTTATCTCGTTTGTTATTCTATGATTCTATGTCTTTTCAGTGGTGCATTTAGTACATTCACATTGAGGCTAATTATTGAAATTTGAGTGCTTATCTCTGTCATGAGGTTCCCATAAAGTTTTTTTCTTTGTTTGATTTCTTTTAACTTCTGGGTTGCTGTGTGTCTGTATATTTTCAGGTTTATTGTTACAGTATTTTCTCTTTTGATTCTATGTTCTCCTGTTCTCTTGGGAAGTATGTGGTTATTCTTTTTTTTTCTCTTTCTTCTGTGCTTAATACCTTTTAAAGCATCTCCTGTAGAACTGGTCTGGAAGCTCTACATTTGCTTAGGGATTGGATATTTGGGAAAGTTTTTCATTCTCCATCACTGATAAAACTGAGCTTGGCTCAGTAGGAAATTCTTCGTTGAAATTGTTTATCTTTGAGGACTTTGAAAATTGGACTCTAGTCTCTTCGAGTTTAGTGTTTCTGTCAATAGGTCTGCTGCTATTCTGATTGGTCTTCCCCAGTAGATAGTCTGACCTCTCTCTCCTGCTGCCTTAGGATTTTTTCTTTTGTACTTACTTTATGTAAGTGAATTGTTATGTGTCTAGGGGTTGGTCCTCTCATTTGATGTCTTGTGGGGGTACTCTGTATCTCTTGTGTTTGGATGTTCACATCTCTTTTGAGATGGGGAAAGTTTTCATGAATAACCTCCTGAGATAATTGTTCCAAAGTATTCTCCATTTCCCTTTCCTCTTCGGGGATTCCAATCAGGCATAAATTTGAACTCTTGATTAAAATTACACATTTTGGGGGCCTTGTTTCTTTCTTGCTGAGTTTTTTTCCTATGTTTTTTACAGATTGGCTTAATTCCATGTTTTGGTCTTCAAGCTCTGATATTCTTTGTTGTGCTTGATTAATTCTGCTTTCCATACTTGTCATCTTGTTATTTATGTCCTGAAGTCGTTTATGGACAAAATCTCAGTTACAAGTTCTTTAGTTTTACATGCTGTTTTTCTTGAGTCTTATTCACTCTTTCCAAACATTTCCTAATCCCTGTTGTATTCTGGGGCCAGTCATTGGTGATTTCCATTTTGGGGGTTCTGAGGTTTGATTTTTCAGGAATTGTCTCTTTGGTACACTGGGAACTACCTGTGTTCTTCCATTGATTTTTCCCTCATTTGTGACAGATCTCTTTCTTTTTTCTTTAGTTCCATTGTTCAATGGCAGTGGTAGGGGTTTTCACTTCTGCCATTTGTTCTGCTTTCTATTCTTCCCAGACCAGCCTTCTGAATTTGTTCTATTTTGCACTCGGGCTGGAGGTGGGAAGCTTTGCTGTCTCTTGTGGCTTTGAGAGTCAAATAAGCTGGAGGATGGGGACTGTCGATCTGTTGAGGGGTCTTCCTCATCCTTTACTGGTCACATTCCTTGTCACATGGCTGAATCAGGGTAGGGAATGGGGTACCTGAGGCTCTGCTCTTGTCCTGTTCATCCAAAGTTTGTATTTTCAGAATATTCCCTCTGGGTCAGGATCATCTCCTGAGTTATTAACCCACCGGACATAGAGATCAGGTCTGTTGTTCTTGGTGGGAGCACCAGAGCACTTCCCTGCCCAATTTTCAAGATTGTGGCAGGGTACCTGTTTCATCTTCCTCAGCTCCGGTTCCCTCGCTGTGCTCTTTCCATGGCCCTTGCTGTCAATGTCTGGTCAGGCACTGTGGTGGTGAGGCAGAGCCTGGAGCCAGCAGTCACTCCTGGCAACTTCTTCCCAGGAAGGCCTTTGTTGATTTTAGAAGATGGTGCTTGGCTTCTGGAGCCTGGCAAGTGCTAGGGTCCAAGCAAAGCAGCTGTAGTACCAGCTGCTTTATAAATGGCTATTTCTATAGTCTGTCTAGAATTTAGAGTTGTGTTCTGCAGAACACAGTTGTCCAATACAGAATTAACCCTCATTATTGGAGTAGAGGCTTTTCACTAGATTTATTACAGAAATGTATTCTATGAGGACTTTTTATTAATATTTATGAAGAGTTTTATGAGGATAAAATAGTATAATTTAAATAAAATTCTATGAACTCAGCCAATACAAATGATCATTTATAAAGAACATTTGTTTTTTCCCTATCTTTTCCCAGAAATGATTGACAGCTATATACTACCCTTTAATTTGGAGACTATGACACATTTCTTCATAATACCAACAAAATAGAGGAAAATCAGCTGGGCTGGGTGGCTCAGCCTGTAATCCCGTGCCTTCGGGAGGCTGAGGTGAGTGAATTGCCTGGGCCCGCGGGTTTGAGACCCGCCTGGGCAGCGAGACCTCATCTCTACAATAAATCAAAAAATCAGCTGGGCGTGGTGGCGCATGCCTGTAATTCCGGCTACTTGGAAGGCTGAGGCAGAAGGATCGCCAGAGCCCAGCAGGTCGAGGCTGCGGTGGCCGGGAGCGGCCACTGCACTCCAGTCTGGGCGACAGAGTGAGACTCCAACTCAAAAAAAAAAAAAAAAAATAGAGGAAAATCTTCCCATGGTAGGTTTCCCCATGTCCTTTCTTTAGTAGCCACTGTATTTCTAAAGTGCTGTTTTTTAGCTGAAACTGTGAAGACTCGAATGTACACAATTCCATTTTATTTACATGAGCCTCTGGTTTTTGTCTCTTGAATTTTGAATAATATGGTGTCGTCGTGTCTTTTCTTTCTTCCATGTCATTTAAAATTCTTTTCCCACAATTCATTCTGTGCCTCTTCTTTGACATATACTTTAAGACACTGAGTCATTGAAACCAGTCTTTGAATTATATAATTTAAGGGAAACAATGCAATAGGGCAAGATAGGCAAAGAAAACTGAGACGAGATCTATGTTAGTCTTTATTCCTAATGTATATGGTAAATTCTAACAACAAATTTAGCTCTAGCTTGATACCTTTAAACATTGTAATAAAAATACCTGTCACACAAGATTCATTATAAAGTATTATAAACCAGTGAAATTATTGGATCCTTTTGCCATGCTTGCAAGAAATCATCAAGTATTTTGAGGAACTACCTATTTCATTATTATTTATCTAATCATAACCTTTTCATGAGTAGTAAATAATAATGAATTCAATATCAGGAACATAAATGTTACAACTTTAGCACAATTTTTAGTTTTCAGGATGAGTTTAGTTCAACATTATATTTTTATAGTTTATTTTGTGTTTTTTGTTTTTATTGATGCATTGTAAGTATACATATTTATGGGTTACATGTGTTATTTTGATACATGCATACAATGTGTAATGATCAAATAAGGGTAAATAGAATATTCATCTCCTCAAACATTAATCATTTCCTTGAGTTGGAGACATTTTAAATCTTCTCTTCTATCTATTTTGAAATACACAGTAAATTATTGTTAACTATAGATATAGACACCCTATTGTGCTATCAAACACTAGAATATATATGCCAAGAGAAAAGTAACATCATAGAATTGGACATTAGAATTTTTAAACTTGCACTTTGGACAGTTTTTAATCAGAGCAAGTAATCAGATATTTTATCTGGCAGAAAATGAATATTATGAAGGAAAGAGATTTAAAAAATAAATTTTAAAAATTACAAAATCTGGTCAAGATATTGTTTGAAAATCAAAATATAAAACTACTTTTTATACCATGAAATCCAAAAGAAATATACATAAATAAAATTGATTGAATTATACCATAGTATGCTTAATTAATTTATGTTCTTTATAGTAATTGCCACAAGCGATTCAGCTACATATCTCCCTAAAAATACTCATGTTAAATATGGGGTTAAACCCATAATTTCAACTTGGTTAAACCCAATAATTTCAAAAGAAAAATATCACATTTAATTGATTTTATTGTTATGGACTTTGAGTTCAGTGTGATGTTATGACCTTCAACTATGGTCTTATGGCTGTTCCCTATTATCAGTTTAAGGCACTAGATTAAAATATGACCTTTAACAATTACCAAAGAGATCATCTGTGTTTTCTCTATTTGAGAAGTTATGGGTTCTTTTAACCTTTTGGAGAAAACTTTTATTCATCCAGTGTTATTTAAAACCCAAATGACTTTTTGAGATCCTTTTAATTCTAAAGAAAGTAGACATTTAAAGAAGAACAAGGTAAGTATTAACATTAAACATTTAGTAATAAGTATATGGATTTTTGCCTGTGATGTATTCAAAAGCACATGAACATTTAGTGTTACTGGAAATTGATGTCAACACTTTTGAGGAAACCAAAAGCCCTGAAAATCTGTTGAACTTCTGATTATTACTGAAGCAACCTCTGGTGAATCATTAAAATTGCAGTTTGTCAGGTAGTATATAAATGGAAAATTCTTGAAATTTTACTTCTAATATAAATTTCCAAGACTCTTATTTAACATTTATTTTACATTTCTGAAAGATTAGTAAAATTAATTAGTTATCAATTAATAAAATGTGAAAAATTCTATGGGGCAATGCTTGGTCTTCATCAAAAATTAACTGATGAATGGGGGGAGATGTGTTAATACAATAAGGGTCTAGTCTATGTATTTAGGTAAATTTTATCTTGACTGCAATGGTAAGGTAGAGGAGGATTGTAATTTGATAGAAGGGGAAGAATTACACCAAATAAGAGGATCCATGTCAAAATATCTTGAACGTCTTGAGAGAGAAAATTATATGAGACATTACCTCCTATTTTTGCCTATGCATACAACTAACAGAAATGTTGTGTTTGCATCTTAAATAATATAGTAAAATAAGGTAAAGAATAGATAGAAGAAAATAGACAATGTTTTAAAATATATAGATGAGCAAACAAAAACAAAATTTTTTAAATATTAAAAGGTGATATTCATATCAGAAAGTATGAAATTAAAGTTAAAAGTACCAACCAGTATAAAGAATAACATTATGCTGTGACAAGAGATGCAGATTTTGAGGATATTACAACACATGATACATATATGCAAAAAATATAGAAGCTAAATATGAAAAAGGCAAATTTTAGAAATGAAAGATTTTGATAAATACTTCTAAGAATTTGAGAAATCTGGTATGCAAAAAGAAATGGAGTGAAATAATTTAACAGTAAAGTCTAATAATTGTTTTCTTTGGTCACTTTTCTAGAGACACTATTTGAACAGAAAAATCAAGTTCTTCAGAAGTCCATGGAAAGTTTACAATAAATCAATCAGACAGTTATCAAAAGCATGCAAAAACATAACTATGAAGAGCAAGTAAGAGAGTAAGTGAGAATTATTTGGGTGATTCTCTTTGACTATAATCCAATACTAGTAAAAACGATTAAAACAAAAATAATAAATGTATGTAAAAGGTGCCAACATAATTCAGGGGAGATAGGATAGTCTTTCAGAAAAAATTAAATGAAACAACTGGATAGATATATAATAAAGAAAATGTGTCTCAATCCATACTTTATACCAGACACAAAAATTAATAATATATAATCCAACATGAAAGCAAAAACTCTAAAACTTCTAGGAGAAAATAGAGGAGAAAACCTTCACCACATGAGGCAGACACAAATTATTTAGACAGAATACACTGACAATTAAAAATGATAATTTGAATTAAGATAAAAACTCAAACCACCTGCTCTTCAAAAGATACCATTTAAAAGAAGGGAAAAGAAGTCACAGACAGTGATAAACCTTCTTGGTACACACATCTGCTAAAGGACTTATGTCCCAAGTATATGAAGAAACTTTATGACTAAATATTAAGAAGTTAAAGAAAATATAGAAGGAGTGAAAGACTTAAACAGATGCTACATAAGAATGTATATTATAAATGAATGTCTAGTAAATTAAAAAGCAATGAGATGTCATCTCACCTTTACTAGATGGCAAAAATTTAAAATATTGATGAGACCAATTGTCTGCCTAGATATAAGACAACCAGAAATCCACCATTGCAAGAGTAAGTCCACAATGGCTTAGCTACTTTGGAAAACAGTTTGGCAGACATGACCCAGCAATTACAGTCAAATTTATTTATATTAAAATGTCAAAACTATACATATGCATGATCCTTTATAAGTTTTACATTTAGTAATTTAAAATTAAAGCAACTCAACCAACCATCAACAAGCAAAGGAATGCATAAGCCATGCTATGTTCATATTATGGTATGCTAATCAGTCGTATTTTTAACTGTTTGAACTACTCATACATGAAACTGTGTGTATGAATTTCAATAGCAATATGCTGAACAAAAGACGCCAAGATTGCTACTGTAGAATTCTCTTTATTTGAACTTCTATAAGTAAATGCTCTTATCTGTGGTAGAAATCAGCTCAATGATGTTTGAAGCAGAGAGTGCGGGTGAGAATTTACTACTACAAGACACAAAGAAACTTTACGGTGATGGAAAAGTCTTATACTTTGATATAAAAGGTTTATAGCACTAGTATATAACGTTTTAAAAATCCATTGAACCATTGCACAATAAAATGTGTGAATTTAATTTTGGGTAATTTGTACCTTAATGAGGGCAGTAAAAATAAACCAAAATAAATATAACTTTCTGATAAAAAGGAATCTTCACAAATAACACAAAACAGAATGAAATATACTAATATCAAGCAGAATTTATTGTCTAAGTATGACTGGCTGCATAAGTACAGGTCAGAAATTTATTTATCATTCCAATAATTAAAGGTGAAAATTCATATGTTAATAATAATAAACTCTGCAATGTTATTTGATAAGGTGAGATTTCCTAATGAGTGAACTATGAAAAATGGGAATAAGAGAAAATCATGCTCTAATAAAGTTAAAAAAATTGTAATTTTTGAAACAATAAAATGAACTCAGTTGCAACTAGAAACTTTTGAAGATTGCCTATAATTACCTTATCAGTAACAGGTTCTCCAATGTCATAGCAACTTCTGGAAGACTAAAAAATAAACTGAAAAATAGTAATTTATGCTGATATTAGAATTATATAACTATATAACACAGTAGTCTAAAGTTTTTAAAAAGTGATCAATAAAACATTTCATAATATGGTCAGGTAATAATGAAATATAAAAATAGGCAGCTTATTTCTATTCTAAAAATGATAATCTTAAAGACAGTGGAGGGGACATGATAACAGCATATTATCAATGGCAAATGAAGTAATTGCAAGAAGTAAACTAACCACAGTCACAGGATCAATATTTTAAACATTAAAGTTATATTTAAATATGCAAAATGGGACACAATTGCTGTTATGATTCCTCCAAGAGTGTGTGTGAAGTTTGCAAGCCGTAACATAAGAAGAAAAATATTTATTGTATATAATTTAAAACTTTACTTTGGTAAAAGATACTATAAACAAAAGCAATATGTGAACAATAAACTTGGATAAAAATTACATGTCAAAATGCATTCATGCACAGAGGACAAAATCTAAATTATACAGAGAACACTTACAAGTTGATAAAAGATAAAATTAACTGAAAAAATGAACAGCATTATGGCTAAGATACAGAAATGAAATCCATCTGGCCATCAAACATAAAAGAAAGAAAATTTAAAACATTTTTGGACATGAAGATTGTCAGACTAGCAAATTATAAAAATAAATAACAAACTTTACTTTGCATAGTTTGGGGATGATGGTCAGGTATATTTATTTGTGTGTTGTTACTGGAAAACGGAGTGTTGTAGCATGTTAGGAAAGCAATTTCCTTTTTTTTTTTTTGAGTTGGAGTCTCACTCTGTCGCCCAGACTGGAGGGCAGTGACCGCTCCCGGCCACCGCAGCCCCGACCTGCTGGGCTCCGGCGATCCTTCCGCCTCGGCCTTTTGAGTAGTCGGAATTACAGGCGTGCGCTAGCACGCCCGGCTGATTTTTTGATTTATTGTAGAGATGAGGTCTTTCTGCCCAGGCGGGTCTCGAACCTGCGGGCTCAGGCAATCCACTAACCTCAGCCTCCCAAAGGCGCGGGATTACAGGCTGAGCCACCGAGCCCGGCTGCAATTTCTTTTTTAAAAATTGTTTATTTTAAAGATGTGGGTTACTATTCAGCATTAGGCATACAAATCTTCATAAAGCAGGTACCCTTGTTGATGGGGTGTGCCCCACCTCCCCTGGCAGTTTCCCACTATTACCAATTCTTTTCTTAGAGTATTATGATAATTTTTCAAGGTCCACTTATGAGTGAGAACATGTAATACTCAGTTCTTTGTTTCTGTGATAGATCACTCAATATTATATACTCTAAGTCCATCCAAGTTACTGAGAAGTTCATAATTTTGTCCTTCTTTATGGCTGCTTAATATTCCATCATGTATATGTACCACATTTTTCTTATCTAGTCCTCTTTCAATGGGCAGCATGGTTGTTGCTTCCATGTTTTTTCTATTTTGAATAATGCTGCAGTAAACATGCATGTGCAGGTATCTTTTTCATACAGTGTTTTGACTTCCTCCAGGTATATTCCCGGTAGGGGAATTGTGGGGTTATATAGAAGGTCGATTTTTAGATCTTTTAGAAATTGCTAAATGTTTTCCACAGAAGTTGTACTAGTTTACACTCCCACCAACAGTGTAGAAGTGTTCCCTTTTCCCGTGTCCTCTCCAGCATCTGTTGTTTTTTGAGTTATTGATGATGGCCACCCTGACTGGAGTTAAGTGGTATCTCAGTGTGGTTTTAATTTGCATTTCTTTGATGACTGGTGAGGCTGGACATTTTTTCTTGTGTCTGTTGACTGTATGTGTTCTTTTGAGAAGTGTCTATTCATATCTTTTGCCCACTTTGTAATGGTGCTTTTTTTTTTTCTTTTCACCACGTTTGAGTTCCCTGTAGATCCTAGATGTTAGGCCTGTGTCAGACATAGAGTTGGCAAATATTTTTTCCCACTCTGTGGGCAAATATTTTTTCCCAGTCTCCCTGCTCTCTTGGTGGTTTCTTTGGCTTTGCAGAAGCTTGCCAGCTTGATGTGTTCCCACTTGTCTATCTTATCTCTTAGGGCATGTGCACTTGGGATCTTGATCAGGAATTTGTTGCCAGTTCCAATTTCTATAAGATTGTCTCCTGCCTTTTCTAAGGTTCTTATAAATTTTACCTCTAAGTCTTTGATCCCTTTAGAGTTGATTTTTGTGTATGGTGATTGGCAGGAGTTTTAACATCTACTAAAATATAAAAAGTTTGACCTACTTATCTCATCTGTAGAAATCTATGTCAGAGAAATAAAATTGAGGGCTTATATTTACAAAGACACTTGGTACAGCATAGTTTATAAGTAGGATAAGAATATAACTGACCATTCAAAAAATGAGATTTTTTTTTGCTATACAATTTATTTCACAGGTATCAAAACTAAGTGTTGATGATGTCGTTTTTTTAAATTAAATGTTTTACTTTCATATAAATGTTTATTCATGCACACGTGAAAAGTAATATAAAAAGATCCTTTGTACACTCCATGCCATTTCCCCCTTGGTAGCAACATCCTGTACAACTATAATACAGGATTATAACCATGATACTAATGTTGAAACAGCAAAGATACAGAGTATTCCCTCACCACAAGGATAATATATGCTGTCATTTCTTAGTCATAACTACTTAACTGTTATGCACACACCTCCCTCAATTTCCAGCAACCATAATCTGTTTCCATTTTGATAATTTTGTCAAATTTTTAAGAATATTATATTCATGGAATCATATAGATAACCTTTGGAATTGTCTTTCAACTTTTTTTTTCTGTAAGTATAATTCTCTTAAGATTCATGCAGTTCATTGTGTCACTACTTCCTTTTAAACCTAAGTATTATTTCATGATATGGATGTACCACAGTTTGTTGGAGAGATGTTTTGATTGTTTCTGGGTTTTGATTACCTGTATCGCTTTAAAGCTGCTATAAGTACTCATATACAACTGTTTGGGTTATCATAAATCTGCATTTCTTTGGGATAAATGCTCAGGAGCACAACTGCTTTATCCCATAGTAGTTGCAAGTTCAGTTTTGTAAGAAACTGCCAAACTGCTTTGCAGAATGTTGATAACATTGCATATTCCCACCAGCAATATGTGAGTGATCAATGTCTTCGTAATCTCGCTGGCATTTGGCATTGTCATTTTAAAAAAATTTTATCCATGTAGGTAGTTGTGATATTCCATTTTGGTTATAATTTTCAGCTTTTAATTGCTAATGATATTGAAGATCATTATCTGTGCTTATCTGTATGTCCTCTTCCATGAATGTCCCTTCATGTTCTTACACACTTTCTCACTGTCTCTCTCTTTTTCTAACTTTGAGTGGTAAGAATTAAAAAATATTTATATACACTGGATACAAGACTTTTGTTGAATATGTGGTGCCTGTGTCTTCATATAGTCTTTTCATTGTACTGAAGGGGTACTTTTCAGAGTGAAAATTTATAATTTTGATTAAATTCAATTTATCAATTGTTTATTTTCTTTTTGTCTATCATGCTTTTGGTTCATGTTTAATAACATTGCTTTACTTCAAATCCTAAAAATTTTATCCAATTTTTTTCTTAATAGATATAATTTTACATTCTATCATTGAGTCTGTGGTCACTTTTGAGGTAAATTTTTCATTTTTTTATTATCTTCCCTCCATTGAATTGCTTTGGCATCTTTGTCCAAAATCAATTTGGCATATTTTGGGGGGGGTTCATTTCTGAGTTAATCTTTGCCTTGCTCCTGATCTTAGGGTGGAAGAATTTGGTCGTTCACCATCAAGTATAGATCTTAGCTATAAGTTTTTATAGGTGCTACTTATGCATTTGAAAAAGTTCTCTTTTTTATTTCATTGTTTTCATCATGAATGACCATTGAGTTATGTTTTCATTCATCTTAGCAGTTCTTAATTTTTTTTTGTCATTCCTGAAGGATATTTTCACTGCATTCAGAATCTGCATTGACCATTATTTTCTTTCCTCATTTAAAAAATGGCATGCCATTTCTTTTTAGCTTCCATGATTTTTGATGAGAAATCTTCTGTAATTCAACTTTTTTTTCCCCAAAGTAGGCTATCATTTCTCTCTTGCTGCTTTCAAGATTTTCGTTTGTTTGTTTTTAGCTTCCAGAAGCTTGACTATTAAGTGAGTTAGTGTGGATTTCTTTAGATTTATTCTGCTTGGGTCTTGCTCTGATGCTTGAATCTATAGATTTATATCTCTGTCAAATGCCTGAAATTTCAGCCATTATTTCTTCCCATATTTTTTGTTCCTGTTCTTTTTCTTTTCTCTCTAAAGACTTGGATGACACAAAAGTTAGATTTCTTTTCCTTTCCTTTTCTTTTTTTTGGTTATAGTCTCACAGGTTAGAGTGGCACTGCTTCATTTCTTTGTTTTTGGAGGATGATGATAATATGAGATTTTGAATTTCTATTTTAGCTGCTTTTCTTTCTTTCTTTCTTTCTTTCTTTCTTTCTTTCTTTCTTTCTTTCTTTCTTTCTTTCTTTCTTTCTTAAAGCAGGATTTATTGAGAGGACAGATGCTTTCTTTCATTAATATATTGGTAGGAGTTAAGGGTTGGTCCTTTGGTAATGCTGAAAATGGGTACAATTTCAGGTTCCCCATTCAGCTTCTGGTGATGTAATAAGTGATGAGCTTTCTGCTATTTACTGGCACCGTGAGAGTTCTGCTCTCTGTTAGGAATCTGTTGATACCTCCTGGACTGTACAGACTTTGTTCCTATTTCCCAGGTGGTCTCAACAGACTTCACAGGGTAAGAGGTTGTTACACATGGAAATGAAAGTTCTGACCTCTTACTTAATCTTCTTTGATAATACTTTGGTTTGGGAGGTGGGGTGAGGAGTGGTAGAAGTCCTCACTACAATATGGCACGGGTGGAAACTGAGACATCACATGTGACATTTTGTGGAGTGATTGGGGATAAAACTTCAGTTATTTCTGAAAAGCAGTGCTGTCCAAAGGGTTATTTTTTTTTTTTCATTAATATTGTTAGGTCACGCCTTTCCTGTTATTTTGATTGGAGAGGGCAGACCTGTTTATGCTTGGTGTGTATGTATGTGTGTGTGTGTGTGTGTGTGTGTGTGTGTGTGTGTGTGTGTGTGTGTGTGTATGCATATGTGCTTTATTGTTCTAGGTTTTCAGCTTCTCCACCAGCATTGATTATGGGATATAGGCAGTAAAAAAAGAAAACTCAGAGATTTCTCTGCCATTTCCATCTTCAGGTACCAAAGCTTCTAACCAGTCCATCTTATTCTCTTTACCTTTCAAATAATTCTTATATTTTTTTATATGTAATGCCCAGTGTTTTATTTGCACTTAGTGGCAAGAATAGAAAAAAGTTCATCCACTCCCATCTTCCCAACAACAGAGATATTTTGAGAGTAAAAGCTGCAATAACTCTTATAAAATTAGACTGACATGTACACAATATATAATCATGCTATTAATGTGGAAAACTAGAAAATAATGTCAATGTTTATCATAGAGAAATATACATCTTTAAAAGTATGGTACATTTACACAAAGGGCAGCCATAGAAAGACAATGTACCACGTAAAAACATAACCAGAAAGTTTTAGAATTGACTTGAAAGGTTGTTCAAAGGAGTTACTAAGAGAGAAAAGTACAATTCAGGATAATGCATATAATTTCTCATTTAAAAAAGACATAAAATGAACCTTATATAAGTAGATAAGCTCCAATATTTGCATGTTTTTATATATATATAAACATGAACTTTTATGTATTGGAAATTGCTATGATAGATTAAGGGACAGCTACAGGAAACGTGACTTATTTGATGAGAGTGAGGGAGAGAGATAAAACTATCAGACAAGGCTGCAATTAAAATAAATTCATTTTGTATGAAATGATCATATATATATCTCTTTTCACAAAATATTTGCACATGTGCAAATAAACTTTAAAATGCACAAGCAATAAAAGTAGAGTTCTTTGGGAAAATTAGGTAATCTGGATGGATGTTTCATTTTCCATCCACTGTAGAGTCTTCAGCCTACATATATGCTCAAGTGTAGCCTGCATTCGGTGAGGACGGTGGGTGGTGCCAGGTCTGTGTGCTCTGTATATTCATGAAGAAAAGCAGGAAAGCAAGTACTGAGATAAATACTTGAGCATTTTCTTTTTCAGCATTTGCCATTTAAAATATTTGCAGAAGAAATTAAGTTGCTTTCCTCTGGCAAAGACTTAATGATTCTGACTGCTCATTTTTAGGGTATTAATCAAATGTAAAAATTGAATAATCATTCATAATATGCTAAATATTTTAAGCATTTTATGTATATTGATTTATATTAGATAATGTTGTTGTCTTATATTCATTTGTTTTACTAATGCTGCATATACCAAAAGTAGATTTTACATATTTAAATAAACATGTAATTTTAAATAAAAAAGCATCAAAATAATCTTTTAAGAATGATGCTTGGTTTATAAATTTGAATATACATATATAAATATATACGAGAAAGTCTAGCTTTACTAATAAGATGACGAAGCAGTTTTAAAATGAATCTGTAAGATCAGAATGCCACTTATAAAATTAATATCTCAGTATGTAGTAATCAAATGCCTTGAATGGCACAGTTTCTACAGAGTTTTAATGCCATAGACTAACATACATTTTTAGCTGACCATATAGTAGAGCATCATTTAGTCTATAAATTTGTTATGGCATGGCATCACAGGGTGTAACTGATAGTGCCAAAGTGTCTTTGCTACAGGATCTCAGCATTCATCTTCCAACTTGTCAAAAAGAAGATTCAGCCAAAATGTAGGCATAGCATACTTGCTTCTGTGTTGGGCAAAAGCAAACACAATTCTGAATTTAATTATTTTGTTGGTTGTTTCCCAGTGACAACATGTTTGGATGCTGATTAATATTCTTTAAACTTGCTTTTAGTATGTAACTTTTTCCCCAATGTTTCCCACGCTGGAATATTTATTCTTGATGCACATACTATTGCAATAAGAAAATCTGTAGCAATGTATGGATTTAAATTATGACTGGGATAAGCATAATTTATCAACTAAACTGTCAGTAGGGTAGGTGCTATCGGTGATTACTTTGGGATGTCAGCAGAAAGTTGGAGATGTAGGGAAAACGACCACTTTGACCCGCAAACGTGATGGCTTAAAGAACATTGATATCAGCATTTTTGTCTAAGGCATAATTTCTCAATATTATCATTGAAAATAAATAAATATTTATTACTTTTTGGTTTCCCATTAATTTTTAAATTATTTTTCTCAATCCCATTAGAGACTAGACAAACATAGTCATTTGTCACTTAATGACAGATACATTCTGAGAAATACATCCTTGTATGATTTCATTGTTATACATACACCATATAGTGTATTCACACCTAGATGATGTAGCCTACTGCACAGCTAGGCTGTATGACACAGCTAGGCTAATTTTTCCTAGGCTACAAACCTGTATAGCACGTTACTGCACCAAAACACTATCAGTTATTGCAATGTATTTTGTGTTTATGTATTTAAATATATCTAAACACAGAAAAGGTACATATAATATATATATATATATGTCTTTCTATGAGTAATTCTCGAATGCTATAATACATGCTTTGTTTATTTCTCATCTGCATCACGGTTACATGTTCTGAACTCATGTGCCATCTTGTCCTCTAGTGCAATCTCCATACCCTAAAACCTCTTACATATTTCTTTACATAAATGAAAACAATCTACTTACTTGCCATGAAATGGAAGCTTTTTCATGATTTTATTCTTGTCTAATATTTGCTCACCACACTCTGTTCTTCAGCCAAAGACACAGCCCTTTGTTTCCTGCTCTTTGTGCCTTAGGTGCTTCTTCTGTTAGAAATACTCTTGTTCTTCTCATAAAAATAACTTTATGCTTAAATTATAGTTAAGAAAATTGTATTGTATTAATGGCATTGGGTAAATAAGTAGATTTCAGCTGTTCTCATAAAAAAATAACTATATGAAATAATAGCTATGCTAATTTTCTTTACTATAGTAACCATTTTACAATCTGTATATATTCCATAACATCATATTGTAAACTTCAAATATGCACAATAAAATCTATTGTATTAAAAAAATTAATGCAAACTTTAACTCTTCTATCATATTTTTAACTTAGAAAATTATCAAATTTTTAATAAAGTAATAAACACTAAATATATTTGTTTGATAAAACTTACCAAAATTAAGGATAGTTTTTTAAAAATATTTATATTCTTACATTAGGCCTATAAAATGATGGTTCCCTGATGCTGGAAAGGATAGTGGGGAGGGGCGGATAAAGAGGGTATGGTTACAGGATACCAAACTTCAGTTAGATAGAATAAGATCTAGTATTCAGTACCATAATAGGGTGACTATAGTTAACAATATATTGTACATTTCACCCAAAAGAGCTAGAGGAGTGGAATTGTACTATTCCAAACACAAAGAAATGATAAATGCCTGAAATGATGGAGATAATGATTACCTTGATTCTATTACTACACATTGTATGCTTGTATCAAAAATTCACATGTATTCCATAACTATGTAGACTTATTATGAATACATAATGAATACAAAATAAAAATATAAAAACTTGATAACACCAGATGCATCTTTCTCATTTTGTGTCCCTATTGCCCCTTGCAGAATCTTTTTAGCAAGTGATAATCAACATTTAAATGAAATAAGTAATTTTGCCGTCACATTGTCTTTCCTTCGTTGCTTACTCCCAATTAACTTAGGCTTCACTTCTCATCTGCTAACATTTCCATTCTAATATAATTTATTTTGTTACTTTAAACTGTTAGACAGGGTGTCACTCTGTCATTCAGATTTAAGTGCAGTGGCAGTATCATAGCTCACTGCAGCCTTGAACCCCTGGGTTCAAGCAATCTTCAGAACTCAACCTTTCAAGTAGATGGGACAATAGGTGCACACTACCACATTGAGCTAGTTTGTTGTTGTTGTTGTTGTTGTTGTTGTTGTTGCCATTGTTCTTGTAGAAGCAGGGTCTCCCTATGTTGCTCTGGAAGGTCTCGAACTTCTGACCTCAAACATTCTTCCAACTTCAGTTTCCCAATGTGTTAGGATTACAGGCATGAGCTACCATATTTTTTTTTATTTTGTGTGAGCTTAAAATTTTTTTAATTCATTTTATTTCAAGTCTTTGAATCAGTTGTAAGAAATGTGTATCTTCTACTTTTTCATCAAAGCAAAATAATTTCAATTGTTTAAATACATTTTTCAGCTCTCATTACTCATTAGAGAATATAATAAGTTAAAAATGTGTGGTTTGATATTTATGTTAAAGAATAAAATCAAAACTTTTCCTAATATATGGATTAACTGATTGGTATAATTAACTAGTAATGAATGTAAAATTACTTTGTGGCATATTTCATTATGGTGTTACTTTAAATTTAAATTTATAATTTTACATATCAATGCATATATAAAATGGAAGAATTACATGTAAATCATTTACAAAAAAGTAGACTTATGAAATGAGGTAAAAAAAAAAAGCATTTAAGATAAATTAAACTATTCCCCCTGGAAAGCTGACATCTTTAATATGGTAGCATTAAGTTTTGACCCATTTAAATCATAGAAAGTGGACTCACATATTAAATGAAACATTCATAAGGAAATATCCAAACAACAATTTTATCAAGGGGATATGTCAAATTACCTAAAAATTATACTACCCTTTTGGAAGCACTATCCTAAATAACTTGAGAACAGAGATGACATTTAAAAGTAAAGGAGAAAATAGGAAGAGAAGATTATAGGAGGAAAGATGTATTTCCTTTGCTGATATTTAACACTCTCATTTTTCTTAATTATTCTTGACATTTCACACATTTCACCCATTATTCCCTGAGCTCCCCTAGAGCACAGTTTTTTAAAAAAGTAGGGCTAGTTACTTTTTAGAACAAATTATGCATTGCTGTCCTTTAATACATTCAAACTTTTTTTATTCTTGATCCTACCCCTCATATATAAGCAGATAGCACCACCTGTCTTATAAGCAGGTACGTCTATAGCAGGGATTTCTGTAAATACATTGGGAAAGGTAGAATTAATTTCTTAGATTAAATGAGGCAGGAAGGTATTTGCATATTTAGTATTTAGAGTAAGAAAACCATTGAGACTTAAAATTATATACTGTTTAGATATTTACATTATATATTTTGAATTTTAAAGAACATCAAAAGCTATGTAAAATCTTAATTAGCATTGATAGAATAAACATTTTCACTCTGCATATTTCAGAATCTAGCTATATTCTGCTGTTATTCTTTAAGCAAAACAGCCACTGTATTACTCTGCTCCTTCTAGTTCTTGTCCTTCACCCACATATGTCCACACCAATCATTTAAAGCATGTACATTGCTTGAAAATGTGTTGCAATGTCTCCAATTCCATGTTTGCTTGTACAATAAGCAAAATGGTGTACTTATTATAAGGAGAGCCTTATCTTATTATAAAACTTGTTTTCTAAGCAGTCTATTTCAAGGAGGCTAAATATCTTAATTAAAATTAGACTAACTTAATTTTCATAATCTTATTTTGCCTTATATAAAATATATGGAAAAAGAGGTCAAGTCAGTTAACTGATGGTTCATATGCATATGAGACTTTAGAAAATCATGCTCTTTGAAAACTTAGAATTTGGAGAAAATAAACCAAGACTGCGGATTAAGATACTGTCTAACTGAACTGGGTGAAATAAATATAAGAATACCTGTGTCAGTACATCTCTAGTTTTCACCAGGAAAAGAAAGCATAACAGAAAGTAAAAAGAAGGAGACTGGCGATGTGGCTCACGCCTGTCACCCCAGCACTTTGGAAGGCGAGGCAGGTGGATTGCTTGAGTCCAGGAGTTCTGGTCAAATCTGGGAAACATAGGAAACTTTGCCTAAAAAAAAAAAAAATTGGCCAGGTGTGGTAGCGTGTGCCTGTAGTCCCAGCTACTTTGGAGGATGAAGTGGTGGAAGGATCGCCTGGGTCTAGGAGGTCAAAGCTGCTGGACACCGTGATAGTCGTGATCATGGTCGTGCACACCAGCCTGGGTGCAGTGAGACTCCAGCTTAAAAAAAAAAAAAGAAAGAGAGAGAGAGAAAAAAAAGTTTATCACCTCCTTAACAATGTTTATACACTAGTGCTGTTGATAAATAAATACTTGTAGAAAGTATTCAGAAATGAAGATTCCAGCCACAGATGGAAGAATCATTTTGGGTAATATATATTCATATGTCTATCAAACACAGTAATTTTTTAGAAAACTAAAAATATTAAGGAAAAAATTTTCTTAATTTTTCCCAAGACTTTTCGGGAATATAGAAAAACTGTCCTATTTTCTGAATGCTTGTTTGTCTTTAATTCTTTGTATTTATTTCTGCAAAAGATAGACTTTATTTTTTAAGACTGAATAGCAATGCATTAATAATGCATTTTATATGCCTCATCTTCTTTATTCAAGACCCCTAGCTCGCTTTCATATTTGGCTATTGTGTATAATGTAATGAATGTGGAATCGCAGATATCCCTGCAAAACAGTGAATTCCTTCCTTTGAATATATACCCAGAAGTGAAATTGTTGGACTGTAGGATAGTTCTAGTCTTCATTTTTGAAAAACCGTTTTTCATAATGGCTGTGTCAATTTACATTCTCATCAACAGTGACAAAGTTTCTATTTTTTTCCATACCTCATCAAGACTTTTTTTTTGTAACAACTACTCTAACAGGAAATATCTCATTTTTATTTTTATTTGCATTTCTCTGATGATTAGTGATGTTGAACGCATTTTCATATGCCTTTGGTCATTTGTATGTCTTGTTTGGAGAAATGTCTGTTCATGTTCTTTGCCTATTTTTTAATCAGTTTATTGTCAATTTTTACTTTTCAGTTGTACGAATTCTTTGTATATTTTTATGTTAACTTCTTATCAGATATATAATTTGCAAATATTTTCCCCCATTGCTCAAGCTGTCTTTTCATTTTGTTGATTGTTTTATTAGCTATGCAGAGCTTTTTAGCTTGCTGTGATACTATTTATTTTTGCTTTTTGTTGATTGCACTATTGGTATCAGATCAAAAGAATCGTTATCAAAACCCATATCAGGAAGATTTTTCATGTCTTCTAGGAATTTTGTGGTTTCAAGTCTTTAATTCATTTTTGGTTTATTCTGTGGTTCATGTGAGAAAAGAATCCAGCCGGGCTCGGTGGCTCAGCCTGTAATCCCGCGCCTTTGGGAGGCTGAGGTGTGTGGATTGCCTGAGCCTGTGGGTTCGAGACCCCCCTGGGCAGCGAGACCTCATATCTACAATAAATAAAAAAAATCAGCTGGGCGTGGCAGCGCATGCCTGTAGTTCCGGCTACTTGAAGGCTGAGGCCAAAGGATCACCGGAGCCCAGCAGGTCGAGGCTGCGGTGGCTGGGAGCGGCCACTGCACTCCAGTCTGGGCGACTCAAAAAAAAAAAAAAAAAAGAAAAGGATCCAACTTTATTGTTTTGCACATGAATATCCAGATTTCTGTTGTGTTCCATTGGTTTATTAATCTATATTTAAACCAGTATCACATTGTTTTGCGATTCCCCAGCAAGGATTCTTTTTTTCTGAAGATTGATTTGCCTATTTACCTTCTTGTTGTTGTTCTAAGTAAACTTTGGAATTTGTGTGCATGTGTGTGTGAAAAATGCCGTGGGCATTCTGATAATGATTGTATCAAATCTGTAGATTTCTTTGGGTAGTATGTCTTACAATTTTTAGTGTACAGGTCTTTTATCTCCTTGGTAATGTATTTCTAAATATTTTATTGCATTTGATACTATTCAAACTGACATTGCTTTCTTAATTTCTATTTCAGGTAGTTTACTGCTAGTATATAAAAACACACCAAATTTTTGAACATTGATTTTGTATCCTGCAACTTAACTGAATTAGTTTATCAATTCTAATATCTTTTTAAATTGAGAAGTTCTTTTTTTTGAGCGGGAATCTAGGAGTCTCACTCTGATGCCCAGGCCGGAGTGCAGTGGCACACTCATCACTACCACAGCCTCAACTCCCTGGGCTCTGGTGATCCATCTGCCTCAGCAGCTGGAACCACAGGTGTGTGTCACCATACCAAACTAATATTTTGATTTATTGTATAGATGAGCTTTCGACAAGTAACCCAGGCTGGTCTCAAACCCCTGGGCTCAGGTAATCCTCTCGCCTCTGCCTCCCAAAGTGCTGGGATTACAGGCTTGAGCCACCATGCCCAGCCCACACAATCAGATCATCTGCAAAAAGCGAAAATTTTACCTCTTCCTTTCTGATTTTGAGGTCTGCTGTTTCTTTTTAAAATCTAATTTATCTAGCTAGAATATCCAGTACTATATCAAATAAAAATTATAACAGTGAGCATTCCAAAATTATTTTTTATCTTAAAGAGAAATCTTTCATCTTTTCACTTCTGAGTATGATGTTTAGCAACGAGCTTGTCAGATATGGCCTTTATGTTAAGCCACATTCACTTTTTTTTTAATGCCTTATCTGTTGAGAATTTTTGTTATAAAAGAATGTTTAATTTTGTCAAATGCTTTTTCTGCACCTAATGAAATGATCATATGATTTTTATCCTTCACTTTTTAATGTGATATATTGCATTTATTGATTTGTACATGTTGAACTACCTTGCATCCCTGGGATAAATCCTACTTGATATTTGTGCATGATTTTTTTAATGGGCTGCTGAAATTTTTTATTGTATTTTGTTCAGGATTTTAGCATGTATGTTTATCAGGATATTGGTTAGTAATTTTCTTTTCTTGAAGTATCCTTGTCTGGCCTTGGTATCAGGCTAATACCTCATAAGTGAGTTAAAAAGTGTTTCATCCTCTTTAATTATTTGGAAGAATTTGAGAAGGATTAGTATGTATTTTCTTTAAATGATTGGTTCAGTTCACTAGTGAAGCTTACTGGTCTTTGGTTTTCCCTTATTGGGATATTTAATTACAGATTCAACCTGCGTACTTGTTATTGGTCTGTTCACATTTTCTATTTCATCGTGAATCAGTCTTGCTAGGTTGTATGTGTCTAAAAATATACCCATTTCTACTAGACTGTCCAATTTCTTGGACAGAAATAATTGTTTATAGTAGTCTCCTATGATTCTTTATATATCTGCGGTATAAGTTGTAATGCCTCCTCTTTAATTTCTGATTTTATTTGAGGCTTTTCTCTTGTTTTCTTAGTCTAGCCAAAAGTTTGTCAATTAAAAAAATTTTTTTAAAAACCAATTTGTAATTTCACTGATATTGTCCATTTTTGTATAGTCTTCATTTCATTTATTTCTACTTTTATGTTGACTGTTTTCTTCCTTCCACTAACTTTGGACTTAGTTTGTTCTTTTATTATTTATTGCAGCGTAGTCTGCTTGTTTGTTTGTTTTGAGATCCTTCTTTTTCTTCATGTAGGCATTTATCACTATGAACTTCCCTTTTAGAACTGCTTTTCCTGCATACGTTTTGGTATTTTGTATTTCCTTTTTCTCAAGATATTTACTTATTTCTCTTTGATTCCTTATTTGACTCTTTATCATTCAGGTGCATATGGTTTAATTTCCACATATGTGTGTATTTTCCAATGTTACTTCTCTTATTGGCTTCTAGTTTCACTTCATTGTGTTCAAAAAAGATGATTGATATGATTTCAATATTCTTAAAAGTGTTAAGACTTGTTTTGTGGCCTTATATATGATCTATCCAGAAGACTATCCTCTGTGCATCTGGGAAAAATGTGTATTATGTTTCTTTTGGATTGAAAATTCTGTATATGTCTGCTAGGTTTATTTGGTCTATTGTGTAGGACAAGTAAAATGTTTTCTATTGATTTTCTGTCTGGATGATCTATCTATTGTTGAAAGTGGAGTATTGAAGTCCTCTACTATTTATTGTATTGCTTTGAATCTGCTACTGAAGCTCTCTATTGCATTTTTATTTCAGTCATTGTATTCTGTAGCTCAGACATTTCTGTTTGGTTCTTTTTATGTTTTCTTTCTTTTTGTTGGACTTCTCATTTTGTTCTTGTATTGTGCTCCATATTGTGTTATATTGTTTATCTGTGCACCTTTGTAACTCACTGAGCTTCTTTAAAACTATTATTTGGAACTATTTGTGAGGCAATTTGTGAATCTCCATTGGGGAGGGGGTCAGTTATTAGAAGCCTATTGTGTTATTTTGGTGGTGTCATGTTTTCCTGACCTGACCTTTCCTGATTCCTGTAGCTTTGAATAGATGTCTGCAATTGAAAAAGCCATCGCCTCATCTAGATTTTATGGACTTGCCTTGGAAAAAAAGACCTTCGACTACAGTGGCTATGGCACTTGACACCATGTGTGGAAGGATGAAGTGGCTGGATTTGGGGAGTAGTTTCTTGTCAGCTCATGCAGCTGGTGTTCATTATGTTGGCAAGTATGTCATCCTCGGTGGTAAGAGCTTTGAGTGGGGGACATAGTGGGTATGAGGGCTATTGGAGTCCTCAACAATTCCTCTAGGCCCTGTGGTAAGAAGCCTAGGCTGGGGGCAGTGGGGACCTAGGTCAGCTGTGTGTATGACATGGGGGCAGGGGCAGGGACCTACTGTAGATGACTCATGACAGTGAATGCCAGCAGCAAGCATACCCACAGCTATAGAATTTGGGGCTGGAGGTGTGCATTCAAGTAGTTGCAGAAACCAGATGCAGACTAGGGCTGGCGGTAGGTGTGTGGCAAATTTGCATGGACATATGCAGTGGCCACACAGGATGTTGGGGCCAGGGCACTTGCAGAGTTACCAGCTAAACAGCTCTTGGGTAGAATTAGGGAGAGCTGTCGAGATTCAGGCAGATGAAGTCTACAAGGGCAGAAAACTAGAGCTTGTGGTGGAAAAGCAGCAGAGAGTTTGTGGTAGTGGATACTGCCGGTCTTCGGTCATGAAAACTGGGGTAATGTGTGTAACATCCTGAACCGTTAACATTCTCCGGGATCAAGCATGCTGGGGTCGTTTGAAGAGCAGGCCACTGGGGACTGTGGTGACAACTCCCTGTGGCTGATACTGATAACCTCTGAACTTTTTTTTTGTTACTACCCATCTTTATGGTGGTATCCCCAGCAAACTGGACATTGTGAAAATGAAGTGCATCCTTTGGACAGTGCCCTGAAAAGGTGAGGGAGCTGGTCACCCACCTGCTGTCTTTTCCCCTACAAGTGGATCCCACAGACTGGAAAGTGTCCTTACTATGGTGAGCAGTGCCAATCTGGGAGATGGCACAGAAATGAAACCGTTCATCTTGCTTTTTTTTGTGCAGTTATTCCTGGTGTTTTTTGTTGTTTTTTTTTTCTCCACTGTATTGCTGTTGCTTCTTAAATGAACTCCTGAGCTATTCAGAGCTATTTTTGCTCCTGGATGGTTGTCTAATTTGTTGTTTTTTGTCAAGGGACAAAGACTAAGATCTTCTACTCTATCATTTTGCTGACATCACTTTTCTCAACTATTTCCTATTAATTTATTTTTGTTTCTCATATTCAGCAGATTCACCAGTTCTTCTAGGATTATTTTGCTAAGGCTAACTGCCTCATCAAAATTCCTACAGAACTTGACCAATTATCAAATATTAACCCATAGAAATTCTAATCTAAATATAATTCAGTGAATAATTTATATATTCAGGTGATTTGTTATTCTTCAATGAAAGTTTCTGTATATTTGAGTGATTATAAGAAAGAAGAATAAAATTAAAAATTCCACAGATAAACCGGGCTCGGTGGCTCAGCCTGTAATCCCGCGCCTTTGGGAGGCTGAGGTGAGTGAATTACTGAGCCCGCAGGTTCGAGACCCGCCTGGGCAGCGAGACCTCATCTCTACAATAAATCAAAAAATCAGCTGGGCGTGGTGGTGCATGCCTTTAATTCCGGCTACTCGGAAGGCTGAGGCGGAAGGATCGCCGGAGCCCAGCAGGCCGAGGCTGCGGTGGCCGGGAGCGGCCAATGCACTCCAGTCTGGGCGACAGAGTGAGACTCCAACTCAAAAAAAAAAAAAAAAAAAAATCCCACGGATAACCCCTTAAGACTGTATGTTACAAGAGTTTCAT
The DNA here is from genome assembly GCA_027257055.1 of Cephalopachus bancanus. Lineage (NCBI taxonomy): Eukaryota > Metazoa > Chordata > Mammalia > Primates > Tarsiidae > Cephalopachus > Cephalopachus bancanus. The sequence continues at coordinate 2,769,739 of JAPVLO010000173.1, read as the reverse complement.
AGTGGCTTATTCATATTGTTTTGAAAAGTAAATAATAATAATAAACTCTCATAAATGCAGTTAAAACATGATTACTTTTATTAATGCGGACCAATATATTAAGACTGTCTAAAAATTATAACGTGTTTATAATTCCAGGAAATTATCTGCTGAGAATTTAGAGGCAAAAAAAAATTTGCCAATAAATTAAATGATAACATTTATATTTATGGTGTTAAAAGGAAATTGCTTGATATGATTTAGCACATATTTTATAAATGATTTTTCAACTATAAAAACAATTTAATATTTAGTCAAAATGGTAAACTGTGAAGACATATAACTACTTATAACAAAATTAAATATTCATACATATGTACACACATATACAATCATCTCTTGTTATCAGTGGAAGATTGGTTTCAGAACCCCCTGCTGATGCTCAGGTCTTATATAAAATAACATAGTGCATGTGTATCACCTATGCATATTCTCCAGTAAACTGCAAATTATTTTGGGATCACTTATAGTAACCAATACTGTGCCTTACACACTTTATCACTTCAGTCGCATGGATTTGACCTAGTACTCCACGTGCAGAAGCAAATTTAAGTTTTTCTTTTTTTTTAATTTTTAATTTTAAAGATGTGGAGTACAATTCAGGTTAGGTATACGAATGTTTATTATGGAAGTACCCTTGTTGATGAGGTGTGCCTCCCCCTCCCCTGGCAGTTTCCCACTACTGCCAATCCCACCCCGCCTCCCTTGTTTTTCTGTTTGAAACTTTGTGGGTTTAGTTCCTGAATATTTTCAATTCATAATTCATTGAATTCATGAATGTAGAACCCATGAATATGGAGGGTCAACTACACACACACACACATACACACATACACATATTTATACAAACATATATATGTACCTATACATATAGAGAACAATATTTTTAAAAATAGACATACAAACATTTACTAATATGGTAAGCAGATATTACAAGTATATGAAGCAGTTTAAGTATTTTCTGTATAACAAAACGTAAAGATTGGCCACGGAACTCTATACAAAATGGAGGGTAGCAAGTCCATGGATCCAAAGACTGGAAGGGCAGCCTGAGTAAAGTTAATGAGCATATTAATTAGCAAGCTCTATTTGGAGAGCCAGGTCATCTGAAGACTCTTTTTTGCTTCTTTTTTCTTAGAAGATTCTTTTTTCTTTGAATCGGAGTGCAGTACCAGGCAGATATCGATTCTCTGGGTTCCCTGTAACATAGATAAGCTGTTGTCAAGCAAGAAATTATTTTTTAGAGAATTTAGAGATTCTAAATAAAAATAACCTGGGAGGTTTAACAATAAATACACAAGGAAAATTGCTTTAGCAATTTACAACAATAAAAACAACAGAAAATGTCCCAAACAGGTATTTTATATTACATAAACACCATAAAGCAGATATATAATTTTACAAATAAACAAAAAAACTGAACTCATGGCTTTATGGTATACAAAACAAGCACTGTTGATTATTATAAGAATAAATTGACAAATACATTATTTTCATGGAAGAATTTAACTCACTTCTTATAGAAATTGATGAATTTGATGAAATATTAATTAGGATATGAACCATTGAAGTGACAGGCTTCAATTAATGAACATGTAAAGCACTATTCCCAATACACTATACACAGTTCATTTGGACTCTCAAATAACATATAAAGCTGTTGATTAGGTAGTAGACTTTAACACAAAAAAAAACCCCTGAAGTTTAAAAAATCATAAAACAAGTAGGAAAGCCAGTAATATATAAATACACATATCCTGTTCAAGCCTCCTACTGAAAATAATGAATGTTATTTGGTGAAATAATTTTGAAATATATTAAATGCATAAAACTGGCAAGATAGTAAGAAATTATCAAGCCAAAAACATTTATGATGGCAACACCCCAGATAAATAATCAGATTACCGAAGCTGTTTTGTTACAAAATTATTTGGCAAAACGGGAGAACTTGAGCATTGACTTTCTTTTCATTTTTTATTTGGTTTTATTAAGGTAGAATATATATAAGAGCAACATATATTTAATGCAAGCAAACTGATGAGCGTGGACATAAGCAAACATCTGTGACACCATCATCACAGAGTAATAGATATATCCAATATTTCCCAAGTGTCCTTTGTTTTGTGTGTGGTTTTTGCTTTTTATTGTGGTAAGAACATTTAACATGAAATCTACTCTCTTAAATGTTTAAGTGCATGGTGTCTATTGTTGATTACAGGCACTATGTTGCAGAGCAAATCTCTACTGAATCATAGTTTAGCTTGTAGAAATTGACCGATGAATTTGATGAAATATTAATTAGGATATGAAGCATTGAATTGGCAGGTTCAAATTAATGAACATGTAAAGCACTATTCCCAAGACACTATAGACAGTTTATTTGAACTCTCTAAACAACATATAAAGCTGTTGATTAGGTAGTAGACATTAACACACAAAAAAACCCTGAAGTTTAAAAAAAATCATAAAACAGGTAGGAATGCCAGTAACATATAAACACGTGTATCCTGTTCAAGCCTCCTACTGAAACTAATGAATGTTATTTGATGAAATAATTTTAAAATATATTAAATGCACATATTAAATGCTATACCAATTGGACAACAACTGTCCATTTCTCCTTCTTTCAGGCCCTGGCAACCACTGTTATATTTTCTACTTCTGTGAGATTGACCATTATAGGTACTACTGTGGATAGTCATTCCAAAATCAGGAAAAATACAGAAACCAGAGAGATCTGCTCTAAATGTGAGTGCAAATCCAGAATAAAATTGCACCATCTGCCTTTAGGGGATGTGGCTTTAAAGTTAAGCAGAAGTCTCTTTTGTGCTAAGCAGAACATGGAAAAATAGTGTTGAGTAGTTGTAAATATAGCATCTCTTTGTAGACATTTAGATGAAGTTCATCCTACCTATGTGGGGGGAAAAACCATCAAACCACTAATTTAGTTTAAAGTGGTTCCTGAACCTAGATCCTTCTGAAGCCTGGGATAAGTATACACAAATACATCCTAGACTGGGTTTCATCCTGAGGCCTAAAGTGGTCTGATATGTAATTATTCCAGGAAATGAATGGTTCTCTCAAAAGTCACTTGGCACAAAGACAAGCAGAAAAATAATAAGTGATTATGTGTCTATGTGTCTGTGTATTTGTATTTGTATTTATGTATATATGTTTATACTCATTTACATTTAAATAAATGTAGGTGTATATATACATAACAGTAGGAAGAGAAAGGAAAGAACTTCAGCTGTAGGATTCATCAGACACATATGAAATAAAATTCATTAAATGAATTGAAATTACTCCACACATAAAATTCCATACACAGAAAAAATATTTTGAAAAATTTGAGATTTTTTATTTTAAAAAGTTTATAGATTGGACTAGTAGGAAACCCAAACTAAACTTTAAAAAACTAAACACATATTTTAGGTAGTAAAATAGTAATCACAGAATGAATACCCAATATGTTAGAAATGAAGACTAAGGATAACAATCAGTACATGAATGGGTATAAATAAACATTGACCACAGAAATAATATTGATACTTACTTCTGAATTAAAAAAAAATAATAATAATAAGATCCTTTACAAAAAATGCAAGCCAGGTAGGACTAAAAAAATTTAAATATTTTCTGATCTTTCATTTTCCACTAAAAGGATACATTTTGATTACAATTAAAGTACATAATATGATTTCAAGTGAAGCTAGTAAAGTAATGAAAATGAGAAAAATGAAAGATGTTAGAAATAGCAAAATAGTAGAAACAACTTTTAAGACATTGCAGAAAAATTGGAATAATAAAACAAATTTTATCAACCCAAATAGTGGAAAGAAAATAGAAAAAAAAAAAGAAATGTAAAACAGACAGAAAACAAAAAGCACAACAGAACTTCAACTATTGGAATATGTAGGCTAAATATGCCATCTAAAAGATAAAGATTATCACATTGAAAGTAAATTACATTCTATTCCATATGGCAAGAGTAAACAAAACAAATTAATAACTAATATACAGGGCATGTTCTCAAGTCACAAGGCAATTAAGATTAAAATCAATGGCAAGGCCAGGCTCAGTGGCTCAGCCTGTAATCCCAGCACTTTGGGAGGCTGAGGTGAATGGATTGCCTGAGTTCATGGGTTCGAGATCAGCCCGGGAAACTTGGTGAGATCTCCTGTCTACAATAAATTTAAAAAAATTAGCCAGGCATGATAGCGCACACCTGTGGTTGTAGCTATTGGAAGGCTGAGGTGAAAGTATTGCTGGAGCCCAGCATGTCGACACTGGTGTGGCTGTGAGTGTGTTACTGCACTCCAACCCGGGCAACAGAGTGAGACTCCAACTCAAAAATAATAAATAAATAAATAAATAAATAAGTAAATAAATAAAATGGCAAAAAAAGATAATTGAAAAAACGACATTTAGAAATTTGAAAAGATTACTGTAGATAAATAAGTCAAGAACAAATAATAAAACATGAGAATAGTAGCAATATTTTGAAATATATTACATGCAATAGACTATGTATCAGAACTGTAGTTTAGCTACCTAAAATATACACAAATATGGAGCAAAATTTATATTCTTTAAAGACAAATACAATTGAAAGTATCAAAATTACTAAGCTATGCTTTTATCTCAAGAATTTATTATAAAGAAGAGAAAAATAAGCTCCAAGATATGTAAAAAATAAAAAGAAGACAATAAAGACCAGTAAAAAAATAATTTAAAAATCAAATACAAGCCCAATGAAAACTATAAATGTATTTTTTTGATAAAATTGACACAATTAACACAAAGATTGATTTAAAAAACACTACTAAACATCACCAATAGAAAAGAAAGATTTATAGATTCTATAGACATTGAAATATTATGACTCACAAAATTTATAAGCAAACACATAGTTATATGAATAGTTAATATTGAACAGTTTAATGAACAAATTTATAGAAAAAATGTTTCTTGCCAAATTAAGTACAGAATAGTAACAAGAAATACTGCAGAAATTAAACCAGTAATTAAGATATCCCCAAGTAAAACCCTAGATAAAGTTGGCTTTTAGTCAAGTGGGCTAAATATTTAAATATCAATAATTAAATAATACATATTATGAATACATTAGTAATAATAATATAAATCATACCATAATAGTAATAATAAAACATCGCATAGTTTCCAATAACTGAAAAAGATACAGCTATTCTAACATACTTTCTAAGTTTGAAAAATACTAGACATTAAAATCAAATAATGAGAGTAACAGGAAGATAATTAATAGGCCAACTTCACTAAGGAAAATTGATTCAAATATCTTAAAATATTAACAAACAAAATCCAGCTATATAAAAAATTGAGTTTACTACCAATGAATAGAATAGAGCTTAATGTAAATTAATCTTACTTGGAGTATATATTGAGATTAGCATCAATTAATTTATCAGTTACACTAATAAATCAAAATTTTAAAAAACTCACGAATTATTACTGGTGGAACTCCCCAGGAAGCTGACTCTGAGATGGAGGTATTGGCAGCCTTTACCAGCTCCTTTATAGCTGCCCTTCATTTACTGTGGGTTCCCCTTAGAAGCTCTCTGAACCTAAAGTATCCATGAAAAAGTTAATAGTTGAAGTCAGCTGCTGACAGCTCCCTCAGATTTGGTGTTTTATTTGGGGTGCCCATAAACTTCATGCAACATCTTTTCCTATCACTTATATCTCTAATACCACAGTGTCTGCTGGAATATATGGATGAAATTTCAGAGAGATGCTTACACTATAACCTGGTTTTGTTGTAGAGTTCTTTCCTGCTGGTAGCTTTTCATACCATCCAATATATGATTTGGAATAGTATTCCCAGATGTTGAATGTGCTCCCCGTTAGACCTGAAAAGGCTACCAGACAGTGGTCCTTTTTCATAGTGTGAAATGGTGTAAGCTGTAAGATATATTAACTTTTCCTTTGAAAGGTTATTTAAACTGATCACTAGTCTCCTAAGAATGTAATTGATTTTGTAAGCACATCTTCATAGTGTTTCTTTCCTAACTTCTGAGTCTTGGATCATAATAAGATCTCTAATGTGGTAGTCCATTTTTACTTATCTGGTTTAAGTAGCATGAAGTAAACAGTAAAGTGGGTCAATGTGATATATTGAAGGCTAACCAGGAAGTGCAGATCTCTAGATTAACTATAGATAGAAAGAGAGTAAGCTACTATTGTTAGTATATAATATGTACTATTGCCTATTCCATGTGAACATGAACTATGCCTGACTCTTCTGATAAGGAAAGAAAAGTAAACAAGCAAAACACATTCAAGGAATGAATGGCCATATACCACCTACCTAAGGTTGTGTTAATATACTCTAGAAAAGGCACTGTACCTGGCTGTCATGGTGGCTGCAATTGGGGTCACTATTTCGTTACATTTGTGGTGAACCTTTATTAATCTCCAGGATCTGTCTGGAAAATTAAATGGGAATATGACCAAAACTACAATCCCTGATCTTGAGATCCCTTAAAAGTGGTAATAAATTCTACAATCTCTTCAAAAAAATATAGTTGACTTTTTGTTTGACTTGTTTTTAATTTACACTTATGGCCAAGGATAAGAGGAAACGTTTTAGAAGTCTCAATTTTCTCTTTGTCATGATAATGTCACAATCCTATCCTATAGGCCAAGGGCCCTGTGTCAAATATCAACTATTGTTACTGACACACCAGGGATTTATTCTAGGTCCTCTGCTGGCCACATGGAAAGCCACTCACTGAGATGAGTATTGCAAGAGAAGAAGACTTTTTATTCAGGTAATATTAGATGAGGAGAATGGGAGATCAGTCTCACACTTCTCTAATGGAATGAAATTGGGGGGGTTTAAGTAGGGATGAAGAAATGCAGCTACGCAGGAAAACAGGAAATAGGGAGGGGTAAGGAAGCAGTCATCATGAATGAGGGTTTTGTTGGCTTGTTATCTGTATGGATGATCTGGTGATTTTCAGTCCCTTTTCTGAGGATTGGTTTCCTGAGGAAGGAACTCAGATAAGACAAATGTAAGTTTAAACTTTAAGATCAGGAGAGTCAATTTCTATGCTTATTCAGAAAACTTGTAAATAACAGTTTTTATGAGGAAATTGGGCCAGTTTCAGGCTCTATCATTCTTAAAAACAAAAAAACTTTTAGATTTGAAGGTACAAGGGCATATTTGCTACATAGGTATATTGTGTACTGGTGGAAAGTAGCTTCTGAACTCTTATCCCTATGTCTTCCCATATTTAGTGTCCCGAATGTCTATTATTTTCATATTTATGTCCATTTAGCTCCCACAAAAAAATGTGAGAACATGTGGTGCTTGGTTTTCTGTTTCTGAGTTAGTTCACTTAGGATATTTTCCAGCTCCCTCCATGTTGCTGCAAAGGACATGATTTCATTCTTTTTTTATGGCTGCAGAGTATTCTGTTTCTTTAGCCAGTCAATCACTGATAGGCACATTGTGTTGTTTCCATGATTTTGCTATTGCGAATAGTTCTGCAATGAACATATGAGTACAGATTGAACTAGTTTACATTCCAAACAATGTATGAGTCTTCCCTTTTCTCTGCATCCACACCAACATCTGCTGTTCAACTTTTTAATGATAACCATTGTGACTGGTATAAGATACAATCTCACTGTGATTTTAATTTGCATTTCTCTGATGAGTAGTAATATTGGGTTTTTTCTCTTATTTGACCACTTTTATGTCTTTTGAGAAATGTTTATTCATGTCCTTCGTCTACTTTTTGATGGGGTTGTTTTCTCATACTGAGTTGTTTGAGTTCCTTGTAGAATCTGGATAGTAACCTTTTGTTGGAGGTATAATTTGCAAATATTTTCTCCCATTTCATAGATTTTCTGTTAACTCTGATGAGAACAGAAGCTTTTTTATTTATTAAATCTTATGTGTCTATTTTGTTTTCTCTCATTTGCTTTTGAGGTCTTAGTCATAAATTATTTGCCTAGGCTAATGTCTAGAAAAGTTTTTCCTGGATTTTCTTCTATGACTTTAATAGTTTCAAATCTTAAGTTTAAGTCTTTAATTCATCATGATTAGCCTTTGTGTATGGTTATAAATAGGAGTCCAATTTCATTCTTCTGCATATGAATAAACATATTTTCTAGTACCATTTATTGATAGAGTGTTTCTTTTTAATGGTTTTGGGGAAGATCAGTTACTTGTAGTTGTGTGGCTTTATTTCTTGGTTCTCTATTCTGTTCTATCTGTCTATTTTTGTAATTGTGCCTTGTGATTTTAGTTAATAGAGTCCTGTAGTATAATTTGAAGTCAAGCAGTATGAAATCTCTGCATTTGTTTTTTTAAGAATTACTTTTCAGTCTTAGCCCTTTTATATATCTTTCCCTCAATCATAAGGAATATAGTTGTCAATCTTTCAGGCTTTTCATGCTAAGAAAGGGTGGAATGGGATAATGATGAAGAATGGAAAACATTGCAACTGTAACTGCATTCACTCAAGAGTACCTGGTTAGCATCTATCTTTTTGGAGCTTAATAATTTAGGTATTTTTCTTAGTTTTCAAACAACATATTAAGTCATCATGGCTAAGATCATCAATAACAAAATTAATCCAAGTTTTAAAAAATAACAAAGAATATAGAGTGGATTCCCAAAAGGAATAATTCTGGAAGGCTGACAAGGGTTCACAAGACCATGACTGTTTCCCCTGGAGAAGATCCCAGGGAACTGTTTTGACCCAACTATAGTGGATTCGTGGCTTAACATCTGCTTACTCGACAGATGAGTGAGGGGTCTGCAGGACCTCAAAAGTGCTGACTCATTGTAGTAACAGCTGGTATTCATTCTGGTAGAATTTTCAGGTGTTCAGCAGAAACTTAGTTTTCTGCTATCAACGAGTGGAGAGTTATAGCCATAGGAAACTGGAGCCTGTTGAAAGTAAAATCAGGGAGATTAGTTAATATACTTCCAAATTGTGTTATATTTGATCTAGCTTCTGTTTCAGGGAAGAAAAAAATGTCAAGTGTTAGAAAGTCCAAGAGTCACAGTTCTTTTCCCAAATAAAATTTGTCACTTGGCAAATTTTAGAAAGACACTTCTTTAATGTTCAAAAAACAAAAGATGAAAAAATAAGGTTTATATTTCTGTTACTGTAAAGCCAGTTCCCCATGGCTTGCTTATGAAACGTATCAGCTGCCTCATCTGGGTTGTTTCCCTTGACATTTACAAATGAAGTTGGGCATTTCCTCTTCTTGGGGTAAACAGTTCTTACAGTGCCTTTTATCCAGTCCTCCAGGCTGGCTGTTCTCTTGGGGATAATCTCCTAAGTGTCTGGATTATATATACCTGTTTGCAATTGTTCGGTGGTGAGGTATCTGCTCTGTATCAACCAAATATGCTCTTTCACTCTGCAGCATTTAAAACAAAAGGCATTACTCACAAATTACTTATTCAGACAATTCATTTTAGTAAAATTTCCTCAGGAAGCTGATGATACCAATCTACAAAATGGAACAAATTTACTTACATGATACTGTCTGGTTTCAGTAGTTACTTGGTTTTGCCCTTTCTCCACATTGACTACCTTCCTGGAAACCTCAGATCTCAGAGGTGCTTTCTGGTTCCCTGGCATATGTTTCCCTTTTGTGGGTAACCTTGAGGCTAGTGATCTAAGCCCAGACAGCCCCATATCTGAGCTTGGTCCATCTCTGAGGCCAACCCAGCCCTCACTTTCTTCCTTTTAAATTATTATAGATAGCAATAACCAAGGGACTGAATATTTTGCTTTTTCGTGTTAGTTTGCATTTCCTTATGCATCCAGTGAACCAACTCCCCAAAAGTTGAATCCATCTCTACATTCCACTGGTAAATTTTGCCTTTAATAACTGAATGCAGCACAGCTGTGGCTCCATACCATGGGTAATCATGTTGCCACCCAGGAATCAGTTTTATGTAATAAGAGATGTACCGTAGTTTTCTTTGGAAACATACTTTTTCTCTCTCCAGTCCCCTTTTCTACCAAAGACAAATCATACTGGGACTAATTCATTTATAAAATAAGTTTTATTCTTAATATAGTTGACCTGGTTATGTATATAAAGTGTAGCAAGAATTATTGTCCAATGGGCTCTTTTTAAAATGACTTTGCTGGAACTTTTCCATAAGGAAGCTCAGATTTGACTTTTTTTTTTTTAAGATGTGGAGTACAACTCAGGGTTAGGTACATAAGTGATCATAGTGCAGGTAAAGTTTGGGCCTCCTGTTGGTCCTTACTTTGTCTGGTTTTGGATCAGGAGCACTTATTAGTGTTACTTGCCCCACCCCCCACACTCCCCAGCAGTGATCTGCTACTGCCAATCTCTTTCATGTAATATTATGATAAATGTTCAGGGCCTACTAGTACAACCTCTGTGAAAAACAGTGTGACAATTTCTAAAAGATCTAAAAATCAATCTTCCATATATCCCAACAATCCCCCTTCTGGGAATATGCCCGTTGGAACTCAAATCATTCTACAAAAAAAGATTTGACTTTTAAAGGCTCTCTTGGGTCCAGGCTAGGATTTATCTGTGCCTTCAGATACCTGTATTAATTGAGTGAATTCTCTCTTCTTGAGGTCCCAAAGTAACTTAGAGCTCCTGGATCTGTCAGAAAGTGCCATTCTTTACTTACCACTGATCAGGAACCCTATAAAGAAACTGTGTATGCAGGGTACAAGGCTAGTTCTTCCAAGAGGCTTTTGTAAGCTCTCACAAATCAACCTCAATTCCTCAAAGCAGTCACTCATGTCTGAAAACATGTCATTACAGTCAAAGCCTTGGTAAAACAGAAATCATCTCAATTATATTCTGTTACAAATGAAAAACAGATTTTTTAAAATTTTATTTTAAAATGTGGGGTAAAATTCAGGGTTAGGTATACAAATGGTCATTGTACAGGTAAAGTTTGGGCCTTGCTTTGGTCACCACTTCACCTGGTTTGAGATCAAGTGTCTTTATTGAACTGATGTGAATAACTATATTGCAGTACATTAAGAATACTCATAAGTAATTTCCAAATTTTACTCATAGGATCATATATTACTCAGTTTTTAAAAGCTGTAAATAGCTCAAAAGAAAAAGATTTATTGGCTCTGAAAAACAAAACAAAAAGAAACAGCAAAGTTTCAAACAAGTCATACAGATTGTTTTAGTTTTCTATTAGTTCATTCAATGCTATTAACTCCCAGTCTGCTTGATGCTGGACCAGAAATTCTCCTGAGCACATCAACTTCCCAGCAAGATTCCTGGAAGTTTTTTCTCTAGTTCCATGACACAATCTCCAAAGTTATTAGAAACCTACATTAAAGAGTCCTTTTCATGGAGTCTCATAAAGAAACATGTTTTAAATGGTAGCTGATGATGAATTTTTTTTTAGAAGAATCAAGGTAAAGCAATAATTACGGATGACAAGAGTCTTAGGACAGCCCTTGTCAAAAACAAATGGCAAGGACATTTGATTATTTCTGTGGCATACAGTTACTAATTATTAGTAATAATTAATCATAATTATTACTAATTTTTACTGATAAAATATATTAGGACATATCAGAATGTTAGAAATCTCATCAAATTTTGAAAAACATATAAAAACACATTTATATAACTGTTATATACATTCATTTATGTAATATATATATTTATTTATATAAATCCAAAGAAAGTTGAACATGATTTCATATTTGGCAATGCTTCCTGTATAATTTTAGCATGCCAAATAAACTAATATGTCTCTCTTGAACGTCAGGGGACCTAATATCTCAAAAAAGCTAGGTTAAGGTGAAAAGATTAAATTTAAAACTTAAAATTTTGATTTTAGAAATTTTTTCAAATAACAAAGGTTTGTATTAACACTTGATATTATAAAATAAGATAATATAGTTGTATGATAAAATAGTCATTCATTTAACCAAAATGATAATTCAAAGTTTTCTAAAAAAAAGCAAAAACTTTTACTTTTTTATGGTGAGGGGACTCAGTTCCCTAAACAATAATACCTAATAAAGGCAGCATGAGGCCAACTAAATCTTTCTCTCCTCCTTTTTATCTTACAATTTACTCAAAAGGTAAACACAAATCTTTTTATTATGCCTTATTAATAGTACAGACAAATTTTGTTAAGAATACAAAGTCAAATTATCTTTATATAGTGTGACATTAATGTTAAGGATAATATCATTAAAACCTTATAAACAAATCTGTTCAGTTTTAAACAGTTTGACCATAAAGTAAGATTACATAAACTGTTTATAACTGTTTACAGTTGTCTATTAAAGAATTGATCAATGCTCCAAGAAAACCCTGTTATCCCAACACAGAGACCCAGTTAATGGTCTTACATTAGTATGCTTTTGACATTAATGTTTAATTTATTTGAAAACTGTGAACTGATTTTAACCCTCAAAATTGGCCCTTATAGTCCTACACACTCACCTCTTCCGTGATAATCCCTGGACCTAAGAGGGATTGAATAGTTTTAATTTCTGGCTCTGTGTCTCAAGTAGTTCATTTTGATTATTATTTTCTTCTTGGGTCTATATACAAGACTTTGGTGTCAGTGTTCAGGATTTAGCAGAATTTGATGTTTTTTTAGACTCAAGAATCACAGCCCTGTCACTTAACAGCATAAGCACGTTAAAAGTAAAGTAGAACATTACATGGATTTAAAAGAACCTTCATTTTTTTAAATCTCATTTTTCCTAAGCAATCAAAAACCTAATAATGATGACATAGGAATTATCTTTATAAAACATAAAATTTGTTTTTTAGTCTACTTACTAAAGGCAAAGACAAATCTTCTGCACTGTAATTTCTTCCTTTATGGGAAGCCTATTAAAATAACTTAAAAATCAAACCTAATGAAAAGGGTACTTTAATTAACTAGACACAAGAACAAAATGTTTCCAGGGTAAAACATTGCTTTTCTAAACTTTCAAGTAAACGTTTTTGTATAAGGCCCCACAGCAGTTAGAAGTGGAGGAAAAGTTATAGGAGCTGATGAAAAAGTTGACAGAGTAAGTTGTCATGTCAGGATTTTCAAGGGGAGAAAAAGTGGAAAGCAGAAAACATGGCAATGTTGCACTTCTGAGATATGAATCTGAGACATTTTCCAAAAAAAAGAGTAGATCTTAGAATCAAAATCAAAACCTCTTTTTCAAGATCCTTTCTTATGCAAAATCATTCTTACACCCTTCTTAGAAAAAAATACATCTTTATATCAATGACCTTTTTCACATTTCCCTCCCCTACTTACTGGCTTTTTCTTCCTTGTTTCATAAATAATCTTTTCAAGTTCATGATATCAATCAATGTGCAGACTATGTCTAAATTAGACAAAATTATTTTTCTCAATAATGACTCATCTTCTTTGGCATATTCTATAGGGAGAATTATATATTAACTAAAATTTTATGCTTAGTAACTTTAAATTTTAATGAAAAACCTAAGAAGGAAGAAATGTCAAACTATTAACGTTTTATAGGTGAGAACATTCTACAGTTTTAAAAACCCACATTTCCCATATAATAACCCTTTCTTAATTGGACATGATCCAGACATCTAAAGAGAATCCAAAATGATCTCAAAATTTTGAGCTACAAAAAAGTTAACCTACATATACCCCATTATATTTCATTTAATTTTGGCAGTTTATATAGATTACTTATAAGGACTGAGATATTAGACAAGGTTAGTCACTATTTCCTTGTTAACCATTTTTGTAACCTGAGCATATTAAGAGTTCACCTAACTAGAATTTAAAATTTAAATATATGGGTATTTCACTAATAGCTCAGAAGATACAGCTATTTTTATTAAACTAAAAATACTAAACTAGCCTTATTTATCAAAAGATGACACACAAAAAAGTCATTTTGCTCTTGGCTGGGTTCACAATTTTTTAACCTTTTGTGTCAAACCCTGACGCCTTAAAATATCTAACAGAGACAAATATAAAACACAAACAAAAATAAATAGTAACAGGAAGATATTTCTATTGTTATTTTATTAATAATTTAAAAGCCAGCTTGTTTATTAAAGATTTACTTAGGTCATGTGAACTTAAAAAAATACTTGGATTTATTTACCTATTTTATAAGCACTCAATTTATGAGTCAATTCAGATACAACAAATAACATAATAAATGTACATACATATAAATACATCTACACATGTATACACATGCAGAAATAAAGATTCAGTGGCTTTTACCTTGAAATTCAAGCTATAAGGTAACATTATAAACTCACTAGTTTAAAACATTTTCATATGGTTAAATTTGTTTATTCTGGGAAGTAATCCGATGAAGACTACAAACTGCTTTGGGTCAAAGCAGTTTCCATGGTAGTTTGACTTTGAAAGGTTAAACCTTCCCAGGGTCTAAAAACCACTGGGACCAAAGAGCACCACTGTAGACCATCACATACTAATTAAACCTGACCCTGATTAGAACAGCAGGCTAAAAGCCCGATACATGAAACTCCATCTCAGCTTCCCAATCAATAGCAAAATAACTCCAGTTGTAAGGCAGCACTATAATTCAAAGACCCACTGAGAGTCCACACTCCAACCTCTCCAGACTTCAAAGAATGCTGGGTCAAACAGCATTACATCACTATTATTATTTCATTGCTTATAATGATATGCCATCCAATTTTGAAGAATGCACCCAGCCAGGTGGCATTCTGGGATTAAATTGTGATTTCTTATGACTAGATTGACACACACAGGTACACAGCAATTTTTAAAATACAGTCTAACTGCAGTAGCAACTAACAACCCCAGAGAGTGTCCAAACTGAAATAGTCAGGGTGCTTCCTTCTCTCAGTTAATTGGACTTGTTTGACTTTCAAACAGAAATTTGTTTGAGTTCTCCAAATTAAGAGAAATTGATTCTACCTACAAAAGACACTCTGGAAACTGATGTGAAATTTCAAAGTCTGTTCTTCCTAGGCAATAAGGAACACGGATTGTGTTCAGCAATGGCAGGGCCAGAGAAAGGACCCAAGCCCACCTCTAGTCAAAAAGGGTTGGGCAGCTGCTAGGAGTGTTTCTGAAACTCTTCCAGCCTGAAACAGTAAGCTATGAGCAACACATTCCTGGTAAGGAACCCAAAATCTGTTACCAAAACATCAGGGGTTTAGTTTAGGTCCTATTACTAACCTCAGAATAAGCCAGTCACTGAGATCAAGCATTGCCAGGAAAGAAAGGTTTTTTTTAATTTGAGTGACATCAGCTGTGGAGAACAAAAGATCAGTCTCAGATCTGTCTCCCTGACTGAAATTGAGGGCATACATAAGGAGGAAAAATATTACTATGTGTGGGAAAACAGGAATTAGGAAGAATTCAGGAAGCAGTCATATGAATGAGGGGTCTGGCATCTCATTGTCTGGATGGTGATCTAGTGAGTTTCAGTCCCTTTCCTAAAGATTGGTTTCCTGAGAAGAAACTCAGATAAGACAGATGTAAATTTCAGCTTTTAAGACTGGGAAGATTAATTTTGTTTTTGTTTTTGCTTTTTTAGAACTATAAAAATAAGCTTATGGAGAAATTGGGCTAGTTTCACTAGGACTATTCTGATAACACATTCATAGGCCACGAAAATGACCATTAGGTAGAACATAACTAGTGGAGAAAGTAGGAGTCAAACTTTGGACAGGATTCCATTTACCACATGAATTCCATATGCCTGTAATCTAATAAGGGTTCCATTATGATTCTCCATAGTAATTGACCCTGTGTCCAAGAGTCCTCAAAATATTTCAGTATTTTCCTGTCTCTAATACATAATTGTCTGAGTTGTACATTTGCATTGGTTCTGTAGGATCTTTCCACCTGGTAGTTCAACGCCTAAAGCAGAGTGTCTGGATCCAAATTTGGTCTCAGTCCTAAGAACTAGGAAAGAGATGCTGACATTATTAGGGTGACCTCCCTTAGCCTTCTAGTCACCCATTGCTTACTTTCATTGAATGTTTAAAAGTGAGTAAGGCCCTTGTTAGATGCCCAGTTAGCTTTCCCTGAGCCATTTTCTATAACTATGGATGTCATTTCTATAGCTTGCTATGGCTGGGACTGCCTTAGCTGCCATTCTGAACTTGCCACATATCACAATAATTGCATCACTTGACTTGTCAATACTTAAGTACCATTGCTTCAGAGACCTATCATCCTGGTTGCTATCAATAAGAGTAGCTCCCTAATGACCTTTTATATTTTCAAGAGTGACTTACATGGATCGTCACCATCCATGATCACCATCAAACATTTGGTGACACAGATGCCCTTCTCACTAACATGTTTCTAATGCACTTGGTAAATGGTGTATCATCTGGACCTTCACTTGCAACATAATCATCTGACAAGTTTTAAGCCTTTATATAAAATAGCCATTTCAGTAAACTCAGTTTCTGAGTATTTTAATCCACTCCTTCACAGTGCACAATGACAATTCTGACATTTCTTGTAACTTTGAGTAGGCTACCAGCTTTTTCATGTTTCTACAGATCATTCTAGTAGCTATTCTACCTTGTGTCCTGGGATCTTTTTGAAGCTGTTAACTAGTATATTCCAGGTCAGTGCTGCAAAATCAACAAATTTTTTCATCATAAAAAAACTTCAAAATTGAATTTCCCTCACATACTCCTGTTTTTGGGTGGTGCATGTTCGCTAGGTCTTTCAGATCCTTTGGTTTTCAGTCCCTTTTTTCCTTTTCTGATAAGTTCCACCATATCTTCAGCAGGTGTAACTTAACTCGAGGTATAGGCCTAATGGGAACTAGAAGCAGGTCTTGATTGGAGAAGTGATTATGCTATCTCAAAGCAGAGAGAACTTTGCAACATTTCAGAGGAGAAATGTGTGCTGATGCATAATGTCAATGAGTGGTTCATCAGTCTCAAATGTGCCCATGTCTGCAAAATAAGTGAGTTTAGAGGAATATGAAAATGCATTTCCAAGGAACCAAACCAGATATCCCTATCCTTCATGTTAGGGTCACATCATTTCCCACCAGGTACTGGAAATTCATGTAGCACACCAGGCTTGTTTGGGAATTTAACTTACTTTGGAACTCAGCTATTCTGATGATTAAATCTTCTCCTTGGTCCTCAACTGGTTCTACATTCTCACTGCTGCACATAAAAGCCTCTAGTACACTGCCTACAAGACTGACTTTTGAAGGTTAAAACAAGGATTTTTACTCTCCTATTCTCTACTCTACAAATAATAATATTGATAATCATAATGCTCACTTATTAAACCATATATTAAACATTACTTGAAAGTGCTTTTGAGACAGGAGATAGCTAGAGAAAGGCTAGGCAGACAGACATGCAGGTCTTCTGGTAGCAGACAGGTCTCTCAGGCTCAGCGTTGGTAACCTCTTAAGCTAGAGCTTAAGTACTCACTGCTGGGATTGAAAAGCAACCAACTAGTTCACCATTAGGCCCCTACCTCCTACTGATTGGTCCTTAATAAGAAGAGCTACAACTCACAGCTAGTGCTAGCCAATTGGCTTGAACTTAGGGCTATATAAACACCAGGTTTTCAGCCCCAGCCAGGCAACCCCTTTGGGTTCCCTCCCACTGTGGGAGCTTTTTTTCCTCTCAATAAATCCTGCTTTCTCATTTTCCAGCTGTCTGTGTCCCTCGTTATTCCTGGGCATGAGACAAGAACCTCTATCCTGAAGAGCTGCAGAAGGTCATCAGAGCTGAAGAGCCGTGCATCCCAGAGGCTGGCTTGCCAGCTCGTGGGGCTGGCTGAACCAGGAGAGCTGCTGGAAGAAGATGGACTCTGAAACTGAGACACACTAGGCACTAGGCTTGCCAGCCCACTGAACCAGCAACACTCTCAGGGCCTGGCTTGCCAGCCCATCCGAGTCAACACTCTGGGGGCTAGGCTTGCCAGCACACTGAACCAGCAACACTCCTAGGGCTTGGTTTGCTAGTCCATTAGAGACAACCCTTCTGGGGCTAGGCTTACCAGCCTCTCGAGACGACCTTCTCTAGGGCTTGACTGGCCAACAAATTGAGCTGACAATCTCGAATCCCAGGCTGACCTGAAAAATCCGTATTACTTTGAATGTAGTAAAAGTTAATTTGGACAAAAATGAGTTTATTGTATCATGTGCCTCCTGGCAATTTTCCAGAGAGTAACAGCTCTATCAGCTTATACCTACTGACCATCAGTGCACTAACTAGCTGTGTCTACAGCTTGCATTGAGATATAACTACTCCCTGCTGCTACCACATAATTGGACTTAGAGTGTGAAGTGGCGGGGAGCAGTTCTCAGAAGAAGGCATTGATAACGGATAAATACAATTTTATATTCATTAATAAAGGAAGATGCAGAGGGTAAAGAGATGGCAAACAATTATGTTTATATATTTTACCTACTTACAGTAAATGCTTCTATCTATTCAAAAATAATCATGTTACATTAAAAGGGAACCAAAGCCGGGCACAGTGGCTCATGCCTGTAATTCCAACACTTTGGGAGGTAAAGTGAGAGGTTTGCCTAAGCCCAGGACTTTGAGACTAGCCTGAGCAACTTGGTGAGACCTCATCTCTAAAATAAATCAAGAAAAATTAGCCAGGTGTGGTGGCACATGCCTGTAGTTCCAGCTACTTGGAATGCTGGGGTGGAAGGATTACCTGAGGCCAGCAGGTTGAGGCTGCGACATCCTTGAGCATGCCACTGCACTCTAGCCTGGGCAACAGAGTGATACTCCATCTCAAAAAGAAATAAATAAATACAATAAAAAGGAATCATTGTATAAATTCTGATAATGCTTATGTTTTTACCATAAGAACTACCATTTTAATGTAGTTGTTAGTAATTCATAAATGACTTGTATTTTTAAAAGTATAGCATCTAAAATATCCTTGTTGGTGACCTTTGTCTTCGGTAACTTTGTCTTCAGTAAGTAAGCATCAAGAGTTATTATATATTTTCATTAGTTAGTCTACAAACGTACACACAGACTTTTTCACATTTTAACTTTGTTCACCAATTCAGAATTCAGAATTCAAGTTTTTAATTTTCATGAAAATTAAAACATATATTTACCTATAAATCAAAACATCAGCACATTTGAATTACTAAAGTATTTTTTTATTAATTTGGGAAAAGTTTCAATATTTCTATGTAAGTGTTGATTAGAACAAATATAGTCATCCATTAAAAAATCCCCTTTTTATTTCATTCTCTCTCTCTCTCTCTATGTACATACACACACACACATACACACACACAGGCCCTGATATTTATAATAAAATATAACTAGTTTATGCAAGTGATCAGTAAATAGGACTTCCAAATTAAAAAACAAATACATTTCTTCCTTACTCTCCTATCTGCAATTCCTTTAAGAGACAATTTGATAACAATTACTTCAAAAAGAATACGAAGGTAAATCTGTAATGTATAACTCTGAACACCACTGATCAATTAATCTTGATATATGCTAAAACAGCACATCTCTCTCTTCCTCTCTATATCTATCTATATCTATATTGTTTATATACATACATATATGTATACAGAGATACACAAAGACGAACATAAATACACAATACATATACAAATAATATTTTGTACAATAAGACTTTTTAACTGTAACATACATATAGGCTTCCTCAATCTGTATTAACTACTGCCTTGAAAATATTGAAGTTTGATTCATTTAGTATAAGTCACCTTACAATATAAACAAGTAAAGTTTAATGGCCCCTATAAATATGGGTCACTTTTTGTAACTGTCTATTCAGTTCCATGCCAAATAGCTCAATGAATTCATGCAGAAAATAAAGGAACAATTGTACTAACCCTTCAAAAATTTTGGACAACCAGATGAGTAGAGGATGCCCATAAGCAAACAAAATCAGTTTTGCTTCTGACTTGTAACTGAAGTTCAGAAATACAATTTTGAAATCTAAGAGAGATGGCAAATATGTCAAAATGTGGAGGACATTTGGCCACATCACCTGGTGCCCAATTTTCTACATGCTCAGGTCTGACCCCAGAGTGCTGAGGTGCGTTAGATAGAAATACCTGATGTCAGTCAAAGAGAATAGCTTGATTGCTCAGCCATCCTTTACAATCTCCCATTGAACCAGGGAGAGGTGAAATGGTGTATATAGCAAAGTCATGAAGATTGATGGCACCTGCTGCTTCCAAATGTACCCTATCTGCATGCAAACCACTTGACACATGAACTGATGGAAAAGAAAGAGTGTTTGCTCAGGAAAAGTGCTTCAGCAAGCTTAATTTCCATAGCCATTTGCACGGCAAAAGCAAGATCTAATAGGTCCCAGAGAAATCAGCAAAGCCATGATAAGAATTCAAAGCCACAGACTAAATAAAAAGAGATTATTAGCTACATTGCAGTAAGCAAACAGTAAGACTTAAGTGATCAATACTTGACAAGAGACATGCCACAAACTTCATGTATAGGTCAGGCTCACACACCATTTTTTAAATAAATTGACTGACTTTTGGACAAGACACATAAAATGTCACTTTTTATCTCTCAGTTGATATTTTCCTCCAAGAGGGAGAAAAACCTATCTGTTCACCTCCCTAAGAGATTTGATCGAAAAGATAGTCACTCCTGATATAAGGTTTAAAGGGGAAAACTGCAATCAAGTGGAAATTTTTGTCAGTACCTTAATCTCTGATTTGTAGAAGGTTTTGCTTTGGGATATTTGGTATGTCTGAGGATTGCCACCAAAGAGCCCTTCTGTTCTTTAATGGCTGCACTAAATCTTAACAAACGTGAGCATGAAAACTATTGTGCTGCACTTGTGAGGCATATATCAAAGTTATATTTTTTAAAGCTTGGGAAGGCAGTTGAATCATGCATGCTCTTTATGGAGCTCTGATCAGGCTGATAAAGGCAGTTCAGCTTCAATAAATGCTTTTTAAGTGAATGTTTTGGAAAGTGAATAGGAAATTCAAAGCTCAGACTGTTGCCAAACTGCTCCCACAGCACTTTGATCACTTTGTTTCTGACATTTTGTTGAAAATGTCTTGTTTTTATTAAAATGTTGGCATCTAGAGACCAAGAAAGTTAACTGTAGTCACCAAAAATATAATATACAGTACATCACGGAATGACATGACTTATTAAGTACTTTGTACACATTCCTTAAAAAGAAAACTATTTCCCTGTGGGGTCACACACAGCATTGCACTTGTCTGAGAAAAGTTCATATTGTTAAAAGAAAGACAAGTACAGAAGATAAATCAAATACTAGCACTTTGCCTCAGGCAAAAGGAGAAGAAGTTATACAGCTTTATTTTCCAAAAGAGTAGTAATTCTATAATATAAAAAAATTAAAATATAGTGACAAATGCTGAATTGAGAACTATACATTTGTATGCTACCTTTACATTGTAACCGCAGAACACATCTTTAACTTGAAGGACAGAGAGAATAAGATATTATGACCCTCTCACCTTTCACATGCCAAAAGAATGCTTCTATAATTAGGGATGCAGATTTCTCTGATCACAAATGTCACATTTTAAACTGTGTGGCTTCTGCAATTGAGGGGTTGAGTTTATCTGAAGGGTAAGATATTTGTGCAAACCAAAAATAGTGACTCAGAAATTACTCAAATATAAACACAAACATTAGTATGAAAGGAATAGGATAAATTTTTAATACATTTAGCTATACATAAAAAGCATACCATAGCATTCTATGCTGCTATTGCTAGAAAATAAATAAAAATAATAATAATGACTTAATAAGTAGCATATTCCTTTCTTTATTATGTATGGTTACAAATCTAATCTTCCAACATTTGCTTCAACATTACTAACTGTAATTTTAATGCTTTTTTCAAAATTTTCATTTTATTATCTTGTTAACTAATTGATATCTCTTTGAACCACTGCATGATTTTGTGATAATTTTTATAGTTTTCATGTAATTAGCAGTATCAGAGAACATGAAGTAAAATAATAGTTCTGAAGAACTGAGGAGAATAAACTCCAAATTAAACTATCAAGAAAGTGCCAATAATAGGAAATATACATAACTATATATAAACACATGTGTTTCTCTCTATATGTATATATACACACACATACACACGTTTTACACACACACACACACAGAGTCATATGTCACTTAACAGTGGGAATGCTTTCTGAGAAATGTATCCTTAGACAATTTTGCCATTGTGCACACATCATAGACTATACTTACAAACCTAATAGTATAGCTTACTACACATCTAGGCTATATGGTATAGTCCTCCTTGGCTTTATACTTGTACACCATGTACTGTTCTGAATATTATGGACAATTATAAAACAAGGCTAAGTATTTGTGTAGCTAAACATATCTAAACATAAAAAAGTTATAGTAAAAATACTGTAGTTTAGTCTTATGGGACCACTGTCATAAAGCAACTCGATGCTTACTGAAATGTCACCATGTGGTACAAGACTGAATATACAGCTTCTGACTAAGAGAATCAGAGCATTATTATTTAACACTGACTTGGGTATTTAAGACAATGCATTGGCATATTTCCCTATTTCAAACAAATTAGATCTTTTTAAAACTAAATAACTGTAGAACCAGAGATTTGATTGTAGACTCATGGTGATAGCCCTTTAACAATGGTGAGTAAGTGATTTTGAACAAACCACACATGGTGGACTATTGCTGAAAAACAACAACAATAATACTGTCCTTGAATAAGTGAAGTCACTGGCAAGTTAAGAAGAAAAGAAATTAATCACCAAACAAAGATCCTGGGAAGAAGCAAAACCAGAGTGGTGACCTGACAAGAAAAGCTTTTATTTGCTCTGAAGATATTTAATTCTGGAAGTGGCATCTAAAAGGGATGTAAAACAGAGCTCGTGAAAGCCTCTCAGGTACATGTAGAGAAGGATTTGATTCCATGTCTTGCCCAAGGAGAATGCCCAAGTGAACCCAATTACAATGGGTGGAGACACTGAAGGTCTGAATCTTTAAAAAGAAGAATAACTCAGCATAATACAGAGAGTGCAGTGCATCTTCAAATTCTGTTAATCCTTGAAATTGCTCTAGGATGACACTGGAGTGATTGTGCCTGCCGTCTCCTTGAAGAAAGAAAAATTCCCTGGAGGAAGATCTCATCATAGTCTTTGAAATATTTCTAAAATAACCTTATAAATATAATATCTAGACACAAACAAATGTAGCTAGGCACATGAGTAAATAAGAAAAAATATAGAAAAATCAATAGAGCAAAAAAACTACAGAAACTGTATGTGTAGAAAGAAATATCATTTCTATATTCAAGGCATTGAAGTAATGGGGCATTTTGTTAGAAAATTAGAATCTATAAAGCAAAATTTAAAAATAAATTGAATAAAATTAAGAACAAAATTGACAAATTTAACATTACATTTAAAAAGTAAAGAGATTTTAGTTAAATGAAATACTGCTCAGAAGAAAATATTTAGGGTGGATTACAAAAGGATAGAAAATTGGAAAGTAAAAAAGACATGGTAAGAGATATGGAACACATACAGTCTTACATATATGTAATAAAAGATTTTTTTAAAAGAGATAGAGTGGACCAGAAAAAAAATTTAAAATATTTTCATGATAAAGAAGAACCTACTTAATTAAGAATAGAATGGTTCTTCCTCAGTATGATAAATGCCACATTTTAAAAATTCACGGTGTCAATAGTGAAAGACAGATAGCATTCCTAAGATCAGGACCAAAACCAAGAATGCTCAATATTATCACTTATATTTAACAGAGTACTGCAGATTTAATTAGATTAAAATTTGTAAAAGGCATCCAGATTAAAAAGGAAGATATAAATTTTTTCTTTATGCAGAAGACATGATCATATATGTGGAAATCCTTAAAGAATACAAACACACACACACACACACACACACACACACACACACACACACACTCGCTGAAACAAAACCTGTTAAGACTGAGTAACTAATTCGGTAAAGTGGTAGAATACAAAATTCAGTTGCTTTGGTGTATTCTAGTAATGAACAGTACAAAGAAAAATATTTTCAAAAACATGCATTTGCAAAATATTGAAAGAAATAAAATTCTTAGAATTAATTTTAACCTAGGAGACAAGATTTCTACACTGGAAAATTTTAAATGTTGTTGAAAAATTTTAAAGAATGCACAAGTAAGTGGAAAGAAACCCCAAGTTCATGGGTTGGAAGGTTTAATGTTATTAAGATGTCGATACTACCCAAAGTAATCTATAAATCAAATTCAATGCCTAACAAAATCTCAATGATGAACTTTTGCAGATATAAAATAATTTACTCCAAAATTCATATAGACTTCCAAGGAATTCCAAATAGCAGGAACAATCTTGAAAAACAAATGAACAACTCATATTTCCTTATTTCAAAACTTACTACAAAGTTGCAGTAATCAAAATTGTGGAGTGCTGGCACATAGACTAATGACACAGAATAGAAAGCCTAGAAGCCTAGAAACACATAACATCTACAGTCAACTTGAAAGTTGAAAGT
Source organism: Cephalopachus bancanus (assembly GCA_027257055.1). Classification (NCBI taxonomy): domain Eukaryota; kingdom Metazoa; phylum Chordata; class Mammalia; order Primates; family Tarsiidae; genus Cephalopachus; species Cephalopachus bancanus. The sequence continues at coordinate 2,745,125 of JAPVLO010000173.1, read as the reverse complement.
TGACAAGCACGCCAAAAATTATTCAGTAGCTAATCGACAGTCTTTTCAACAATGATGATGACTATTCACATGGAAAAGAGTAAAGTTGGACTCTTATCTTACACCCCATATTTAAATTAATTTAAAATAGATAAATAACTAAACAAGAGTTAAAGCTATGAAACTCTTAGATGAAAGCATAGTGAAAAATACTCATTACTTTAGATTTGGCAATAATTTCTTGAATATGACACCAAAAGCACAAGCAATTAAAAAATAGATGTACTTTATTAAAATTGAAAACATTTGTACATCAAAGGACACTATGTAGAGAGTGAAAAGACAACCTATAAAAAAGGATAAATTATCTGCAAATATAAAACACTTTTTCAAAACTACAACATCAACAACAATCACCCTACTCAAAAATGGGCAAAGAACTTGAATAGACATCTCTCCAACTAACATATATAAATGATCAATGATCTCATAAAAATATGCTAAACATCATTAATCATTAATGAAATTCAAATTAAAACCACATTGAGATACCACTTCACATCCATTTGTATGTCTGTTACAAAACAAAACAATAAAAAACCCAGAAAATAATAACTATTGAAGAGACACTGTGGAAAACAATTTTGTAGTTCTTCACAAAGTTAAATATAGGAATACTACATTACCCTGAAATTCCATTCCTAGGTGTACACCCCAAATAATTGAAACTAGGTCTTAAACACATACCTATATACCAATGTTAATAGCAACGTCATTTACAATAATCAAAAGGTGAAAACAACTCATCTGTTGATGAACAAATAATGATAAATGAATAAATAATGGAATGGTATTCAGTACTTAAAAGGAATGAATTTCTGATATGTACCTCAACATAAATGAATATTAAAAAATAGCATGTTAAGTGAAATAAGTTGGACAAAAGGGCAAATATTGTATAATTCTACTTGTTTGGAGTATCTAGAATTGGCAAATTCATAAAAGCAGAAAGTAGAATTGAAGTTATCAGGGGCTTGTGAAAGGGGTAAATGGAAGTTATTGCTTAATGGTCACAGAGTTTTGGGTGATAAAAAGGTTTTAGAAATAGGAATGATGGTCATAGAAGACTATAAATATATTATATGCCACTTAATTGTGTATTTAAAAATAGTAAAAATGGTAAACTTCAATTCATGCATATTTTGCCTCATAAAAAAGGGGGGGAGGGGCAACTCCCTTGGTTCCCCTTCCACTGTGGGAACTTTTCTGTCTTCCCAATAAATCTTGCTTTCTAAAATTAAAACAAAAAAAGAACTTTGCTCTAGTTATTCCTTCTGTCTCTAATGTGTTTTCCCTGATACCAATTTGGCTAACTCTCTCATCTCTTTCAAGTCGTTGTTGAAACTCTATTTCTCACTGAAGCCTGCCCTGACCATCCTACATATAACTACAAATTTCAACATAACCATAACCACTCCTTTTACTTCATTCTCCTTTTTCTATATTTTCTTTTTGTGTGTGTGCTTACTGTTTGTTTTGTTAACCCACTAGAAATTAAATTTCCCCAAATTTGTAATCTTTGTTTTATTCAAACACAAGCAACAATGCCCAGCATACAAGTCATGCTCAATAAATATTTATTAAATGAATATATAAATTATTAAAGTCTTATACTAAACAACACTTTTCAGTAAAAAATTTCCGAGTTTCGTTGGGAAATAGAACACTGGTAATATTTTGGGTATTTCTGTGATTATGCTTAGGGACAGAAGGTACTTTTCATGCTTAACTATTTATTGTTAGCCATTCTTTTTGTTACCGAAAATGACAATAATAAAATAGCTCTTGGAAGGTCAATTTCTAGTTCTTTCGCCACAAGGTCTTCCAAAGAGGCTACGCCAGTTTGCATTCCCACCAGCAGTGTAGAAGCGTTCCTTTTTCCCCCACATCCTCGCCAGCATCTGTTGTTTGTTTTATTAATGAAGTCCATTGTTACAGGGGTTAGGTGGTATCTCAATGTGGTTTTGATTCGCATTTCTCTGATGATGAGTGAGGCTGAGCACTTTTTCATGTGTCTGTTGGCTGCCCCTATATCTTCTTTTAAGAAGTATCTATTCATGTCTTTTACTTCATGTCTTTTACCCACTTTTTTAAAGGGGCTGTTTGTGTTTTTACCTTTCGGCGCATTTGAGTTCCTTGTAGATCCTAGATGTTAGGCCTTTGTCAGATAAACAGTTGGCAAATATATTTTCTCTTTCTGTGGGCTGTCTCCCTGCTCTCTTGATGGTTTCTTTTGCTTTGCAGAAGCTTGTTGATTTGATGACATCCCACTTGTCTATTTTATTTCTTAAGATATTGGCCTTCAGGGTTCTGAATAGGAATTGGTTCCCAGTTACAGTTTTCGTAAGAATGTCTCCTGCATTTTCTAAGATCCTTATAGTTTGAGGTTTTCATTCAGGTCTTTGATCCATTTAGAGTTAATTTTTGAGTATGATGATAGGTAGAGATCCTGTTTCAATCTTCTGCATGTGGTCAGCCAGTTTTCCCAGCACCATTTACTGAATAGGTTCTCCTCTTCCCAGTGGATGCTGTTGGACCCAGCAATTCCCCTATTGGGAATATACCCTGAGGAACTCATATCATTCTACAAAAAAGATACCTGCACACATACGTTTGTTGCAGCTCTATTCACAATAGCAAAAACATGGAACCAATCATGTTGCCCATCGAAGCTGGACTGGATTAAAAAATGTGGTACATTACACAATGGAATATTATGCAGCCATAAAGAAGGACAAGTATATGGACTTTGCAGCAACTTGAATGGATTTGGAGTTGATCATACTCTGTGATTTATCACAGAAACATAGAACAGAGTTCCATATGTTGTCACTCATAAATGGACCTTGAACAAGTATAATGCTATAAGAAAGCAATTGGCAGTAGTGGGAAACTGTCAGGGGAGGGAGGTTTGGGATTGGCAGTTGAGGGAAACTGCTAGGGGAGGGAGGGCATACCTCATCAACAAGGGTACCTGCATGATCAATGTTTGTACACCTAATCCTGAAATGTACCCCACATCTTTATAATAAAAATTTAAAAAAAAGAAAATAGCTCTTTAGGTATATACCATGGTTTTGTTCAATAGAATGCTTGTGGAAATATGTAGTATATGAACATATTTAAATGGAGACATTATGTTCTTCACTGTTTCTCTTGCCCTATATTATCTGACAACCCTACCACATAGGTTGAAAACATAGACATTGTTCTAATTATCTTTAGAGTAATCACACATTTTTCACATGCAGACTGACTTTTGGGAAATGCCTTTTGATATATCGTAGAAGAACAATATTGTTTCACGGCAAATTTTAAGAAAAGAGACTTACTTGTTTACTGAATCAAAATTAGCCTCTGTGGGTGTTGAATTGAAATCAAATTTCTGTTAAATAAGACCCCAAGAAATCGATTGTAACCAGCAGTTAATGACCAGCTTGCTAACAGCTTGAGGCAAAGCCAAGGGCAGTTAACACTCCAACAAATTAGTTGTTAACTGTGTTAATGACTGATTTTGCAAGGATTATTGCTATTATAAACAGACATCAATCTAGCTTTACCACGGAGTCTAGAAAAACCTGCTGCCAAAAAAGAATTTTTTGCCCTCAGTTTGATACTCTTGATTCTAGTTAATATGATAATCTAAAACTGCAGATGCTAGATTTCCGGTTTTGCTGTAACGTTAATAACATGGGTGGCTCAGTCTGTAATCCCAGCACTCTGAGAGGCCAAGGTGCGTGGATTATCTGAGTCTGAAGGTTCGAGACCAGCCCAGGCAATTCCAGCCTGGGAAACAGAGTGAGATTCCAACTAAAAAAAATAAAGACAAGTTATTTTTTCTTCACTTTATTGTATGGTAACATGGATATATACATTTTTGATAGTTTGTTATGAGACAATAAGAAAATACTATAATACCAATATGCTAATATACTTTCAATTTGATTGTATGTTCATTATTAATTTGCTAAAATGTGAATTTTAATATTATTGGTGGACACTATAAAAGTAAATTGATCATTGATAGCAGTTTAACACCTGTAGCCAAATTTTTAGTCACAATTGAAATACAGAAAATATAAAATAGGTCTATATAGGATAAAACTAAGGTCTGGAAGACTAAATCCAAAATTATTTAAGAACAAAGTATATAAATTTTCAAAAATCAATATTATTACTTTCTTTTTGGAGTCAGGGTCTCACTGTCATACAGAATGGAGTGCAATTGCACCATCACAGCTCACTGCAGCCTCAAACTTTGGGCAGAAGTAATCCTCTCTCTTCAGTCACCCTGATAGGTAGGGTTACACGTGTACACCTCCATTCCAGCTAATTTATTTATTCTTTTGTAGAAATGATGTCTCACTATGTTGCCCAAGCTAATCACAAACTCAAGCCATCCTTCCATCTTGGTTTCTCAAAATGCTGGGATTACAGGCATGAGCCACTGTACCTGACCCAATATTAATCTTAAATTGTAAATATTATTTTAAATCCGTATTTACTTATTAATAAAAATAGAGGAAAATAAAATTATCCTTAAACTCTGCATCTTAACAAAAAATACCATTAAACCATTATTTAATATACTTTTATAGTACTTTGAAATATTTTGATGTTTATTGTTTTATTTCTAGCCTATTGCCTATATCATAATTTTTTATAATCTATTTTACCATCATATGGTTAAACACTTTGGTTCATTGTGCTGTTGAATTTCATTTTAAGTGCAGTTGCAGTCTTTGTTTAAATATTCAAACATAGTTTCCTTTATACACTTTACAAGCACAGCTATAGCTGGAATTTACAGTAATAAGATGTTTTTGTTGTTATAAGTGTATTTTTAATTAGATGGCCATAATGATAAATTATTAATGGTTTTACTACACTCTACACATTCATTTCTGCAGTTTCACCTGCGTTTCAAATTAAGCAATTGTTAGGGTCACACTCCCAGCGGGACCTCCAGAATGTTAGGTCAGTCCCGCTGGGGGTGTGAGTGTCTGGTGTGCCATCTGATGCCACATAAAAGATGCAAAGAATTGCATAGAAGTTAGATTAGAAAACATAGCTTATTTAAAAAATAGAGAGAAAGAAAGAGGAGATTCACCTCCTCAAGGCGGGGCGGGGGGGGGAGCAGGGAGCAAAGCAAGGAAGCATGGAGACAACCATAGCTCAAAGAGCACACGGCCACACCAGAGTCTAGTAAGGCAATGGCAAAAAGACTGCTAATGGTTGAGTCCTTTTAAGCATATTCCTTGAATGGGGGAAGGTTGTTAAGGTGGTCTGCTCCACATGTCATCACAAAGGGGCAGGTAAGCTCGGGTACTGATGTTAGGTGATGGGCAGCAGCCAGATGGGTGGGTTAGACACATGACTGCTGCCATGGTGGTGGGCTAGATGGGAGCAAGGGGAGGAGGTTTTCCTGCAAGAGACTTGTCAGAAGTTTGCAATCCACAGACTCCTTGGCAAAAAGGTGGTCTTATCATTTCCATGGCTTTAGCCAGCTAAGGGGCCTGAATGTTTCTTAGAGATTATTATATTAAACCATGAATTGAATGATTGGGCTGTTGGGCTGTCCTAGTCTTGTCCCTGATGGAGATTTGCCAAAGATATGCCTGGGGCAGACTGCCAGCTTGACCTGCAGTAGAATGTCTGATGTCTGACTGCTTTCTAAAATCTGCCTACTGGAGATCTATCTTGTCTATGTCTAATCTGTGCTAGATTCAAAGCATGTCAGGAGTAAAGTCTAAGCGAAAATGGTTATGCTGAGGCAAAAATACTACACTAAACCAAGTGTGATCTAGGTTTCTATAGATACCTCCCTTCAGTAATTATTTTGAAAATTAAAATATACAGTGTTCTCTTTTTCATAAACTATACTAAAAGAGAAGCATGGTTACTTTTGTACCATATACCCTGCACTTCAGAAGATTTTTTTTTGACTAAAATAAATATATTTGTTATATTAAGATGATACCTACAAATAACTTATGATGTTAAAAAATAGACATAAAGCATCAGTGCCTACATGATAATGGGTAATTATAGAGTCTGAGTAATCCTCTTATATCTCTAATTTTGATATGGGTACCAGAAATAAATTTAAAAAGTTCTTCTTGAATGAAACTATTTTCACTTATTGCTTTTTGATCTGGTTCAATATTCTCTGTTCATTAAATTAAAGGAAAATTTGAAAAATTTTTTGAAAAGTTTTCACAAATTTCCATTTGTTTCAGCATTGTCTTATGCATTAGGTTTTTAAAGACTATTTTTTCAAGCAATCTTTGTAAATTTTTTACTGCTTAAATAGGCATGTTGATATAAATATTGTTAGTTTAGTAACTATCTCAGCACATTTCCAGGTACTTCAATTTAGATTTATTCTTAGTTAAATTTATAATCCATGAAACAAAAACTTTATCTATATGCATTCTACATTTTTAATATAAAAAAATCCATGTATTTCTAACATGATCAGTTTTAATGGTCAATTCTATTATTTTCCTTCCTATCTCACTATATAAAGTAGCTGTTTCACATTTGAATTTTGCAGTATTACACAGATGCAGAAAATACATATGAAACTTCTACATTCAACATTTGTTTTAATATCAAGGTTACATGCCTATTTTTTTTTTACTCCAGATTTTTGACTCAATGTTTTAATCTGGCTTTTGAGAAGTGCAAACTGTTTGTTTTAATTTATGCTATTTAAACGTGCTGATTTAATTAAAATTTTGTATGTTTGTTCTATATCCTCATTAGTTATTTTTCATCAACTATTTTACTCTAACAATCCTTAGTTTGTTTTATCTTCAATGCCTAGTCCTCTCAGAATATTTTGTTTAGGATTGATCACCTATAGTGTTGCTTATGGGTTAAATATACTTCATAATATTGAGGTTACGAACTCCCAGGCATTGTTTAAATACATATGAATGAAAATGAACAACTTGAGATCACAAGAATATGAAGTTTTTCTTATACTATTACATCTTTCTTTATTTTGCTTAAAAGACATTCAAGGTTCAATTTTTGTCTTTTCTCATCCATGATAGCTTAAAAGAAACTAGAAGTTTAAATAACTTTATCTTAATTCTTATAGGAGTTTATCCGTGTCACACAATTTATCAGTCTGATGCTGTTTATTAAATTTCTATCTTTTTTGTTTCACTTGTTTTTAACTAATTCTTGAATTTTTATATATAAAAATATTCCATATTGTTTATCTGTAATCCATACTTTTATGTTAAATATTATATTCAATAGTGTGTCAATGTCTATAGTATAAAATTTAATAAATTTAAGGAAGACTCTTACATACATTTTTGGTTACTAAAATTAAATACACATTGAATGTGTTCAAGTTGAAATTGTAGAAATTCACAGAGATTGCCACTTTAACCCCAACAATGAGAATAATCTAGATAAATTGCAAAATTTTTAAAAATCTATGAAGCAGTTGAGAACTCTAAACCTAAGTGAACTAAAATTCAGGAAGTGACTGGGTCTTCCACCAAGTGGCATGTTCCATAGCAGCTTTCCTCCCTGGATAACAGCTCTAGGCAGATCAAATATAAATGAGAGTAGGAGGAATAATTAATGTGTTAAGTAAATTCAGTCGTCACATATGAGTTAGTGTCAAGAACTAGAATTTTGCAGAGTCCTAACTACAACCTACCAACTCTGTCCCACAATCCCTTGCAAAGTTTATGAAACAAAAGGGTTCATTCACATTCGTATTCCTCTAGATTATCACACAGGAATTCAGAATGCAAGACATTGTCCACAGAAGACGAGAGTAGGCAGATGTACCCAGGTATTTACAGTGTTTTCTATATGTGCAGAGTAGTGGTCCACAGAATTTATGAAAAAAAAACCAGAGAACTAAAGGAAGCTAAATTTATTTATTAAAAGTAACCAAGTCAAAGCACAAAATTCATTTGAAGGGATTATGTGCACCCTGGACACAATTAGGAAAAGTATCAGTGATCATGAAGACAGTTCAATGGAAGTTATTCAAAATGGACACAGAAAGAAAAAACAGAGAGACAATGAGACAAAAGAAATATCTGGAGAAATAATTGCCAAAAATGCGAAATTGCTGAAAGCTACCAACTCACAAATCAAAGAAGCTCAGCAAACCCCAAGCAAGATAATACAAATAAAACCATACACAAGCAAATCAAAAATGAAATCAAAGAGAAGAGCAGCCTAGAAAGATATGTGGCTTTTTAATGGAAACAATGAAGAGCTACAGACAATGGAATATAATTTTCTGTTCACTATAATTTTAAAAAAAGAACCTGACAAGTAAAAGCAATTAATTGTCAATTGTCCAAAAGCAGAAAGATTTGTTGTCAGAAAAACTACACAAGAATAAATGTTAAAAGTAATGTGTAAGTGTAAAAGGAATAGAAGATAAAAGACTGAATTTGCATAAAGAAAATAAAATTTTATGTTTGAGAGTTCCTCATGCTTCTATAAAATTGAAAGAAATAATAAGTAATTATGCCAAATTTTATAATCATAAAATATGTATTGTACAGGTTTTTGAAGGACCCTGTTCACAAGGCATCTTTTCCTGACCTTCCAGAAATTTTCTTCAATGCCCAAAGAGCCGTGCCAATTTTTCTAAGGGCTTTGAGGTATCAAGTACTATTTTTTTATGTATCCATCAAAACTTTATTCAGTTATATGCATTCAATTAAAATTTTATTGTCATATCTACTATATAGCAGTATTTATACAGCAAGGAGTCCCTTAGGCTACCAGCTATTTTCTATGAATATGTAATATTATATAATGCTCTAGGGAACTCCTAAGTATATCAATTGTTTGACATGAAACATGAAAATTCAATGCTGCTGTCCCTTCTTTTTCTTGAAAAGATCTGTTATATTTAAGATATTTCCTTCAAAGTCTCTCTAAATGCATTTAGGGGAAAGGAGATGAAAAACATCATTGTCATACATCATAAATATATTAAAATAGAAGTATTACCTTCTTATTAATTCATGCCATTTAATTATACAAAAAGATAACTGCCTTTTGTGTTATATTTGTTCCATATTAAATACTTATTTGCGATACCTTTTTTTAACCATCACTTCAGGGTCTTATGCATAGATTTGGGCATCTAACATCACATTCTCAAAGCAGCACTACTGAAACATTAGAGCAGATTGTCACCATAGAAAAATGAATTATCTATCCAGGTAATAGTGCCATTCATCTAGATTTGAGGTCTGTTCAGGTGTTCATGAAATAAGAACTAATTTTTTCTCCCTGAGACAACAACATCTAGATAAAAGGGAGAAAAAAATGCCACTGACTCAGATACATTCAAAAGTAGAAATATTTTGTGAAATTCACCTTTTTTCTCTTTGAATCAGAATATTTATATTTTTAATACAATTTCGCCTTGGATTAATTAGCAGTTTATGATTTTATGAATACTGTCAATCTCAGGAATTAAAATACTATAAACTGAAATAGTGAAATTTTTTTGGAAATAATTGAAGCCATATTGAATTATATACTCTTTGGAATATACTTTCAGTAATACTGTGTCACTGTAATAAAAAAAAAAAGGTGCCAATTTACAGCCTTATGTTAGAACAAGATTCAAGAGATCTGCCAACATTTGTGATGACACTGAAACTTATATAAGAAATTAATATTCTCAGTAACTATTTGATTAAGTTAGACCTAATTGAGTAAAAAAAAGTATGAGTGAGGACCCCAAAAAAACCCAGAATTGATTTATTAAAAATGTTGTGTTTATTCTTACACATTTAAACTTCAGTCGCCTTCAAAGTACTCTCTGTGTACTCTCATGCAGTATACCTATCAAGACACTTTTTCTGCTGCTCAAAACAGTCAATTTTGATGCCTTTTATTGTTTCTGTCATTTTTTGTTTCACCTCTTCCACATCACCAAAACATTTCCCTTTGAGGACTTTTTTCATCTGGGGAAATGAAATAAAGTTACTGAGGTGAGATCTGATGAATAAGGAGGGTGGAGAATGGAGATCAAGACGATTTTGGTCAAAAACTGCTGAATGCTCAGCTTGGTGTGGGCAAGTGTGCTCATAAATCACCCATCATGAAATGGACAAATGTGTTGAAAGAATCTCCACAAAAAAAAAAAAAAAATTTTTCACCAAAGCCAAACCCAGTCTCTAATAACAATGCTGTCTGGTACACTGATACAAATGAGTTCCTAGAACAATTACCTAGCAGGGGAAGCCTGTACTACAAGGGGCTTGTCCTCCAAAAGATAATTCCAGTTTTTTGGGGGGTCCCCATTGTATATGCAATATTTACTTTTATGGTTTATGGAGCAATTGCTCATCCTGACTTTGTAGGAATAAACAATTTGGGCTATAGAAGTTTTACTACCTGATAATTTCAAATTTTTCATGGTTGCTCTTATGTATTTTACACATACATAAGAGTATAATTTGTGTCTTGTCTTTTAAATATTAAAAGTTTCTCCCTATTATTATAAACATCAGATATTATTACCTCCAGTGTCCAAATTTTACTAGATGTAGAGTATTATGAAGAATATTAACCCTCAAAAATGTACAATCCTAATCCCTAGGAACTGTGAGATGTCTCATTACATGGTAGAAGAGAATTAAGTTTGCTGATAGAATTAATATTGCTAATAAACTGTCCTTAAAATTGGGAGATTGTGTTGGATTATCTACATAAGCCCAAAGTAGAAAAAGGGACCAGGAAAGTAGAAGGAGGTAGAAGAGCAGGTAAGAGCAATGTGATATGAGAAGAACTTTATCAACTGTTTCTTGTTCTAAAGATGAAGAAAAAAATGTTTGTGACCCTGAAAGCTGGAAAGGGCAAAGAAGTGGATTCTTTCTTAAAGCTTACAGAAGGAATACTGCCCCAATAAAAATGTGACTTCAGAATAGTGAAACTCACTTCAAATTTTTGACTCACAGAAATATAATAAAAAAGTTTGTGTTGTTTTAAGTCACAAAGTTTTTTGGTAGTGTCACAGTAGCAGTAGAACACTAAGACAGTACTGTAATATTTAATCAGTAATGATGTGATATTTTTATGACCAATGCCTTAGAAAAAGCTAATGATTTTTCTCTATAAATTTCTGGTAGCTTTGTGATAGAGATTTTAATCTTTACTTCATTCTCATCTTACCATGTGGCTTGTACATAGCAAGGCAAGATATTTTTGATTTTGTATGTAATTTAAATAAGAAACAAGATAGAGCCAATAGTTGTACATAGTTTAGAAGATAAACTTGTTCTTGCTACTGTGAACAATGCTGCGATAAACATATATGTGCAGGTATCTTTTTTTATAGAGTGACATGATGGAATATTATACAACCATAAAGAAGAACAAAATCATGAATTTCATAGCAACCTTGATGGACTTAGAGTCTATTATACTGAGTAATCTTTCACAGAAAAAAGTAACTGAGTATCACATGTTCTCACTCATAAGTGGACCTTGAACAATTATTGTAATACTATAAGAGAATGATTGGTAGTAGTGGGAAATTGCCAAGAAGGGAAAGGAAGCAGGATTGGCAGTAGTGGGACTCTGCCTGGGGAAGGGGGCGCATACCTCATTAACAAGGGTACCTGCATAATGAACATTTGTATACCTAACCCTGAATTGTACCCCACACCTTTAAAATAAAAAAATTAAAAGAGTAATAAAAAAAGAAAAACAAAACAAAAGAAGACAAACTTATCAAATTTGCCAAAAACTGCCCAAGTTGAAACAAATGAAAAACAAGCTATAAGTCATGAGAACTTTCTGTCTTTTTTATAGTAGTAGATGGAATAAGGTAACATCTACTTTGCTTATATAGAAAATAATTCTATATACCCTGTATTAGAAACTTAGTGGACTTAGTTTAGAGACAACTGTATTGCCTTGCCTTCTATAGTAAGCCAAATGCCTGAGAACACAGACACACACACACACACAACACACACACACACACACACACACACACACACACACACACACACACAAATGGCCTTTGAGAAACTGCTGAGCATATGGAGGTATCATTCATAAATTCACCAGAACTGGGAAATATAAATTGTTTTGCAACATTGCTGTTTTCATTTTTTTATATGAATATTTAAGGAGTTAGTTCTCTTAACTCTTTTACATAAGCATTTATAACCACAGTTTAGTATAAATATAGAATGAAATTCAGATTTTTTCATCAAATATTGCTTGTTTATATAGTTAAAATAGCCATTTTATTAGTAGCTTTTGTCCTAAAGAAACTTAGAAAACTACTTGGAAGATAATCTCCTGCAGTTTTAACTGTTTTGATAATAATTTCCATATTAATAAAAACTTTATTTTTGAGTATTTACTTATCATGGTCATGTAAATTTACCATGGTCATGTAAATTTTACCTATATCATCCTGGAAGCACTTGGACTACAGTGACTCTGGGGGATCAAGTTGACTATATTTACTGGATTTAAATGTACCTGTACTTATTTCTCTACTTTAAATCTCTCATTTATTACAGAGTTAATAATGGTAAAATCATAATATTATAACTTCACTATACCTATGCTCTACCTACTGCCCATCAAAATCAGAAAATTTCTTTACTTCTATTCACAGTTATTTTAAAAATGATTTTTAATTTCTGGATCTTCTTAACTTTATTTTATCACATAAACCTCCTCAGATAACTAGTCAGTCCCACTTGGTCTATTCATTGGACCTCCTAGGCTTGAATTGCTTTCATGAAATTGACTGCCATCCCGTTTACAAGAAGGTGCCCTACGTAATTTGTTTGCCATCCTCTGCTGCCATGTGCTACTCTCAGAAAATGTTGTCCTATGTGTCCTATATGGCTCTACAGTTCAGAATCCAAAAAAGTTATAAGATTGACTTCACAAGTCTATGACCTTTGCAGTAGTACAGTGCTCTTTTAGTGCTGTATTCTAGCTACTTTGAATTTCTTAACTGAACTTCAAGTAAATGTCGTAATTTATCGATCATGTCTTTGTCTAAACAAAGACAGTGGGTCATGTACATGAGCAGAAGAGCTGCATGCAATATGTATGCCTACCATTCCTTGCAAACTCATTCACCTATAGCACTTGTGATACCCTATGAGAACAAAATTTTGTAACACTCAAGATGTGTGGACATTTGGTGAACCTGTAAGCCAGTATAAAGTAAAAGAGAGCTACATTTTCCACTCAAGCCATAACTTATTCCAAACACATAAAGAAGGCATGGCATTTTAAGAAATGTAAATGACCAAGTGGTCCTACCATATCCTTTCTTTCTTATGCTACTTTCCCATGTATGTTGAAAGCAATGGCAGAGAAAAATAAATAAAAGGAAGCCGACAATTCCTTTTTTCAGTCTTTAATCATCAGTGAGCTTGATGCAAAGAGTGTTGGTAGAATATCCATTCATCACAAAATCAAGTAAGAGCATTTCAGTTAGTTTTCAGCATTTCTGTTGTTTTGATGACAACAAAGTACATATTCCAAGTATGAGCTATAAAATACAAATTGCATATTTTTGGTGATTTTTGCATATAAAGCAAGTGTTTTTATATTTGTCTTTATAAATTGCATTGCCCAATATAAAGATGAGTGGAGTATTTCATTTTTACTTAAACAATATTGAATCACAAAATTACCATGAAAAGGCAAAAAAGAATTAATAGAAGAAAGGGAAAATCTCTCTGTGATAGATCACTGAATATTGTAGACTCTAAATCCATCCAAGTTGCTGTGAAGTCTATAATTTTGTTTTTCTTTATGGCTGCATAATATCCCGTTGTGTAAATGCACCATATTTTTTTTTTTTTAGTCCACTTTCAATGGACAGCAAGGTTGGTTCCATGTTTTGGCTATTGTGACTAATGCTGCAATAAATATGTGTCTGCAGGTATCTTTTTTATAGAGTGATTTGAGTTGTTCCTGTTATATTCTCAGAAGAGGGATTGCCGAGTCATATGGAAGGTTGATTTTTAGATCTTTAGAAATTACCACACTTTTCCACAGAGGCTGCACTATTTTCCACTCCCACCTACAGTGTAGAAGCATTCCCTTTTCTCTGCATCCTTTCTGTTGTTTTTTTCAGTTATTGATGATGGCCATCCTGACTGGAGTTAGGTGGTATCTCAGTGTGATTTTAATCTGCATTTCTTTGATGATCAGTGAGGCTGAGCATTTTTTCACGTATCTGTTGACTGCTCATATGTCTTATTCTGAGAACTGTCTATTCATATCTTTTGCCCACTTTTTAATTGTGTTGTTTGTATTCTTCCTTTCAGCACATTTGAATTTCTTGTAGATCCTGGATGTTAAGCCTCTGTCAGATTTACAGTTGGCAAATATTTTTTCCCAGATTGTGGGCTGTCTCCCCATTCTCTTGATGGTTTCTTTTGCTTTGCAGAAGATTTTCAATTTAAAAAGCTTCCCACTTGTCTATCTTATCTCTTTTGGCATTCGCTTTTAGAGAATTGATCAATTGTGCCTAAGAGTATTTCCTACATTTTCTTCTAAAATTCTCAAAGTTTGAGGTTTTACATTTAGGTCTGAGTACTACATGCACTCAATCATAAGCAGACCCTGAACATTTATTATAATACTATAAGAAGGCATTGGCAGTAATGGGACACTGCCAGGGGAGAGAGGGATGGGACACATAACGTCATTAAGGGTAACCAATCTCAAACCAGGTTAGTGGGGACCAAGGGTAAAGCCAAACTACTTGCATGATGACCACTTATATCCTAACTGTGAATTGTACCCCATATCTTTAAAATCAAAATTAAAAAACTAATAATAAAAGAAAGGGAAAATCTTTGTATGTTAATATTTTAATGACAGTATTCCTACTTTTTGAATCAGGTGTTTCACATTTTCAGTTTGCATTATGCCCTCAAATTATGTAGCTGGTCATAAATAGCACTATATGCTTATGATTAAACTTTGATTTTTAGAAACATGGACACTTAGGTTAGACTAACAACTTGTCTCTATAACTGTGTGTACATGGATACTATACTGAACAACAACCCTTTCCTCTAAGCATCTCTGTAATGATAGAATAAGACTTGTGTCTCCTCTAATAGAGTGCAGGTCCGGTGTGGCTCTTAACTGCGTATGTTTCCTTACCTCTATTGTGTTTCTTTGGGTACTTGGAATATCACTCACTTAAGAACTGACCCTACATAACCAAGTTTTATTCTAGTTTTATTCAAGTTTTATTCTATGCATGATTATTTAAGAGTGATACTTGGGTAGAGCCCCAGCAACCTACTTTGCTCTCTACTTTCAAAGCAAGAAAGTGTTACATTTTCTGTCATAAAATGAGAACAAAAATAAAAGAGCCAGGTTTCCATCTAGGTTTCCACTGGGTCTCGAGGCTCCTGTTTTATTTGTAAACTTTCTAGTCTTTTGTAATAGATCAACAACAAAAAGGTCACCTTTCTCTGTCCTATGCTTCTGGTCAAATATATGGGTAGGTTTTAGTGTCAAATTTTTAAAAGCATTGCTTTTGTTTGGAACTATAATGTCAACTATGTTCATTCTCAAAAGCTTTCTTTCCCCACACAGTACCTCCCTCTTTCTAAGGCTTATCCAACATTAAGGTTACCTCTAATCTCTGAGCAAGATTGTGCTTATATAGTCTTTTGCTGCAATGAAATAGAAATTTCAGGATTCTAGGAAACAAACTAATCCAAAAATATTTTGTTTTCTATCAAATGTGATTGAAATGAATATTTAGATATTGATCAATCTGCCCTTACCTTTTACCTATATGAGTGATTTTTCAACTGTTCAAACCATTATGAACTCCATATTTGAATATGTCTTTAGAAAATAAGACTTGACCTTGTAGAAATTGTCTATAATGCTGGTAAGATTATGTCTTTGACAAAAACATCTAGACAAATTTGCAAATTAGGAGAATTGGGTAATCATGTATCTGAAAACACTGCACAGTCATATTCCCTGTTTTCAATATGTAACTTAGTTCTTAGAAGGAGTAAACAGAGCCAGGCATGCTTGAAATCATCAGTCTCAGATTATGAATGTCTTTCTTTGCCCTGTTCCCAGCTCCCCTACTTTCTTTGTCATATCCTTAAGCAGGAGAACACAGCAGTGCCAGGAATCTTAAGTCCCAAAAAGATTATTTTGGAAGAATGTACCATAAAACCCTCATGTATAGCTCCTTTATTAATAAATCCACCACCTTGAATACCTGTCTCTACTAAAGGAAAGAAGAAGCTATTTTTCTTTTGGAGAGTTTCAATTCCTTATAGATTCTAGATGTTAGACCTTTGTCAGATTTACAATTGGCAACTATTTTTTCCCATTCTGTGGGCTGTCTTTTCACTCTCTTGATGGTTTCTTTACTTTACAGAAGCATTTCAGTTTGGGGTCCTATTTGTCTATCTTATCTTCTATAGCATATGCTTTTAGACAGTTGATCAGGAATTGGTTGCCTATTCCAATTTCTATTAGGACGCTGCCTATGTTTTCTTCTAGGATTCTTATGGTATGAGGTTTTACATTTAGATCTTTGATCAATTTAGAGTTGATTTCTGTGTATGGTGATAGGTAGGGGTCCTATTTTGGTCAGCCGGTTTTCCCAGTACCATTTACTGACTAGGTTCTACTTTCCCTATTGATTGTTGGTAGAGGATTTGTCAAAGATGAGTTGGTTGAGAATTTGAGGGTTTGCCTCCAAAATCTCTATCCTGTTCCATTGGTCTATATGCCTATTCTTGTACCAATACCAAACTGTTTTTGATTATTATAGCTTTATAGTAGAATTTGAAGTTTAGATGTGAGAAACCTCCCACTTTGTTTCTTTTGCTAAGGATTGTTTTGGCTATTCATGGTCTTTTATGTTTCCATATGAATTTCTGTATTGTTATTTCCAGGTCTGAGAGGAATGATATTGGTAATTTAATGGGTATTGCATTAAATTTGTAGATTGTCTTTGGTAGGATGGACATCTTATCAATGTTAATTCTTCCACTACATGAGCATGGGGTAGTTTTCAATTTGTTTGTGTTTTCTTGGATTTATTTGAGCTGTGTTTTGTAGTTTTCTTTGTAAAGGTCTTTCACTTTTCTGGTTAGGAAGATGCCGGGGTATTTCTTTCTTTCTTTCTTTCTTTCTTTCTTTCTTTCTTTCTTTCTTTCTTTCTTTCTTTCTTTCTTTCTATTTTCTTTCTTTTTTTCTTTTTTTTTGTGTGTGGCTATTGTGAATGGATTTGTGCTTTTTATTTGGATTTCTATTTATTATTGGTGTATATGAATGTAAGTGTCTTTTGCACATTTATTTTATACCCTGAGACTTTGCTGATGTCCTTTATCAGTCAGAGAGGTTTTTGACATATTCTCTTGGGTTTTCAAGGTATAGGATCATGCCATATGCAGAGAGGGATAACATAACATCCTCTTTTTCCAATTTGGATACCCTTGATTTATTTTTCTTGTCTGATCATTGTAGCTAGAACTTCTAACACTGTGTTGAACAGGAGGGGAAAGAGTGGGCAGCCTTGTGTTTTTCTGGTTTTCAAGCGTATTGGTTCCAATTTCTGTCTGTTTGGCAGTATGTTGGTTGTGGGTTTATCATAGATGACTCTTATTATCCATCTCTGCCAACGTGTTAAAGGGTTTTTATCAAGAAGGGATGCTGTATTTTATCAAATGCTTTTTCTGTGCCCAATGACATTAAAAATGGGCAAAAAATATGAATAGACACTTCTCAGAAGAAGACATATGAGCAGCCAACAGATACATGAAAAAAAAATCCTCAGCCTCACTAATCATCAAAGAAATGAAAATTAAAACCACACTGAGATACCACCTAACTCCAGTCAGGATGGCCATCATCAATAACTGAAAAACAACAGATGCTAGGGAGGATGTGGAGAAAAGGGGACATTTCTACATTGTTGGTGGGAGTGTAACCTAGTACAACCTCTGTGGAAAACAGTGTAGCAACTTCTAAAAGATCTAAAATCAACCTTTCATACGATTCAGCAATCCCTCTTCTGAAAATATCCCAGGAACAACTCAAATCATTCCATAAAAAAGATACCTGCAGATGCATGTTTACTGCTGCATTAGTCACAAAAGCAAAAACATGTGACCAACTGTGCTGCCCATTGAAAGTGGACTAGATAAAGAATGTGTGGCACATTTACATGATGTAAAAGAAAACATTAAAAAAAACAAAATTATTGACTTGGATGGATTTAGAGTCTATACTACTCAGTGATTTATCACAGAAACAAAGATCTGAGTATTGCGTGTACTCATTCAAAGTGTACTCAGAATATTTATCATAATACTGTCAGAAAAGGATTTACAGTAGTGGGACTCTGCTGGGGAGGGGCACATAACATCAATAAAAGTACTGAATTTTACCTGTACAATGACCACTTATGTACCTAGCCCTGAATTGTACCTCACATCTTTAAGATCAAATAGAAGCTGGGCTCAGTGGCTCAGCCTGTAATCCTGCACCTTTGGGGGGCTGAGGTGAGTGGATTGCCTGAGCCCGCGGGTTCGAGACCCGCCTGGGCAGGCGAGACTTCATCTCTACACTAAATCAAAAATTGGCTAGGTGTGGTAGCACACGCCTGTAGTTCCAGCTACTTGGAAGGTGGAGGCGGAAGGATGGCCGGAGCCCAGCAGGTCAAGGCTGCGGTGTCCGGGAGCGGCCACTGCACTCCAGTCTGGGTGACAGAGTGAGACTCCAATTCAAAAAAATAAAATAAAATAAAATAAAATAGAGAAAAACCAAAAAAAGGAAAGTAAAGGACATTAAAGACATTGGATGAGCATAAGAGGATTTGTTAACTACATTAAGGGTTTGTTTATATAATGTAGGAAATAAAATTACCTCTGTATTTTCAGATATAACTTTCCACATAGCATCCTCTATAGAAAAAAGTAAAATATGGTGGTAGAAGAAAAATTTATCCTGTTGGTCTAATCAATCCAAGTAGTGAAATATTGCATACTGAAATGCTACTGCAATTTTGTTTTTCTGCTTATATGTCTGAGATCTTGAAGATCTTGAGTTATATGTATGAATACACATTGATGCAGATACATTGTACAAATATAACATTTGATTTTATCTTTTAAATCATTTGTTGATTTGTGTATATGAAATTTTTTAGTATGTGAAAGATTTGGCATATACAAAATTAAACTTACACATGCCAATGAAGGTTTAAAATATAAGACAGTTTCTATAAAACTATCTTTCAGAAACAGTGTAAATTCCTTTCATGATCTTCAATTAAATTAGCACCAGAAATGTTCTGAGATGTTAATGAGTCTAAGTTTCTTTCATCTTTTATTTTGACCTTCAAGTAAGACCTTTTTTTCCCTTTTGGAAAACCATCATGAATGCAGATATGTGAAGATACTCAATTTTGAATAAAATATGCCAAAATGTATTCTATTAAAGTCGTATCTTTCTTATTTTAGAAATGATCTATTACTTTTGCTCTGAGGAAACAATACATCATCATTTCTCAACATATCACATTATGTGTTCTCTATTAGGTTAATTTTAGAAAACAAACATGGAGTATCAAATTATAATTTGAGTGACAACAGGTGTGTAAATAATAGCCTAATGTCATCAAGCAATATTCCATCTGGTATAAAACTGGCATAAGACAAGTACTTTCAGGGAAAATGTGAGTTGTCAATCAAAACCCCTTTTCTTTTACACGAGAAGACTGCCTTGGTTATTTTAGAAATCTTTGACATAAAAGTATCAGTTCACCAATTTTAATTTTAATAAGGCTCTATAACATCTATGCAAACGATACATTTATCCTCAGTATCAAACTGATAGTCTCAATATTATCTAGGCATTTTTCTCTCAGATTTGATAATTTGTCTCAGACTTTCTGGTAAAATTATATTGCCTTGAATTATTTAATTGTTCTATTAAACAAATCTGTTGAAAGAAGGTACTGTGTAAAACTTTTTTTATTAAATTAATATATCTGAGATTGATGGGCATGAAGAATATTTTTAAAGCCAGGTATAACAGTACTTAAAAATTTTTGATACCTTCTAGCACACAACTTTAATTTTACAAAACAAACACAAAGTTGAAATCCAAAAATATAATTATTAACCATGTGTCATTCACCATATAGGGACTCAATAAATACTATATACATTCTATTTTGAAAATTTTACAAATATTCACATGTTAAAAGCAAGATGCAAAATACTGTACTAAGAATTCTGGGTATTGTAGAGGGAACAAGGCAACTCTCTAAAAGAATAAATGACAGACTATTAAGACATTGAACAGACATATATTGAATGCTTACCATGTAGCAACTGTTGTTTGAGTTAATAATGGAGTGGTAGTGAACACAGTAATCTTGTGCATTGTTTTCTAAAGTTTAGAGTCAATTGAAAGAAAGTTGTTTAACAGCCAATTACATCAAAGAATATAATTACAAATTATGACAAGTGCTATGAAGACAACAGGAGACATTATAAAAGGATGCATTAAAGGGAATCTAAATTATCCTGACATCCAAGAAAACTTTCTTTCAAAAATGTAGTGATAGACTAATATCTAAAGCAAAACAAATAAAAATATGGATATTAACCTGAAACAGGAGAAAACTGTATGCTTGAACATTTGAAAAAGATCAGTGTGGCTAGATCTTAGAAGAATAATGATGAGGACATGAGATAGGATTGGAGGAAACATGGGAATAGGGGAGAGTTCACCTAGGGCATGTATGTAGAATGAAATTTTGTTTGTTTTTTTATCTCAAATACAAAAAAGCTGATGGAAGATTTTAATCAGGCTCATGATTTTGTTGTTAAAAACAAGTATCGCTATTATAAATTCTAGTCGTTTTTCCCATCTTTCATCTCACCCTAGAACTAAGCCTTAGCCTAGTTCAGTTATTTTCTTAATGGATTTGTGAAGAATTTTCTTATAAAGTGATTAGAAGTCAGGAGTTATCCCTTCATTCTGACACAGATCTACAAGCTTGGATAGTTAAATAAAACAAGACCAAAATAAGTTTTAACTTTATTTTGTTGCTTTGGTCAGGCCGGGCTTGCCTGTTGTTATCTCAGTGATTCTCTTAGTTTTGACTATTGCATCCATGTGTCATACAAAGTGACCACCTAGAAGTTGACCAGCAACAAATTCTTCACATATGCTTTGAAACTAACACAATTGGTTAGTATTTTGACACTATTTCATGTAGTAAGGCTAGAGGTACCAGAAATATCTGCCTATTGCATTAACTGATATATATATATATCTTCTGAGATATCTTAGTAAGCTTTAAATAGAATAGATGATTTTTTTTTTAAGTACCAGTCTCATTATTTCTGGGTGTGGGCCTAATACTCCAATGTGAACTATTCGTTAAACTTTTACTGAGTAAGTGTTTTAGGTCAATGACAAAATACATACCAGAAATTTTATAATTCCACACCTATGTCCTGATTTATCAATAACCATAGATAAACTACATGAGATTGAAACTTGGAGACTTGCCATAACAGAATGTTTATGTGTGAGAAAGAAATCTATGAGAAGTAACTGTCATCTAGCTGATTGAGCCCTATGGAAAAAAGGAAGACAGGGAAAGAAAACCACAACCATATATTTGTCCTCTTCTAATAATAATTATATTCATGAGCAAGCAAAGCTCTATTAATGAGGTCTCTAGATAAAGTGATTTTTTAAAGTGAATTTGGCGGGAAAGGGGGTGGAGGGTGGGGAGGCAGGATTGACAGTAGTCGATACCTGCCTGGGGAAGGAGAGGGCACACCTCATCGATAAGGGTATCTGCACGTTGAATATTTGTATACCTTGCCCTGAATTTTACCTCACAATTTTAAATAAAAGTTTAAAAAGGGGAAAAAATTGAGTTCGGGAGAATTTCAGAGAGGTCTGAAGAACTTGACAATGACTTTTTTTGCTGAGATCTATGTTGATGCACCTATAATTCTCTCTGTTAATCCCCTAAAATTATATGGCTAAATTCTATTAGATTTAACTCATGTGCTTTTAGGCCTCTGTTTCTGCAGCCTCCAACTTTCAATATATTTATGAAATTATCAATGTGTCATAATCATCCTTATTTATTTGATTTTAGTGTATATAAGTTTAATAAAAAGAGGTTTATAATCAAATCAAGCAATTTAAAACTTTATGAGAGAAAAAATCAAAGTACTATTAATTTCTCACATGTTCTCAGATTAGCATTTACATTACACACATATAAACACTGTATATATTATGGTGTGTGATGACAATGTACTTCAAAACCTTTTTTTCACATTTACAAATATGTGAATGTGCACTTATGAGTGTGTGTGTGTATACTTTTTCTTAATATTCTATTATGAGAATTTTCCAAAGTGCAGATTTAAAAAAATTGTAACATGAAAAATTAACTTTATGCTATGTTTGATTTATCACATATCTATCTGTCATCCATTTGTCCTCCTGCCGTTTATTAATTCTTTGTAGTTTTTTCATGTCTATTGAAATACAAGGCAGACATTAGTATACTTTACCTTAAACATGTCAACATGCAAAGTGTTAATCAGAGTTCAATATTTAGCTACTATTCTTTGAAAATTTTTAGTTATCGTTTGTTTTTGTTTTTTGCATTGGAGTCTCACTCTTTTCACCCAGTCTGGAGTGCAGTGGCACGCTCACAGCCACCACAGCCTCGACCTGTTGGGCTTAGGCAATCCTTCTCCCTCAGCCTTTTAAGTAGCTGGAACTACAGATGCACCCCTTCATGCCCTGCTAGTTTTTGTGATTTATTATAGAGATGAGGTCTCACCAAGTTGCCCAGGCTGATCTCGAACCCCTGGGGCTTGGGCAATTTTCTTACCTCAGCCTCCCAAAGTGCTGGGATTACAGACTGAGCCACCATGCCCAGACCCTTTTTTTATTTTTAAAGTAAGCTTTATTAATGTATAATCTACATATAAAGTTTACACTTTTTAGATTGCTGATGAAAAATGCCCAACTCTATAAAATATTTTAAAAGAGCTATTTTAAGCCACAAGTTTGTGACCTAGGTCAATAGTATGGTACTGGAGGCTCTGAGAACATGTGCCCCAAATAGTTGAAATACAGCTTGGCCTTATACATTTTTAGGGAGACAAAAGTTACAGACAAAACATGTCAATAGATGTGAGGTTCACATTAGTTGATTCTGAGAAGGTAGAACATCTGCAATCAGGGGCTTGCAGGTCATAGGTGGATTCAAAGATTTTCTGATTGGAAATTGGTAGAAAGAGTTAGGCTCTGTCTAAATAATTTGAAATTCGTAAATCAAATGCTGGTTTAAGATAAGGAGGAACTGAGAAACCAACGTTCTTGATATACAGATTAAGACTACATAGCAGGCTTCAGAGATGTGGTAAATGTCTTCACATCTTGCCAAGTTCTGGAACTCCTGGGGAGGGGATTCTATGCAGATGTATACTTCTTCAAAGAGAGTTTTGCAAGGACATAAAATATTTTTTATTTTCTTCCTTTTTTTTTTTTTTTGAGTTGGAGTCTCACTCTGTCCCCAAACTGGAGTGCAGTGGCCGCTTCCGACCACCGCAGCCTCGACCTGCTGGGCTCCGGCGATCCTTCTGCTTCAGCCTTCCCAGTAGCCGGAATTACAGGCATGCACTACCACGCTCGGCTGATTTTTTTGTTGTTGTTTATTGTAGAGATGAGGTCTCGCTGCCCAGGTGGGTCTCGAACCTGCGGGCTCCGGCAATCCACTCACCTCAGCCTCCCAAAGGCGCGGGATTACAGGCTGAGCCACCGAGCCTGGCTTTATTTTCTTCTTTATCTGTTATGTGTTGTTGTGCCAGAGTCAGACTGGAAAGTAAGTCACATTATATAGGGTTAATAAAAACCCATCTGATGTGCTTTTTGGTTTTAGGGCATGATTCGCTAGGTCCCTTAGGAATCTGAGCAAGAGAAGAAAAAGATTAGTTTAGTCCTCAAGATTTATAGTTGTATGAGTTTGATAGTAATGTCAAGCCCCGGTTCCAGATTTGCCCAACCCCATCCTACGTTCCCTTACTTTGTAATTAATTCTTAGTAACTGATTCTTTTTACCACCCTCAGCCCCTGCAATTATTGTAGAAAGGTTTGGTTTTTTTTCTTTCTCTTTAGTTTTTTTTTTCCCCCAGAAGTTCATATAAATGAAGTAATGAAGCATCCATATTTATCACAGCTCTGAAACAGGGACTTTGTATTCCCTAGAATAGACTTGCTTGTGTAAAACTCATCCTTTCTGTTTCAGTAATCTGTTCAATTTTTAAAAACTGTTTCATTTAGATTCTGTTTTCCATTTGACTTCAATTCTATTTTCAAACCACCACTCTGTTTTTACATTTATTTAAGATCTTCATTTAAATAGAATGAAGTCCAGTTTTAAATGATGTCACAGACCAGCTCTGCCTTCCAGTCTAACAGGGAAAATTTATATTTCCTTTGAACCATTATTTGTTTATCTCCAACATCTTATAACTTTCATTTCAAGCGGTCTATAACTTTTCTTTTTATTGTCTTTGTAGATCTCAGAACGCTTTGTGTCCAGAATGTGGCTCTTATGAGAGAATGTAAAAGAATACATATAGGATGTACATTTTTATTGGCGATTGGAACAAAAGTGTATACTTGATTAAAACAAATTTTGAGAAGTTAAATGTGATGGTTTTTTAATACAATATGAAGAGACAAAGAATATGAAAAAATAATATATTTCAAGACATCTTTTCTGAATGGTCAGGCACATTATTTATGGGTTTTTGTATATGCACTTTTTAGTCATTTAAGAGTTACCACTTTTATTACTCTTTATGTAGAAAGCACACAGTTTAAACTGTGGTTTAGGTAGAGCACTCATGGCATCTTGAGGGAGAATAAAAGTCATGTGGTGAGAAAAAACAGTGTGTAGGCTACTTTTATAACAGACAAGATAAAATAATCTTTAAACTGAGTAAATACGACTTGTAGGGAAAAAAAGGAAAGAAAAAAAGAAAAATCTGTGCTTATGCAGAGGTCAGCAATAGCAGTAACTATTAATAAATATTTTCCTTTTTTTGCAAAAAAAAGAAATTTATCAAAACCTCAGTTTTTCACAATTTTTGAACTACTTTTATGTGTGCCATAGTTTATATGTGAAAAGACCCCCCCAAAAAATTCTAGAATTATTTTTTTTCAAGAGTGGCCCCTTGTAATACAGTCTTCCCTCACAGGGTAAGTGATCTAGGAACCCATCAGCACCAGTGTACCAGCCTGTGTTGTGAGAGGCTGCTTTCAGCTTCAGTGATTTTTCTTGTACCAAATAGTTGAGACAAGAGGGTAAGTGTAGAAGCACACAGCACACAAGAGTTAATTTTAAAGAACTGGAAAAAAAACTAGAATTAAACATGTTCAAATGGAAAAGTTAATACATTATTGCAATAAAATATGGATTCAGTGCAAATTAGCAGAAAATGAAGTTTGGAGTAAGAACAGGACTCTTCGCTTTGACACCATATGGCAATTAAATTCATTTTGTAAGCAAGAACAGAAGTGGTCAGAAGTTTCATATGTATAGTCATTTTTGTTTTATTTCACAACTTTGCAAACAGGATTTTATCGTATGGGGCATTAGATGCCCAGCTCCAGAGGCTAGATTTAGAACTGTAAATACCAAACTTCTAATTACAGAAAACTTTCAAAGATTCTACCAACCAAGATGTTGAAAAAATGAAAAAGGATGTCAACATGGGAGGCAGCAGGGCTGAAAACAGACACCTCTACTGGCAGTCACCATTACCGGCAAAACTCCAGCTAGCCATCCAAAACCTGGTAACAACAAGCCTGGTAAGGGACATAATAGTAGTTGCTACAAATGCAATCGATGAGACACTTGAGGCATAAATACCCTAAAAGGTCAAGATCTCCAGGACATTGTCCACTGTGTGAACCAGGGAGCTATTGGAAGAGCGCGTGCACCCTCTTCTGGAGGGAATGGGCACACCTGGCTCAAGTAATGGCCATTTAGGAGGCCCTGGGTTCTTCTTTACCATGCCGCGCACCAGCTTAAGATCACCCCCGTAACAACCCCAGGTGATTGTGAGGACACTGGAATTCAAGTTAATTTCTTAATTAACAGAGGTGACAGCCCTTTGGCCCTGGCCACCCATGATGAACCTCTTCTAATACTTGCTCCCCAGGGGGAGTTAATGGCATTTCAAAGATTAAAACATCTCACTTTTCCCTTAGATTGATCTCCATAGACAATCTTTAATCAACAAGGTTTTTTTTACAGCATAGAATGTAATGGACCCCAGAATGAGTCCATTATAGCCCCCCCCACCAATTTTGTTTTCCTTTTACAGTTGGGCCAGTTCAAAGTGTAAACATTAAATACTCATTTAAAACTTGGGGACAAAAGAAAAGGAGTAATATTTTCTTAATCAAAAGTGACTTAAATATTAATTCAAATTATGACTTTTAGAAAGTTATCAATAAAAGAAGGTTAAAAAGGAACAAACAAGTAGGAAAGAAAGATGTAAAGAAAGTTATGAATGTGAAGGTGGATTTTTGAACAAAGACCATAAAGAAAGAGAATAATTTTGTATAAGAAAGAATCTTGTAAATTTTTGTCCTATAATAAAATAACTCATTATTTAACATAAGAGAAGTATAGGACAAAATAGAAAATTCAAGCATTTCATAAATCGTCTGTTTAAAGTTTATAGAAAAGAGTGTATAAAAGGAATTCTATGACCACATTTGCTAAAGAAACTGAGTTATTTCTATGAATTAACCATTAACATCAAAATCACACTGATGTTAGGCCAGAAGACTATTATGTCACAAGTAGCAGTTTTTTCTCAAAACACTAATCTGTTAAAAGATTTATTTTTAAAAAAACTCTAAGTGATTACCTTTAAAAAGTAGGTGTTTAACATATTTTATGAAAAAATAGAAACTTTAATTCATGCCTTTTGTTCATGTAATTTTACTAATCTTTAGTAGGTAACTGCAATTTTAAAACTGGTAAAATAAAATGCCTTCAAAATGTAGGCATTTTGTCTATTAGTCCCTTAGTCAAATACTATTTCTGCTAGATGTCATAAAATATAACATTTGTTTCTGTAGTAGCTTTTAAACTTAAGTTATCTGTAAACACATATCTTTAGATTCAAACTGTTAAAATATAAAGCCTAACCCCAGACATTGTCCTAAACTTTGCTGCTGGATCATAATTAAAATTATTTGCCTCCTAGGTTTTTACTAAAAATAAGTCACTAAAAGTTAACATTATCATTAATGTGTTCAATTAAGTCTATTAAATGTAAAAAAGACAATTTTACATGAAAAAATTAAAGAACTATAAATGATGAGTAAACTAAATAAATGTAAAAAGTTGGAGATAAAGTAGCTTTTATCCTAAGTTAAATGATAAAAATAAAACTAAAGGTTTAAACAACTTGCTAAAAGTTTATGCCAGATTAGTCATATGTGTGGTCAATTTAGCTAAAATTTAAAGGATGCAATTTGGTTTTCTATAAATTAAATATGCTAACTCTGTGCCAAAATCCAGGCCCCTATGTCAAAACAACAGTGTTTTTCTAAAGCATTAATTTGTTCTTCAGTAAAAATGATAGAATATTGTAAGTTTATAAAAATCTTCATGAAAATCTTACCATACAGTTAAACTAATCTAAATAAATAGATTGGGCTATAATGTTTTATTATAATTAACGTTACTGCTACTAAGTCCCTCATGCAGGGATAAAATTGACTATTCTCTTTTAAACAACATTTAAAAAATGATTTTAATAAATGATGAAGGGTTTTGTTTACTTTTACAGTAAACTACAAAAAAGTGAGGGGAGAAGGGAAGCAATATTTCTAACCTCCCCACCCCTGTCTTTATTTACTGCCTAAGGAAATGGATCTCTTCTATCAAAGAATAAGAATTTTGCTTTTCAAAATTCATAGCCAGGCTCGGTGGCTCAGCCTGTAATCTTGTGCCTTTGGGAGGCTGAGGTGAGCAGATTGCCTGATCCCGTGGGTTCGAGACCCGCCTGGGCAGCGAGACCTCATCTCTACAATAAATCAAAAAATCAGCCGGGCGTGGTAGCACCTGCCTGTAATTCCGGCTACTGGGAAGGCGGAGGTGGAAGCGGCCACTGCACTCGAGTCTGGGCGACAAAGTGAGACTCCAACTCAAAAAAAAAAAAAAAAATTCCTAAATTATCATTTGGGCTAAATGAATGGCTATTGTGTTGTGACCTATAATCTTGTGTTATATTATCATTCTTTTAAAACCTTTAATATTTAACAAAATTTCCAACATGAAAATTTCAGGTTCTCAATTCAGTCTCTCTGACCTTTTCAAATTTTTTTTAGCATTAGGTTTCCTGAAATCCTAGGAGACACTGAATTCATTTGGTATGCTAAAATCACACAAAAAACATTGTCAAGCATAAAAGAGAGTTTAACTTTTCTAAGGTTATATGCATATGTCAATGGCATATATTCTAAAATTGTGTAATTCTATAATTCTGATATATCCAACTATGTGATATCAACCACCTATATAAAATTAATACCAGGTCATGAAGTTAACACTTCAGCTATAATTAGAAATTAACAAGCATATTGCTTCTAAGTTTATTTACAATTTAAAGAAAAGTCTATGATTTGGAAGAGAAAAGCAATAGCAGTTAGTAGTTATTAATACATATTTTCTCTTTTTTTGCAAGAAAAAGAAATTTGTCAAAAATTCAGCTTTTCAGAATTTGTTAAACTACTTTTGTGTGTGTCATTGTTTATATGAGGGTACACGTCCCACATAAACTGAGATTCTCTTTTGGAGGGTGAGCCCTTAGTAGTACAGGCTTCTCGAACTAGGTAAGTCTTCTAGGAACTCATCAGCATCAGTGTACCAACTAATGTTGTTGTGAGAGGTTGTATTCAGCTTCAGTGATTTTTTTTGTTGTTGTTCTTGGCAAACAGGTTGAGGCTGAGTAGTCAGTGTAGGTTAGAAATAGATATATTTCTTAAAGGAAGTTTTTAGTTTAAAATAAGGAAGTACCCAGGCAGCATGTCTGTAAGCCAAACCATCCTAGAATGTGGATTCGATGTGGATTCCCAGTCCATCCCACCCTACCCTCTCAGCTTGTTCAAGGGCAAACCCATCAAGGTGGTTTCTGGACAGGCAACTGAAAACTGTAGAAATGTGAATCAGGGCCTGGCTGAGTGGCTCAGTTTGTAATCCCAGCATTTTGGGAGGCTGAGATGAGTAGATTACCTGAGCCCACAGGTTTGAGACCAGCCCAGGCAACTTGGCAAGACTTTGTCTCTACAATAAATCAAAAAGTAGTCAGGCATGGTAGCATGCACCTGTAGTTCTAGCTACTTGGAAGGGTGAGGTGGAAGGATCGCTGGGCTGGCCATGAGCATGACACTGCACTCCAGCCTGGGTGACAGAGTGAGCCTCCAACTCAAAAAAAAAAAGAAAGAAAGAAATGTCAATCAGCCCCCACCTTTTAGCTCAGGAATGTGTATATTCACAAGTCCTGTTAAAGGTTAAATGCGTGTTCTGTGAGGAAACCCACCCCTTTTGCCCATCAGAGATGAAGAGATGGTGATCTTTTCTCAGTGGATATCTCTACTACACCCTCTTTAGCATGTCAGTTATTCTGAAAATATATCAGTCAAGAGCAAAAGTGCAGTTTTTTTCAAGAGCTCTTCCCATGCCAGCTTCTCTGGCATGAATCTCTTTTCCCTTCTCTTTCTCTTATTAATAAACTCTGTTTTAAAATTTTTACTTTGCAGAAACCTCATCAATCTGAAAAGCTTCTACAAAGCAAAAGAAACCATCAAAAGAGTGGGGAGACTGCCCACAGAATCAGAAAAAAATATTTGCCTACTGTATATCTGACAAAGGCCTAACATCCAGGATCTACAAAGAACTCAAACATGCCAAAACAAAAACAAAAACAAAAACAACCAGCCCTATTAAAAAGTGGGCAAAAAATATGAGTAGACACTTCTCAGAAGAAGATACGAGCAGTCAACAGATACACGAAAAAGTGCTGAACCTCACTAATCATCAAAGAAATGCACATTAAAACCACACTGAGATGCTGCCTAACTCCAGTCAGAATGGCCATCATCAATAACTCAAAAAACAACAGATGCTGGACAGGATGCAAGGAAAAAGGAACACTTCTACACTGTTGGTGGGAGTGTAAATTAGTACAACCTCTGTGGAAAATAGTTTGGTAATTCCTAAAAGATCTAAAAATTGATCTTCCATACAATCCCACAGTCCCCTTTCTTGGAATATATTCGGAGGAACTCAAATCACTCTGTGAAAAAGATACCTGCACACACATGTTTATTGCAGCATTATTCACAATAACAAAAATGTGGAACCAACCATGCTTCCCATCGAAAGAGAACTGGATAAAAAAATGTGGTACATATACACTATGGAATATTGTGCAACCATAAAGAAGGACAAAATGATGAACTTCTCAACTTGGATGGACTTAGAATCTGTAATGCTGAGTGATCTATCACAGAAACTAAGAACCGCATACCACATGTTTTCACTCATAAGTATACCTTGAACAATGATCATAATACTATAAGAAAGGGATTGGCAGCAGTGGGAAACTGCCAGGGGAGGGGGGCGGAGGGCACTTCTCATCAACAAGGGTGCCTGCATAATGATCATTTGTATACCTAACCCTAACTTGTGCCCCACATTAAAAAAAAACAATTGCTGCCTCATCTGAAATTCCTTTAAGTAGTGTGTCAAATGACCCATGAGTTTTGTACCACACCCCACCAGGCAACAAGATGACTTGTTCTTCTACCATGACAGCACACCTGCCCACACTGTGTTGAGTGTTTAACAGTTCATGTCCCACCATTTCCTTTCACCTGATGTTGCCCCAAACAACCTTTTTTGTTTGTTTGTTTCCCTGGATGAAAACAGTCCTCAAAGGGAAACGTTTTGTTGATGTGGAAGAGGTGAAACAAATGACAGAAGCACTAAAAGGCATCAAAATTGATAAGTTCGAAATTGCTTTCATCTGTGGAGAAAGTATTTTGATAGGCATATGGCATCAAATGGAGAGTACTTTGAAGATGATTGAAGTTTAAACATGTAAGAACAAATACAAAATTTTTTTGTAAATAAATTCTGTTTTGGGAGGTTCCCCCTCATAAAGAGATTAGCTATATGATACTTGGGCCATAAATAGGAAAATTGAACATAACATAGTAACTATTCTTTATTGAGGCAGATAAGATGAATGATAAAACAGTAGGTGGGATTTGTAAAATTCTGTGAAAAACTCTACAGATTTTTCTTAAATCTGAAATTTACCTGTATTTTAGACGGTAAACTATTTCAGCAAATATACATACTAATAGTGAAGACATATATTTAAGTGACTGGAAATCTTGAATATAATTTAGGATGTGGTGAGTTTATAATGCCAAACAATGACACATAAATTCTCAAGGATGTAATCATTTATATGTGAAATTTAATTTTAATTAGCCAAGATTTTTATGAGAAAATCAAACATGTAAATAGTAGCCATGCATTCAAATGATTTTTATTGGATTTTGCCTTTGAGGCAGAAAACTCAGAATCCTGAATGGTCAGAAAGCATACTAAGATGAATTTATGGAAGCTGTAATAAATAAAAAGACTGTGGCAGATACAGGCATAAAAATAGGACTGAAATAGGGAATGACATCTCAATAAAAACCAGGGATAGGCTTGAATTAAGACAAAAGGCCAAAAATCAATGCTCAACAATAATTGGGAAGCAGATGAAATATATATTGATTCAGGAGTTTGTAAGTTGGTCATCTGTTAGAATCCTTATAAAGTGCCAAATTCCGGCATTGTGGGAGAGGGTTGGTATATGGAATTAGTGATAAAAATTAGTTGAGCTAATGTAAGCTAGATTTCAGGATAAATTTTATTCATCCTTTGGCCTCCCCTTATCTCTCACACAGATTTTTTTTTTAATTTTTCCTTTTTCCTTTCTTTATATTTTGTTTTTCAATACTTTATTTCTTCTCATGAGTTTAACATAAGAATGAAGTAATTTTGTTTTATCCATCTGCAAAATGCAAGCATATAATTGTAGAATTGAAAAATATAAACCTACATGGTAAGGATCACGAATGCACTGAGAGTACTTTTTTCCAATAATTGAATTCACTTTCAAGACAATATAATTTATTTTTATCATTTAACATTTTATTTGAAAAGTAAATTGGTCAATGAAAACTATCAATGGGAATATTGATTTCTGTGTGTCTATATGTGGTTTGATTATGGTTATTTAGGAATAGCACAATAATAAATTCATTTCTCTACTAGAAGTCTTTATATTTGTGCTTTGCCAATTGTCAATATAGCATCACTTTTCACAGTGTGATCACAAACACAAAAGTTCAAATTAAGAGTATATTTTACTTGACTTACAGTTAGTGCTGTTTCTTGTGGTTATGTGGAGAGACCTAGTTCTCATTTTTTCTACAATTTTAGTATGTCATCTGGTAAAGATGTGTGTACCTTCAAGTTCCTATGTTTTGGCTTTTATGGGTATGTTGTGAACTGTGGCTTTAAAAGAAAGGCAAAATAGTGTAGGCACTTTAGTAATTTTTGTCATGCATTTCCAGTTAACAATAATGAAAAAGTACTGCACATTGGTTTCAAAAACCAAAAGTTCCAAAACTTTTGCAGTTTCAAGAATATGCAATAATAAACAATTTAAAAATAAAAAATTATTACAGCAAAAGCATTAAATAGCATAATAACAATATATTTTAGTCTCTTTATTCTATAGCTGCATAGCAACAAAATATTTTTACTCTTGAAATATAGGTTTTTCCACAGAAGAAAAGGAAAAAAGAACAACATTCCTCACAAGAGTACAGGAAAAAGAATAAAATATACATGAACCAAACCCCAAACCAAAAGAAAGACAAAAAACCAACTGGAAGAACAACAACTCTATAAGAACTCTATGGTAGGGACAAACTCTCACATTTCAATAATTAGCCTGAATGTGAATGGACTAAACACACCACTGAAAAGACATAGAATGTCAAAATGGATAAAATATCACCAGGCAACAATATACTGCCTTCAAGAGACCCATCTCACTAGAAAGGACATACACAGACTCAAAGTAAGAGGATGAGAAACAAATTTTCAGGTGGATGGAACACAAAAGAAAGGAGTCATCGTGATCCTAATTTCAGGCAAAATACCATTTAAGCTACCAAAAATTAAAAAAGACACAAAGGACTGCTACATAATGATAAAACGTTCACTCCATCAACAAGAAATATCTATCCTAAACATATATGCACCCAACATAGGTGCGCCAACTTTCATAAAGCAACTTCTAGGAAAACTAAAGAAAGATATTGACTCTAACACCATCATAACTGGGAACTTTAATACCCCACTCACAACCCTAGACAGATCATCAGGACAAAAAATCAGCAAGGAGATCCGGAACCTCAATGTGACTCTGGACCAAATGGACTTAATTGATACCTACAGAACACTCCATCCAAAGACCACAGAATACACATTCTACTCATCACCACATGGAATGTATTCTAAGATCGACCACGTAATTGGCCATAAATCAAGAATAAGCAAATTTAAAAAGACTGAAATTCTACCGTGCACCTTCTTGGACCACAGTAGAATAAAAATAAACATTAACACCAACAAGTTCCCCCCAAAACCCACAAAGACATGGACACTAAACAGCATGATGCTAAACAACTCCTGGGTCAATGATGAAATCAAAACAGAGATCAAAAGATACCTAGAAACAAATGAAAATGAAGAAATATCTTACCAAAATCTCTGGGACGCCTTAAATGCTGTAGTAAGAGGGGAATTTGTATCCCTGCAAACACACATGAAGAAAATGGAAGGAATACAAATTAACAGCCTAACAAGCCACCTAAGGAAGCTGGAAAAGCAAGACCACAAAAACCGTAATTTCAGCAGAAGAATCCAGATCACCAAAATAAAAGCCCAAATCCAGGACATAGAAAACAAAAACATAATACAAAAAAATCAATGAAACAAAAAGCTGTTTCTTTGAAAGGATAAACAAGATCGATGCTCCCTTAGCTAGACTGACCAAGAAAAAAAGAGGAAAAACCACAATCAGAAACACAAAAGATGAAATCACATCTGACCCTGAAGAAATACAAAAGATCATTAGAGACTACTACGTACACGTGTATGGAAACACACTTGAAAACCTTAAGGAAATGGAGGACTTTCTGACATCACACAACCTACCTAGGTTGGAACAAGAAGAAATTGAGACCCTAAATAGACCAATAACAATCGAGGAAATCGACTACATAATAAGAAAACTACCTACAAAAAAAAAAGCCCTGGTCCAGATGGCTTTCCAGCAGAATTCTACAAGACATTTAAGGAGAAGCTGATACCAATCCTACTGAAGGTATTCCAGGCGATTGAGAAAGATGGAACTCTCCCCAAATCATTTTATGAAGTCAACATCACATTGATACCTAAGCCAGGTAAGGATCCAACAAAGAAAGAGAACTACAGGCCAATATCTTTGATGAACATACATGCTAAAATTCTCAACAATATCCTAGCAAACCATCTATCATGAACAAGTAGGCTTCATCCCTGGAATGCAAGGCTGGTTCAACATTTGTAAAACCATAAATGTAATTAAATACATCAACAGATGTCAAAACAAAAACCACATGATTATATCATTAGATGCAGCACCCCTTCTGATAAAAACCCTTGAACATCTAGGCATACAGGGAACATACCTCAAAATAATAAAAGCCATCTACGAGAAACCCATAGCCATCATACTCCTAAATGGACAAAAATTGGAACAATTTCCCCTGAAAACTGGAACAAGACAAGGATGCCCACTCTCATCCCTCCTGTTCAACATAGTATTGGAAGTCCTGGTTTGAGCAATCAGAGAAAGAAGGCAATCAGGGGTATCCAAATAAGAAAAGAGGAAGTCAAGTTATCTCTCTTTGCAGACGACATGATTGTGTACCTTGAAAACCCAAGAGAATCTTTCAAAAACCTCCTTACACTGATAAAGGACTTTGGCATAGTTTCAGGATACAAAATAAATGTGCAAAAGACAATCACATTTCTTTACATTAATAATAAACAAACAGAAACTCAAATAAAAACTACAATTCCATTCACAATAGCCACACAAAAAATGAAATACCTTGGCATCTTCCTAACCAGAGACTGAAAGACCTTTACAATGAAAACTGCAAAACACTGCTCAAAGAAATCAAAGATGACACAAACAAGTGGAAAAATATCCCATGCTCATGGTTCGGAAGAATCAATATTGTGAAGATGTCCATCTTACCTAAGGCAATCTACAAATTCAATGCAATACCCATCAAATTACCAGCAACATTCTTCTCAGACCTAGGAAAAACAATACAGGAATTCATATGGAAACTCAAATGACCAAGAATAGCCAGAACAATTCTCAGCAAAAAAAACAAAGCAGGAGGTATCACATTACCAGACTTCAAACTTTACTATAAAGCTACAATCATCAAAACAGCTTGGTATTGGTATAGGAACAGGCATATAGATCAATGGAATAGAATTGAGATTCCAGAAGCAAAACCTCAATTTCTGAACCAATCCATCTTCAACAAAGCCTCCACCACCTACCACTGGGGAGAGGAGAACCTATTCAGTAAATGGTGCTGGGAAAACTGACTGACCACATGCAGAAGATTGAAACAGGACCCCTATCTATCCCCATACACAAAAATTAACTCCAAATGGATCAGAGACCTAAATGAAAAACCTCAAACCATAAGAACCTTAGAAAATTAAGGACATGCCCTCATGGAAATTGGAACTGGCATCCAATTCCTGAACAAAACCCAAAACCCACAGGTCATAAGAGAGAAGATAGACAAGTGGGACCTTATTAAACTGACAAGCTTCTGCAAAGCCAAAGAAACCATTAAGAGAGCAGGAAGACAGCCTACAGACTGCGAAAAAGTATTTGCCAACACCAGGTCTGACAAAGGCTTAACATCTTGGATATACAAGGAACTCAAATGTGCTGAAAAGAAAAAAACAAACAACCCCATTATAAAATGGGCAAAAGATATGAACAGACACTTCACAAAGGAAGACATCCGAGCAGCCAACAAACACGTGAAGAAATGTTCAACCTCACTAATCATCAGGGAGATGCAAATCAAAACCACACTGAGATACCACCTAACTCCAGTCAGAATGGCAATTATCAACAACTCAAAAAATAACAGCTGGTGGAGAGGGTGTGGTGAAAAGGGAACACTTCTACACTGCTGGTAGGAGTGTAAACTAGTGCAACCTCTGTGGAAAGCAGTGTGGCAATTCCTAAAAGCTCTAAATATCAACCTCCCATATGACCCTGCAATCCCCCTACTGGGAATATATCCTGAAGAACTCAAATCACTCTATAAAAAAGATACCTGCACACGTATATTTATCACAACATTGTTCACAATAGCAAGAACCTGGAAGCAACCATGCTGTCCATCAAAAGAGGACTGGATTAAAAAAATGTGGTACATATACACGATGGAATACTATGCAGCCATAAAAAAGAACAAAATCATGAATTTCGCAACAACCTGGATGGAACTAGAGTCTATAATACTGCGTTACCCCTCACAGAAACAAAGATCCGAGTATCACATGTTCTCACTCATATAGTGGGCCTTGAACATCCAATGTAATATTATAAGGAAATGACTGACAGTAGTGGGAAACTATGGGGGAGAGGGAGAGGGGATTCACAGTAGTAAATATCTGGGGACAGGGAAACACCTCTTATCAACAACGGTGACTGAACGAAACATACTTGTATACCTAACCCTTAACTGTACCTCACAATATCATAATAAAAAATATTGATTATAAAAAAATATATATAGGTTTTTCAAGGAACTTAAGCATGGTCTCCTGGTTCAAGCTTAGCCTTGGTCACAATGTCTCTGCCTACCATCACTTGCCTTGTTCTTGCAGTTAGATTACTCCCAGTATTATTAAAATAAAAAAAATTCTAGGGGACTACAATTGAAGAAACATTCTTTAAAATAACATAATCAAATTCTACTTAATAGCTAGTTTTCTAAAAATATAATAGCTAACTAAAAAAAGTATAAACATAAACATTCGTTCGTGACTCTATAAACTATTCTGTGTTTCAAGGATAGTTGTTTGTTGATAAGTTTTAGGTACATGTTTCTTAATGAACTTAATATATATGTGTGTGTGTAGATATATGTGTGTGTGTGTGTGTGTGTGTGTGTGTGTGTGTATTAGCTATCACAGATTATAGCGAACTGAACTTTGAGTTAAAATTACAAGGCAAAGTAAGTGACAGTCTGTCTGAAGATTCAGCATT
Source organism: Cephalopachus bancanus (assembly GCA_027257055.1). Classification (NCBI taxonomy): domain Eukaryota; kingdom Metazoa; phylum Chordata; class Mammalia; order Primates; family Tarsiidae; genus Cephalopachus; species Cephalopachus bancanus. Next base: position 2,707,506 of record JAPVLO010000173.1, on the reverse strand, counting down.
AGCTAGGCATTAGACTTGCTGAATCTATGGGGACTCAATCCAAAGAAGATTAAAGTAGTGTTTGTCAACGGAGTCCCTAGTAATCGCATGATGGTTGCAGCAGGCATTTTCATAACTATACAATTTAAATTATTTTATACTGCAACTGAAAAATTTGTCTATTTATTATTTGTGTGTATAATACATTTATGTGTATGAATATATATAAAGAGATAAAAAGGTAGGTAACATAATATTTCCTTGTTTTATGTTAAACAATGTTAATAACAAGTAAAAAATAACTTTCTTAAGGAGATAACTATTCATGGAAGATACACGAGCAATGAAACAGCTGACTTGTCAGGTTTCACAGTATGCTCACCAAGACTCATATCTAGGCCTTCTCCATTCTGTTGTCCCCAGTCTAAAGATATTGTGTCTAACTCTGACCATCTCAAGCAATTTATTTTCGTTTTGATTCAATATACAATCATCATGCCTTAAATGTATACCACATTCATACTTTTTCCTAGTTTTTCTATTTTGAAATATTTCCAATATTCTGTGAAGGTAGACTTCTCCTACATGTAGCAGATTCGATAAACACTGCTTCACTGTTTGATCATCGCATTTTTCTAGAGATTAAGTGAATGCATGTGCTTGCACATGTATGTATATTTATATACCTTACATATAGCTATATTTAACTATAGCAATAAATAAGACATATATATCTTGTATTGAATGTTTACAAATTGCCACAAAATGTGCACAGTTCTTTTTCCTTTGAATTCTGCCATCTTTATCAAGTAGGTATTAATGTTATAAACATTTTATAGATGAGAAAATTTAGACTTGTAGCTGTGAAGAGTTGCACTTACTATACCATGTAAATGTGCTAGAATTGATGCCCAAGCTTTGCAACCCTACAGTCCGAGTGCTAATCTGCATGTCCACTGCAATCAAGAGACATATGGCAACCCAGGGAAAAAGAAAAGCAAACAAAACAAAACTGTAATAAGAAGTGTTTTCATTTATAATTTGATATCTTGTTCATCGCGGATATTTGTATTGATTTGTACTTTTAAAAATGCTGCATTAAATATTTACTTTGACTGCAGAATTTAGCACACCATTAAATTTTGTGCCCAAGGCAAATGCCTCATTCACTTCATTTGCTCAACCCTGGTCCTGGCTATGCGACACATTCACTGCCGTTGGCATTACATTAATGAAAACAATCTAAGTGAAGTTTCTGACCAATCACTCATTGGTTGACTGACCATGAGAAGCTCATACAACGTATCTGGGCTTTAATTTCTTCATCTAGGAACTTGGAATCATTATGTATAATAGATGATGTTATTATAAATATTTAATGAGTGATTTATGAAGTGCTTTATAAAATTATTCCAATATTATAAACTTTATTTTAAGCAGATTTACTAATAAAGTACAGGGGCAATTTAAAAGATAGGTCTAAAGATGATCAGACCTTACCTTTGAACATTACATTAGAATATTTATACAATTACATATACTTCAATAAAATAGCTTACACCCTCCAAACAACCTTGTGAATGATACTTGGCAAGAAATTTATACTCATTTTATTGCTGAGGAAAATGAGACATCCAAAAGTAAGGGCGTTAGTAATTAGTCACTCTCTTCTCACCTCATGTTTCATTGCTCAGTTCTGTTCTTGTTGCTGCTGTGTCTCAGTTATCCAGAAAAAATACTGATATTTCTTGAAAAAGAATTAAAATTGCTCCAATTTATTCTAAGAGCAGCATTAAGCGTCAACTGAAACAAACAGACAGACAAAAGGAAACTACTCTGTACATTTTCCTTTCCATTACCAACAACTCTGTATGTGGTCACTGAATCCTGAGTTAGAACAAGTTGCACTGTGGTTATATGACATTACACGGGTAACCTGGTGTAGGGTACACACAAACTCTACCTACTACATTGCAACTTATTTTGAGTGTCAAACTACTTGAAAATTATATAAAAGCTATATTTTTAAAAGCCAAGAAAGAATATGAGAGAAAATTACTTGGGAGGGGTCACAGAATTTTAATGATCTTCAGAAAATATGTATACAAACTGTATACAAGTCTCTGTGCTCTTATGTGTTAATATTCAATCCTATTGATAGGACCAGAGTTTTAGTAAAGCATATATCTTTAAAGCTTCTTCGAAAAAATTTTCTTCTTCAGAGCTGTAATGAATACAAAATGAGTTTAAAAATCAAAATTACTTTAGAATAGAAGGAACCTGTAAGTAGACACTTAATGTTATATCATGAATACATTTTATTCATATCAGATTGAGTTATGCAGAGTTGTAAATAACATTTGAGATTACTGACTAACATAGGTTAATTTTGTAGATAAGAAACTAACTTGTGTGATGTCAATCAAATCACTGGGTTTAGCACTGGGACCCTTTAACGCAATATACATTCTCATACTCACATATTTCTATGCATAAAGTACAAAATACTGACATGTTCATCTCTGTCACATAACTCTAAATAAGCAAGAGAGAATGAGTAACTAAAGTAGTTTTCAAAATTAGTATGAATCAAATAATATATTTCCTGCAGAAAGGATTTAAACTCATTGAATGTCTAGATTATTGTTCTAATTCTAAGGTCTATAAATATTTACCTATTAGTTCTTTCAAATTTTAATTTAGATAAAATTTATGTACTATGACACACACACACATATAATATATAAACTGCATACACCTATATAAATTGTAGAAAGAAATGTTTGAAGTATGTTCACAGAATTTTGAAGCCAAAACCACAGTCTAACTGAAGAATGTTTTTGCCACACCAAAATAAACTCTAAAGATAAGATCCTGCATTGTAGAATGAGGAGTGCTAGAACCTACTTTCCAGTGAAAACATTAATATTATAACATAAAGACAAAACTCAGAATTGAATGTCTCTGAAAATTGTTCTGAGGACATATATTAAATTAAAAAGTATTTACTCAACAAAATATGCTGAAAATAAGCTCATTCTCCACTGCCCAGCTGTGCATAAAAAAAGGTCAACTCCAGGTAGGTGTGGCCAAGAAGGTGAAGATGCTGTGCCCTGAGCTTCATGTCAAAGGCTACAGTGTTTTCAGACTTCAAACATTTCTTCTCTGCTGCAGTTCACATTGAAAAGGCTAAATTCCAAGATAGTACAGCTGAGAGGTGTGGGATCATATTCTTCACCCAGAATTTCTGTGCCAGACATGACAGTCCAAGAATACTGGAACACCAATTTCCTTGTCTCAGGTTGCTTGTAAAGTAAAGTTCAATGTATGGAGAGGCAAGCTGATAAGACCAGAGAATAACTTCCTTGCTCAGCACCCCACTTTTGAAACAGGGGTATCACTCTAAGAAAGGTACATTACTTTCCTGCCCCGTCTCCAGGAGCAGTGGTTTGGAAATTTGGCCTAGGTGAAGAGAAAGTCCATAAGAATAGAAAGCTCAGAAGCTTTCCTCTAATGTATTGACTTTATTTAAAGCATAGCTTTAGGAAGTTCAAGCCTTAGGATAAATTCAAAACAATGCATATTTTTGTGAAAAGCAAATAGAACATATATAGGAGCATCTAAGTACTTTTATGACAACAATATGCTAAACTGTTGTCTAGTGAGTTTAACAACAACAACAAAACCCTGGAGAAGAAACAGCTAAAAGGAGCCCTCCTGTGGTCAAAACAAGCTTCAAAGATCGTCTCAAAAATAAGCTCTGCCAAGTGGTATGACTTTAGTTAGGTCAGACTTTGGAGCAATTTATGCCCCAGAGCATTGTCAAAAAATAGAACACTCAGCTGGCAATTAGTGGAGCCTAGCAGCTGTGTTTGAAACCAACAGAGAAGAAAGTTTAAGATAAAGTCAGAGCGAGTACTACTAAAAAGTTATCCCAGGGTAACTACGTACATGTTCAACAATATCCACTGAGACACAACATCAGATGTTTCACACTACAGGGAAAAGTGCCCTTTCTAAAATAATCTAGCTAAATTACCAAGGAAATACATTTTCAAACAACAACAAGTTCTGAAGTTAGATAAATTAGTATCTAGAGGTGTTACAATGTGTTATCTAAAATGCACAGATTTCAAGGAAGATATATGAAATTAACAAACCAAAACAATAACTACTACAATAAAATAAAATCTCAAGAAACAAATACTGCTTTTAGAGGGTATAGGTACTCAACTTACATAAAGATTTCAAGATGACTATTACAAATATGTTCAAATAACCAAAGAAAATTATGTTCAAAAAGTTAAGGAAGCAGTGGGGCTTCTGACCACAATGTTTCATCATAAAAAGAACATTAAAAAAGATTTAAAAATTACTTTTAAAGAATTGGACATTCTGTAATTGAAAAGTACACTCAGCTGTACCTGTGATTGGGCAATAGTAAAAATCACCTAACTTGATTATAGATCAAGAAATATTATGCAATGCAAATAACAGAAAAAAAGAAGAAATTAAACGAATAAAGAGAATCTCAAATAAATGTGTAGCATTATTAATCGCACCAACGTATGCATTCAAAAGCGCAAAATCTATATATTCAAGAAGCACAAAAAACTAGAAGTAGCATGAACACAACACAAAGAAATCCACACACAGACATTAAACTAAAAATGTTAAAAGACAAAGACGAGGAGATGTTCTTTAGAGCAACAAGGAAAAGAAATGACTTGTCATTATAAGGTAGCTTCAACAAGATCAACAGCTCTTTTATCAACAGAAACAATGGTGACCTGAAGCTGTTAACTGGTAACTGACAAAAATCAAACAAAAGTATTAACTGATCATATTATAACCAGCAAAAGTATTTTTCAGAAATAAAGGTGAAATAATGATATTTCCTGGTAACTATTGAGAAAACGAGTTACAAAAAGCCAACTTTGTTAGAAATTGTTCTCTAATTTCTTGAAGATAAAGATCTGTTTTTAAGGACAAAAGTAAGTATACATAAATGCATCTTTTTTCTCCTTTATTCTTTAACTCACATAAAAAGCATATTTTAAAAACTATATGTATATCAATAAATCATTGAGCTTATAAAACATAGAAATGTGACATTTGACAATAAAATTGTCAGGAAGCTGATGTGACAAAATCTATAAATATATATTGCTCCTCCATCTGTCAACTTCTTAAAAGACATAAAATTATTTAAATAATTGCAACACTGAATTTTGGGGATTATGACATATATATAATATGTGTAACAATATTTTTATACAAAAGAAAAGAGGAATATGAAGTAACAGTACTATATCTTTCTGAAATTGAGTTAGTATAAAATCAAAGCTCATTTTGATAAGTTGATCTATGTTTAAGTCCTAAAACTGATAAAACAATGTTGAAAATATGGCAAAATAATTAAATAAATAAAATGTGGCATTAGGGAATATTCACTTAATGCCAAAACAGTCAGTTAAAAGTAATAAAGGGACAAAAATGACAGAAGGCATATTAAAAATAAAAAGTAAAATGTCAGATGTAAATACAAGTATATCAACAACATTAAATGTGAATGGAAAAAAACAACCAAATCAAAAGAAAAGGAGCATCAAACTGGATAAAAAAAGAAAATGCAACTATGTATTTTTTAGAGAAGACACTTTATAGATTAAATTAAATATAAAAGTGTGGGAAAGACATATCACAGAAAGAGCAACCATAGTTATATAGCTAACATGTTATAATAACATCTGAAATTGCATACTTAAAATGTTATTAAAGATAAATGGAGACATTTTATAATGAGAAAAGGTTTAATACATCAGAAAGATTAAACTAAAACATATTTGAACATATATTCACTTAAACATTGGGTGCCAAAATACATAATGCAAAAATTGTCAAAATTCCAAGAACAAATTCTCAATTTAGGAATAAGAACAGGGATTTTTAATGTCCAGCTGGCAATACTTTATTTTTGATACCTATACTCTACCCAACAACGGAATATATAGTATCCTCAAGAACTCAGTGAATGTTCTCCAGGATAGACCAAATACTAGACCATTAAACAAGCTAATGAATTTAAAAAGATGGAAATCATACAACTGTATTCTATGACCAAAGGTAGTGGTAATCAATAATAAAAAGAAATTTAGGACTTATGATGAATGGAAATGTGACACAACATACCAAACTTAAACATTTCAGCTACAGCACTCATAAGAAGGATATTTTATATCTTTCAGTTTCTATACAAAAAATAAAAGATCTCATATGTATAACTTCACATTCCTTCTTAATAATATGTATAAGTAGAGCAAAATAAACATAAAAAAGCAGAAAAAAGGACAGCCTAATGCTGATAATGGAAATAAATCAAATAGAATATAGAAAAATAATAGAGAACATGTACAAAGCCAAAAGATGGTTCTTTGACAAGATTAACAAAATTGGCAAAATTTTAGCTAGACTACCAAGAAAACAGTAAAGAAATCTCAACTTACCAAAATCAGCAATAAAAGAAGAAACATTGCTGATAATACAGAAAGAAAAAGTGTTATTATAAGGCAATACAATGAATCACTCTACACCAAAAAAATTTATATGTAAATTGGATACAATTCCAGAGACACAGACACTACTGGGAAAAACTCATGAAAACATAGAAAATCTGAAGAAATCAATATATGTAAAGAGATTGAATTAGTAATTGCAAAACTGTCCATTAGTATTGATTATGAGTTCAGATGTAAAAATCCTAAAAATAAAAATCCTAGAAAATTGAATCTAGCAACATATAAAGAATATTATACATTATCATGTGGAATTTATTTCAGGAATTCTAGGTTGGTTTAACATTCAAAATCAGTTATTATAATGTACTTTATCAATGAGAAAAAACAAAAATCACATGCAACTGCAAATGCATGCAGAAAATACATTTGACAATACAATCATTGGACTTTTTGGAAAAATGTACTCAATGAGCTGCATTATGATGGAACTTCTTTAACCAAATAAAAGGCAAATGCAAAAAAGCCCCACAACTAACATCAAGTTTAGAAACATAACAAGTAAGCCTGCTTTTCAATTCTTCTATTCAACGTTGTATAGAAAGTTCTAAACCACAAAGTGGGCAAAATAAAGAATCTATACTGAAAAATGGAAAATCTATTTCTGTATGCAGCTAGTATAATCTTATACATGTAAAATACTAACAAATCCACAAAAAATCACAACAAATAAGTGAATTCATCATAGTTTAATGATACAAGGACAATATACAAAATGAATTATATTTCTATACAATATAGATAAATAATCCACAAATGAGATTACAGAAAACATCTTATTTATAATTATATCCAAAAAAATTAAATACCTAGGGATACATTTAAACCAAATAGACTTGTATAATAAAAACCAGAAAACATCACTGAAAGAATTTTTTAAACATCTATATAGGGATGGGTCAGAAGATGGCAGCTGAGCCAGTGGGACTATGTGAGTCCCTGTGGGAGTGAGTGAGTGTATAGAAAATTTTGTGTATGTGCTGGTGAGTGAGTGGACATATGAATGGCTGACTGAGTGAAGGCTACGGAGCTGGCAACCTGGGCTCTCCTGGTGCAGTGACTGTGGCACAGTGGCTGGGCTTAGACCTGAGCGATTCCTGGGACACAGAAGTTGAGTGCCATTTTCTTTTTCTTTTTAAATTTATTTTTATTTTTTAAATCAACAAACCCTCCCTGGGAAGAAAATACTGGGAGAGACTAAGTGGGGGCTTGTGAGTGCGTGGCCAGGCCCCTGGTGCAACAGCTGGTGCTGTAGCTTCACTACTTCATTGCTGGCTCTTCCCTGGTCACAGAAGCCAAGCACCATTTTTTTTTCAATGGACAGAAGTTTTCCTGTGAAAAAGCGGTGGGGAGAAACTATCGCAGTGGGGAGAAGCTATCACATCAGGTTCTCCCTTACAATTGAAGCAGGAGAAAGACTGACGCTCCTGGCTTTGCCTCACCACTTCAGCTCCTGGGAGAGCACTGGCAGCAGGGGCTGTGGAGGGAGTCTAGAGGCAAGGTCCCAAGGAAGAGGAAAAGAGAAGGACCCCACCACCATCTTGAAGGCAGGGCAAGAAAGTGCTCTGACTCACTCACCACACAGCAACAGACCCAATCTCTGTGACTGGTGGATTAACTGTTCAGGGATTGATTGTAGACCAGAGGGAATATCCAGAGAGCACAAACTTTGGATGGACCTGGTAAGTGCTGAGTTCCAGGCACCGCACACCCTGCACTGATTCAGCCATGGGACAAAGGGCTGTGGCCAGAAAAGGACAAGGAAGAACTCCAAAGAGATCTGTGGTGAGTCCAGGGCCAACCCAAACCCCCTGCTCCCCAGCAATCTTTTGTATGTCACACCCACAGAGCTGGTCTACTACTGAGAGGGACAAACCCATACAGAGCCTGGACATCAGCCACAGTAGAAGTCCATTCCAGAATAGGTCTGGCTGGGACACCCCCTGCAAGAACACATACCTGGGGAAGAGACAATCCCTTACCACCCCACCGGAGAAAATCTCCCTGACCATATGAGAGTGGGAGGGAAGGACTGCAGCCCCACCCACCTCTACTAACCCTCCTCCTTCCCTGCTTTAGACCCTGAGGAGAGAGTGAAAGAGGTGCTTTTGCAGGAGAGACCTGATTAGAGGAACAATAACAAAGCCTACCACAAGAGGGCAGGTTTTTTTTTTTTTTTTTTAGTCTTCAATTATTTTTTAATTTTTTAAATTTTTTTGACTGTTTGTTAGTTCATCTATTTTTAAAATATTTTTCCTTTGTACATGAATGTGTGTGTGAAGATTTGGTCTGCATCCCCCTAGTTTTTTTCTTTCTTTTTCTGTTTCTTTCTTCTTTTATTGGTTGTTTTCTGTTTATGTGTGTATGTGAATGATTGAGTATTCATCTTTGAATTCTGTTGTTGTTGGCTATTGCTCTTTTATTCTTCTGGGTTTTTTTTTATTTTCATTTTTTATAGTATAAGATGTGTATCAATATATGTGTGAGGGTTCAACCTGAATTTCTCCCCCTACCCCCGGTCTTTCTGTTATTCTTCTCTATTCACTGTGTGTTAGGCATGTGTGTGTGTGTGTGTGTGTGTGTGTGTGTGTGTGTGTGTGTAAGTTTTCTTGTTTTTTTTGTCATTGTTGTTTATTTTGTTTCACTTTGTTGTTATTTAAGTTTTCTTTGGGGTATGGGTGTATGTGTCTGTGTGTGTGTTCAATTGCTATTACATTGGTTTCCACTTTGCATCATCATATAGAGTGGTGGTGGGGAGTGGACCTCAGGGAACACACACCACAATAAGTGAACATTGTATGTTGCAAGTAGTTTCTGAATCATAGCATCCCACCCCCTACTTTTATTCAAATTTCAAAAACTACAAGAGACAGCAAAACTTCTCATTCACCATCCCATTTCAAAATAGAAAAAATCTAGAGCCCAGGTCAGGGAAGAATATAGGACTGAGCAAACATCAGAAGGGAAAGTCTCTCCCACTGACACTGAATAAGAGAACTAAAGAGAAAAACAAGAGATCTGTCACAAATGAGGAAAAACCAAAGGAAAACTCTGGCAATTTCAATTGTACCAATGACAAACATTGGTGCCCAAAAATGGAAGTCACCAACGACTGGCCCCAGAATAAAACAGGGATTAGAGAATGGTTGGAAAGAGTGAATAAGACTCAAGAAAGGCAAGATGCAACACAAAGAACTTCTAACAGAGATTCTAGCCATAAAAAATTTCATCAAGGAAATAAATAACAAGATGACAAGCATGAAAAGGTAGAATTAATCTAGTGGAAGAAAGAATCTTAGAACTTGAAGACCAGATATGGAACTAACCTGATCTGTAAAAAACACAGAAAGAAGACTCAGAAAGCAAGAACAAAGCCTACAGCCTGAATGTGAATGGACTAACTGCACCACTGAAGACACAAAATGGCAAACTAGATTAAAAAAACCCTGACCCAATTATTTGTTGCATCCAGGAGACTCATCTCACTACAAGGGATGCACACAGACTCAAAGTTAAAGGATGGAAAATGAGTTTCCAGGCAAATGAATCACAAAAGAAGGCAGGAGTTGTGATCTTAATATCAGATAAAACATCGTTCAAGCTGTCAAAATTTTTTAAAAAATGAAAAGGACACTGTGTAATGATAAAAGGTTCAATACATCAACAAGAAATATCCATCCTAAACATATATGCGCCCAACACATGAACACCAGCATTTATAAAGCAACTACTAAAACTAAAAAAACATATTGACTCTAACACTATTATAGCAAGGGGACGTAATACCCCACTAACAGTCCTAGATAGATCATAAAAGCAAAAGTTCAACAAGGAGATCCAGAACCTAAACTTAACACTTGACCAAATGGACTTAATAGATACCTACAGATTATTCCACCCAATGACCACAGAATATACATTCTACTCATCACCACATGGAACGTACTCCAAGATCAATCACATCCTTGGCCATAAGTCAACATAAACAATTTCCATAAGATTGAGATCTTGCCATGCACATTCTCAAACTACTGTGGAATAAAAATAAATATTAACACCAACAACATTTCCCCAAAGCCCACAAAGATATGAACACTAAAGAGCCTGATGCTGAACAACTACTGGGTCAACTCTGAAATCAAAGCAGAAATTAAGAAATTCCTGGAAACAAGTGAAAATGAAGAAACATCTTACCAAAACCTCTGGAATGCCATGAAATCAGTTCTCAGTGGGGAAATTATATCTCTACGAGCACACATCAAGAAAATGGAAAGATAAGTGGAGAGCCTAACAAATCACATAAGAGAGCTGGAAAGAGAAGACCACCAAAATCCTAATTTTAGCAGAAGAATCCAAATCACCAAAATAAGAGCCCAAATACAGGACATAGAATATAAAAATATCATAGAAATCATCAACAAAACAAAAAGTTGGTCTTTGAAAGAATTAAGAAGATTGATGGACCCTTAGCCAGAATGACCAAGAAAAAGCCCAAATAAACACAATCAGTAATACAAAGGATCAAATCACAACTACCACAAAGAAATACAAAAGATTATCAGAGATTACTCTGTACACCTATATGGAAACAAACTAGATGACCTAAATGAAATGGAGAACTTTCTGATATCACACAACCTCTCCTTGTTGAAACAAGAAGACACTGAGACACTAATAGACCAATAACAACCCAGAAAATTGACTCTGTCATATGAAAACTACCTACAAAAAAAAAAAAGTCCTGGACTGGATGGCATTCTAACAGAATTCTATAACATGTACAAGGAGGAGCTGATATCAATTCTGTTGAAAGTATTCCAAGCAACTGAGAAAGATGAAATTCTCCCCAAATCATTTTACAATGTTAACATCACACTGATACCCAAACTGGGTAAAGATTCAAAAAAGAAAAGAGAATTACAGGCCAATATCCCTTATGAATGTAGATGCAAAAATCATCAACAAGAGTCTAGCAAATCGGATCCCAAAACACCTCTCAAAAGTCATCCACCAGGACCAAGTAGGCTTCATCCCCAGGATGTAGGACTGGTTCAACATTCACAAGACCACAAATGTACTTAAATACATCAACAGATGTAAAAACAAGAACCACATGATTATATCATTAGATGCAGAAAAAGCTTTTGATAAAATCCAGCATCCCTTCTTGATAAAAACCCTCAAACACCTAGGTATAGAAGGAACATACCTCAAAATAGTAAATGCCACCTATGATAAACTCACAGCTAACATATTACTAAATGGACAGAACTGGAAACATTTCCCCTGAAAACTGTAACAAAACAAGGCTGCCCACTCTCACCCCTCTTATTCAACATTGTGTTGAAAGTTCTAGCTTAGGCAATTAGACAAGAGAAGGAAATCATGGGTATCCAAATAGGAAAAGAGGAGGACAAGTTATCCCTCTTTGCTAATGATACGATCCTATAACTTGAAAATCCAAGGGAATCTGTCAAAAACCTGTTAGCACTGATAAAGGACTTTGACAAAGTCTCAGCATACAAAACAAATGTGCAAAAGACAATTGCATTACTATACACCAGCAATAAGCACAATTGTTATAACAACAATAAGTACATTCCTATACACCAACAATAAGCACAGAGACCCAAATAAAAAGCACAATCCCATTCACAATAACCACAAAAAAAAAAAAAAGAAAAGAAAAATCTTGGCATCTTCCTAACCAGAGAAATGAAAGACCTTTACAATGAGCACTATAGAACACTGCTCAAAGAAATTCAAGAAGACACAAACAAAGGAAAAATATTCCATGCTCATGGATAGGAAGAATCAACATTGTTATAATGTCCATCCTACCAAAGGCAATCTACAGATTCAATGCAATACCCATTCAGTTACCAACATCATTCTTCTCAGACCTGGAAATGACAATATGGAAATTTATATGGAAACATGGATGACCACGAATAGCGAAAACAATCCTTAGCAAAAGAAACAAAGCAGGAGGTATCACATTTCCAGACTTCAAACTTTATTATAAGGCTACAATAATCAAAATAACCTGGTATTGGTACAAAAACAGGCACATAGACCAGTGGAACAGGATAGAGATTCAGGAGGCAAAGCCTCAGTTTCTCAACCAACTCATCATTAAAAAGCCTCCAACAACAAACGCTGGGGATAGGAGAACCTATTCATTAAGTGGTGCTGGGAAAACTGTTTGTCACATGCAGAAGATTGAAACAGGACCCCTACCAATCACCACACAAAAAAATTAACTCTAAATGGATCAAAGACCTAAATGTAAAACCTCAAACTATAAGAAAATGCAGGAGACATCCTTATGGAAGTTGGAACTGGGAGCCAATTCCTAATCAGAATCCTAAATGCCCATACCTTAAGAAATAAGATAGACAATTGAGACCTCATCAGACTAACGAGCTTCTGCAAAGCAAAAGAAACCATTAGGAGAGCAGGGAGACAGCCCACAGAATGGGAAAAAATATTTGCCAACTGTGTATCTGACAAAGGCTTAACATCTAGGATCTACAAAGAACTCTAATGTGTTGAAAGGAAAAAAACAAACTGTCCCATTAAAAAGTGGGCAAAAGACATGAATAAACACATTGTAAAAGACGATATACGGGCAGCCAACAGACACATGAAAAAGTACTCAGCCTCACTCATCATCAGAGAAATCCAAATCAAAACCACATTGAGATACCACCTAACCCCAGTAAGAATAGCCATCATTAATAAAACAAACAAGTGATGCTGGTGAGGATGTGGAGAAAGATGAATGTTTCTACACTGCTGGTGGGAATGCAAACAAGTGCAACCTCTTTGGAAGACAGTGTGATGATTTCTGAAAGAACTAGAAATTGACCTTCCATGTGACCCAGCAATTCCCCTATTGGGAATATACCCGGAGAAACTCAAATCATTCTATAAAAAAGATACCTGCATAAGCACACGTATGTTTGCTATAGCTCTACTCATAATAGTAAAAACATGGAACCAGCCATGTTGCCAATCAAAGCTGCACTGGATAAAAAAAATGTGATACATAAACACAATGGAATATTATGCAGCCATACAGAAGGACAAACATGGACTTCGCAGAAACTTTGATGAATTTAGAGTCGATCATATTCAGTGATCTATCACAGAAACAAAGAACAGAGTACCATATATTCTCACTCATAAGCAGAACTTGAACAATTATAATACTATAAGAAAGGGACTGGCAGTAGTGGGAAACTCTCATGGGCAGTGGGAGTGGGATTGGCAGTTGAGGGAAACTGCTAGGGGAGGGAGGGCATACCTCATCAACAAGGGTACCTGCATAAACAATGTTTGTGTACCTAACCCTGAACTGTGCCCCATATCTTTATAATTTAAAAGAGAGAGAGAGAGAAAAGATCTATATAATGGAACACTCAATATTGTCAAGGTGGCAATACACTCCAAATTACTCTACAGATTCAAGGTACTCTCTACCAAAATTTGAGCTAGAATCTTTAACTCAAATAATAAAATGACTCTACTATTTATATAAATATTTGTGGGTCCCAGGATCACAAAACAATGTTGAAAAGAAGAAAAATGTTGGAGGACTCACATTTCCCAATTTCAATAGTTACTACCAATCTATAGTAATCTATAGACAGCTTGATACCTGCATAAGAATAGACACATAGATCAGAATAATAAAATGTAATTTCCAGAAACAAAGTCTCAAATGTACAGTTCATTTCATTTTTTCAAGGAGAATAACATATTTCTATAAGAAAAGAATAGTTAATTGTAACTATTTTAAGAATAAAGTTTTGAGGAAAACCTATCCCTGCATGGCTAACTGCAAGGATGCTGTTTTTCACAGCTTTAATTACAGGGCTGCTGCCATTCAAGTCTATTGTGGAGCTGGGCACAGGCAAATGTGTTTAGGCCAAGTTAAAGTGTTAAAAGTCCTGTTGTTTTTGCTAAGTTCAGAGCTATTCCTTGAATACTTTTTAGATTATTGCAAGCCTTTAGTTAATTTCTAGAATTTTTAAAAATGTTATTTTGACAATTTTTAATAAAAAGGATCCTTTTGTTCAAGGACGAGGAAATTTATAGTTCTTTACTCTGCTATTCCAAAAGTTCCCTCTATATCTATTTCTTTCTCTCTCATATACACACAATATATGTCTTTTTAGAAACCAGTATAGTAAGAGCCTTAATATGTGAGTTATGACTGCCATAATCCAGGCAAATTCAGGTTCAAGGTTAAGATATGTTTGAAATCTTAGTAGCATTATTTTAAAGATTAAATATGCAATGAGAAACACTCAAAAATATATGTTTGAAGATTCTCTTTGAGCGAGGCAAAATTGTTGTGAAGGAAGAATCAGAGTTGATGAGCTGGAATATAAGACTGAATATAAGTGGGGCTGAGGGAATTTTTGTAAAACAATATCAACAGTTTAGTAATATTTCCAAATGTGTTGGGTATCTTAACTGTCTCTTCAAGATGTCAATATTTAAAGGGATGATGACATACATCCCATGAAGAAATACGTATTTCTTACATTTATTGCTTCATTCAATAAACACTGTATTCCGGGCATTATATTATTGGCTATATTTTCAACAAAATGTTAATATAAAATTTTACACTTTATCTTATTATATGGTGGATATTTTCATTTGGATGATGACTCTCAACCCTACTAAAATATTCTCCACATGTGCTTTTTCTGCATTTCCTTTCTCTCCTTTAATTACTTTTAATTCTATTGTCATGGTCAGAAAACAAGTTCACTCTCTGCTCTAACTTAACTAGTAATAAATATTTTCAATTATTTTTCTCCAGTTTCTACCAAAATTGTTAATGCCTTCATATCCTCTTAAATTCAGGCCTCTAAAGTGTCTAGCTTTAACAATACTTACCTGGAGCCGGGCTCGGTGGCTCAGCCTGTAATCCCGCGCCTTTGGGGGCTGAGGTGAGTGGATTGCCTGAGCCCGCGGGCTTGAGACCCGCTTGGGCAGCGAGACCTCATCTCTACAATAAATCAAAAAATCAGCCGGGTGTGGTAGCACATGCCTGTAATTCCAGCTACTTGGAAGGCTGAGGCAGAAGGATCGCCAGAGCCCAGCAGGTTGAGGCTGCGGTGGCCAGAAGCAGCCACTGCACTCCAGCCTGGGCGACAGAGTGAGACTCCAACTCAAAAAAAACCAAAACCAAAACAAAAAAAACAATACTTATCTGATACACCGAATACCATCTTGCCTATGCCAATTCCAATATACTACCAAAATCAGAGTAGTATACTAGAATGCAAACATGATAATGTCAAACATTCCAGCTTGTTCTGAATAAGGCTTTTTTCAAAAGTGGCACTCAACATTTTGGACTAGTTTTCTCTTTGTTTCAGGGGCTTTCCCATGCATTGTAATACATTTAGAAGCATTGCTGGTTTCTATCCACTCAATACCAGTAGCAGAGTTATTCACACAGAATGTCTCCAGATATCACCTAATGTCCCCTGCTGAGGGTCAAATGGCCTCTCATCAAAAACGAATGCACCAGACTGAAAAAGTTTCACATCCTCGAATATGGCATATGAGTCTTATTCAGGTGGCATTTACTTATTAGAGAATTGACTATTCACCTGTCCCTCTTCATTTACTGTAGCGTTACTTGTCTGATTTAACATCTTTGAAAGGATAACTTGATATTTGCTTACCATAATGTTCTAAACAACTACCAAGTATAAAAATAATCCCAGGTAAAGCTAATATGGAATACACAGCACACAATGAATCTCAGACCTCCACCTTTGGGGATGGAACTCCAAAAGAATTTCCTGCCCCATATGGAGAACTTTATACACTGGGAAGACTTGACTTATAGATCTAAAGATTTTTGGCAAATCTAGATGCTAAAGTTGATCTAAATACCTTTCCTGGAAGGTCGAAGATCTTGTTTATATAGATAATAGAGAAATAGAGATCTCAAAATATAGAGTAAGTTGCTTTATGTCATAACAATTATTTTAAGACAAATTGGAGCACTGTTTTATGAGTAGTAGTCTTAATATCATTTTACATAAATCAAAGAGTGTTTGAGGCAATTAAAAACAGTATTGGACATTATCTATGAAGGAAAATATCTCTGCATAGCTTAAGAGGCTCTAAATATCATATTGAATTATAGTGCAATCTAGTACAATGACTTATTCATCATGAAGGATTCAATAATCTTGAAAGCATACTGTTTTTAGAGATCATAATATTAGTTAAAATAGCTCATTTAAATTAATCAACGCAACTTTTTTAAGTTTTAATTTTTTTTTTTTTTTTGAGTTTGAGTCTCACTCTGTCTCCCAGACTGGAGTGCAGTGGCACGCTCTCGGCCACCGCAGCCTTGACCTGCTGAGCTCCGGCGATCCTTCCACCTCAGCCTTCCAAGTAGCTGGAACTACAGGCGCGCACTACCACGGCTAAATTTTTGATTTACTGTAGAGCTGAGGTCTCGCCAAGTCGCCCGGGTGGGTCTCGAATCCGCGGGCTCAGGCAATCCACTCATCTCAGCCTCCCAAAGCGCGGGATTACAGGCTGAGCCACTGAGCCTGGCAAATTTTTAATTTTTTAAAATACATTTTGTTGTGTACATTTATGGTACAGCAAAGTATGTTATGGAGATCCATACAGGCAGTAAAGATGTTGCTATGGGTGAAGCAAATTAACATATCAATCATCTCACAGTTACCTATTTTTTTGTGGCAAGAGCAATTAAAATCTACTCATTTAGCATGAATCCCATATGCAGCACAATTTCATTATCTACACTTCTCATGTTGTACATAGGATCTCTAGACTTGTTTGTCCTACATATCTGCTTGTATCCTCTGATCCACCTCCTCCTACTTCCTCATCCACCCCCCACTCCCACCGCTTAATGTTGTTTTGTTCTCTATTGCTGTATATTTTATTTTTTTAGATTTCATATGTAAGTGACAGTATGTAATATATTTCCTCCTGTGTCCAGTTTATTTCCTTTGACATAACAAAATTATGAAAATAAAAAATGTGGCACTTTTTAGGAATTTGGAAATTGGCTTGTAGGAAAATTGCTTTTCTAGAAACAAGAGAACTTTCTTTGACCAAATATAAAACACGTAATCTTGTTTCCTCTGTGGTGCAAGTTAAAAACTGTGAAATAGAACCAAACTTTAGAAACTATAAATTTAAACAATCTAAGATTAAAATTGTCAAGTTAAATAGCATTTCATATCTCATAATAATTTAAACAATTTAGTATTATATACATGTCTGAAACCATTAACTACATGTCTAAAAATTTAATTTTTTATCACATAAAAGACAATCTAGTTTTCCACAAGTTAGTTGATGATATCAGTAGTTATATGAATGCTTAATGTTAAAAAGTAGTACTAACAGCATAGCAAAGTCCTTACTAGAACTAATATATGGATACAAGGAAGGAGGTGTTAAAACTATAAAGCATTTGGAGACTCATGGTGCCATGGCAACTCATTTCTTAAAAATTCACAATAGGGCTAATAAAAACTGTACTCACAGAGACATCAGTAGTCTAAAAATTACAGATTTTATTTTTAACATTTCTTAACTTTTCTGTAGAACCCTAATAATTTTTGCAAATCTCTCTGTGCTCAACTTAAGTTTATAAACTAAGTGTTTATAATTACAAAAAAAATCAGGGCTGTTTTCTTAGTAATGACAAACAATATGATTATAATGTTTTAAAAATCACATGTTCTGCATATTTTATATGTTTCATCATTGCAGAATGGTGGCAGGAGATTATAATTTTTTGAAGTAATAAACGCATAAACAGGTTATCTAATTAAATGAATAGATACCACTTATTAAACATCTATTTAATGCAAGTACTCTGCTAAAATAATAATAGCTAGCATTCTTTATTAATTATCACACCCAGTCCTCAGCAAAATACTCTGAGGTAGGTTTAATTGCCTTCATTTTTCTCTTGAAAATAATTGACAATAAAGCTTCAAAGATACTAAATTATTTCCTGCTATTACATACTTCATAACAAATAAGCTGTGATGCAAACTCTTTTTTGTTGTTCATGAACTATATCCTATCTTTATACTATATCACACTGTTTCTTAGTGAATAAATAAAAGAATAAGTAATTTCAAAAAATCAGATTTATCAAACAATGCATTTCTAAAATATCTTTATTTTGTAGGAACTAATTATCCAATCTCATATTTTTGTTGTCATGGTAGGCAGAGCAATGCCCCTCCTGTTCAAAGATGTTTGCATGTTAATCCCTGAAATCTGTGAATATGTAATGTTACATAAAAAGAGGATTTTAGGTAGCAAATGGAAGTAAGTTTACTAATCAGCTGACCTTAAAACAGGGAGATTGTACAATGTTATATAGATAGGCCTCATGTAATCAGAAGAGTCCTCAGAATTGGAAGAGGGAGGTAGAATGTAGAAATGACCCACTGTTGCTGCTTGAAGATGAAGAGAGGAGACCATGAATTAAGTAGTATGTTTATCCTTTATAAATCAGAAAAGGCAAGGAAACAGAGTCTTTTCTGTAGCTTTCACAAAAAACAAAAAACAGCCATGATGCCTCCTTTATTTAAACCGGGTGAGACCTGTGTTGAACTTCTGACTTACAGAACTGTAATGTAATAAATTTGTGTTGTTTTAACTCATTAAGAGTGTGGTAATATTTTGCAACAGTAATAGGAAACATAGACTGTCTTTATATATATTTGTTGTTTTACTTTGATAATGTATATGAATTTTTCTAAAAGAAATAAAGTTTCTTAAGTAAAGCTTTTTTTTTGACTAGCTTGTTGTCTTCAGAGAAGCTGACACACATTCTTAGTGAATCACTATAAATCCTGAAGAAGATATAAATCTGACTCTTCCAAGATGCTTGGCAGTCCTGGGGATGCTTACATACTCCAGTTACCTAGATTGTAAACAAACAAACAAACAGATGACTTTCAATATCAAAATTTATCATGGAATGATAATACATACTTTTAAATCCTAGACTACTTCGCCATTATACAATACAACCATGTAACCCAAACCATTTGTAAATTTTGTGGCATTTAAAAAAAGAAATGAATATTTGAAAGAAGCTATTCAGTTACATACAGAATTGATAATATTCTACAGAACAATAAAATTGAAACTTTGAGATTATATTTTGACCAGAAAGAAATTACTTGATTTCTCTAGGTTTTCAAGCTGATATGTAACTTTACAGATTCTGTGACCTTAACTGAATGTAAATATCTAAGTCAAACTTAGATACACTCCCCACCAAATTGAACTGATCACTAAATAAACATTAGCAATGATTGTGAGGAGAACTGGACAGTCACTGTGGTTTCTCTTGCCTATTTTCATAGTTGGGGTCATTTTTACTGACAGTCCCTCATACTGATTATGAATAATGTTCAAAGATTATTCTTGATTTAATAATACTAATTGTGTTACTTACAATTAACCTGCGTGCCTACATAGACGGAGTAAGTGACATCATTAACAGTGCAAGCTCCCTTTGATGTACAATATTAAACAAGTAAATTCAGAGATTTATTGTTTTCTAAAAATTTTATTAGGGTGTATGGGGTTCCAAATTTTAAGACACTATTATTTATTATTCCCTCGCTAGCAAACTAAGTCTAAGAATTTCTCTTCAGAGATTTCTTTTACAAGTTCTACAGATTTTGTTGAATTTTTCTTTATTTTCTAATTTGTTAAAGTCATTTTCTTGCCAGAAAATGATCATTAGTACCACTTATGAGGCTGAAACACTTGTAGATTTTGACTAGGAACCAGGCCACTTTTCCCAGAAGGGATCTGTAAGTGTTGGATCAATTCAAGTATAAAACGTGCTCCTTAACATAGTTACAGGTGAATGAACACTCCTCAAGTATTGTACTACATGAAAGAGGCTTGGTTAAACAGTAAATGGGTTGCATGATCTTTATTTTCCTACTCAAAAACTATATTGCTATGAAAAGTGAGATTTATTAAAACTACTTGATTCTAAAAATCTATGTTTTGGTGACAGATTTCATTTAAAATATTTTATTTTCATTCATAAATTAATAGTCTACTTATTTGAGGATTAGAAATAATAACAACAGAGTTCTTTATATAATAATAAGAAAACAAAACATTAAAAAATAATTTTCCAAAACAAATAACTACACTTAAATTCCTTGAATTGGGTCATTAGTAAATGATTCTTACTTTTTTTTAGTCTAGTTTCCCAATCAGCTTTCATATAGTTGCCTGCTTCTTGAACAGATTCCCAGAAATTGACTTAGTTTCTCATATTTACTACAACTTGTTAGAGTTGTTTAAGCAGTGTCAATTTTAAGTTCTGAAATCCATGTCAATAAATCAATTTCTTGAAATACCATTAGTTAAAAGTACTTAGCATAGTCTTTTCCATGAGGCTCTGCTTTACTATGTTGAAGACACAAAGAATACCCTATAGCTTATATAGTTAAGCCTTCAATACAGCATTAGAAGAAAGGAAAAACATTTTGTGGTAGTTAATTTTTATAATATGTACCAATATTCTGATGTAGGAAAATGTAATTTTCTTTTGAATAAAATCAATAACTATTGCATATTAATTTGATCAATTTTCTTTTAAGGATAAGAACTTACTTATACTGAGAGTATCAACACATATCTGGGGTCTTTTACTCATTTTATCAAGTGTACAATCTCCTAAACATCATATTGAAATATTTTACAAAAGTGTTTTGTGATGTGGCAACACTTCCCATGAAAGTCATGTAATAGTGTCAGAGTTAATTGAGAAATAGAAAACATTCTAAGCAAACCATATTACTTTTTATAATCAATAAAAGAATAATTCTTTGAAATTTCTTCAAAGGACTTCTGGAAAAATTCAATGATAATTTTAAGTGTAAAAGGCATACTGGTTTATTTTACTTCTAAATTTAGTGTTTGCTCTTAGAAGACAAAATCAAAAGAATTATCAATGAGATTTGGTTACTTGATTAAGCATGACTGTAATAGCCTGTGAAACAATAGTTTGTTTACTTATTAATCATAGTGGCAATATAAATCAACAGAATGTAACACAATTAAAAGAACCTCAGCTCTTTCACAATCAAGGGCATGGCAAAGTCAGCAGAAAGCTAAAAATTATTCTTGTGAGACATAAAATCTTTTCTTTTAAAATATTGTACAGAAAGTAGCAACAAATTTTTACTGCCACTTATTAAAATAGAACTACTAATCGCAGATTATTGTTTGTCAGGAAAAAACTAAATTCTAGTTTTCTTTTTTTAGTTTCTACAACCTCTTGGCTAACAAATACATTCTAGTTTCCTATGAATATATTTGTCAGTGAAAATTTCACAAATTCTCTCTCATCTTAAATTATTTTATAAATAAGAACATCAAATTTTGTAAAATAAAAAAACACATGCTGTTTTTAGACTTACTATTTGCAGATACTCTAAACCAAGGCACATAATTTACTTTCTGAAAACTATAGCTTTAATTAAATATTGCTTTTATCTCTTTTATATTCAGGAGCAATCTGAAACTTAAGAACAATATCTGTCTCAATTTTTTATTCCATGTTCTTGAATACAGAGTTGTGCTTTTTTTTCCCACTAATCTCTAGCATGTTTTAACACACATGAACTAAACTATTAACTGAATTAGCCAGATGATTTTTCACTGCCAGTATAAAAAAGATCTTTTATTTTATATGCCATTTCCAACCACGTAGGCAAGAAAGAGTGCTGAATTTGTAAAAGTTTATTAACAAAAGTTAAAAAGAAATATTTTTCAGAAATATATTCTAGAAAAAATATTTATATATTCTTATCTGCAACTTGACTTTGGATATTTAGTTTCTCAGTGAGAAGGAATTGAGTTAACTCTAACTCAAACTACTTTTTATTGTTACCCAAAAAATAAGTACTCACAGTATTTCAAAATCAAAGATCATTTAAATTCTGCATCAATGCCCATTCTGATTTATGTAAACAATCCCTTTGGATTAATTTGAAATAACATCTCCCACATATGTTTTTGTTTTGGTCCTGGTGGTCATTGTGGTGGTTGTTACTGATTATCTGTTGTAATGTAAAGTAATGTGGTATTTCCAAAATTCATATTACTTAAATTACTTGAAGTTTTTCTTCCTTAATGCAGCTCTAATTTTAGTAAAAGAAAATATTTTCGGATGAAATAACGCTTGAATAAATAGATTTTTCTGTCATTATTCATATTTCTGGTATAAATGTTGGCTGCCTCAATAAACTTGATCTCCCCTCCATTCCTTCATTGATTTATATAACTTCTCTCTATATCCTATCTCAGTTCTTTAAGTCACAATTTATATCATCCAGTTATCTAAATCTATATCACATTGTTTAATAATTATAGAAAGGTCTTAAATCCGTATGCTT
Organism: Cephalopachus bancanus; assembly: GCA_027257055.1. Classification (NCBI taxonomy): domain Eukaryota; kingdom Metazoa; phylum Chordata; class Mammalia; order Primates; family Tarsiidae; genus Cephalopachus; species Cephalopachus bancanus. The sequence continues at coordinate 2,684,471 of JAPVLO010000173.1, read as the reverse complement.
GGGTCCATCATGTGACTATGTACCTTTATCCATCAGTCTCTTCATGAGTAAAAAGGGAATTGATAGTAGAATATACCTATTAGGGATGCTGTAAGTATTAAAAATAAAATTTATATCATACCTATTTTACAGTGTCTGGCATTACTACATACTAAATGTAAGTTACTATTAAGATATTTTATCTAGGACAGCACGCATACCCTAGAGATGGAAAATAATCCGAGATTGGGAGTTATGGGGAGTTCTGCCTGCATTACACTGCTAGTTTTCCAAGAGGCAAATTACTGGAGAAAACTATCTTCACAAGATTTGTTAAGATGGCATTAGAAAAAGTGTTTGAAGAAGTGTGTGTATATTTGTGTTGGGGAGAATTACTGGGACCTGATGGGAGTAAGACAAGAATTTTTGAGCAACTTACTCAAAAATGAAAACTGATGTTCTGACAGAGTAGTTACAAGTTAAACTTTAAACAAGTCACCATGAATTTTTTTAAAAGCAATAAGAAAGGGAGTAGGAGTATGAGATGTTGAGTCGAACACTGCCAAAAGAGAAATAAGCAGCACAAACCCAGGGGTCTCTCAAAAGCAAGAAAACAAAATACTGGAATCATACAAGATGTGAGTAGAGTCTGGGAATTATGCTGTGAAAAATGCATCCTATGCTAGCACACCCTGATGTCATGTTCTGCAGAACTTCTGATATGTTGAGTCATCTTAATCTCCTTGACTCCCTTTTTTTTTGGACCTCTCTGTGGATTTCTTTGACTAAACAGATACTTGATATTCTACAAGAATTTTATGTTTATTACCACTCCCCAAAAGACACATTTATTCACTAAAAATATGAGGAATGGTTGGCAACTGCACATTTCTTGATAGTAATAATTATCACCTGTGACCTGTACTACTCTGCTTTCCAAGCAACTCACTTATGCCACTTTCTCTTGATGAAACCAGCCATCAAGGCATTCCAAAATATATCTTTAAAAGTTTTTTTTAGTCTCTCATATTTAAACTTGCTTATAGATTGTAGTGTTTTCATTGTTCATCTGCTACAAAAGAGCTTTGTTGGGAGGTATCACACTTCCAGACTTCAAACACTGCTATAAAGCTATAATAATCAAAGCAGTCTGGTATTGGTACAAGAACAGGTATGTAGACCAATAGATCAGGATAGAGATTCTGGAAGCAAAACCTCAATTTCTCAACCAACACATCTTTGATAAAGACTTCACCAACAATGACTTGGGAGAGGAGAACCTTGTCAGTAGATGGTACTGGGAAAACTGCCTGACCATATGCAGGGACTGAAACAGAACCCCAACCTATCACCATATACAAAAATCAACTCTAAATGGATCAAAGATCTAATATAAGAATCCCAGAAGAAAACACCATTACTGAAATTGGAATAGTCAAAAAATTCCTGACCAACTCTTCAAAAGCGAATACCACAGAAGACAAGATAGACAAATGGGACCTCATCAAACTGAAAAGCTTCTGCAAAGAAAAATAAACCACCAAGAGAGTGGGCAGACAGCCCACAGAATGGGAAAAAATATTTGCCAACGAAAATCTGACGAGAACTTAACGTTCAGGATTTACAAGGAACTCAAATGTGTCAAAGGAAAACAACAAACAATCCTATTAAAAAGTGGGCAAAAGATGAATAGACACTTCTCAGAAGAAGACATATGAACAGTCAACAGATACATGAAAAAATCTTCAGCTTCACTAATCATCAGAGAAATGCAAAATTAAAAACACACTGAGATACCACCTAACTCCTGTCAGGATGGTCATCATCAATAACTAAAAAAGAAAACAGATGCTCTAGATGATGTGAGGAAAAGTAAATGCTTCTACACTGTTGGAGGGAGCGTGAACTAGTACAAGTGCTGTAGGAAAGGTGTGGTGATTTCTAAAAGATTTAAAATTCGACTTTCTATACGAACCAACTATCCCCCTTCTGGCTACATACCCAGAGGATCTCCACTCTATGAAAAAGATACCTGCACACACATGTTTACTGCAGGATTATTCACAATAGTAAAAGCATGGAACCAATTGTGCTGCCCATCGAAAGTGGACTGGATAAAGAAAATGTGGTACGTATAAATGATGTAATATTACACAGTCATAAAGAAAAGCAAAATTATGAACTTCACAGTAACTTAGATGCAATTAGAGTCTATAATACTCAGTGATTTATCACAGAACAAAGATCTGAGTGCTACATGTACTCACTCATAAGCAGACCATGAACATTTACCATAATACTGTAAGAAAGGAATTGGTAGTAATATGATACAGCCGGGGGGGGGAGTGAGCATATAACATCAATAAAGGTACTCAAACTTTACCTGTACAATGGCAATTATATACCCAACCCTGAATTTTACCCCAAATATATAAAATTAAAAAACAAACAAAAGAGTTCTGTGATTTCTTGAACTTTTAACTTAAATACACTTTTTTTTTTTTTGAGTTGGAGTCTCACTCTGTCGCCCAGACTGGGGTGCAGTGGCCGCTCCCAGCCACCGCAGCCTCGACCTGCTGGGCTCCGGCGATTCTTCCGCCTCAGCCTTCCAAGTAGCCGGAATTACAGGCATGCACTGCCACGCCCGGCTGATTTTTTGATTTATTGTAGAGATGAGGTCTCGCTGCCCAGGCGGGTCTCGAACCCGCGGGCTCAGGCAATCCACTCACCTCAGCCTTCCAAAGGCACGGGATTACAGGCTGAGCTAAATACACTTTACATCCTCCACATTTTAGTTTTCAGGCCGATACACAAACTGTTTCATTTACCTCTTCAATTAAAAAAAAGGCTCTTCTAAAATACATTGCCCATTGGATATCTCTACAGTTCAAAGCAAAGGCGTGCAGGCTTGAAATTTTAACTCTATACATTTTCTGTAAGGACAAGACAAACCTGCCTTTGTTTTATATCATTAATGCACTCATACAATACTTTCCTCTTTTCTTCACCTGACACCAAGAACATATAAGCTTTTTTAAAAAGCATATAAAGAAAAAGATATTTAAAACTTCACATTTTCATCCATTAGTAACAAGTTGAACATTGTATTTTTAAACTATATAGACAAAATTAGTGCTCTTTGATGTCCAGTTATCTCTTTCTTGAAAATATATTACTTCTATTATTTTCCTACCAGCTTTAGTATTTGACACCACATAGGCCTGTCATCACTTGAGGCTTTGATTATTACAATAATGTTTAATGAGTACAAATTCAATTTCTCTATCCTGTAATACATTCCAAACACTACAGCTTTTGTAACTTCCTAAAATAACTATGACCATGTAATTTTCTTGCTAAAATAGCTATAAAAATCCATAATAACTTACTTTTTTGTCATTTACTCATTGAATAAATATTTGATGATTATTATGGTCTATTCCCTACTCTAGGTCACGTGGATACAGTAATATATAACATAAAATATCTCTAATGCCATGAAGCTTAAATTCTAATTTTAAAGAGTATACAGCAGTGTGATGGAAAGTGATAGGGTGAAGGTTACTTTACAAGGTGGTCAAAGAAAGGCCTTCCAAGCTTTTGACATTCTAGTCAATTTTAGGGAGTCGGCCAAAAAAAAAAAATGAAAACTGTATTCTAGGCAAAAGGCAAAAATAGTATCGAGACACTGGGACAAAAACAGAGATGATGTTTTCAGTCCCCAAACATGAAAATGACAAAAGTTAGATGAAAAAGGAAGGCTGGGCCAGAAAGTGTTGGAATTTAAGGCCGTAAAAAGGCTTTGTGTTTGATTCAAAGTGAAATGTGACTCATTCTAAGTGCAATGTGATCTCAACATGAAATTAGGATTTTTTTAAATTCTAACATATAGAAGGGAATTTAACAGAATAATATTAGAATATCTCATGAAACTTAAGGCTAGTAATGAAGTGAGGTCTCAGGAGAAACAGCAGTGATTGGAGACCTACTATGAATAAATGATGTCCGCTTCCTTCATCTTTGATTTTTTTCAATATGTTTGCTTCATTGTTCTCTCTTTGTTTGGAATAGATTCTTGTTTGTTTTTATTTGTTTGCTATGCTGCTTCTTGTGGGACATGGTCATCAACAGTTTTCTAGGTCCACCATAATTACAAACAATAATGACATTGCATTCCTCCTGCCTACGATCCCGTCACCTCCCAGTCTCTCTCTCTGTCTTCTTTCTCTGTCTCTGTCTCTGTCCCTCTCTCTCAGTTGCTCCTAACATTTACAGTTAGGTCATGACTGCCCAACCAACTATGCACGTAAAAAAACCTCAGTGAAGCCGGGCTCGGTGGCTCAGTCTGTAATCCCGCGCCTTTGGGAGGCTGAGGTGAGTGGATTGCCTGAGCCCGCGGGTTCGAGACCCGCCTGGGCAGCGAGACCTCATCTCTACAATAAATAAAAAAAAAATCAGCCGGGCGTGGTAGCGCAGGCCTGTAATTCCGGCTACTCGGAAGGCTGAGGCGGAAGGATTGCTGGAACCCAGCAGGTCGAGGCTGCGGTGGCCGGCAGCGGCCACTGCACTCCAGTCTGGGCGACAGAGTGAGACTCCAACTCAAAAAAAAAAAAAAAGAAAAAAGAAAAAACCTCAGTGAAACGAACATTGTAGACAAAAGTACTGTGTGGAAAATCCAACATGGGGAAGAAGAGGAAAAAATAATAAATAGGTATATATTCCATTATCCATTTATGCTTCATAAGTACTTATAATTTATAATACATATCCCTAAGCAATAGTATCAAGTGAGTAAGAAATTAGTTATCCTACCAATATGAGAGATAAAACTGAAAATTAAAGGTTTAATGTTTTGCTTAAAGTCAAACAGGGAGCTGGTGGCCAAGAGAGTTCTATTTTAGAGACATGGACATCTTCATATCCGAATGTAATGCAATCCATAAGATTAAAGCAAGTGCTTTACCCCAACATTGAACATCCTCCGTAATCTTTTCCAAAATTCTTTCTTTCTTTTTTACATTTTTATTTTTTTCTTCTTCTTTTTTAAAGTATTTTTATTTTATTTTAAAGATGTGGGGTACAATTCAGGATTAGACATACAAGTTGTCATCACACAGTAAAGTTTGGACCTCCGTTTGGTACCTACTTAGCCTGGTTTGAGATCAGGTACCCTTATTGATATTGTGTGCTTCCCCCTTCCCTCCCTCCACCCCAGCAGTGTAGAGGCATTCCTTTTTCTCCACTTCCTCGCCAGCATCTGCTGTTGTTTGTTTTATTAATGATGGCATTCTTTCTGGGGTTAGGTAATATCTCAATGCAGTTTTGATTTGCATTTCTCTGATGATTAGTGAGATTGAGCACTTTTTCATGTTTCTGTTGGCTGTCCGTAATCTTCTTTTGAGAAGTGTGTATTCATGTCAATTGCCCACTTTTTAATGGGGCTGTTTATTCACATGAATTATTTCTGTGTGAATTCTCAATGCAATTTTGAATGTGTTACTCAGGCTCTTGAAGGAAACCTACACTCTACATCTCTACCAAGGTCAATTTAATAGGTCCTGTATTCATGTTTATTTTGGAAATACTTATGTCTCCTTGACAATGAATTGGTATCCAATGTGACTCAGTACTGTCATTAATCTGAGAAAACTAGTCAACTTTCAACCTCCCACAAATTGATAACTGTATCCCCTGAATTTCCCATTAGTGATTACAAAATTCTAAGATTGTCATGCAGTTTCATATATTCTCCTAACCTCTTTCTTTAACTGACACATGGTTATTTTTTGATAATGCTATTTCCCAAGAGATACACCAAAGCACAAAATATTTAGCTCTCTGACACCATATAATCTTGGGACAGGAGGTAGAATAGCCACCTTCCTTTGTGAGGAATATTCATCCTTTTACAGTCTTTCTCTAGACATATCTTATCCTTATTCTTCATGACTTTGGCACCCAGATTAAAGAACCCCTCAAAGTATCTTTATATCAATCTTCTCTCCACCACCACGTGTAGGAAACCAACCCAGTTAGCCATCTAGTTAGTTTCCCACCCTCCTTATTTTGTCCCCTCCCATTCATATATTTTTCCCAGATCAACTTGAATATTCCTTTTATTCACAAAGTATATCATATCAATATCCTTCTTAGAATCTTTACATGTTTCTTCTTTTACTTAGAACAATACAAAATGGCCTTGAATGACATCACTTCATTATGTCATTGATGAAAATAAATAAATTCCCAGCCTGGGCCACTGTCTCTGTGGAGTTTTCACATTCTTTCCACATCTGCATAAGTTTTCTCTGCGTTTTCCAGTTTTCTATCAACATCCCAAAGATGTGCACCTTAGGTCAGTTGATATGTCTAAAGTGTCCCAGCATGAGTGAATGTGGATGTGTGTGAGTTGTACCCTGCTAGAGAATGATGTCCTGTCCAGGGTGGATTCCCACCTGATACCCTGAGCTGGGATAGGCTCAAGCACCTGCAAGCCTGAACTGGAATATGCAGGGGGTTTCTGTAAATGTATATATAGCTCACATTTATTTCAATGTGTAATACTAGAAGTGCTTGGGATCTTTATTTAGAAGTTTAGAAGTTTGGTGATGATTTTGTGACCAGAGATTTGCCCTAGTAATTTAACTTCTGCCTATATCAGTTAGCCTATGGTAAAATTGGTTTCAGTATACATTTGTTTCATTAAAAGTCCCAGTTTCCAAGAAGCTATCAAATATGAGAAGTGAGGACTTACTGTACCTAACTCTGTGTCTTATTTCTACCAAGCCTAGCAAGTTCTTACAGTTCAAACCTCTCAAACTTGTCTGAGAACTCTCACAGTTGTCTTCATTTTTTTTTTTTCCTTGTCTTAAAAGTCTTCTGACATTCTCTGGATAATGCTATATTTTCCTCTTGCTCCAGGGTCTTTACAATAATTTCTCTCTCTCTCTCTCTCTCTCTCTCTCTCTCTGAAACATAGAATACAGTTTCCCTAGATTCCCCTAGATATAGATATCGATAAAGATATTCTTGTCATCCTTGAACATAAATAACAAAACTTCGAAGGACTTCCTAATAATTTCCTCTTAGTGTTTTTTATGACACCCTTTTAACTTATGGGTTTATTCTTTTGTAATCTAGCAAAAAGCAGAGGCAATAAATTATTGTTTTCATAAATATTATCTTTTAATAGAGAAAAGTAAGAGATGTCTGTCTCTGCTTTTTAACATTATAGGTTACAAAGAAAATAAGCTTCAGATCCAATTCTGCCAGAAACCTGACATCTGTTATCAAAACAACAACCCTTCCTAAAGAAATTTAACTTCTAAAACAACTAAAACAATTTAACATTCACTTCCAAGACTGTGTTATTTCATCAGCTCTTGCATAAAATGTATACTAGAATAAAATTAAACACTGTAAGGTTGATAATTAAATATGTAATCAAAAGTAGTTATTAATAATTCTCTAAGTCATTGGCAAATGAAACACTATTTCAGGTTCAAGTGTCAGATATCACTTCAAAAAAAATAGAGAAAAACTGGGCTCATTAGATTCTAACAAAATGTTCAGGAAAAGACATAAGTTTATACAAAACTTCTAACTCACATTTCTAATAGTTACTTCTAACTACACTTTATTAACAATAGTTTCTTTCTAATGTAGATTATCTTAATTAATAAAACAGTTTGTCTTGATCAGAAATATGGTGAATAAAAGATTATTGTGGTTTATTCTGGAGTGCTCTTCAAATACTATTTAATCCCCCTGTAAAATGCAATTCTGATAAGGACATTGGCAAATTGAGTGTATATTAAATCAAATGCAAATGTATTTTCACATACATGCATGTATGTACTTATGTGCATATATGCACACATGAACTGAGAACATTAGTATCAGTTAGACATAACTCTCATAGTGCTTACAGCAGAACTGAGACCATTTGTGTCCTCTATATTGTTTGTTCTAGGAAACTGCAGAAAAGATAACATTTGAAACCAATAAGTAATATAACTCTTTGCTTCCAGAAATTCCTGCAGATCAATTTAATTGTGAAAACATTGTTCTCTGCTAGGTGAACACTTCTTATAAAGCAGCATATTAAGAATCCTTCAATAACCTCACTCCACAGGTTACCAAGCCTGGACTATCACATCACATATTATTCCCTACCCAGTCAGTTCTTGGTCTCCATGTACTCTCTTGGGCCTCTCAGTTCCCAACCTTGTCCTCAATCTACTTCTCCTCTCTGAGACTTGGTTAAGTTTCTGTCAAAATTGTATTCTCCCTTGGTGAATTATAAGGAACATAATTTTGCTTACTTAAGAGTAGTCTGGTGATATTATAGAGTCATACATTGAAGTATTTTTAAAAAGACTAAGACCAGTGTAGCTACCTGTGCACTGTTGGCACACATTGCAATGAAAACTCTGTGGGAGCCAAAAAACATATTCATCTTATTCACCATTTTATTTCCAGTTGCTAGTCAAGATCTGGTACAGAATTAATACTCAAATAATACTTGAAAATGATTACAGATGTGAATCATTGCTATATATTTCATTGTACTGTTTTCTAGATATTAGTTTATAATACAAATTTCATTCTGCTACAAGTCTCATTTCAAATTCTTCTCGGTTCAGAAAGTGTTCCTGATTTCTCCAGTCTGAACTACCGTTATGGTTTGCTACACTTTGTGGCATTAATTTATCACATAATACTTCTTTAATTGTTTTACTTATTATCCTTGGGCACTTGGGATTCATTTGAACAAGTGACTCATTATGAGATTCTTGAGACCAATGTTGTCTTTTACACTTTTCACTTTTATACCCATGGTGCTGCTCCCACACCCTCTCAGATGTGCCCTAAGATCTTCTGCAGTCACAGGAATCTAAACATTATTTATTGTTATTATTATTATTATTATTATTATTTTGAGTTGGAGTCTCACTCCGTCCCCAGGTTGGAGTGCAGTGGCACGCTCATGGCCACCCCAGCGTCGACTTGCTGGACTCCAGAGATCCTCCTGCCTCAGCCTTCCAAGTAGCTGGAACTACAGGCGTGTGCTATTATGCCCAGCTAATTTTTTATTTATTGTAGAGACGAGGGATCATCAAGTTGTCTGGGCTGGTCTGGAACCCACGGCCTCAGGCAATCCACTCACCTTGGCCTCCCAAAGTGCTGGGATTACAGGCTGAGCCACCAAGCCCGGCCTCCAAACATTATTTTTAAGAATTTAATTACTGGCATATACAGGGTATTTCATTTTTCTTTTTGGTTGTGATTTTTTATTGCTATTTTAAATGTAAGAACAGTTGAATACATTTTTTTCTCAATTAGATATATTTCTAAAGCAATCTCATCTGGTGGGATTTTTAACTTGGTTAGAGTTCTTAGAGTGATGAAGTGCCTATGCTCTAAATATTATTATAGGTGATATTGACTTCACATTTATATGAGGTAAGACTATTAATATCAGAAAATTATACTAAATTCAGAAATAGGCAAAAAAGAATACTGGGCGTTCTGTCAGTGCAATGTTGGAATTGACATGCTATTGTCCATGTTACAACTCTGCTGGGGTAGAATTTAACTCAAAATTATTGGCCAGTAGAGAAATTTCCTCCAATGGGACCAACAACAACAAAGATTGTTGTTTATGGCCCTGTTGAACTTTAATCAGTTCCACAAATAACCCAAGTCTTATATCTTAGCTTAATATTTTGAGTTAAATTGCCTAAACTGTCAAATATTCTTTGAACTGTTTTAAATATATTTTTGGTTTTCTCAATAATGAGTGATTTAAATAAAGTCATTGGCAAATCTCTATTTTATAAATTTATGTGAAAGTCACAATATTATCTTTTTGATATTTATATTTTAATTTTAGACACTATGTATGAAATCATGATTGATAGTGGTGTTTTATCCAAGTTTGTATTCGCTTTACAATAAGATAATACTTTTTGTTGGTAGAAATCCAGACTAGCTTAACAATGGTGCTAAACTAATATTTTCCTCCTATAAATTGCATGATAACAAAATCTGCCATTTGTAAAAAAGCTGCCAGCAATATGAAAACATTTTCTTAGACGAGTGTGCAATACTTAGGGAGTGAGGACCTCAGTTGTTTTGAAAACCGTTTAAAAATATTTTGATTAAATGATGATATGTAAAAGTGTATAGCTTGAGCTGAGACTATTTTAGATGATTCTCTTCATTTTTTCAAACTGCAGAAATTCACCTTGGGTCTGTTTGTAAAATGCACATTCTTGGATTCTAATTCCAGGAATTTTGATTCAGTAATTCTGTTTGAAATAACTTTGCATCAGCCTTATAAACACAGTGCCCATGTGCTGGTCGGTCTCCTTTGACTTCCCAATGCATATGTTCTATCCTTTGCCCTCCAGCTCCCAGCCTAAGGAGGTTTCTATACAGATTGCATAACTCTGGATTCTCTTTCCTTCAGGCTTCTGACTGGCTTCAATCAATGAAGGCACAGCAAGAGGTTAAAGGAAGAAGAATGAGTTCGGGTTACAAAGCTCCTTACTTCTCTGCCTTCATGTGTTTTTGAAAGTGGCTGCATCCCTATAGCGTGGGTGAGGTAACAAAGCTCTCACTCAGATTCAATGTTGGAAATGGTTGATTGTTACTAGTCCTGGAATAGCTTGAAACCTATTAAATCACATAATTCCACTTACAACACTTAGCTATCTCAATGAAGACTTTTAGAAATACAGATTCGCTGTGTTTTATTTTGGGGGAACAATTACTGATATGAAAAATACAGGTTTTCCTTGCATCTATTTTTTTAGGAATAGTTTGCTCAGATGGCTGTACATATTTAAAAGAGTTTTTCTCCTTACATCTAGAATGGAAAGCCCAGTAATTTTAATAACGGAGGCTCCAGAATAATGAAATTATTTTAGAGATTATTAGTTATTAGCCTTTTTTAAGCTTATCATCCTTTATACAAAGATGATGAACCTCAGTCTTCTACACTACACACACACATACACACACACACACACACACACACACACACACTCACATATCCCACAGAACTTTGTACAAAATCCTGAAGACTTTAGATGCTTAAGATTAAACAGAACTCATCTAAATTATAAACATCCTAACCAGCATAGAAAATACTAGCTGAGTAACGCCTCTTCAGATCTGTGTGTGTGGGGATGTGTGTATGTGTGTTTGCGTGTGTGTGCACGCATATAATCTCATCAGATCCATTAAATATATTTAAACAAATATTTTATAGCTATTATAGCCACAACTATATTACAGGCATGTATAATAGGCACTTAAAATATTTAGATTAATTTGAAAACATTATGCTTCTTTTCAAGACTGAAATTTCCTTTTTAATAAGAATTTTATGTAAATTCCTCAGGACTGCAATTCTTGTTAAATTAACATTATACAACCATATTTCTAAAAGTTCCTCTTTCATAATAATAGCATCATGCAGGAGACTACTGTATCAATATTTTTTCATTTCCCTAAACTATCAGATCCATATTTCATCATGATGATATAATAGAAATCAAAAGAATAATATTTTTGTTTTTCAGTACTGCATAAAACCTGCTACACAATTAAAGACTTTCCCTTTTTTTCCCCAGCAAAACCTAACAGTAGCTTTTTGTCTTCATATATTCGTTTTCCTTCTTTGAGGATGTTTCTTGTTGCAATCTCAAAAACTGTACTCTCAAAAACTCACAACACCCACTGTGTGCACTATGATCCTCTAGTTTTCACATCTTGAAAGAAATTATTAGTAACAATGTAAATTAATTAAACTCTTTCATGTTCCATCCCATTTAAAACAAATATAGCACAGTCACTTATATAATAAAAAGAGGAGGTAAGATGGATACCGTCTTGCATAATGTAAAATTGCCTCAGTTGGGAAAGGATGAGTTTGGGGATCCAGGTAGCAAATTAGATTGATGTGCTGTCCTCGACATAATGGCATTTCCATTTCTGAGCCCCACCAAGTCCAAAACAAAACCATTTTTTATAGTTGTTCCAAATCCCAAGAGAAATGAGTTCAGGTGGTCTCAACTCAGTTTCTCATGTACAAGGGGACACATCAAAAAACTGTCATGAATTGATCGTAATTTATCACTTTCACTTTTTGAAAGCCATGGGATTACAAGCATGAAGCAAACAACAGCAAAAAGAAGTATTTTTAGCACTGGTATTTTTTCTCTTTACATCAGCTAGATGTTCTCTTTTGTTTTAGAAGAATAGTCTTCTAAAACAAATAATGAGTACATTTTGTTATGGCATGTTAATTGAAATTTAACTTAAATATCAATTATTAACATTTAACTTAGAAAATGTATGTCACTTATAACCATTGTTTGCAATCAATGTAGCAACTAAATGTTATCACACATATGTAAACCATTATCTGTCAGACAAGCAAATGCAACTTAAATCTAGATTTTCTTATGGATTTTTGTTATTCAAATGCAACTTAGCAGACTTTAGAATTTTTTTATGTGAATATGTTTTCCAAGGAAACCAAATAGCAACTGAAAATAATTATAATTAATAAAAACAACTATGTTACATTCTATAAAGTTTGATGCCTTCCAAAGTGTAATATTGTGACATTACAATGTAAAAAACATATTTTAGATGTTTTCTGTGGATATTCAATTTTTCATTCACCCTCAAATCTCTTGTGACACATTGATCTTATGGAAATCTAAAATGTCAACTGTGTGACAGTCAAGAGAATATATCAGGTATTTGAAACATTACAGAGATATGGGTCACAAGGACAGGCCACAGTACAATTTATTCAAATATTATTTGAATTCCCGCTCATATTTGACTGACCAAGAATTATTAAATTAGATAAGAAGTCAGAAGTATTTTCCTAATATAAAATCTAAAAGTATGCATATAATCATTTCCATTTTGAATATGAAGCACAGAGAAATATATTCAGGTGTCCTTTAAAACAAATTAGAAGAAAGATGGAGAATGTCATGGCTTATTAAGAAGCAATAGCTATTTTATTCCTTTGAAAATGTCATAAAAAGATAATGCAAAAATTATGTCTTGTTAGTTGATATTGAATAGAGAGAAAATTTCAATGGAAATTCATTATTATCAGTCTGATAAGAGTATATTCTTTGCATCATACAATATATATTTCCTTATTAGGAAAGTTGCATATTAGAGTCAGTTGCACTAATTGATAATGTATCTTATTTTACTTTTATAAATATTCAAGGAACCATATTATTGAATGGCTGAACTCATAAAATAAAATGTAACGTTAAAATTTAATTTTTAAAAATGTACATTAGAATGAATGTATTTGGAATTTATGTAAGGCTGTGGTTAATTTTTATCATATCTTATGGAGGCGTTTTGTTGCTATTGTTCCAGACAGATATGTAGCTTTCACACTTTCTAACTGGGGAAAGAGCATCATTTATTTTCAACAAGAAAAGAACCTCATGAAGAAAGAGAATAAGTGCTGCATAGACCCACTCTTTTGTTTAAAATGAGATTTTAAAAAGCCTTCCATTTCACTCAGCATGCATAAAAACTAGAAAAAAACTGTAATCAAAGAGAATGAAAAGAATTGTGTTTAATTATTTTAATATTCCCCAAATGAGGTAAATGAGCACCCTATTCATTAAGATGGTATAGAACTGACATGAATAGATTTCCCTTATCAAACCAGTGATTGTGGAAAGAATCTCTTCATGAAGCCCAGAGAACAGCATGTTATTGTTTGTCAGAATAGCTAACCCTTAGAATTCAACAGAGTTCTCTTTATTGGTAAGACTAATACCAAATATATGAAACAGATATTTTATTAAATTTAAGATTGTATTTAAATTATTTCCCAAAGTGTCTAAAGATATTTCAATTATCTCAGCAAACAATTTTCTCGTTTGGGCAAATGGTTGGCTCATCAAGAAAATAGTTTGTTCACCTGAACAAAGATCTCAATGGTCAAAGTAAGTTTTCTTATCAAATATCTTTACACCTGCATCTTTTCAGGCCAATCAATTTTAATCTATTATATAACACACTTTGCCAAATCAGTGCCCTGTCTTGGACGATCTATGCTAAACCAATTTAATTCATGCCCCCAAACCCATTAATACCTTTCTCTGGCTTCCACATTTTTGTTTTGTTTTGTTTTGTTTTTGTTTTTGTTTTTGTTTTTTGAGTTGGAGTCTCACTCTGTCACCCAGACTGGAGTGCAGTGACCGCTCCCAGCCACCGCAGCCTCGACCTGCTGGGCTCTGGAGATCCTTCCACCTCAGCCTTTCAAGTAGCTGGAACTACAGGCATGCGCTACCATGCCCGGCAGATTTTTTGATTTATTGTAGAGATGAAGTCTCGCTGCCCAAGCGGGTCTCGAACCCGCGGGCTCAGGCAATCCACTCACCTCAGCCTCCCAAAAGCACGGGATTATAGGCTGAGCCACCGAGCCTGGTTGGCTTCCACATTTTGGATCACAAGTTAGAGCCTTCAAAGATTTAGTTCTCTTCTGATGCTGTAAATATAATAAATGCACCATTACTTGATTAATTGCTTTGTTTTTTCTTTGTTTATTTTTAATAACTCAATTGCTATGTAGTTCATAGCAGGCAGTTCTGGAGACCTTGCCAAGATGGCCATTGAGGCTATGAGCCCTCTTAGATAAGTACATTACTTGAGGCCTCCTCAAGTCTCCTGTCTGCAGTGTTTATCTTTTTAAAAAAATTTCAATAGCTTTAGGAGTAGAAATGGCTTTTGGTTCCATGGAAGCATTGTATAGTGGTAAAGAAGTCTGGGCTTTAAGTGACTCATAAACCCCACTAGTGCACAGTGAAGCCAACAGGTGACTTTTCATTTGCCATCTCCTTCTTAGCCTCCCCCTTCTGAGTCTTCAATGTCCATTACACTCTTCTTTATGCGTTTGCCTACCCGTAAGTTAGCTCCCACTTATAAGAGAGAAAATATAGTATTTGATTCTCCGTTCTTGCATTATGTGGGATAATGGTCTCCAGTTCCATCCAAGTTGCTGCAAAAGGCATTACTTTTTTATGACTGAATAGTGAGATAAATATAATTTTCTTTTTCCAATGATTAGTTGATGAGAATTTAGATTGATTCTACATCCTTGCAATTGTGAATAGTGCTGCTACAAACATGCAAGTACAAGTCCCTATTTTGTATTAACAACTACTTTTACTTAGGGTAAATAACAAGTAGCAGGATTGTTAGATCAAAAGTAGATTTACATTTAGTTATTTAAGAAATCTCCATAATGATTTCTACAGAGATTGGACTAATTTACATTCTCACTAACAGTATATAAGCAGTCTCTTTTTTAAAAAACCACATTTGCACCAAAATCTATTGTTTTACTTTTTTTTTTTTTTTTTGAGTTGGAGTCTCACTCTTCCGCCCAGGCTGGAGTGCAGTGGTATGCTCATGGCCACCATAGCCTCCATCTGCTGGGCTCAGGTGATCATTCTGCCTCAGCCTTCCAAGTAGGTGGAACTACAGGCACATACCACCATGTTAGGCTATGTTTTACTATTTTTTAATAATGACCATACTGACTAGTCCAAGGTGTTATCTCATTGTGGTTTTAATTTGCATTTCTCTGATGATTAATGATGTTGAACTTGTTTAATGTGTATGTTGCCCACTTCTATATCTTCTTTTGAGGAATGTCTATGCATGTCATATGCCCACTTTTTAATGGTGTTATTTGAGGTTATTTTCTTTGCCTGTTTTTGTTGATTTGTTTGAGGTCTTTGTAGATTCTGGATATTAGGCCTTTGTTGGATGTATAATTTGTGAATATTTTCTCCCATTCTGTAGGTTGCCTATTTACTCTGTTGCTTATTTCTGGTACAGAAGTGTTTTAATTTGTCTCATTTATGTATTTTTATTTTTGTTGTACTTGGTTTGGAGTCTCAGCCATAAATTTTTTGCCTAGGCCAATATACAGGTGAGATCCTCCTAGGTTTTCTTCTAGAATTTTTATGGTCTCAGGTCTGACATTTAAGTCTTTAATCCATCTTGAGTTAATTTTTGAATGTGATGGGAGGTAGGGATCCAGTGTCATTCTTTTATGTACGGATAGTCAATATTTCCAACATTATCTTTGAAAGGGTGTCCTTTCAAAAATCTAAATTTTTGTCTATTTTGTTGAAGACCAGTTGGATTAGATATTAGGATTCATTTCTGAATTCTCTATTCTGTTCTATTCATCCATGTGTCTGCCTTGGTACCATACCATGCTGGTACAAAGCATGTCCATGGAGGTGCAACGCATATACCTTGTATAATCTGAAGTTGAGTAATGTGATGCTTCCAGCTCTGTTCTTTGCTTGGGATTGCTTTGACTAGTCAAACTCTATTCTAAATCTGTAGAAAATTGTGCTGAGTTTGACAGGAATTGCATTGAATCTGTAGAATACTTTTGATAAAATGGTAATTTTAACAATGTCGATCATTCTAATCTATGCTCCTAGAATAATGCTCTCCACTTGTTTATGTTCTCTACAATTTCTTTCACAAGTGTGTTATGATTCTCTTTGCAGAGATCCTTTAATTACTGGGTAAAATATCTTTCTAGATATTTTATTTTTATGGCAACTATTGTAAAGGAGACTAAGTTCTTGATCTGATTCTCAGCTTGGTCATTATTGGTATACAGCAATGCCACTGATTTGTGTATGTGATTTTGTAAACTGAGATTTTGTTTAATTTCTTTATCAAACCCAGGATTCTTTAAGGAATCTTTAGGATTTTCTAAGTATAAGATAATATCATCAGCATACAAAGATGGTTTGATTTTTTTTTTTTTTTCTATTCCAGCTTATCTTGCCTGATTGATCTGGTTAGGACTTTTAGTACTAAATTGAATACTACTTTTAGTACTAACTTGAAAAGAAATGAGCCTCCTTGTCTTGTTCCAGTTCTGAGGGGGAATGCTTTCAACTTTACCTCATTCGGTATGATGTTAACTGTGGATTGGTTGTATATGGCTTTTATTATTTTGAAGTATGGTCCTTCTATGTCTATTTTACCGAAGTCTTTTTCATGAAGGGATTCTGGATTTTATCAAATGTTTTTTCTTATCTATCGAAATGATCATATACTTTTTGATTTTCATTCTATATACGTGGTATATCATGTCAATTGACTTAAGTTTGTTGAAACTTTCTTGCATCTTTACAATAAAACCCATTTGATAACAATAATATTTTTAATGTACTGTTGAATCCAATTTTCTTGTATTTTGTTGAGAATGTTTGCATTTATGTTAATCACACTTTTTGGCTTATAGTTTTCTCTTTTTGTGGTTGTTTTTCTTAACTATGGCATTAGAGTGATACTGGCTTTGCAGAATGGGTTAGGGAAAATATTTACCTTCTCAATCTTAAGCAATAGCTACAGTAGCATTGATACTAGTTCTTCTTTGACAGTCTGATAAAGACTGATCTTGGGCTTTTTTTTGTTGGTGGGAGACAATTACTGATTCAATTTTACTACTCATTATTGGTCTGTTTAAGGTTTCTATTTCTTCCTGTTTCAGGGTTAGGTGGTGTTTGTTTTCAGGAATTTATCTATTTCCTCTAGGTTGTCCTGTTTGTCTGCATAGAGGACTTCACTTTAATCTCGTAAAATCTTTTGTATTTTTGTGGTCTCAGATGTAAAGTCTCCCTTTTCATTTCTGATGGGGCTAATCTGAATATTCTCTCTTATTTTATTAATTAATCTAGCTAACTGTCTATCAATTTTGTTTATCTTTTCAAAGAACCAGCAGTTTGTTTCACTGATATTTTGTCATTTTTTGTTTTGTTTCAATTTCATTTAGTTTTGTTCTGATCTTTGTTATTTATTTTCCTCTGCTAGCTTTTGGTTTGATTTGTTCTTGTTTTTCTACCTTCCTATGGTGTAATATTAGTTTGTCAGTATGTGATCTTTCTGTCTTTTTGATGTAAGCCTTAAGAGCTATACATTTTAATCTGAGTATAGATTTGGCTGTATATCAGATATTTTGTTAACTTGTGTCATTGTTGTCATTCATTTATTTTGAGAAATTTTTAAATCTCCTTCTCGATTGTATTGCTGACCCTAAGATCATTCAGGAGCTGATTGCTTTGTGTGTGTGTGTGTGTGTGTGTGTGTGTGTGTGTGTGTGTGTGTATGTGTGTGTGGGGGGTGTGTTTCTCTTGGAGTTGATTTCCAGTTTTGCCTAACTGTGGTCAGGAAAGCTACTCAATATTATTTTGATCTTTTTGATTTCCAGTTTTGCTTAACTGTAGTCTGCAAAGTTACTCAATATTATTTTGATCTTTCTGAATTAGAGACTTATTTTGTCTCCTTATTTGGTCTCACTTGGAAAATATTCCATATGCTGATGAGAAAAATGCATATATTATAGCTTCAGGGTAGAATTTTCTGTAGATGTCTGCTAAGTCCCTTTGTTCTAGAGCTTAGTTCAACTCCAATGTTTCTTTACTGATTTTCTACTTTGATGATCAGTCTATTGGAATGTTTGTCTGACTGTGATGGTGAGGAGATCCCACTTTTATCTGAGCACTTAATGCTGAGATAATTGTCTTCTAGAAATAAAATAAAATTTTTAATGAATATTTTGTGTATTCCATTAGTTTTATTAAACTTTTTTTTTTTCCAGTTTTAGGTCAGTAAACTCTTTTACTATCAGAATCATCACTTTCTTTTGGATTGCCCTTTACATCTTCTGTTATGAGTTTATAAGAGAAGTTTCATAGGCAAGAAAATAAACATAACTTTTTTTTTAAAAAAAAAGGTCTCTTAACTGAGTGCCAAGGGCCTCCAAGTCCCAAAGTTGCTTTCTGATTGACATATTTATACAAGTTTTGCATTCAGTCAAATATTTTCCTAAGTGACAAAATTTTATCAGAATATAGTGGCATTCTGAAGAAATTTTGGTTGTGAATACAATTGTTTATTTGAGAGCTGCCTACAATAAATTGATAAAAATTAAAACATATGATTTTCCTTTTAAAAAATGTTATGAGAAAATGTTAAAAGTATTTAATTAACTTAATGAGGAGGGCATTAGAAAGTGAAAGCAGAGCACAGACATACAATTACAAAATATGGAGGCTTAGGTGGTTTTGAAGGTAAAATTGTAATTAAACAACTGTTCTGTAAAGGATAAATTTTTTTTTTTTGAGTCAGAGTCTCACTCTGCTACCCAGGCTGGAGTGCAGTGGTGCAATCATGGCTTACTTCAGCCCCAACCTCCTGGGTGATTCTTTCACCTCAGCCTCCTGAGTAGCAGGGACATTGGCATACACCACCACATCTAGCTATTATTTATTTGTTTGTTTATTTATTGTAGGACTAGTTCTTGCTATATTGCTCAGGCTGGTGTCAAACTCCTGGGATTAAGCAATTCTCCTGTCTTGGCCTCCTAAAGTGCTGGAATTGCAATTGTGAGCCACTGTGCTTGACCTGTAAAGGATAATTTGACAAAATAAAATGATTAAAAAATAAAATTTAATACCCTTATATTTTTAACTCCTGCGATGCTTAATTTTGTGTGTTAACTTTGCTGGGTCACAGTATCCATTGTGCTGGGATTACTAGCTTGAGTCATAGCACCTGGCGAGTCAATTTCTTAAAATAGATTTTTCTCTTTATATATACACATCCTATTGGTTCTGTTTCTCTGGAGAACTCTAACACAGAGTCTTACAATTTAAAATTATTCCATGGTAGTCATAAAGCTAAACAGTAAAAAATAATGTGGTTAAATAACGTCCTCTTAAATGAAACCAAGCACTTAATCCAAGCTTCTTTAAACTCCCCAGAAAAAATTTCTCTAAATATTAAAAAAAAAGCTAGCTTGAAATCATTTAATTGATAACATGTGCTACAATATTAACCTTAAATCCTGACACTATTACATAATTTAACCTTATAAAAAGTAACTACTCTGTAATAGTAATATGTATAATGAACTTCAGACGTTATTTATGCTTCTGCCAACAAATTTAAGTAGTGCACCTCCAACCAAAGAATATTTATTCTTCTTGTGAAATAACACTGGATAACTGCAAAAAACTAACAAGAATGGATTGAGTTTGTAAATGGAACTACCTGCTTATGTGCTCTTCTGAAGCCTTCTTCCTTGACATAAGTAATTTGAATCTTGACCTACTACTTTACTTATGTCTAAATTAAGCCCTATCTCCAGGAGTTCTTGTTCTCCTTGTGTTCCAAATATTCTGCTGATGTTTGCAGGCTTATTGGTTTTGGATGTATTATAATTTAGATTGTCTCATGCATACATCTGTTTCAAGAAAATGAAAATTTTTCTTTAAAACAAGATGTCAGTAAAGAACCAAAGCCAGTCTTTGAAAGTTTGGTAGTAATAAAGCTTTGCCCTACTTGTACATATCCTTGTAATACTCATGCTCCTAGTCACAAAACACAACAGGAAATACTACTGATTTGTTTAATAACCCAGAACCATTAAAAGAAAATATTCATCTTCTATTTTTCATGACACTGAATCCAAGTACTACTTTACCTCAAAACCACCTAAGCCTCCATATTTTGTAGCTGTATATCTTTGCTCTGCTTTTACTTTCTAATGTCCTCCTCATTAAGTTAATCAAACAGTTATTGGCCTTTTCCTAGGAAGATCTAACATACACCTGAAGTACCATGCTGTAGAAGTTTAGTAAGAGACCCTCTTCTTGTCAAACAAGACCTTCAGTATCTTAATTTTTCCTTTGATTCTCTTCTTATCCAATTTGTGGATCATCTCTTATGATGGTGTATTGGGGAAGTGATGCCTAAAATTGGTTCCATATACTTAGTTCACAAAGAGTCTGCTTTTAAGAAAAAGTAATAGCTTTGTCAAAACAAAGAATAGGACTTATCCCAGGACATAATAAATAAAAAGACTGCAAATCTTTCATTTTAGACAGACTTCATATCATTAAATTATTTTCATCCTAGTTATCAAGAGATAATTAGATGATTCTTTGGTCTTACTGACTGGTACAAACAATGGGTTCATTATTTCACTGAAATTGCTATGAATATATATATATATATACAATTTATTTATTTATTTAAAGTTGGAGTCTCACTCTGTTGCCCAGGCTGGAGTACAGTGGTATGCTCACGGCCACCCCAGTGTCGACCTGTTGGGTTCCAGTGATCCTTCCGACTCAGCCTTCAAAGTAGCCAGAACTACAGGCATGCGTTACCATGCCTGGCTAATGTTTTGTTTTTATTTTAGAGACGGTGTCAGCCATGTTGCCCAGGCTGGTCTTGAACCCATAGGCTCAGGCACTCCTCTCTCTTCAGCCTCCCAAAGTGCTGGGAATACAGGCTTGAACCACCACACCCATTAATCAAGGTATTCCTTGATTAATCAATCAATTAATCAATCAAGTGATTCCCTAAGCAAGAAAAAACTCTATAATTTAAAACCAGGTCTTCAATAATGGCCCATCTGCTCAGGAACAAATGATATGTACAAGTTCTTGGTGCTTGATGTAACTTCATAGAAATCATCAGATGTCAATAGTTTATAATGCATCTCCACCTGTGGCAAAAGTCTATTCAGTCTATTTCAGTTCCACAGCAGTGTAATCCAGAATAGTGAAAACCCTTATAAATTTAGTTTTAGTTTTTCTTTTAAATTTAATACTTCCCCGTGCTGCAAAATTCTTCTTGCTCATTTTAAATACTCAACAAGTAAGTTTGCTGGCAAATAAGCTTGTCACCAAGTAAGTTTATCTCCTGTAAAATTCTATCACCTTCTCACATATTTGCAAGTATAAACATACAAATGACTGACTGGATTCTGCCAAGAAGGATCTCTGATTCAACTTATTTATCTGAAAAATTTGTATGGAAAACATAGCTATAATGTTGTTTGCTAATGTTTTTTGTTTTCAGAACAGAACAGGAAATAGGATGTTTAAAAACAAAATTCAACTTACTCATATTTTATCATCCCTTATTAGAAACCAAATCAATGCAGACAGTAGACCACAGTGCACACTCTTAATTTTGACAAATGGCCAAAGATGAGAGAGATAGTGTTTATTATGACAGAAGTCATATTGCATGCACTATATGATTTTGGAATGCTTTGGAAGGAGCACTAAGTTTTGATATCACCAGGAATTCCAATTCATACTGTCCAATAGATTAAAGTACTCTTTATTCTCTTATATTTTTGAAGTATGAAGTCATTATAAAATTAGAAGTCCTCACAAAAAAAAAAAAAGAAAAAAAGAAAATGGATTACTTGAAGGCAAAGGCAAGGGTTTTGGGTGATCATGATGAAAGACAGCAGCTTTAATTAAGATCTCGGCCCCTTGACACTGCAAAAAGCCATTAAAAAAAAAAAGAAATTCAAAGAAGCGCTTATGGAATGCCAGTGACTATTACCATAATTTAAAAAATACTATTGAGAGAAATCTAGCTTATGTTACATGACATGAAAATAATCTTTGACACTTTTGGTTCAGCTACTTGCTGTAACTCCAGAAAAACTTGCAATAATTTTATACTAATTTTTCACTGCATCAAGAGTACCACAAGGATATTACACTCTGTCGATGTTGGCATGGATTGCTGATAGATCTCTGCTTTGTTTCTCACCTGTCTTTTCACTGTAATTCTAGTAAACCTACAAAGATGAAATACATCCCAGTGACCCAACCTTAGGGTCCTTTTGAACACACTCAAATGTGTATCATCAAGTACTCCTGCAATAAATTTTAAATGTACTTTTGTCATTGTTTTCTTATTCCCATGATTAATAAAGCTTTTGCCTGATGGAGGGCTACTGGTTTACTGCTAGGAAAAAAAAAAAGGCATCATGCCGAGTCTGGGAATTTCTAGTCTAGTTCTCCAGTAAAAAGAGCACCAGTTTACAGTGACTGATACTATAGAGAATTTCAAAGACTTGCTAATTACTTGGAAACCTTACTGTTTGAATTACCCTGACTCTTCAGTAAAGTTAAAAAAACACAATTCTGAAACTAAAATCTGTGAAGCACTTAATAAACCATGATCTTAGATGGCCTAAAATCTTGTCATTGGGGTTAATGACAAAGAGTTTAACTTCTGTGTTTCACCTACTCTTACTCTCACCTTATGATTTAGTGACAGAACAATCTACCCACCTAGCAATATCATGCTGGCTATAGGCTCTGCCCTATTGCAAACTGGCATGAGGTAAACTTCAAAAGACTCATGCAAAATACTCATTGTTATAATCGGGAGGTTCAGCTGACCCTTCTTCAACCTTGTTTTAAACAACACTTGCATGACCTAAATCCTGTCCATCTGATAATCTGGAAGAAAAATCTGAGAAAGACAGCCCGCAAAATCCTTTGGAAAAGACATGCACGTCAGCACACGATCAAAACTCTAAGAGTTTGGTCTTTGAAATCACAGCTATCATTTATAGAAGTCACAACCTTCTTCATGTCAATGGAAGGATGTTCTGACTGGAGACTTCAAACTAAAAAATTTTAGACAATTTCAAGAATTGGCTTTAGGGTCATGTAGATAGTATGTAAAGTAGAAGTTTTTACCTGAGACCCAGAAAACAGGATACAGCTGATAGAAACAGTAGAGTATTATGCTTTAATACATGCTATGGTCTTTATTTTTATAACTTTTTCTTTTCTGTACTGTCTTATGTTTCTGATTTGAGATAGACACTAGTTAGCTGTTAGCTATGATGCCAGGAAGCTCTTTCACTTAATATTGCTTGCTACATACCTAGTTACTTCTTGGTATAGGTCCAATATCTAGACACAATTTGCTCATGATTTGACTAAAATCTAAAACCAGATCATCTGTAGAATATGTATACATATTCTTCCAAGTGCCACCCAGATCTATTTTAATTGAACAAATAGTTTAAATTTTAATTTTTTCAACCATGAAACTCACAATTTTAGAAGGCAAACATCACAAAAAAGGTAGATAATTAAACACAAAGTCTCTCTGGCATCTAATCTAGAGAAACATCTAGAAAGCTTTAGTAGGAAGCTGGCTTTGTAATGAAATTTTCATAAATGTAGAGCTTGGTAAGAAACAACGGAAAATATTGGGTCTATATTAAAGCTGTCTCATTTTTATAGACTTTTAAAAAGAATGCTCACTATTTAGGTGATTATTTTATTTATTTTATGTGGGGTATAAATCAAGATTTACTACTTAAGTAGGTTGCATGCAGGTGAAGTTTGGACTTCTAGCTGGCGCTCTCTCTCTCCTTTAGAGTGGACCAGGTACTCAGTGTGTTGCCATGTGCCACCTTTCCTCCATCCTCTCCTAGCAGTGTTGAAAGTCTGCCGGTTCCCCTTTTGTGCTAGTGTGACCAGTGATTAGGGCTCCATCTGTAGACCATCATACTATGTGAACTATAACAGAAACAAAGAACTTAGGTGCTTTTAAAAATTCAGATCCCTAAATAATGATGCCTTACTATTTGCTTTTCCTGAATGACATTAGAAATGTACAAGTTAGCTAGATACCTTTAATGATATTTGTTGCTGGGAAACAACAACAACAACAGATTATTAGTTAGGTGGCCTCCAGCAATCGGTATTTGATTTTAAGCAACAAACTCCACAGGTTATTACAAGCAAACAGGGTAGGGACATATCTTGATAAACTGTTGCCAGCCCTGCTGATAGTCTCAAATTCAATCAACCCAGGGCATATTTTTGTAATTTCTCCTCTCAAAAAAGGAGAGGGATTACTTGATAGCCTAATTCATGAAGGTAAAAATCTAGTTCTTGATTGGTGACTTCATAGCTAATTTAACAAAAGATAATTCTGAATTGTATTCAAGTCTCTTCATTGCACACGTTACAATGGACACAGAGAAAGGGGAAAGTCTACTTTGGTTCAGGTCATAACTAGGAAGCAAGATCAAGGTCAGAAAACAACTTGTCGTAGAAGTTCATCAATTTGGACAAACAATTGACTAAAATATAACATCACTGTTTTGAATATGACTTCCTAGTGGAAATGAAGCTGATGAGAAGAGGGAAGTTATAGAATTGCTAGATCAGAAATTCAAACACACAAAAAAGTACATATTCAGTTTCTTACTTTCCATATAACAGACAAAAACCTCAAAAGTTAGACTTTATTAGAGAATACAGCTTTTTCAAATTTCTGTGTCTATGCTGGGCAAATGCATAAAAGAGCTTTACTATTTGCTCCAGGAAAGAATAAAAATGCATAATCATTATGGAATAAGAAGACAAATTCTAATTATTTTAGAGAATTATATAAAAAAGAGAAAGGGCTAGGCATGAAGGCCTTAATACAGCAGCCAATAGCAAACACTGACTGTAAACATCAAGGAGAAATTCTAAAAAATTCATTTCAATTGTGTGTGGGAAATTGTTCGGGGATTCAGCAGGTAAAAGTAATTTAGGTGACTTTTGTCCTTCATGGCCAGCTTGTATTATTCAAGGAACCCAGTCTCCCAATATGTCTAAGGGAACACAGAGTTAGAGAGAGATCTGTGGTCATGGTGAAGGGACTACTGTGTGTGGAAATACCAAGAAGAGAGGTGAGAGCCTAGGATTTCGAATGTTACTATGTAATGAAATCATATTGATTCCTGCCTAGAGCTATGTGCATCATTTTGAAGCAGGAAGAAGATCCATAAAACATAGATTTGAATACTTAATTTATCTTGCTCTATGCACAGATATATTGGATATATACCCTATTAACAGTCAGTCAGTCTTCTCCCTGGTTACAAGATGAAGCCAGAACTTTGAAAACATAAGAATTTTGCACAATTCACTCAAGCACAGACTAAATTACCAAAGTTACCAAAGAAAGCATTGACTTAAACTAAAGTTGCTGTTTGGTTCCAAGTACTATTTGTCTTAGATTTTTAATACCTCCATATGGTAGGGATTCCTAAGGAAAAAAATAGATTAATAAATAGAAAATAGTTAAGGAAATATTTCTTCATAATCCAAGTGAATTGTGAATCCTGCTACATATTTATTTTTCTTCCTTTCTTCTTATATAACTCACACACTTGGTGAGAAGTAGCAGAGATTCCCATTACTTTCACTGTTAGGATAAGCTGTTGTATTATGTTGGTAAATTGAAAGCAATAAATGAGCAGAAGATTCTCTTGTCTTTACCTATGTACCATAGAATTCAATGTTGTAATTGTGACTAAACTCCAAGACTCTGGTGTATTTACATCTTTCGGAAAAGTGGATATAGTGACTTCTGTCCTTGTAGAATTATCTATTTCAGGAATCTGTCCTTTAGAGCCAGCAATCTAAGAATAGGGCAATGAAGGGAAAAGGTTACAGGATGAAATAACCATGTGAATTAAATGCTGTTTTCATTCTACTTCAAGAGTTATATATCAGAGCAGTTTTATTTAAGCAAAGTTCTAATCAGTTTTTATTGTTCATAAGAAAGAAATTGTTTACATTTTATTTAACAAGTCATAAAATATCTGGATACAAAGTCAAACTTCTTTCTTTACAAATCTTTTCAACATTTCCTATTTGATCTGTTTTGATGCTGTCATCAGCATGAAATCAGAAAGAACAAAATGATGAGTTATATTTGTCACCTAGAAATAAAATTTATTCTAAAATAATTATAAATCTGCCTGTTTTTTTAAAAGGTTTAATTTTCAAAAGGAAGGAATGAAGAAAACTAAGTGAATTATAGAAGAAAAAGAAAGAAAGAAAGAAAGAAAGAGAGAGAGAAAGAAGAGGAGAAAGAAAAGAAAGAAAGAAAAGCAGAAGGGAGAAAAGGATCTTGTTAGGCATTTTAGAGGCATCTATGTGTATGAAAGTAACAAACTGAGATTATATACTGATTTTGCCACTATTTAGGTGGTACATTTTAAAATTATTCTTATATAGTTTTTATCTTAGGTGTTTCGAATAAACAATACTTTGTTAACTATCTCTAGGTGCTTAATTCTATTCTGTGACATTTTCCCCTCACAAGTCGTTCCAAGTTAAAAGTTTATACAGAAATGTAAAGAACAATATATAGAAAATCAATTTTTTGCCATATCATTTGTGATGACTAAAAAGACTTTTTCAATTGCTCTAATATTTGTATTAGAGTCGACTTCCTGAGAAGAACCCATGTTCCTTTATATGAGACCAACCTGAATGTTGCCAGCGTATCTTTCCCTGAAGTCATCTCCATTATATGCTTATCTTTAAATGTCAATTGCCAGAAACTCCAGAGATAGACCCCAGAGTAGTTATAGATGCTTCATTAGCCATGGAAATTGTTGTGTTTGAAGGGAAAGATGAAAAAAAAAAATGAGGGAAAAGATGGGAGGGAAATAGTTGAATAAAACATTTGGCAAAGCTATGGAAGAAAATCTGGAAATAATGATACAATTGATATAAATATCACCAGTTCCCCATTGTTTTTCCTGACTTTTTGTAAAAATCAGGTAGTGCCGAACACAGTCTCAAGAGTCTGAAAGCCTGGTCTCTGACATTGGTAAAATCACAACACTCAATTTGCTTCCAGTGTTAAATAAGGAGTTAAAACTAGATTTTTAAATGAAAACCTTCAACTCTGAGAAGACATGATATAATGCAGTTTGGGTTTGCAATTTAATTATGCAACTCTTGCTTCACTTTTAAAAAATGTCCAAGTAATGTGAAAGAGACTCTTTTAAATCAACCCTAAGATATCGACATGAAATTTGAAAACTAGAAAATGGGATGCTGATGCTTTTCATTATGGCATGATTCTTTGAAGGATCTTTGTGTTAAATAAAAATGCTGTTAGAGGCTTTCTTTTAATGTGTACTTTCTTCATTCTTTTAGTAGAAATAAAAGTGACTTTAATTGATTGTGTGTGTGTGTGTGTGTGTGTGTGTGTGTGTGTGTGTGTGTGTGTGTGATCTTGCTCTATAAAATATTTAAGGTAGTTTGGCAAAATATAAAGCATCTCAGAAGAGAGATGCCAGCTGTGAATAAAGTAGTTCAGATAATATTTCAACTCAATGTATTAACTGTTTTTATTTTTTCTACTAGATAAAATGTAATGTCATTGTCAGTCATATAGGGATAAAATATTGATTGTTCACTTTTTTCTGCAGTGACTAGATTTAGAGATTTGCAAGCAATCAAGAGATTATTAAATCCATTTTAATTCAGATAAGCACAAAGAAGGTCAGCCATTTATAGGAAATCAGTGTCACCTTTACAAGACCCTAAAATGTGTCTTGCTTTTACTTTAAATTTATGGAAACATTTGTTTGGAAACTAACTTATAATGTGCCAAATTTGATAAAATATCATAAGTTATGACATAGCATGTGTAGTGGTAAAGAAATGAAACTCATGTCCACCAACTATATATGACATCAATCACTTTATTTCTGATCACTCGTTTCCAATATATATGCGCATATGCTTTAAGTATGTACGAGTTCTTTTTTTTTTTGAGTTGGAGTCTCACTCTGTCACCCAGACTGGAGTGCAGTGGCTGCTGCCGGCCACTGCAGCCTCGACCTGCTGGGCTCCAGCGATCCTTCCGCCTCAGCCCTCCAAGTAGCCGGAATTACAGGCATGCACTACCACGCCCGGCTGATGTTTTGATTTATTGTAGAGATGAGGTCTCGCTGCCCAGGCGGGTCTCGAACCCGCGGGCTCAGGCAATCCACTCACCTCAGCCTCCCAAAGGCGCGGGATTACAGGCTGAGCCACTGAGCCCGGCTTGTACGAGTTCTTTTGTCTTTAAATTTATTTATTATGTGAGACACACACACATATTTATGTGCATGTATAATATATTCATTTATATAGTCACTGCATTCAATTTGTATTCTTTGGTTATTACAGAAGTTTTAGATGAAAGCTAGTCAAGACCTATTCAGCCTCAAAGACTTGAAGACCTCCTGAAATTTCTTTTAAAGTATCAGACTGAAAGTAAAGATTAAGGGGAGAGAAAAGGCAAAAGGAAGAATGATTTAATATTCATCTTGAATGGTATTTGCTTATTGAAAATTCTAAAATATAAAATCAGAAACTGTGGCTTTTAATAATGTTAATAAGAGCTGGCATTTATTGAGTTCTACTACTTATTTCAGCTGTGTTGAATTAAGAAAGAGAAATGACTCACAGTCCTTTGAGTGCAGACCCCAAATAAGAAACAAAATGGCAAATAGAGATTTGTCTTAGTCAGTTCAGGCTGTTATAACAAAGTACCAATGACTAAGTGGGTTATAAACAAGGAGAAATTTATTTCTCATCGTTTTACAGGCTGGAAGTCTGAGGTCAGAGTGCTACCATGGATGGGTCCTGGTGAAGGTTCGCTTTAAGGTTGCATACTGCCAACTTTTCATTGCACTCTTGCAGCATTTAATATGAACACTAGTCTCCACGGGAGCTCCATTTCTTAACTATATCCCAAAGGCCTCACCTCCTAATACCACCCTTTTGGAGTTAGATTTAAATACATGAATTTTGTGGTGGTGATACAAACATTCAGTTCATAACAAGATTTAAAAGCCAGCATCGCTATTCATAGTAATATATTAGAGAACAGGCTAGTTATGATGACACAACCAAGTCTTTACTCGTAGATGGTACACTTGATAGAATGCTTGGAACTGCAGCATAGAAACAACCCCAAAGTGCTGTCTTACACACAGTTCTCTCATGGGGAGCCAGAAGTGTGGCCTCCATCTAGAATGTATAATCCATATCTAGAATTCAGAATGTAGAGTTGGAGTCTGGCCACATACCCTCAAAAATGGAACATGATATGAAAATACCATCCTATTCTCTGAACAGGCAGACACAATATAGAGAAAGAAATGAATTGAACCATCTGCGCTTTGCTTTCCCCACCCCCAAATTTTCCAAATAGGTAAGTCACTCCTCATTTTCTGTTGATGAGGATTTGGAATTCTATTTGAAGGAATTTGAAAAAAATAGAGAACAGATGGCTCTACAAAAGAATTCCTAGTTTAACAGGATTGAGAAGAAAGAGAGGTAAGAGATGGTTCATCTTACTAAATACTTTTTATTTGTAACAAAATGCTAACTGATATCAAAAAAATGTCCAATACAGACAATCCTCTGGATAACAAAAATAAAATATGCAAAACTTTTAAAAATGCACTTTATCTATAAATAGTGGAGAAAGAGAATATGAAAATAATACTTTTGAAGGTGTACTATATACTATATATACACATTTTCTCCAAGGATTCTTCAATAGGTCCATTCCTGGAGTTTATCATGTGTCCTTAGATGCATTCAGAGCACAGTGGACTGAAATAAAACTTTAACCTCAGGTGTCTTGAACAGGAGTTAGCAAACATTTTATGTAAATGTCTAGGTAGAAATAGCTTAGATTTTGTAGACCACACAATCTCAGTCACAGCTGTTCAATACTGTCTTTATATTGCAAAAGGAGCCATAGAAATATAAGCAAATGAGCATGCGTATCAATGAAATATCACTTGTGAACAGACAGTGGACTGAATTTAGTGTAAGCCCTACTTTGCTGATCTCTGATCTAGAAAAGCAGAAAATAGCTATCTAGATGTTTTAAAAGTGGAACTAAGGACAGTGTAGCTGTTTGGGGATTTGCCATCTTCCCCAGTTAATTGGATCAGATATTTTAAGATGTCCAAGAAAATAAGAGAGAGACTACAAGGGAGAAAACAAGGTTAAATCATTTTATATATTGCCAAGGGGACCACTTGGAGGATACAATTATAGAATCGTAAAAGAAAGAGAATTACTATGAGGTAGATCACAGGAAAAACCAGTCAACTAGAGTTAAATACATCATCAGTACTCATAGAAAATGTAAAATTTATTAAAATGTCATGAAAGTGAGTCAGCTTTAAACACTTGCCATCTTGAGACAGTGCCACCAGAGAAAAATATTTTCTCACCCTTTCCTTCTCCTTCACTCTGACTCTAGCAGAATCAGGTCCACCGTTAGCAACCTGGAGTGTGAAGGAAGGAAAGGTTACTTTGGGCATTTGGGAAACTGTGTTACACTGTGCATGTTACAGTTACACTTTGTTTCAATTATTTACAAACTGCTTCCAAACAACCGATACAAATTCAAATACCCCATAGTGCCAGAACTTTGTATTCTGTACACTTTGCTAATAAAATAAGTCTCCAGGCATTTACTCACAGCCTTGCAACTCTATATCTAGACCATACCAACAACTTTGATTACAAGATTTTCTTGCCCAGCATTGATTAAGAGTGGTCTTTTAGAGGGAGAGTGGGCAGTAGGACTGCTGGGTATGAATCTTGAAGAGAAAATACTGAATTTTTGTGATAGTTTGACATTGACGAAGATGCAGAAACCCTCAAACAAGAATACATCATTATGACACATTTCAATACTGATATTTACTACAATGATCCATTATTTTTTAAAAATTACTGATAAACCATTTTAAATAAAACAAAAAATATTTCTCAAATGTTCTCTATTGATAAAGAGTAATTTATATTTAATTAAAATAACAACTTATAGTAAAAAATTCAATTTATAAAATGTCCCTGATAATGTGTCCTTTTATTTTGGAACAAAGCCCTCTACCCCCCCCCCCCTTTTTTTTTAACTAAGAAGCACTCTAGAGATCAACTGATTGCTTGTAAAGAAAACAAATTTTATGAGAGTAAGACTTGTTTACTTAGAAGTTTTTCATCCATTACATCTTGGGACTACAATGTACCTGGTTATAAGATAGACAAGTTAGTCATCATTTTGCAGTCAGTGAGTCACCCAGGAGACAGGTTATATGACCCCGAGTTATCCTCAAATTCCAGTACAAAAATTATTATGACAATTTTTTTCAAGATTTATAGGACTCTGTAACAAAATGTTGCATAATCTTCACCCAATTAGTGGGTTTTTTTGTTTTTGTTTTTTTCCAAAATAATCATTCCTATCTTTAGACAGGGCAATAAGGTATAGAAAATTGCCAAAGGTGCCAAAATAAATCACTTTCATAACTGTGGCTGCAATTTTTTCTTGCCCTGGTAAGTCACCTCCCACCTTATACTCTGATATCTTGTCAAATTGTCATCATTTTTATCTGTCTGCCAGCTATGAAGATTTTCAGCTTTACTTGAATGCTTGATGTCTATCCTCCACAATTATTTCCAGATAAATAGCAAAATTAGGTGGAATCTCCATAATAACTGAAGTAATTTGGAAATTAGTAAAAGAGAAAAATAATTGAAATCATTTCCTAGTGGTCTTATTTAATGGAAAATAAATATTTTATAACATTACCTTATTCAGAATGAATAGCCCAATTCTGGAAGAGCTGTAGCTTCAGACCTCTAATACCCAAGTACCAAGCCCATATGAAACCTCTGATTCTAACTGTAGCTTTTCTAAAAAAGTGACTTGCCAAGGCTACAAAGCAGGGACACTAGAGTAGGTCAAGCCCTTCCCCACTCCAAGTTCACAAGTTTTCTTCTCATTATGCCAATGTAACCTTCCCCCCAAAAAAACTTGCTCTTAATTTTATGTAGACCCCTAATACAGAAACTGTATACAAGCAATAATCCACAATACATTTATTTTATAAATTAAAATGTATTTTTTAGAGAGTGAATGAATTTTAAGAAACTTAAAACTGCTTAAATCATTTTTATTCATAAAGATGACCTCTTTTGCCCCTGCTTGCTATTTTGTAAGTAACCATTACTTGCTGAAGATAGTAAGTGATAAGCTGCTATCTCTTGGCTTTTTTTTAAACCTGTTTAATTGGGTGCATTAAGTGAACACTTTAATAGAGGACTTTGTGGCTAATTTTAAAGGTAATGAAATGCTCATACAGGAACTTAAAAAATGAAAAAATTAGTGTAGAGATATAACTTTACTAATTAGTAACAAATTATAAGACTTTCAAATATATTTACTGAAATGATACAGGGAACTTTACTGAGGAATGCACAAAGACAAATTAACCTTACATTCTAAGTTAATGCATTTGTAGTCTCCAGTGCATTAAAATTTGACACTACACTGAGTGTTTTCTTTAATTACTACACTACAAATGTTAACATACAAAGCAATGTTTAGAAACCCTTTAATCATTTGCATGAACTCAAGGCCTTCAAGGAAACCACTGTAACACAGTATGCTACATCTTACCCCTACCGTGGCCCCTTAGTTACTTTGACTAGGAAAAAGAGAATAAAGGCCAGCTTGAGGCAGAGATATGTGATGGAAGAGCCAAATATGGACAACTAAATTTACCATATGTGAATATTCATAAGGCATTTCTCTGACATTTCCTAAGAATTTCAGTCTTTATAAAATAGAATTTTGATCTGAAAGTGTTGGAGAAACACAGTAAAGATAAAATTAGGTGCCAGGGGATCTTTGCACAGCCCTACCTCACCAGGACAAGGAGGCCTCTTGGACACTTGCAGTTGAAAAATCCTTCCTTTATCTGAACATATGGGCTTAATAACAGTGGTGATGAAAAGCACCGTTTAATAAGGCTGAGGCTGTTCTATTCTCATGCAGTTCTTTTTCATAATTATAACAAGGAAATAAAAAACCTGAGAGTTTCTTCATACTTTGTATGTTGCAATATATCTTGACAATTTTAGGTTTTTCATACTTTGTACTATTTCTGTAAGCAAGTAGATAAAGCCATCCTCCCAGTATCCCAAAAGAGAAAAAAATACATATAGAATTCGATGTCATCACTGGCAATCACATAGATATAAAACAAGGCAGGTCATTTCAGGTGTGAAAAGTAGTGACAAAGCCATTTCTAATGAGCTTGATTGTAAGTAAATAAATGCACAAGTTTTATTGTAAATAAATAAATCTTCTAAAATAAGGAAGAATTTTCAATTTTATTTCAACCAGTTAAAAATGAGAGACCCTACAAGCATAGAGTATTGACTAATTTATTCACTATTATCTTAAGTAGAATACACAGGTATTTTTCTGAGGAAAAAAAAATTGTCTGATGATCTCTTAGAATCCAGAATCTTTCAGCATTGTTTTATTATTTAAAAAAAAAAAAAGCAAAAAAACCAAACAGTTGATTAATTTCAGGCCAGGCGAAAAGAGTTTATCTGAGCTTTGGCTAAAAATTCCCCTAGGGTACTTACTGGTGTAGTAATATCAAGAAACCACCCTGATATATACAAATCCCCACATCTAGCCACAGGCATTACAATGATTATGTTATTGAATTTAGACCTTTATAGAGCACATCTCTGCAGATTCAATTGTCTGAGATTTCTGACAAAACTAAAACCCTACATTCCCATGTAAATTACCACAAGCAAAACTCCAGGAAGAATTTACACTAGAGAAATGTTGTTGATTTTATCAATAGCCAGTGAGCCTCTCAGTCAAGTTATGCCCAGCAGGTTAGCCAAGTGTTTGCATTGATACACTGGACATGTGGACCAAAATCTGCCTTATGTAGACATAAACCCAAGGTGTTCCTTTAACAACTTCCACACAACTTTAGGAAGTAAAACTTGAGGCAGCACACAGGGTAAAATAACTTGTTATTAAGTCTTTTTGCCCCCCTCCCATCACAGTGCTATTCCTGGAGAGTAAACATATGTTCCTTTAGCAATGAATTCGTATTCAGATTAAGGCACTGATTTTCTGAAAAAAGCAACTACTACTGCAAATACCATTAGAAGTCTTGTTCAGAAAGCAGTTTAGAAATGTAACAGGCGTGTCCTCTAGTAGCTTACCAGGGAATGCATTTGACAGTCAAAATAATCCAAGAGTAACTTTATAACATAATTTACGTCTCAGCCAAAGCAGAGGCTATGCTAATGGTCAAATTTATGTTTAAACATTAGCATGTAGACTACAACTCCATCATGGACCATTTATCTATTTAATACTAATTATTTTTGTATGATTTATTCCTCAATCACAAATTTCCCAGATAGGCTAGAATCATGGAAAAGTTTTAAAAAGAGAAAGAAAAATGACCTGGCCCAAAAGTACACTTACCACTAGTGGAGGGACCTGATAATTACAAGTTAGTCTTAGATTTTTACTTTGAAGCAACAGAGAAGAAAGTGGGAGTAGAATTGCCTTTTTGTTGTTAGATTGGTACAAAGATATACAGCAGAATTTCCCATAGAGCAGGGATATGAGACTTCCCAAAATTCCCATCCTGTATTTGGCATTTGTGGCAGATAGTGAGAAAAGCCAGTTGAGAGGAGCTGGGTCAGACAAATTAGTACTCCAGCTATCCATGTGGGTGTATAAGTAGCAACCCCAGTGGGATCAAGAGGTAGTCCCCTGCTGCTGGAGTAATGCTCCAGTGATGGGCAGAGCTGCCTCTGTGGCCTAAAAGAGGTCACTTGGGGAGAGAGGGATTTCCAGTAGCCACAAGTCCCATAAAATCCCTAGGCCTTTGATATAGGCAGTCTGTGGTCAGAATGCAAAACTGCACCCAGTGCCAAGTCCTCCCACCTCAGCTTGCCCCAGAGAGAGACTGATGGCAATGGCACTATTTGTCCTTGGAGCACATGAAAACATCTGGTCTTCCTGCCCCTCTTTACTTGCAAGCTGCTGGCAGGATGCAGCCTGCCAGTCTGGACTCTCTTGGGATGGTGTGCCTTGAGGATTACCTGCAAAGCTCCATGTGGTTTCCATAGTGTGCTGCTAGGCAGTATCTAGTCAATTTCCCATATGGTACTGGTGTCCTGTGAGACTTGAGGGACAAAGTCGTGGCATATGCCCAGAGCCAAGGTTTCCTCACTCACCTTTTCCCTGTGTCCAGAAGTCACACGTGGTCTGCACTGACAATCCCCTGGAGGAGGCTTCCTGGTTTCTACCCTATGTCATATAATTTATTTCCTCTTTGCCTACTGTGGGTCCCCCACTTGTCTGGTGATTTTCTGTGTATGTTCTTGGCCGACCTGTTTTGAGTGCTGAGATTCTCTCCTATTTTGATTCCTGTCCATGAGAAAGTCTCACTCTGGCTGCTTCTAGTCAGCCATCTTGAACTCTATTTAATCTTACCAAGATTTTTTCAATCCTTAGTTTTAAAATTTCTCTCTACCTAATGGTTTATGTTTAAAATTTAAAAAAAATTTGCACTATGTTTCATACTTAAGAATTCAGTTAAAAAAAGAAAATGGTCAACTGATCAGATGAATTCCTGAAGTTATAGATGTTGTACGATCAGTTTTAGTTATTCTTTTTGATCATTTTCTGCATTGATTTTTGGAAACACTCAAGAGATAAATGTGATTAAATTGCAGACAGACACTGCCTGACCATCTCAGCATTAGCGAGTCAATCTTTCCTGTAGACTACTTCGCTATATCCTAATATTCAGGAATGTTTAAATTACTGGGTTTCCAATCATCTAATTTTCTTATTACATTCATTACTGCTTCTGGTATAATAATAAGGGTAATTATGTGTTAGGTCCAACCAAAAATACATTAACCAATCTAGACCTTTCAAATAAAGGAAATTTGAATCTGCGAAATAAATTGTGAGACAGCTGAGAAGATGAACAAGTGCTGGTAAGAGATTAGGAAACTCGATCTACATCTAAAGCTAGTGTATTAGGTCTCAAGTGTGGATGCATATTAAAATATGATGCCTAGTTAGTGCCCTAGAAGTTCTGATATAATTAGTCTCAATATGGTCTAAACATTAGGATTTTAAAATCTAAAGTGTCCTAATTGTTGCCAGCACACAGGCTAAGAACAATAGGAGGAAGTGATTTTTCTATGTCTTGAAACCACATTTCAAAAGTTAGAAAGTGCTAGGGCCTGGCCAATGGCAACTAGAGCTGTGAAAACTTTGCATCCACTACTGGAAACACCATATGAAGTTGAGACAGAAGGTGGGGTACTTGAGCTGCTCCTCTTCTTTCTTCCTTGGAAGTTCTACGAGTAACTCCTAATGATTCAAACTACCTAGAAGCCAGAAAGCAAGGGAGCTTGAGAAGTGCATTCTCTACAGCATAGACAAAGCTCAGGAAGAAAGGTGTAAACATTTAACATAGAAGAAAAAGTTGACAACTGGTCACCATTTTCTAGATAATCATTTAGAAAGCCTTAAAATCAAGTAAGTTGTTTGAAATTAGCTTCCAATGTATTTTTCTAGAATACTTAACTATATTAGTACTCTAGTTTTCATTAAATGTTGATGAAAACAGTATCATTTCAATTTTGTATTTTTCTATAAATACTAATATTGCGAAAATAATGTCTAATTGTAATTATTTTATACATTTCCTTTTCTCATTACATTTTATTCCCTATTATAACACTTATAGTATCTTTATATGCAATAACTAAAAGATATTTAAATAATATGAATATTTATCACCTCATATAATTGTCCTGCCCATTGTGTCCTTCACAATATATATTCTCTTTAATAATATCATAGAAGCCGGGCTCGGTGGCTCAGCCTGTAATCCCATGCTTTGGGAGGCTGAGGTGAGTAGATTGCCTGAGCCCGTGGGTTCGAGACCCGCCTGGGAAACTTGGTGAGACCTCATCTCTACAATAAATCAAAAATTAGCCGGTCATGGTAGTGCGCGCCTGTAGTTCCAGCTACTTGAAAGGCTGAGGCGGAAGGATCGCCAGAGCCCAGCAGGTCGAGGCTGCGGTGGCCGGGAGCGGCCACTGCACTCCAGTCTGGGCGACAGAGTGAGACTCCAACTCAAAATAATAATAATAATAATAATAATAATAATAATAATAATAATATCATAGAGACCAGAGTTAGGGCAGGTTGCAGGATTCATTCACTGTGTTATTGATATTTTCCCCCACCCTTTTCTTATTTCACCAGTGATGTCACTTTCTCCCCTAATGGTTATAACATAGCTGTAGCATTTCCTAGTGTTACATCAATGAACAACCATATTTTGAATAAAAATGAGCACTTCCTCCTATCACCCTCTTATTTATAGAGAAGATAATATAAAGATATATCTTTGGCAGTAGACAGCAGACATTCTTGCTGCTGTCCTGCCCATTGTGCCCTTCACAATGTATATTCTCTTTACTAAATTTCTTTTTTAGCTAAAACAAAAGGTAAATCTTCAATATCCTCTGACTTAATATCTAAGATTGGGTCACTTGATTTCATCCTAGCCATAAGGGTTAGTAAGAAAGTTAGTATCCAACGGTTTAAGTCTTAAGTTGGGAGATGGAACATTGGGAAGACAACCAGGAGTCTAGGCCACCCTACTCCTTCAATTCTTTCACTTCCATCCCTCCATCAAGACCTTTCAAACACCCAGCACAACATAGTCCAAATACTTTCTTTCATTAGAGATGTTCTTCTTGGTGATGTTGTAACCCTATAGTACAACACATGAACATGTGTTTTTATGTATATGTTGATATTCTCATTCAACATAACTTAATGGAAAGATCCCAAAATTTGGTGGGTAGAACTCTACTTCAATTCCATTAATGAGTTGATGTGATGCTATTAAATAGTAAACTATTGATCAATATCATATTTGATCAGATATGAATGAACTTATCAACCAATTATACATGACAACTATTTTATTATAGTGTTCTTCCCAATGTAAACAATACTGCAATAAATATGTGTGCATACATTCCCTTATGTTGTTTTATTTTTATGCACAGAATGATCAAAGGGAATTGCTTGATAAAAATATATACATTTAACTGATATTTTTAGATTGCCTTTAAAAAATTTGTATTAGTGATACAAATCTCTGGCAGTATTAGAATCTTATGTTTTCTTCATTTTTTTCCAATTTTGTTTAGTTTGTCTTAAATAAAGTTGAGTCTGATTATCTATTTTTGTACTTATTACAATTTCGGGGAATTGCCCATTCATATTCTCTGCACAGATATTAAACTCTTTGCATTTTCATTGTGCGTTCTTAGTAAAGCTTGTATAATTTAAGTCTTTGCACACAAGTTATTCACATTTTAAATATATATATATATTTTTTGAGTTGGAGTCTCACTCTTTCGCCCAGACTGGAGTGCAGTGGCCGCTCCAGCCACCGCAGCCTCGACCTGCTGGGCTCCGGCGATCCTTCCGCCTCAGCCTTCCGAGTAGCCGGAACTACAGGCGAGCGCTCCCACGCCCGACTGATTTTTTGATTTATTGTAGAGATGAGGTCTCGCTGCCCAGGCGGGTCTCGAACCCTTGGCTCAGGCAATCCACTCACCTCAGCCTCCCAAAGGCGCGGGATTACAGGCTGAGCCACCGAGCCCGGCTCCACATTTTAAATATTTTTAAAAACCTATACTATTGCTGAAAAATCTCATGGTATATTTTACCATAAAAAATGTGTAAATATTATGTATGTTAACATGTATTTGTTTTTTGTTTGTTTGTTTGTTTGTTTTGAGTTGGAGTCTCACTCTGTCGCCCAGACAGGAGTGCAGAGGCCGCTCCCGGCCACCGTAGCCTCGACCTTCTGGGCTCCGGAGATCCTTCCGCCTCCGCCTTCCGAGTAGCCGGAATTACAGGCATGCGCTACCACGCCTGGCTGATTTTTTGATTTATTGTAGAGATGAGGTTTCGCTGCCCAGGCAATTCACTCAGCCTCCCAAAGGCGCGGGATTACAGGCTGAGCCACCAAGCCCGGCTGTATTTGTTTTAATAGTATCTGGGTTCCTAGTTTTGTTTGAGATGGTTGTCTCTGCCCCAATATTATAAAAGCAATCTGTTTGATTCTATGATATTATTAACATATTACTTTTATTCATCAGTACTGTATTTAATATCACATAAAGCATAGGTATATTTTTCCTTCCATTTGGAAAACTGGATGTCTTAGCACCATAAATAAATGAATCATCTTTTGTTTTCCAAAATGGAATTTCAGATTTTTAAATTTAATAAATAAAAATATATATTGTAAATTGTATTTTTCAAGTAGCTATTCATTTTTGCCAATCTCTGGCTGTTTTCAGATCAAAGCCATAATTGTGTGTTTTTGTCACTCTATGTACATTTTAAATTTGAAAATAAAAATTTGTTTTTTTAAGGGTTTTTAATTTTTTTTCATTTTAAAGATGTGAAGTACAATTCAGGGTGAGATATACAAATGTTTATTATTCAGGTACCCTTGTTGATGAGGTGTGTCCCAACTCCCCTGGCAGTTTTTATTTAGAGTAAGAATCTCACTCTATCGCCCAGGATGGAGGGCAGTGATACAATCACTGGTACCGCAACCTCAAACTACTGGGCTCAAGTGATTCTTCTGCCTCAGCCTTCCATGTAGCTGGAACTACAAGCACGCACCACCACGTACAGTTAATTATTTTATTTATTGTAGAAACAAGGTCTTGCTAAGTTGCCCAGGCTAGTCTCAAACACCTGGGCTCAGGCAGTCCTCTTGCCTCTGCCTCAAAATGCTGGGATTACAGGCATGAGCCACTGTACCCGGTTCATTTATATTTATAATGTTGTCACTTCATTCTTTTTCTCCTTAAATCTGTACTGACTTTTTATTTCTTTTTTTTTTTTTTAATTGTTTGAGTTGGAGTCTCACTCTGTTATCCAGGTTATATAGTGCAGTGGCATTATAAGCTCAACCCGTTGGGTTCAGGTGATCCTCCATCTCAGCCTCCCGAGTAACTGGGATTACCAGGCCTGGGTATTTTTTAGTTTTTTAATTTTTGTAGAGATCAGATCTCACTGTGTTGCCCAGACTGGTCTCAAATTCCTGACCGTAAGCAATCCTCCCACGTTGACCTGTCAATGTCAAGGGATTACAGGCATGAGCCACAGTGTTTGCCCTGTATTGCTTTTTTGATGAAGATATTTGAAAAACTTTTTCTTCCTTTATCTTTTCCACCCGTAAACATCTAAGCTACTTTGCAATTGATTCACAACTGTAATGTTAAAGTATTGCCGAGTGCTACTTATTCTTAGATATATTCTTCATTTGATTTCTTTGAAATGGGAATAAATCTTATAGTTTATAGCTTGCCACACTAAATTGAAAGATTATTTCTTTCTTAGGGTTATGCAAAAATTAGTGTGTTACAATACAGAACTTTGATAAAAGAAACAAAGTATTATAATAATGTTTGCCTACCATATCAAGAGTTCTCACTTGGCACTTGTGTAAATATAGTTCCAGTTCAAGTTCAAATATGTGTGTGTGTGTGTGTGTGTGTATGTGTGTGTGTGTAGGAAATAAGACAAAAAGAAAAAAAGCAAGGAGAGGAAAAGAGAAAAAACAAGTCATGTTTTGCTCATCCCTAGTTTCTGTTTTTCCTCATTGTCTAGAAGTTAGATATCAGTTCTGGTATATTGGTTGGTTTTGAGAGAGACTTTTACACAGATACCAACCATTATGTGAATGATCGCTCACTGAACTGAACAGATTAAGGTATATTTTTTGGCACAGTGCCTTTATTAGTTTTCTATGGCTGTGGTACAAATTCAACACAAATTTAGTGATTTAAAACACTGCAAATGTATTATCTTGTAGTTCTGGGAATGAGAGGATTGAAATTATAATACAGGATTACAATCAAGGTGTGGCCAGGGCTGCATCATTCTTTCTTGAAGGTCTGGGAGAGATCCCTTTTTCAAGTTCTAGAGGCTGCCCCATTCCTTAATTCAGGCACCTTCCATCTTCAAACCCAGCCAATG
The DNA here is from genome assembly GCA_027257055.1 of Cephalopachus bancanus. Classification (NCBI taxonomy): domain Eukaryota; kingdom Metazoa; phylum Chordata; class Mammalia; order Primates; family Tarsiidae; genus Cephalopachus; species Cephalopachus bancanus. Next base: position 2,642,789 of record JAPVLO010000173.1, on the reverse strand, counting down.
CATCACTCTTACCTCTGCTTGCAATGCCACGCCTCTTTCTCTGGTTCCCCTCCCTCCCACTTTCACATATAAGGGCTGTTTTCGTTTAGATAATTCTAGATTATCTTCTCATCTCAATATCTGCAAAGTTTATTTTGTCCAGTGAAATAACATATTTCCAGGTTCTAGGGATCTAGACTTGGATGTCTTTGGAGTTTAGGGTCATTATTTAGACCACCACGGTGCTTGAATAAGTGCATTCTTGCTACTTAGTATGCAAAACTCAGGAATAGATTTAGATAATGTAGCCTCACACACTCTCTAAACCTGTTATCGAATCCTTGCTGTTCAAACTCAGGAATGAACAGATTCAGACAGTTAAATATAGTTATATTTTTCTCCAGTGGGGTACTTATATGTCATCTTTGAGTTATTCACATGCTCAAATTACTTTCTCTTTCTATGCCAAGTTAATGATATTTTTTTATAAGAATAGAATTCTCCCTGCTTTCTGAGCACATGATCTCACTGTTTTCTATCTTGTTGTGCATACTAATCAGATGCCACTCTAATGCTTTTTTTCTTTATAGGTAGGTTTTAATAATTTTGAAGTTGTTCTTGAATTATTGTAATATTTTTTCTTTTTATTTAAAGTTCAGAAATTTTAATAAGTGTGTGTCTTTGATCTTTAATCCTTGTTAAATTCTAGACATTTAAATTTGCAGACTCTCCAAACTGTGTACATTTCTCATTTGATATGTTTAATTATTGCCTCTTTTTCATCTGCCTTATAGTTTTCCTTAGAATTTTAATCACTTTATATTTTTTCTCATTTCTTGCAGTAGGTAGGTAATCCAGGTAATTTACATAAGATTCCATAGTATCTATATTTTTCATCATTTATCCACTGAAATTTTTATTTAATAAATCACATTCTTTTAGATCTAGAAATCTGATTTTGTACAGAATTTACATTTCTCACAGTAATATCATTATTATCATTAGTATTATTTTTGATAATTTTTTTCAAGTTTATATTTCTGTCTTGGGTTTTCTGGCCCCAAGAAGAGAAAAAAAGTGGAAGAACAAGTTGATTGTCCCCAATTTCTGAACTGGATTAGTACATAAACATCAGGGATGGGGGGGGTCAAGAAAATTTTCTATGGTTTAGAGGGGCCTGAAAGATAAACTTTGGTACAAATATAGGAAGAGTTTGCCTTTTGCTGTCTGTTTTACCAACACCATTAATCAGACCTGAGTGAACCCCAGTGAGTCAACTAAAAGTACCACAAATGACCTTAAGTAATTCCATCCTCTAGCAAGAAGAATATTAATTAGAGAAAAAAAAGACTAATTGTGTGTGGGCAGGTAGGGCTGGGGGAGAACTGCATAATGTACACACAAAAAACTTTAAATAAATAATGATAATACACTATTTTATCTGGGAAGTGACCAAGCCCTCCTCAGAATCGACTGCTTTCCTGTACTGATCTTGGCTCAACACACTAGGTTGAACACATCTCAGTGAGGTAGGCATCAGATTTCTCAAGACCCAATGTTTTCCATGCATATAGCTGCCTGGAGACCCCAAAAGTCCTTGGAGTAAGGAATAAAAAATAAATTGAAGTGGAAGTAGAGAAAAGGAAAGTTAGTTCAGGTTACCACGTTCTTAGGATCCCTTTGATGCTGATCTTCAAATACTCATTAAGTGCTTCTTTTTTTTCAAGGCTGGACAACATTCTTGTTAAAATTAGTGCTCCAGTTGTAGACCCAACAGATTTTGGATATAGTATTTTATTAAATTCCTGCCATTTCTACATACAAGTTGTTTGAGATGAGGAACATTCTGTTTATAAATTTCAACATTTGCATGGAGAAAATTAATAGTACCTATCTATAGAGTTGTTATGAATATTAAACACATGAACAGAAGTTTCTGGCAAAAATGAAGCATTATAAGGATGTTTACTGATATTACTGTTAAGCTACTTTACTCTAAAAAAATAGTGATCATTATTAATACCATTTGTTGGTGTTCTAAAGAAAAAATTGAGGCTCAGTGAGATAAAGTACATGATCCAAATTCAAATAGCTGTATGAAATTAAAACTAAAATTCATGTTATGTATTGAAGATGTAAAATAAACCCATATTTATTTGCCATTCACTAATAGAATTTATTTACACATTTGGTCAAATTAACTTTTGGTAAAGGAATTAATTAGCACATTTAGCAGGAAGAAATTTGAGGAAAACAAGTATATTTATTGCATTTGTTGTCACTTTAGGAATGCGCTCTATATTTAAGAAACAAACAAAACAAAGGGCCTTCCACAACAAAAATCAGTTTTAGTTCCTGCTCTATCATCGCATAAGAGACTTCCTACCTCCAAGCGTTTGTGTCATCCTGCATTTACTAACCTTCTCCAGAATTTGATTCACTCTTTGTAGTATTACTTAAAACATTAATTGCCACTTTTTAGCTTTACTCTTGACTATGCTGCCTAATCTAAAAACTTGTCTTTTTTAAATAAGTTGGACAGCTAAGTCCTCTGTACCAAAATGTCTTGAAAATTACTTTTTAATTTGAGGAAGTACCAATTGGTTGTTTTTAATATCTTCTTTGATTTTGCAGTTTGAATTGTTTTAGGTGTTCACTTTTATTCAATGTTAACTCATATACAAGAGGGGTGTCCCCCTAAAAAACAGAATTTATTTGTTTAAAAATTGTGTCTTACTATTTAAACTTCAGTCACCTTTAAATACTCTCCATTTGATGCAATAAACTTATTGAGATGCTTTTTATGCTGTTCAAAACAGTTTTTTTTTTTAACTTTTAAAATTTTTATTTTAAAATTGTGGGGTACAATTCAGGATTAGGTATACAAATATTCATTATGCAGGTACCTTTGTTGATAAGGTGTGCCCCCCTTCCCCAGGCAGATTCCAACTACTGCCAATCCCACCTCCCTGCCCCACTATGCCCCCACAGTTTCCCGCTACTGTCAATTCTTTTCTTATAGTATTATGATAGTGGTTCAAGGTCCACTTATGAGTGAGAACATGTGACAATCAGTTCTTTGTTTCTGTGATAGATCTCTGAGTATTATAGATGCTAAGTCCATCCAGGTTGCTGCAAAGTTCATGATTTTGTTCTTTATGACTGTGCAATATTCCATTGTGTATATGTATCACATTTTTTTAATCCAGTCCTCTTTTGATGGGCAGCATGGTTGGTTCCATGTTCTTGCTATTGTGAATAATGTTGCAATAAACATATGTGTGCAGGTATCTTTTTTATAGAGTGATTTGTGTTCTTCCGGGTATATTCCCAGTAGGGGTACTGTGGGGCCATACAGAAGGTCAATTTTTAGAACTTGTAGGAATCGCCACACTGTTTTCCATAGAGGCTGTAGTAGTTTACATTCCCACCAAGAGTGTAGAAGTGTTCTCTTTTTGCCACATCCTCTTCAGCATTTGTTATTTTTTGAGTTATTGATGATGGTCATTCTAACTAGAGTTAGGTGGTATCTCAGTGTAGTTTTAGTTTGCATTTCTTTGGTGACTAGTGAGCCTGAACATTTTTTCATGTATCTGTTGGCTACTCATATGTCTTCTTTTGAGAACAGTCTATTCATATCTTTTGCCCACTCTGTAATGGGACTGTTTGTTTTTTTTTCTTTTCAGCATGTTTGAGTTTCTTGTAGATCCTAGATGTTAGGTCTGTGTCAGACATACAGTTGGCAAATATTTTTCCCAGTCTGTGGGTTGTCTTCCTGCTCTTTTGATGGTTTTTTTTTTTTGACTTTGCAGAAGCTTGTCAGCTTGATGAGCTCCCACTTGTCTATCTTATCTCTTAATGGCATGGGCACTTGGAGTTTTGATTCGGAATTGGTTGCCAGTTCCAATTTCCATAAGAGTGTCTCCTTCATTTTCTAAGGGTCTTATAGTTTGAGTTTTTATGTTCAGGTTTCTGATCTACTTAGAGTTGATTTTTGTGATGGGGATAGGTAGGAGTCCTGTTAACTCATATACGAGAAAGCCCCTCTAAAAAACAGGATTTATTTGTTTAAAAATTGTTTCTTAGTATTTAAACTTCGGTCACCTCCAAAATACTCTCCATTTGATGCAATGAACCTGTTGAGATGCTTTTTCCACTGCTCAGAACAGTTCTTGAACTAGTTAATTTTGATGCTTTTTAGTGCTTCAACCGTTTTCTGCTTAGCCTCTTTCATACTGGCAACACGTTTCACTTTGAGGGCTTTTTTCATTCAAGGAAACAAAAAAAAAAGTCACTTGGGGCAAGATTGGGTGAATAGGAAGAATAGGGAATGGGGGTCATGCCATTTTTGTTCAAAAACTGCTAACACTCAGCACAGTGTGGGCAAGTGTGTTGTCATGGTAGAAGAACGAGTCACCTATTTACCACAACTTGGGATGTTTCTACTGTCAACTGTGACACAACCTTCTCTAAATTTCCAAATTAAAAACTTTGCTTGACTGTTTGATCCAGAGGAACAAATTCCGAGTGCAATACAAAGAACCTTCCCTTCAAAAGATATTTCCTTTTGGGGGGTCCCCCTCATATTGTTCTTGGTGAAGAACATTACAAATTGTACTGTGACTGTTGCTTACATATTTAGTACTTTGGACACTTTCTCAATCTAGGAGAAAACATCAGACACCAGTGTCATGAAGTGATATCTAAGTAGATATGTAAGTAGACATGCAAATTATAGTTCAAACTTAAATTAAATGAGATGCATAGGAAAATGCATATATGCCTTTATAAAAATAATTTAATTATACTACATTTATAGATGTTTGCCAACTAAAATGAAATATGGGAGTACCATAAAGGAAAAAATAATGAAAGACAGAACTGAAGCATTTTTTGCAGCATGAAAATAAGTACATATATAGTAAATCTAATTTTTCCAGCAAAACATTAGTTAAGTGATGTGATGAATTTCATCTATAGAATATTTATCACTAAATGCTCAAGATTATTAAAATTACGAATCACTTAAAATTTTATTAAAGATTTTTATAGTAAATGAAAATAATTTCATATAAAATAAAAATGGCCAAAACTTTAAAAAATGAGATCAACTTTAATATATTTGTCAATTAAGTTTCTTATATTTTTAAATCAAAAATTTTTTTTAAATAAAGAAAATATTTGTTTTTGTTTGTTCATTTTTCTTCTATCATTCAGGTTTAAGTAAATATATATTTGTAGACTTATTCATGATTAGACCAATAAAGTTATAAATTGAAAGTAAATAAAAATCATAGGGGGCTGACAAATAGAATATGTATAAAATATAAATGTAGTGAAAAACAGAAGCATTTGCATGCTAATAATAAGGAAAAAAGATTATTTAAAAGCTGATTATAAAATGTGAAAAACACTTATGTCTAATTTCTAAGAACCTTTCCTTGTGAGTTAACCTTGTACCTGTCATTAAAGCCCATGCTCATGTCATTCTTTATTCTAGTATATCTTATCAGATAAATATAAAATGCCTTTTAAAAAAACCACAAAATTATCCTAGAACTATTAGCACTTATTTTTATTTCCTACTGAATTGCATGGAAAAAAATAACTTATAGCATAAGCATTAATTAAAATGGCAATTTTTATTTAATTCAGTTCAGTCTTTTGGAAGTCTTTTCTAAGTCGGGGCTTATAAGAGATGTTTGGTTTTATTATAATATTAAGATTGTTGATAAAGTAGCAACAAAATAAAATTAATGATTTTCTTTTTGGTGTAAAAAAATCCTTCCATCTAATGTCTAAAAATGTGCTGCTCTCCATCATAAGACTATAATTTAGAGAGGGAATCAGCAAGTACTTATTAATCCATATGCTATAAGGACAAAGTAAATTTATGTACTGCTACAAAGAGTGTTTTCATAATGCTGATTAGCTTGTATAAAAATGGTAAACAGGGGGCATACTTATGTTAATACAAATATCACTTTGAATTATATACTGTTTTCTTTCATACATTAATATTTTTCCCCACCAAGTAGCATCAGCTGAGCCCAGATACACTCACAATGTTGAACTCAGAAGAATACTGAAGAACACCTTGTCACACCCAAAGCCCACTCACATCACATTCCTCCTGTAAAGCTCTGTTTGGGCCCCTTAGGTCTTAGAATGTTTATTATGAGAATCTCTCTTCCTTGTGTATTTCCTCTTGGTTTTTATAACTTATAGCCTACATTCGTCATTTTAGGCCCTTACTACAGTAGCATGTCTAATGTGTAAATCTTATGTTTTTGAATGTTTCTATATCTGCTAGGAATGTAACATATTTTCACTATGTACATATTTTAGAATAATTATTGTTTTTGTTAGTGTTATGGTTGTAAAATCACATAGTTTTTGAGTGAACTGTTTCAAACCCATTTTACTCATTAGCCTTGCTATTTTTAGACTAAATTTGCAGAATGCAAAATTTTTCAGTAATGCATATTGAGTTGTAGCAAAATGTTTGTGTTAGACATTATAAGATATACAAGGAGGAGTAATTGTGACTTTGCTTTCAACATTTATAGTGCTTCTTTGTAACTTTTTTAAGTCACCACTAAATATGCAGTATAGATATTATCACAGTAAATTTCTTATGGTGCTTCCTGTATAAAAATTATGGAGAAATTTATGTATACTCTTCTAAAATTTAACGTAGAAATAATATGTTTATGAGAGACTTTCAGGTTTTGTTTTTTACTCTTCAACAAATATTTATTGAGTCCCATTTTGTGCCCAAAAAAGTCCAAAAATATGAATATGGATGATACGTAAATTAGATTCAGAGGATACTGCTCTTATACCTGAGAAAGAGGGAAGAGAGACCAACAATAAACAAGTAAATAATTTTATAAGATTTTTTTCAAAGAGTGATGTTTTCTATTAAAAAAAAATCATGTGATTGAAATAGGGGTGACTTTAGTCAGAAAAGGAATTACTGAGAGTATGGTGTTGGAATGGGGGATATGATTACATTTGAAAAAGAAAAGTACAGTGAAAGTTAAGCACAATATAAAAACTATTTTTTAAGTTTGATAATGTAGAAGTTTGAATAGGAAGATGAAAGAGAAGTAACATGTAAATTTTTTAAGACATTAGCTCATATGATTTAATTTTTTTCTTTTAATTTTAAGCTGTCTTAATCATCCTGCAGATAGCTTTTATTTCAATATATCAATTTATTATTCCCTTCTCATTGGGCATACTCATTTTATACTTTTGAATATGAAGGCTGTTTTCTGTGTTGACAAGAGCACTGTAAGGCCATTAAAAGACCTGAGCTCTCTTTTCTACACATAAACATATAATCTATTGTTCATTTCCAATTGTAGTACAGTCATGTGCCACTCAAGGGTATTTCAGTCATTAATGGATCGCACATATAACAGAGATTCCATGAGATTATAATATCATATTTTATGCCAAGATACACAGATATTTACTATTGTGTCATAATAGCCTGCTATATTCAGTATAGTGACATGCTCTATAGGTTTGTATGCTAGGAGAAAAATGCTATATAACATAGCGTAGGTATGTAGTAGGCTATACCATCTAGTATCATGTAAGTACACTCTATGATGATCCCACAAGGACGAAATCACCCAAGGACTTATTTCCCAGAACATATCCCATCATTAAGTGATTCGTGATTGTACTTTATATCCAAGTGTTCATAAAATTAGAGAGAGCATTTAATTAACTAGTTCTTAAATATTATTCTGATAAAACTAGAAGCTGCACAATTTGAATTTTGTCTTAATGTTCCGAAAGTTATCTTCAGGGTTTTCCTGAATGTCTGAGATTATGTTATTTAAAAAAAAATTACTAAAGCTCAGACTTTGTTAATACTCTGTAGCCTCTGGTAATTATCCTAAAACTGAAGGAGGTTAGTAACATGTCTTCTACATATTATGATGAATTAGAACAAAAAGGAAGAAAGATTTACTAGTTACTTTTAATAAAATAAAATTATTCACAAATAAAAATGGTTTATAAGGCTAGTATTTTTAAAGTAATACAATTATTCTAAAAGCACATAAAAGCATTTTTATACATTGGTTAGTAGACTAAGCAATTATCCTGTTAACATATATATATATATATATATATATATATATAATTTTATTTATTTATTTTTTTTGAGTTGGAGAGGCTCGACCTGCTGGGCTCCAGTGATCCTTCCGCCTCAGCCTTCAGCGTAGCCGAAATTACAGGCACGCGCTACCATGCCCGGCTGATTTTGTTATTTTATTGTAGAGATGAGGTCTCACCAAGTTGCCCAGGTGGGTCTCGAACCCGCGAGCTCAGACAATTCACTCACCTCAGTCTCCCAAAGCGCAGGATTACAGGCTGAGCCACCGAGCCAGGCAACATACATTAATGTATATATATTTTATATATCAAGTAATTAGTTTATGGCTATTTTTCTCTCATTGGATTGAATTAGTCTTCACTGGTCAGTTACTTTTACCTTATTTCAACCCAAAGGTACATTAATTAAAAAATGACTCTTTGTATCCTTTATACCCAAATGGCTAAACCTCACATTTGAATTTTCTAGACTGTCATCTTGGTTGTGGAAAACCAGTTTTTAAATTGAGCTTTAAAGACTGTCTAATATATTTTAAAATAATGCATTTTTTGGAACATCAGAGGAAAGGAAGTGGAACAAATTATTCAGTTAGCTAACAATTTCAAGTTCATTTTAGGTTCAATCTCTGAAGTCAATTGCATTTGGAATTTTTAAATGTAATTCTTTCTGTAAATTTCAGATCCCAGGTGGTATCAAATACAGTATTATAGATCCAGAGCTTTTTGTTATAGAAGACTTGCAGCATTAATAGTCTGACACTGTTTGAATAACCTCAACCATTCATATGCTTTTTAAAATACTTTTTATCATTTCAGAGTCTAATAAACTAACAGAATTCAATTTTCATGTTACTTGAGTCTTTGAATCTTTTACCAGAATTCTGACATCCATTAGCCATTGCCTGAATTAGGTAACTGCTGTGGTAAAGAATAAGCCATAACAAATTATCTCGTTACAAATACAATATACCCAACAGCTGGAGTTTTTCTTTCTCTTATTCTCATTCTGATTGACATAAGCGGGTAGCTACAGTTTCCCATTTTGTGAATAAGTTTTTGGCAGGTTCAGAAAGCAATATACTCTGCTAAAAGAGAGGAGATACAAATCCACAGCTTGTCAGGAATTTAGTGGTTTTCTTTAATTTTTGTATTTTTCCCCTGGTAACCAATTCAGTCCTTTATTTTTACGTTTGTTGATGCTGCTTCTGTGCATTTGTTTATGTTTCACTTTCCTTACTTCTAGAAAAAAGACATTATTGACATTGTTTACCGTTGAAAATGACTTTTTGTTAGACTTCACTTCATTTTACATGACCTAATATAAAAGGTTGCTATAAATTTATAAAACATTAGACACTAGAATATAACTGAATTAAACAATATGAGAATTTTAAAAAACTGGAAAAATTTATGATAAAATATATTCCTTAATTTCTCTCTTATTTTAGACTGTAAAAAAATTTAGATCTCCTGAAAAAGATTAATAAATATTTGCTTACATCATTATACACAATTTTTATCTTTAGCTAGCACCTTCAAAAAATGAGCACGGTATAAACATTGTTCATCATATTAAATATCTCTTCATATTTTTTTCCATAGGCAATGCTGGTAAGCAGAAAGGAACATATGTGACCTATTTATAAAAGACCAAGGGTCCACTATTTGAAAAAATACCAGATTATACATTAAGTAAAAGTATCATTGTTCCCTATTTTTCTCTCATTCCCTCTTCACTTTCTCTCCTCTGATGATGCTCATGACACAATGATCCATGTCTGTAGGGAGTGTCTTACTGGCTTAACTAAGAAACTTTAGATATAATCAAGCCACAGAAGACTTAGACTGTCATTCTAGCTTTTCTCTGTAATTGATCCCTCTATACACAATTTAGCCTCAGGAAGAAGCATGACATAAGCAAAGGCAAAAGAATTCTGTAAGGATTAGCAACTGTGGGAATTAGATAGTGTTTTTTCAGAAGTTCTACGTATTATTAGGGGCGAGAAAGGAATAAAAATAGATATTTTAGTCTTAAATGTGCAATGACTAGAGAAATAGCTAAAGACAAAAACACAAACTGAAAGGCAAATAAGAAATTGAGAATACTGAACATCAAGCTACTGCCTTTTAAATTTCTCTAAAAGTTATGACCTCTCTTATTCGGCTTAAACATTCATTTCTGATATCTGTTCCTCATACTATCATCTAGCCAATCCAATTTACATTACTGTCTTTGAATTGTTTTATTACATCACTGTTTATTTATATTTAATTTATGGCAAAGTGGTCCTGCCAAACAAAAGTTGCCTGAAAAATACATAAGTATGTGTGTGTTTGTCTGAGGGTATATATGTCTGTGTATATCATATATATGTATGATAGACTTCTTAAGTATTCACACATAAAATTTAATTTAATGTGAATGTTATATCTATGAATGTCTGTGACAGCATTATGTCAGGAGAAAATCCACTCATACTGACTAGAAAATGACATATCATTTACCTGTTTTTCAACCTAATTATTCTAGAGTACTACAGCTATTAACCATCTTTCCAATTCACAATCTTGCCCGTCATTTATTGCATTAATTATTGTGTTCATGTATTTATAGTGTTAAGTACTGTGGCATATTTTAGTAACACATTAGTGAACAAAATAATGTGACCCATGCCTTTGAGCACATTCTACTTCATCTATGCAAAAGCCAAACATCTCCATGGCCTCTGAGGTATTTGCATTATATACTTGGTCCCTTGGAAGAAATGTACAATTAACTCTCACAGAGAGAAAGCTCTTTTCCACGTACATCACCATATTTTATCGTCTCTTCCTTTCAAATTATTTCAGAATGCAGTAACACACATACATACATACATACACACACATATCATCATCATCATGTAACTGCATATCACAAGCAATTTAACAGTTACTGAGATTAAGGGTTACAGTTCCCTTGTAAGACACCTAAAGATTTCTTCCACCCATCGTCCTTACTTATGTAATGACTATTACTAACATTTTAGGTGCATGTACAGAGACCTATTATAGCGTTTAATATCCAGTAAGTCATATAAATGATATGATTATCAATTATAAAATATATGGATAAAAACAAATATGTGCAATTCACCTATTCTTCCTGTGTTTTGTCCTCAGCTGCAACTGGGCATTTTTCAAATCTCTATAATTTCTCTGTGATTACAATACTCTTAACACGATTTTCCTTGATGTAAAGTATTCTGCATATTGCTAATTCTTTTTCCCTTTAATGGATAGTTACACATGAGAATCTGGAGGAAATTTTCTTTGAAAATTATTAGCTAAGTGCCCTTGTTCAAGTTACTTAACCTCTCTATTATGCAATTTCTTAATCTGTATATCAGGGATAATGATAATATTTATCTTGTAGAGTTGTATGGGAACTAAATAAATCAATCATGTAAAACATTTTTGGCTGTATTAAATGTTAGCAACCATTATAATTTTTAAGATTGTAACATATGCTTGCATTATGATAGGTGTTGGAAATGTTAGGAATAATAAAATGTGTGGCATCTCCTCATTCTTACTGCTTCTTCCAAAGCCCGGAGTTAACATCCATCTTGCTCTGAGAAGTTGTTGCTCACATCAGTGGAGCTAGTTTATTCCTTCAAACTTCACATAGTACCTGTGCCTTAGCACACAGCACTTTCTGCCACATCACAGGATCTTTCACCTCATCTAATCTTAAACACAGGTGAGTAGAACAACCTAACATTTCGGACTCTGGGATGGAGACTCAGAAAATATTGAAATTCTGGTTTTGCCAAATTTCTAGTTTACCAATCCTCAATTTCTTCACATGTTAAATGAAAATAATAATAGTATTTTTTTCTGTTAGGGTTTTAAAAATGTACTAATAAAGGCATGCTTATAAAGAGCCAATTATATGGTAAATACATACATGTGCTAACTTTATTATTAGAATTATAAATTCTGTCATGTTTTCACCATGATTTCAAGTCTTTGCTGTCCAATAAACAGTGGTCAAAACTAATATGATTTTTAAGTATATAATCCAGGGGAATAGACAGGTGCATAAAAAGCTACCAAGTATTGCATAATAAATGATATAATTTAACTATTTAAATACTGATAAGAATATAGAGAATAGAGGAAAAAATCTTTCCTATAGCTGAGAAGGTTTAGAGAAGTTTCCTGGAGGAGATCATTTTATTCAAGGATTATAATAATAGCTTGTGTTGTCATTCTATAGCGGAGAATAGTAAAAGGCGCTTATAGTCAGAGGAAGAAGAAAGAAAGAAAGTATGCAGTTAATGGGGTGCTTGAGAATGAGGATACTCAGTTTCTCCAGAGTCTTGAGTATGAGGTGTGAATGGAGAGACACGCTGGGAGATGAGATTAAAATTCCAGTGGTCTCATATATTTCTGAGGGACTTGTGGGTATAGACCTCCATTTCTATCAAGGGATTCATCTTTTTTATAACCAAATTTTATCATGCTTTTTGTTCCAGTGTCATATTTTTTTTAGCATAAAGAATTCTTCAACCTTTGATGTTCACTGGTGTGGTGCACAGCATTTCTCAACTCATGCCCTTTTGATTCAATACCTCTTTATTATGGGGACCATACTGTGTACTTTTTCAGGTGTCTAGCAATATCTCTGGCCTCTGCCTAGAAATGCCAGTAGCACTTCTCACCTCAGTAGTGGCAACAGAAAATGTCTCCAGACACTGCTAAATGTCCCTTAGGGACAAAAATGCCCCAATTGAGAACCACTGACCTTCAGAAAAAATATTAAGATGAGACTGCTTATGAAAATTTGAAGACTATACTATAAATACTTTTTAATAATTGGAAATACTTTAATAAATATATTTATATAGCTTTGTTCACCTCTTTTTTTTCTATTTCTCCTACTAAAACCTAGATTTACACGTCAAATGTACCTGAGGGGAAAACTGTGAACAGTGTAACTGGAACTACCTGCTTAGAAGGGTCAATCCTATTATCGGGGATTTTGCTATCATGCTAAGCCAACTTGACAAATCTGAATAGTAAAGAGAAAATGGAATTAGCTCCTCAAGGACTTTAAGCCTGAGTTACTATTTAAGAAAGAGTAAGAAGAATTTTTAATTTCCTGGGAACAATGTAGGAGGGTGAGGAATAGCATGCAGAAGGACATAGGCTGAAGATCATAAAAGAAATGAAGCTGGGACACAGTGTGGAAAGAAGCAGCCAGTGAAAATTCTCTGTGATGTTGTATTTATAATTATTTCCATAACAAGAGATTTTTAAATATTCTTCATTTTGTTATGAACTTAAGTACTCGGCTCCCAGCTTACCCAGATATATTTTCATGTGGTAAAGGAACTAAGTTGCATGATTAGGTTTATAGTCATACAACTAAAATTTATGTTTAGACTAACATTTAAAACTGAGTTTTAGGTGTATGTAGATGGTTTATTACTGGCAATGAACTTAGAATGGTGAGATGACTGAAAGATTTCAATGAAAGCAGGCCGAGAGCAGAGATTGCCACGCGAGGTTAAGACTCCTAGGAAACCTAAGAATTGTTGGAGAGTTGTTGATCTACTTCAGTGTAGGGGTTTTAGCCAGTCTTACATAGAATGCTTTTTCTGAAAGACTCCAGGTAACTTGTGATTCATATAAGTCAAAGCAGATTGTACTGTGGCTTGGTCTTCAGTCATATGTTATGCAACAAAATTAATTGTAGATAATGAAAAAAATGATTGAGTGTTTGTGTTTACCGACCTGGGAAAATTGTAAAGCCTATTTCTTAAATACCTCAAAGGTCTTCCTCCCTTCCATCCGTCTTTCCTTCCTAACTCTTGCCTTTTCCTCTTTACATAGTCACCTAGAAGTCTATGTAGTATATTATATATTAAGAACAAAAGTAAGAGATAATTTTTATTACAAACTGTTTTATTTCAGACTATAAAAAATGTTAGATCGTGTACTTTAATAAACTTATGCAAATTTAAAATTTTTATCAAATGAAAAAATTATTTCTCAATTGATTATTGGCTGGTAAAGATGAAACAGGTGAACTATCAGCCTTTTTAAAAAATTGGAGCCGAGCTCGGTGGCTCAGCCTGTAATCCCGCGCCTTTGGGAGGCTGAGGTGAGTGGATTGCCTGAGCCCGCGGGTTCGAGAGCCGCCTGGGCAGCGAGACCTCATCTCTACAAAAATTCAGCCAGGCGTGGTAGCGCGTGCCTGTAATTCCGGCTACTTGGAAGGCTGCGGCGGAAGGATCGCCGGAGCCCAGCAGGTCAAGGCTGCGGTGGCCGGGAGCGGCCACTGCACTCCAGTCTGGGTGACAGAGTGAGACTCCAACTCAAAAAAAAAAATTGGGACATTTACTTTCACTACAGGTTTCGGTTTTTTAAAAAATTGAAGGGTATGTAACAAGATGAAATTAGGCTTTTTGGACTTTCTAGCATGTGTCTGTCTATTCCATTCTTCAAACCAGAGAAGATAAATAACACTTTGAATGCACAGAGTTTTCTTGCTCAATTTGCCGCTTTAGTCTATTTGTGTTGTTACAGAATTTTTGGAAAACAGTAAGCTACTTTCTTTGTACATAGCTCAACACTTCAAACAAACTGAATTCTTAAGAAATATATATGATTTCTGTTTCACCTTTTTATTTTCTGATCTCTTTTGCCCAGAATCCTTATCTTTACATAACATGAAAATTCTTTAGTTTTTCACTCATTTGAAATATCATTGTTCTTTTCAGTACTCTTTATATCTTTGGTTTGATTTCTTATTTATTATTAATTCTTTGTTCTCCAATGTTTGTATGATAAAGTCTCCCAATGTCCCAGGAGAGAATATATTATATAGTTAGATCATAAGATGTCTGAGACTTTGTCAATGATGGTTGGAGGAGAGCTTCTCAAATTCCTTAAGATAAGAAAACTGATATCACACTCCACATCAGTAACATTTTTTTTCCTTCTAAGCCATTGGCAAACAGCCAGTGAAACACTCAGTGTAGTTTTCTATTGATTGTCCTGTGGCTTGCAGAACAATATATATTTCTGTATCTAAAGTAGTATGATTCTATTGTGAAGATGTGTAAATCTCCTGTAGACTAATAAATATAAAAATCTTATTTTTCTTATCAGAATTGAAATGATAGGGTAATGGTTTTAATATCTGAGGCAAGAAGCAAGCAGTGCAAGTTAGGATTGATGTTGGCAACATGGTTTTGTGTGCTTTATTTAATTAGATAATTTTAAAAGTCATACCATTATAGTTATTTGATTAATGCTTTTTATTTTGGGCCATATATTAAGTGATATCAGCCATTTTGAGTGAGTGGACATCTCAGCAGTTCTAATTATTCAAAGTTTACTCTCAAGCTTCTTTATGTTTGAATATGCCTTCTTCACTACCTTGTTCTTTCTGGAATTTTAACATTATAAAAATGTAGTTATTCTTCATGATTCATTGCAAACTATACTCTTAGAATTAAATTGGAAGGTGGAAAAATGGCAAAAATATATGTGTATGCTCAAGGACAGACTGTATTTAATAATTAGTTTAGTTAAAATTTGAGAAAAAATATAACATATAAAACATTAAAATGTTTCATATTGAGTTGTAAACAATCAGATTAGAAAAAAATAATAGTTGCTTCCCTGTATAAGTTTAACACCAAAGCATAATATTTTTGAGCACTTTTGGGAGAAAAGTCAATAATCATTAAGGTTATCTTCAAAGAAGAAGCATAAAGTAAGAATCAGGATATATTAAGACACCAAAACCACTTTTTATAAAATAACAGCCCGATGCTGAGGATGGGAATGTTCGGGTGTAACACATGCATAGAATCTGCAGTAATAACCTGGTGATGGAATTTAAACCTCCCCTACCATGACATAGAGAAAATGGGTAGATAACAGGCTGGAATAAAAGGGAAAACATGAAAAATAGTGTTTGTTTTGTACACTTTCATAAATTCAGGGGGAAAAAATGCATCATTCAGAACCCAGCAGACAACTCCTCCACTGTCATCAGTCAGTATTGTTGAGAGGTCTCATGTATGTGTGTCCATATAGCCATATTTGTTCTCCTACTAAACTCTGCTGTGCGGTGGGAATGTGAAAAGAGAAAAAGTTAGAGACTCACTCTCCTAGTGTTTTATGTAAATCTGCTTTTTGTATGGAGTCACAAGTCTGTCAGAACTTGTACAGGAGGATTGGGCTGGTCCAGAGACAGAAGCAGAATGGGGAGAGGCATCACACACTACTCTTCCTATCCTTTCAAAATGCACTCTTTATTCACCGGTAGCTCCTGTAAAGTCAGCGTCAATCTCTTTTTGATGAATCAATGAAAGAAAAAGTTATCTGGATTGCATATAAGTACTGGATTAAGCAATAGAAAGTGTATAGTTTTTTAAAGTAAAAAGACTACGTTAAACAGTAATTTTTTAAAAGTTTCCTAGATAAGAACTAATTTATTGTAATTCAATACTGATTTTGATTTTCTCTTAATAGCAAAAAAAAATCAATTCTTGTATAAAGAAAAAAATGAGCCTCTGGAATCGTAATGGAATCTTGGAATCTTATATGACTATGCACACATAGTGGGTTTGGATAATGGGTACGATGATGCATCAGGAAGTGCACAAGTTCTGGTTAGTGTCAATTCAGAAATATTTTTTCTCTATTGTGGGAATAAATAAAAAATCATTAGACTATACAGTTCTATGAAACTGAAGAGAGAGGGAGAGCTTCATTGAATGAATTTCTTTGAAAGACATTAGAGATGTTACATCTCACTTCCTTATTTTACAGGTAAGGAAATTGAAGCTTGGAGAAGATATAACTATTGTGTTCAAAAACAAAACAAAAACAGTGTATTGTAATCTTTTATAACTTAGGCATTTCCTTTTTTTTTCTCTTTCTAGTGAAAAACAATCTATTCCATCCCTATCCTCTTCTTATTTCTTCTTCAAAACTGAAGTTCCATTCTTTCAAGGGCTGAAAGGCACTGTTTTTTAAGGTGCAAAACAAAAAGGAATCTAAGGAACTTTAAGTGTTTCAGTGAGTTTGGACAAAACATATAAAAAATAATGAAACGGTATGTATATGGTTAACACTATTAACGTAGTTTCTTTTAATTATAGTAAATTAAATTATGTTAAAAGGATGTGCTATATTGCCACTTACCACATTTATTCAAATACTAATGTGAATATATAGCTGTGAACCCAAATTGGACATAAAAATGATTCTGAGGCATGTGTAGGAGTAGCTGTAAATGCAAGACTGTGTCAGTGGAGACAAGCGTGACGGGTGATTGTGGCTCAGGTTCCACCACTGTCTGTATTGCAACCTTCTCTCAGCATTTTAAATGCTCCTTTCCTCTGTCTAGACGTATTTAAAGAGGAGTTTCAATTTCCTCAGGGTCACTTTTAGACTTCTCTGAACAAGTTCAATTGAAATTATTTTGTGCAGGACAATATAAATTTTGGATTCTTTGCTATTTTTATTGTCAGCATTAAATTTTATATGCTTTGTCCTATAATTAGCAGGACAAACTCATACCACTTTATTTTGTGTGTGTGCTATTTGTTATTTTTTTCCTTTTCTTCTATGCCTGCCTTTACATTACTAGAGAAGTTTCATGACAATTGTTTACAGCAGAATCCTATTTTATCTCAGTAAACAGATAAAAGGAAAATATTACAAATAATGAAAATCTTTTTTGTAAACCTCTGCATTATTCAACAAACATAAATGATATCAAAGTTTTTACACCTATGACTCTAACTTATAAGGCAATATTTTTTAACCTGAAGCCTAATGCTTCACATGCATAAACATACAAATCATAAGGAGAAAAACCTTATATTACTTTTATTTGCTATACTTGCCATTGAACACTTTAATCAACTAGGAACATTTTTTAAAAATAGATATTTTAAAAATAAATTTCTCAATACTTATTGCATGTTGGAACCTAGACACATTAGAAATCTAGTTGATATTCAGTAAATGTTATTTCTGATTCTCAAAATAGTACATATACAAAAGTTACTCAATATGAGAATTTTGTTTTATTTCATTGTCAAATAATAATAACAAAAATAAAATATAGGATTTTTTGTTTCTTGGCCTACTAAAATAAAGTGTAGTATCTGTTCTTACAAGTAAAATAAAATACAGGATTTGAATAAAATTACAAAGACTAAACGAAAATATTTCTAGGTTTCACAGGAAATTAGAGCTGCCATGTAGTTTTTCTGGGCTGATGATTTAAATGGAATGAAATTTGGTTTTCTGACACTTACTTCTCAAAATAAACTATTGATCATAGTACAAATATTACCTAACTAAACAATCAATGTAGTGAAAAAGTGCACTATTCATGATTTTTCTTTCCTACATTATTTTTTACTCCTTCCTTAAATGAAATTATAGTACCATATTCAATCATTGGACTGTACAAGTTCTGCTTTCATGATAGCAACAGTATTCTGAAGTTGGAGTTTCTTTTTATTGCAAATTGCAATCAGTTACATATGATTGTTAAACAAAAACTCTTCCCACTTATTTTGCCAAAGAGATTTTATTATCCCTTCAGGCTGTTATTGTTATTAGACATAAAACAAGCATTGCTTTGTAAGTAGTTAAACTATTTAATGTTCTGATGATTAGGGATGAAATTTTGAGCTGAGAGTTTAGAGACCTTCATTCCATCACTTTTCCTATCACTTGTTAGTTGTGACATTCTGGATAAATTTCTTTACCTCTCAATAGCATTCAATTTTCTCATAAATAGAGGGAAATGGTCAAGATGATTTTCAATATCCTTTCCATTCCTTGATTTAAATTTGAAATTTTGCAAACATGACAAATTTTCAAATATGCAAGCAAAAGTTTAAATCCCTCAATACATTGATGACTGCACAATCTATTTGCCATTTTGGACTTTAATAATATTTTTTGCATAGCATAACATTTTATGTGAAATGCTCAAATTGTGATTTGAATAAGGATTGATATTTAAACATAAAATTAAAAAACTCATCACAATCCTTTAAAATTAGTTTCATTTTATAGCTATAAAAGGTTATATATTATCATTTTAAAGATTTTAAAAATCAAAATATATATTTAAAAGTTAAGATCTCTTCTAAGAAAATGGCTGAAAATAATCATCTAAAATGTTTTGGTATTTTTCTTGTCATTCTTTTTTCTTGTTTTACATTTTAAGAAAATGTATTATTTATTATCGAGTTTTAGAGTTCAAGTGAGAATTTACTACATAAGTAGGCTGCATGCGGGTGAAGTTTGGACTTCTAGGTGGCCCTCACTCCTTCTGGTAGAGGACCAGGTAGGTACCCATTGCGTTGCCATGTCCCCCTCTCCCTCCTCCCTCTTTCCTTTCCCTAGCCATGCCCATGACTGCTGATCCCACCCTTGTTTATTGTAGCATTATTCACAAAAGCAAAAACTTGAAACCAACCATGCTGCCCATCGAAAGAGGACTGGATAAAAAAAATGAGGTACATATGATGGAATATTGTGCAGCAATAAAGAAGGACAAAATTGTGAACATCTCAGTAATTTGAATAGACTCAGAGTCTATAATACTGAGTATCTATCACAGAAACAAAGAACTGAGTACCACATGTTCTCATTCATCAACAGACCTTGAACTATGATGATAATACTATAAGAAAGGGATTGGCAGTAGTTGGAAACTTCCAGGGGAGGTGGGGGGTGGAGTTGGCAGTAGTGAGAAACTACCATGGGAGGGGGGCATACCTCATCAACAAGAGTATCTGCATACTGAACATTTGCATACCTAACCCTGAATTGTACCCCACATCTTCAAAATAAAAAAGAAATAAAAAATCAAAATAGGAACCATTATAAATCAATAAATTTTTGCCAATTGGAAATAAGTGTTTATTCCTGTAGCATAAAAATTTGTGCTTTGGGATTCAGCAAACTCTTGGAAAGCATTTTCTGCATCCTTGCTGGTTGTACAAGAGTTTTCCCTGCAAAAAGTTGTCAAGATGCTTGAAGAAGTGATAGTTGGTTGATAAGAGGTCAGGCAGATATGGTGGATGAGGCAAGACTTTGTAGTCCAATTCATTTAACTTTTGAATTGTTGGTCATGCAATGCGTGATTGGGCATTGTTGTGGAGAAGAATTGGGCCCTTTCCATTGACAAATGTGGGCTGTAAGTATTGCAGTTTTCAGTGCATTTCATTGATTTGCTGAGCATACATCTCAGACGTAATGGTTTCACTGGGATTCAGAAAGCTGTAGTGTATCAGACAGGCAGCAGACCACCAAACAGTGACCATGACCTTTTTTTGGTGCAAATTTGACTTTGGGGAGTGCTTTAGAGCTTCTTCTCAGTCCACCCACTGAGCTGGTCATAGTAGGTTGTCTTACAATCCACTTTTTTAGCACATCACAATCCAATTGAGAAACGGCTCATTGTTGTTGCCTAAAATAAGAGAAGATGACATCTCAAAATGGTGATTTAAAAAAATTTTTAGTCAGCTCATGAGGTACCCACTTATCAAACTTTTTCACCTTTCTGATTTGCTTCAAATGCCAAATGGTCGACCTTGAGTTCTTTAGCAACTTCTCATGTAGTTTAAGAGGATCCGTTTTGATGATTACTCTCAATTGGTCATTGTCAACTTCTGAGGCTGGCCATTATGCTCCTCATCTTCAAGGCTCTTGTTTCCTTTGCAAAACTTCTTGAACCACCACTGCACTGTACATTCATTAGCAGTTCCTGCACCAAATGCATTATTGATTTTGTGAGTTGTCTCTGCTGCTTTACTACCCATTTTGAACTTAAATAAGAAAGTCACCTAAATTTTCATAGTCTACCATCATTTTCATAGTCAAAAACAAATATAAAATAAACAGCAAGTAATAAGTCACTACCAAAATAACACAAAGCAAGAAATGCACATTAAAATGATACATAATGATAACCACATTTGTTTAAGAATATATTCCAATAACAAACAGCAAATTTTAACAACGCAAATACCATGATTACTTTTGTGCCAACCTAATATACCAGAAAAGAGCCAAGAGAGGCTTCTACTTGTTTTTATCAAGTAGATTGTTGTTGATTGCTTATAACTGAGTTTCTACCATATCATATGAATGTATCCAAGTTCAGTGGGAAATGTTAGCACAAACACTTTTTCCTGTTCATCAACAGATAGTACAAGGTAATCATGATATGTAAAACAATTTTAGCAAGAGAAGTAAAGGAAATTTTCTGGGAAACTGTAGCTTTTTCGTATAGTAACTAATGGTTAAGACAGATTTTTTACTCATAACTTTACTTACATTTATGCTAAGCCAGGGAAGGCATTTTATATTAGAGGATGTCCATTTATAAAAATTTATGCCTTCTGGAAAACTCCTTTTTATTTCATAGTGCAAATTAAGAAGTATGAGCTAATGTTCATTTTCCAGTTGATTATGGAGTGGCAGTGGTACTGTTAGAATCTCTAATCCAAAACATTGGCCCCTTATTTTTCACTTATTTAGACATAGAGTTGCCACATGTATTATTGATTATTAAATCCTTTAGATATAAAAATATATATATATCCTGGAGGGAACACAACATATATTTCCTTGTGAGATGTCTTATGCATTAGAGTCATCAGTAGAACAGCACTAGTAATATTCATTTCACACTCCATCATTGAATAGTTAGTTAGAGGATACTGACAATTAAGAGATTAGGATTATAAATTTACCTACAGAGCCGGGCTCGGTGGCTCAGCCTGTAATCCCGCGCCTTTGGGAGGCTGAGGTGAGTGGATTGCCTGAGCCCGCGGGTTCGAGACCCGCCTGGGCAGCGAGACCTCATCTCTACAATAAATCAAAAAATCAGCCGGGCGTGGTAGCGCATGCCTGTAATTCCAGCTACTTGGAAGGCTGAGGCGAAGGATCGCCGGAGCCCAGCAGGTCGAGCTTGGCGAGCACTGCACTCCAGTCTGGACAGAGTGAGACTCCAACTCAAAAAAAAAAAAAAAATTTACCTACAAACTGTTGAATTGTTTTTCTTTTGGTTTTCTTATTCAATTTTTGACTTAATTTAACTCCAAAACTCTCACTAAAGGTTTTGTTGCTGTTAAATTTGAATAAGGAATCTGAATATGTGACTATAAATACTCAACCCTATAGAAAGTACCATATATTTTGCACTTGGATTCAATGACATTTGTTACAGAATGAACAAGAGCATTTCTAAAATCATGTATGGATTTAGGTGTTATAAGACATATTGAACATACAGTTATAATTTTTCTGCAGAAGCCATTGATTATGAAATATTAATTATTGCATTACCTTGTCATGTATAAATAGAAAAGAAACACAAGGAAAAGAAGAAAGGTTTCATGGTAACAGAGGAGAGAAGACTTGGTCTGTGATCTGGGGAAAGCTGTTCACATCTAAGACATAATCTGTATCTGAGGAGAAACCCCCCATGTCAGTTTTACCTTGGGGTCTCCAATGAGTATAAAGTCCCAGGAGTCTGGAGAAGCCCTTTTGAGTTAAGAAATGTGGATATAAGACTTGAGGCTGTGACATTTTGCTGCAGAGAAGAACTTGGTGTAATTTCTTACACTGGTGCCATTTTCAGAAGTTCTAATCTCTTGGTTTAAAATAATGGAAGACCTGATCATCATCAGTTAGTTGGTAATGAAGAGCTTCTTTGACCTGGTGAAAATATACTTTGATATAATATAGTAAAGCCTTGCAATATTGTGTCATGTTAGAGTTTATAAAAGCAGAAGATACTAATGTTCTATTATTAATAGCATAAGGCTTCCAGTAACTATTTCATAAAAGGTCAATTTGTGTTTTCCAGTGGGAATAGATCTCATTGTAATACCTTTGGCCAAGGCAATCCAATCTATTCAGCAAACATTGTCTAATGCCATTGTGTTTGTAATGATTTATTTATCTGTTTTACAACTTGTCCACTGAAACCAATATATCTATCACTGGAGAATTCTCTAGGAATGCCCTATTAGCAAAATGTATTTTCTTATAACCTTTTGTTACTGTTATGTTATAAGCCTTCCTGCAAGGAAAAGCTTCTATACAACCAGAAAGCATGCATTGAAAGTGGATATTGAACAAAATATCCAATTGTAAGTGTTCAAACTATTCAGTTGGTATTGGGAATGTATCACCTGAGATTTTTGCTGCCTTTCCAGAAGTATGGTTTTTTTGGAATAGCCAAACATTGATTATAAACCATATGAGCAATTTTAGAACAGTCACTCTATGAAGTTTTTTCATAATTTATATCATTTTATCTATCCCATCATAATTCATACAGTACAGAGATTTTAATAATGGGAGTTTTACGGACTCTGGAAAGACCAAGTGACTGTCCAGGTTTTCCATGAGTCCATGCCTAACATTTGTTTTACATCTTCTTAAATATCACTTTTGTTTTTCCAATTCAGAGCATAGAGCTGCTTTTTAAATAAGTTATCATAGGTAATTTGATTTGGATCAATCTTATGTGGTTCATGAAAATTGCATATCTTAAAAATCTAAGTACCAGCTGACAACATAAAAACCTGCCAGAGCATGTACTTGAAATTCAATTAATTTATTTTCTCCTTGATGTTGGGATAGCATTTTTATGAAACCAATCACTTTTTCCATTAGATTTCTGGAGACTTTTTTTCCCTGTTCTACAGTATGATCGGATTTCTAGAAATTTTATACAACTTCTGAGATATATATTAGCATCCATACAAATAAAATTCAAAGAAAGTTTACCATAACATTATTTTGTATCACTTCCCATTAATTTTTCAAATAAGCCCCAATAGTTTAATATATCACTTTTTATAAAAAATGATGTATTTTTGAGATTTTCCTAGGGCCCATATGAAAAATCTCAGAGTTAATTTATGGCCAAGAAATATACTTAATTTAGAATTTGATTTTGGAAAGTTCATCAAAAACATCAAAGGTTTAACACATTTGATCAATATAGGATTAAAGGCCACTGTGAAATAATATTCATTCGTTTAACTGAAGTGATAATTAAAAGACTTCAAAGGCAAATAAAAAAGTTATAAAGTTGTAGAAAACCCCTAGCTCTTTTAATATAAAGGACTCAGTTTCCGAATTAGGTAACCAAAAACCTAACAAACATAATATGAAGCATAGGAAATTATTTTGGTTAATTATCTTGATAAAGCACAGGATCTTAGTTTCTTAGCCAAATTAAAGGGTTAAAAAAACTTTCAAAGTTTTTTACAAAGAGCATACCATACTCAAAAAACGTTGTTACTTTAACACAGGGGCCAAATTTTAGTATTTCATCAATGTACTTTTGATATTAATGCTTATTTTTTCTAAAAACATATAGATAATTATCATCTAATGTTAGTTTGATGGCATAATAACTCTTAATAAGTTTCATCTTCCATACAGCTACAACATTTTTATATCCTTTCTGGTTTGTACTTTTCTCCTTTCTCATTTTAAAACAACCAGTCATTCTACCTTAGGACAAAAGTTACTGTATTTTTTTTTTCATTAAGCAAACAAAGCATCCTTATATCTTCTAGGTTTTCCTTTCCAAAAGCACATCTTACCTTCCTTGTATACTTGCATAAAAAGTTGTCTTTGTTACTTCTAGAATTTTGGTTACATATGTTAATTAAAATTCTTAAACACTAGTTATCTTAATTTCTAGTGAACACTAAAAAGTAAGCAATTGTGAACTTTCTGTCGTACTAGAAATCTGTGGATTGGCAAATTTATGAATCACAATTTTTAGAAGCATGTGCTTTTTCATAATACCATTTGTCTATGTGGCATATAACATGTTTATTAACAGTTCTAAATATCTTTAGTCTCTCCGTAATAAGAAACTGTAGAGGAGTACAGGACACAAAATTTTATCTCTATTCCCATAGGACTTTGATTTTATTTTTACTAATTAAATTGTTGTTTGTACAGATTTCTCAGTCTCAACTTGTCATTCTTGATACTAAAAATGTTATATCCCCTGTAAAGGAATTTTATGTAACTTGCATCTATTTAATTCAATTTTTTTTCTCAAAATTATCCTTGATTGTTTGTGAAGGTGAAACATTAAACTGCTAGCCATTATTTTAATTTACTTTTCTTGCAGACAAATTTTGTAAAATAGATATAACATAAGCTAATCTTACTAATAACCCAAGATAGGAAGGTAGGAAATGTCATGTATCTGTATTACATTACAACATTGCAACTCTGAAGTTATGTCAGTTTTAACCAAACCATCAATATTCTTATTTACTAAAGATTACCCAAGTCACACGAACTTGAAGATTAGGGTTAGTGTTTCTTTTTCCGACAGAATACTTAATTTACTTTAAGCTAATTAAATATTTTCTCTAAGCTAATTAAAAAGAACATTTTTATAATTTGAATTTGACAATATTATGGAGACATAGAAAAAATACATATACAAATATACACAAACATATCAGTAGAAACAATTCTAATAGTTTTGATTCTAAAATATTAGCCATGTGCCAAGTACAATAGTATAAGAATTTTATCTGCCTGTACTAAGCATAGATAAATCTAATCTTTCTTATAGTTAGAGATTCATTCATCCTCTTTTGTTTGTTTTGTTTTCAAGATTGAATAACTGACTAGTTCAATTTTTTCATTAAAAAGTTTTAAACCATAGTAAAGATGAAGTCAGATACATGAGGTCTTTTAACAAGACCTAGTTCTGTTTCTGTCATAATTTCAAAATCTATTTCAGATGAAAAATGCATAAAGAAACTCAGAATGCTCAAGATATAAGGTTTTTGAGCTCAAATCCAAGAGAGAACTCATCCAGGACCCCAGTTATTCTGAGAGATCAATGGGTTCACCCTAATTGTCAGGTCCTTTCGTTTGGTCACTTGATACTTCTGGGGATCCCTGGATAGTTACTTTAGATTTCACTTTTGATAACAAACTGTTAAAAGAAAACTTAAGGCAAATTAAATTTAAAAGAGCTTACTTAAGGAAAGAATAATTCATGAATTCAGCAAATCTCAAACCAGGGGAGGTTCAGTAACATGGACAGGCAGTATTTACAGACAGAGAAAAGGAAGCAATGTAGTGAAACAGCTTGATTGGCTACAGCTGAGTCTTTACCTTATGCAGCATAATAAGGCATTTCCTTATAAGACAGGGACAGATCAATTGGCAGCCAGCTATTGGATGAAACTCAGATGCTCCGATTGGCTGAGAGGGAGCTACCAGTTACAGAATATACTCTTAAGGTAGGTTGACATTTGTTATTTAGGAATTCAAAGTACTGAGTGAGGCAGCTTTGGGCCAAAATTGATTTAATTAAACAGTAAAAAGGAATTACTTTCCCTTAGTAATTCCTTCTATTGCTGTCAAGTTCATCAATCCCTTCCCCATTGACAGGTTAAACACTTACATAAAAGTATTCAATAAATATTTTTCTTATTGCTTGCTGCATTATTTTTTGTGGCTTTTTTTTAATTAAATATTTTGATCTTAGACTAACTGAAATAAAAATTTGGGGCATCTAGTGTAATATTTAAAATTAGGGAGATTTCTTTTCCAGAAAATAGTTAATTCATTTTTTAGTTGATTCATATTTTCTTTAATGCCTTTTTAGCAATAACTTTTAATCATGTATTTAACTATCAATATATTTGGATCAAGATTTGAAATATAGGACTTGATCTTAAACCTGTTTATTTTCTGACATCTTTTTTTTTTATTATTACCGCTCTATGGAATTTTGTGGTGTTATAAATCAAACCTGCTCAAACCCTCATTGAATATAATAAAGTTTATCTTGGAAATTTTCTATGTTTTTTATTTTAAAAAATTAGATTGCCCTTATTTTTAGCATTTACTCTTGAAAAGTTAAGTCATAATGATAAGATGGATTTTGGTAAATATAATTTTGATAATCACAGAGTTACTTATATTTGGTAGGCAATCAGAATTTGATGCATGGGCATGTTATAACAATTGCAGAGTTGGCCAACTACAATGTGTAGAAAATGATATGGTTCTTACAATGATTATTTACATTCTCTAGACATTGGACAAAATATTTACTTAGTGGAATTTCATTTTTTTCTGGTAAAAATGCCACAAACCTTTTAAATAATCCTTTTAAATAATTTATACTTCTGGAAAAATATATATCAATTTCTGATCTAAAAATTTCAAACTGTATCTGTCATGTAAAATTCTTCAACTATTTTTCACCAATCTTGAATACTTTCCTAAAACAACTTACTGCTGTAATGAATTACCAAGTATAAATATGAAAGTATTTTAATACTGAAAAATAGTCTACTTTTTTTTTTAGTTGGAGCCTCACTCTGTCACCCAGGCTGGAGTGCAATGGCACACTCATGGCCACCGCAGCCTCAAACTGCTGGGTTCAGGTGGTCCTTCCACCTCAACCTTCCAAGTAGCTGGAACCACAGGCATGCTCCACCATGCCCAGCTAAGTTTTTGATTTGTTGTAGAAATGAGGTTTCCCCAAGTTGTCCAGGCTGGACCTTGGATTGAGGTATTCTTCTCATCCCTGCCTCCCAAAGTCTACTTTCTAACATCTCAAATTACACATATATACACCTATATATGTGTATATTTATATATAACCTATATATCTAGATATAATTATATAAATTTGGAAAAATAACTTTTGGATTAATTCTCAAGGATAATGTTAAAATATATACCAAATAACTAAATCTACCTTAAATAGAAATATAATTACATCCATCCACAAGAAACACTATCTTTTGAATCTTGAGTATTTGGCAATGAATAATATCTATCTTAATGATTCATTAATATTATATATATTTTGATATTGGTCATGATTCACAAAAAAAATCATGCATTCTGTAAAGGAAGAATTCCACTTTAAGAGTTACTTAGTCACTCTGGAGGTAGAAATAATCTGTAGTTCAAACCCATAAATGATCCAGCTGCTTAAATAGCATACTCAATGTGCTCCAGAGGAGTCTTATCTTTTATGAAATGACTAGACTTCTCTGAAATATAACATGGTGGTTAGTCCCAGAATAGAGAAACTGGAGTTTCTTTTAAAGATTCTCAAGCATGCTCCTCAAGAGGTTGAATTTTAAAGTAAGTGATGTATTCCTTCTTTACTCTCAGCATGACCTCAGAGACAGTTAGACTGCTTTAAAGTTTTAACTTTGTTAAAAGAGACTTAGAAGTTTAAAATAGTCCAACAGGAGGCATGGAAGTGGGAGGGCAAGTGGAATATTTTCAGGGTTGGGCTAACTTTGAAGCAAAACATAAATGACATTAATTGTGTAATCAAATCTAATATCAAAAACTCTGTCTACAGATCAGTAAAATATAGATAAACTTGAATTATTTCTATTATTTGGGGAAGCAATGTATTTTATTACAATCTTTTTGTTATTGCAAACCAAATAATTAGCCACAATAATCTTACCAGTGTAATTTGAATAAATACAATGTCATTTTCACAGACACTGAATCTATTGGCCAGTTATGTCATACCTTATAGATTCATCCAGAGTAGTATAAGGATATGATTTTAAAGTTTATGATATTCTTAGGGTTTTATGCTTTTGTAATCAACTTACTTCCTCAAAATACAACTGATAATATTGGCTTCAACGGAACTAAAATATTATTTTACACAACTAAATGTGTTTGGGGGTGACTTTGAAGGGGCTTTAACTGTATCTTTAATTAATTTGTCATTTTTAGCCAGTTAAAGTTTTTTATTTCTAGTTTAGTGATGTGTAAATATAGATGAGAAATTCAATAATGGATAATAGGATTTTAAATTAATAATATTAAAAATTACATATATCTAGCTAGAAAGGAAAGACATGGTTAATTAATGTAATCTATTCATTTAGTATTTATTTTAAAATTTATTTTTATTATTAAAAAATTTTTATTATAAAGATGTGGAGTATAATTCAGGGTTAGGTATACAAATTATTTTAAAATTTAAAGCCTTAGAACACTGTTAGTTTATCTGGATTTTCATTCTGCAGCTACACATGTAAAGTCACAATTGCCATCTGTATCATCTATTCTGTTCTCTTAATTTTAACTTTTGGCATTAGGTAATTTCAACACACTTTCCTCATGTATTTCTTGTGATTAATAAAATTAAATTTTCAGGCAAATTTGTATCAAGAGTTGCCAAGATTTTTTTATCTTCTAAAGTAATTGACATATTTATAATTTAATGATGAATTCTGGAATCTCTGTTAAGTTTTATCTTATTGATTTCCAATACATTTCTTCTAGCCCAGCAAGTTTACTTTGAATTGTACATTATTATATTTCACAAATACATGTTATCCACCAGTTACACAAATATGCATTTTGATCTTTATCCAAGTCATTATAGAAAATACATAACAAGTTATACAGCTCATAATACAATTTCGGAAATATTGCAGTATCTTCCATCTTCATCTTTTGGTTTCTTTCATTAAACTATTAATTGCAAAATATTTATGAGAAACTAATTACAGTCAATTCTTGTTATTTGTGGCAGTTATGTAAAGTCATGTGAACACTGAATTAACAAATACTGAATCATTGTTGTTAGGGAAAACAGAGGATTAGTTTCTTGTAAGCCTCTGGTTACAGCATTTCCATCAGCCAATCAATACATAAACTTGATTTTATGTGTGTGTAAAGACGCCTTGATTAATACATCTACACTGTGATTTCAGTACCTAAACACCCTTAAACACCCTTAAAAAGAAAGGTTATCAAATACAGGTATTTTCTCTGTAAGGCATATGATAACTTCTTGTACTTCAACCTAGACAGCAGTTCAGTATTACTCTTAGGGATCAAGTTAAACAGTAAAATAACCAAGAAGAAGCACAATGCCAAAAAAAAAAAAAAAGACATGGATAGACCATGAAAAAGGCCACTTACTTATAGTATGAGAGCTTAAACAAGAAGGCAAAACCTACCACTCTCAACCTCAGCTGGCAATGTGTGCATTGGGTGTTTCAGATTGCTTGCTGCTCTTCACATATGCATGTGCATGTTCAGGGATGACCAGAAAACCAGAAAGATTGATTTCAGAGATGAGAAATGGAAACCAAAGTAACAAACCAAGAAACCATGTTTGCTCATTTCTGCTTGCCAACATAACTTCTCAAAGTTTCTGATTCTGTGAGGAGGTGTGCTCTCCAGAAAGCGACTTTGAAGACAAAACAAGATAAAGCACATGCTCCCCCAGCAGTGCATTCTTTAAAAGATAAATGACCTCAGCTTTGCCTTTTCTTACACATAATGTAAAGTCTGATGGGAATAGTGATTTTGTTTCTAAAATATACAACCCGATGTGCACTCCCACCCAAATTTTGATGTGATTCTGCCTTATGTACCTTCTGAGCAAGTTTGATGTGATTTTTCTCATACTGAACTGCCACTGCTTGTCTATTAGAGTGGGCTGAAACACTCTGTGGAATGGTTTGATGGGACTGCTCACAGGCTAAAGTCCTCTCAGTAAGACTTCTGAATGCAACTTATTTTAATTTTTTAAAGCTTCATTTTTCTTTCTTTCTTTCTTTTTTTTAGTAATCAGAAATAATTTTAGCAATCAGGTGAATTCACAAGTCTGTGGATGATGAGGACTGACTGTGTATTTAGGCATTATCCTAACTACTACAGAAACAAACTCAAATAAAACTTTGTTCATGCCTTCAGAGAGCCTTACATTTTGAATATATGGGAACCTCAATAACATAAATGTTTTGATCCTTATTTTCTTCACTCTTAAACAAATTTTAATAAATACTTACTATGTATTAATCACTTTGTTATTTGCTGAAAATAGGTAGCAATTTTTGTTGTCATTTTTGTTATTGTTTTAATATGTGGTTCCTGGCTACTACAGAGATTTTAGTGGGAGACATGGGCAAGCAAAACAACAACAAAAACAAATAAACAAAACAAAAAAAAACCCCACTACCACCACAACAAAAACTAGTAGTGTGGTGCTCTGAATTGGAAAACCGGGGATGCATTTGGGACCCATGAATATAGCACCCAACTTATATTTATAGGTTCATAACAACATCTTAGTGGACATTATCTTGAAGTTGAAACTTGAAGAAATGTGAATTTTAAAATTACCAACTAGAAACTGAGTGGAAAAATTTAAGTAAATGAGAAACTACACCTAATGGTTTAGAGGTGAAAGACAGCAATTGAAAGTAGCTTAGTATATATCAGTTGGAAGTGGGAAGTAAGGGAATTTATTGTGTAAGAATTACTGATAAATGGAAAAGGGAATGGTAATGAAGGAAAATGGATATAAATTAATCTAGAAATGCAAGCAGAAACCAGATCATGAAAGGAATTAATTTCAGTTAGTTTAAGAAGTTGTCAGTTCTTGCTAGGTGGAAGGAGAATAATAAAAACAAAATGATTAGAATTAATTTCCATAATGATAGTTTGGCTCCAGATTTTAGATTCATTGCGGTTGTGATGTGGTGAGGTAGGACAGGGTCACAACAAGAAGGAAGATCTGTAAAAGGCTGTTTCCGTAATCCTAATGACAGATTATGTGAGGTGCCCTGAATTAGGTTAATGACAACGACAGCAAAACCAATGGATTAATTTAAAAGCTATTTAGAAGTTGGAGTCAACTCTAGTTGATTATTGATTGGATGTGGGTGGTGGTTGTTGAGAGGCATTCTACCTTGGGCCCTGAGGATTGTGGTTGCAGTAAGTAACCTCTAGGGATGAAATAATGTCTCCTCACAGACAAAAAGCAGGATTGCTTACCACTCACTATAAAAGTAGTACATTCCCAATCTCAGTGTTTCTCTTGTGTGTGTGTGTGTGTGTGTGTGTGTGTGTGTGTGTGTGTGTGTGTGTGTGTTACAATCTCACTCTGTCACCCAGACTGGAGTGCGGTGGCACGCTCATGACCACCCCAGCATTGACCTGCTGGACTCAGGCAATCCTTCTTCCTCAGCCTTCCAAGTGGCGGGAACTACAGGCTTGCGCTACCATGCCTGGCTAATTTTTTTTTATTTAAAGGTGAGGTCTTGCCAAGTTGTCCAGGCTGGTCTCGAATCCATGGGTTCAGGCAATCATCTTGCCTCGGCCTCCCAAAGTGGTGGGATTACAGGCGTGAGCCACTGTGCCTGGCATGTTTCTTTTTTTTAATGTTACCCACTGAGCATGCAGGTATCTATCTAGGCTGATCTGTGTTGCTCCCATGGAATTTGAGGGCCAGGGATAACTGGTATAAACAGGAAGCTCTGGCTACTTCTTTTGTCTTGTTTAATAAAGTCCTTTGTCTCAGTTGGTAAGTCAAATTCTCTCCCAATATTCATGAAATAGTAGCAGACTAGTTTGTTAGTTTGAAAATAGGGTAGATTTCAGTACTCTTCAGAGTTCCTGATAATGGTTAATTAAGGGAGTCAGAAAAAAACACCATTGTTTCTGACTTACATAACTGAAGATCACTAGAATAGGAGTCATAGGATGAAGGGTGAACTGAAGAGAGAAGAAAGGTCTGTTTTAGATGTATGGAATTTGAAGTATTGAAGGCACAGACAATAAGAGAAGTTCACTAGGCAGTTGGATGGATAGATCTGTCAATAAAGAGATAGATGAAAAAATAAAGATTTTAGGATGATGATTTAATTAATAAAATTATATGAGGAATCATACAGTGAATATCTAGAATGATCAAACACAGTTTAAACAGCAGAATCTACAGTCATATAAACATGTACAAAACAGTTTGAAAAAAAGTCACTAAAATCAGGAGGTTTGGGAGTGACAGGATGGCAAGCAATAGAATAGTTTAAGAAGAAACTATGCTCCATAGACTGACATCATGCTAAGACTTCACATAAATATTAGGTTTGGCAAGAAGCAGTTCATTGATAACTTTAGCATGAACAATTTTTATGGGTTTGATGGAAGTGAAAATCAGAAAATAATAGGTCATGCAATGAATAGACTGAGAATAAGTAAAGACAAGATGTTAAGAAGGAAGAGAGGCCGGGTTCGGTGACTCAGCCTGTAATCCCGCGCTTTGGGAGGCCGAGGTGAGTGAATTGCTTGAGTCCGCGGGTTCGAGACCTGCCTGGGCAACTTGGCGAGACCTCATCTCTATAATAAATCAAAAAAATTAGCCTGGTGTGGTAGCGCATGCCAGTAGTTTCAGTTACTTGGAAGGCTGAGACGGAAGGATCGCCGGAGCCCAGCAGGTCGAGGCTGCGCTGGCTGGGACCGGCCACTGCACTCCAGTCTGGGCGACAGAGTGAGACTCCAACTCAAAAAAAAAAAAAGAAGGAAGAGAAAGCAATAATAGTGGTGGAGAAGAATATAGGAATAAAATATTATGTTTCTAAAATGAAAAAAATCTGAGCATATTTTTGTTTCAAGTGGATAAATAATATGTTTTGCAGCCAAAGTTGAGAGAGGTACTTTCTGTTGGCCTCTATTTTCTCAGTATTGTCAAAAAGAGTTCATCAGCAGACAGTGGAGAAAGGTGATTCTGAGGTTTGAAGATGGTGGGAAAAATTTAAGAGTTGCCAATCAGAACTAGAGAGTGAGCTGCTTGAATGTATCTAAAAGGATAGCTGAGTGGCTTGAGGGGACAGTTGATACTGAAGACTATGTGCACAGGCAGTTGAGGTTCTGTGTGATACTACTAGGGCAGCCCTCAGTGTATAGCAGATTCATTCTATGATTTACATAAGAAGTAAAAGACCTTTAAATTGATGGAGTAGTGGAGCTTTTCACAAACTGGTGGGACTGAAAAGCAATGAAACAAATTACTTGAATATATTGGCAAAATAAGGGTAGGGTGATAATTCATAAGTATTAATTTGGGTAAGAAAGGAATTTAAAATAGAAAATAGTTCAAAGGCTTGGATGCTTTAATGAGGTTAAATTCATTAGTGGGAGTAATTTACGAAAACAATCAGGTGATGAAGTTGTATCAAAGATTTGGATATTGTATTTTGGATTCATATAAAGTAGTTTCTATTTATTTGCTTCACAGATATTTGTTGAGACCCTCATACATGCTGAGAACTGTTCTAGGTGTTGGAGATATATCAGTGTAAGAAAAAATTAAAATGCCTACCATCCTGGAATCTGTATTACAATGAGATACATTTATAAAAAATGTATTTGGTGAGTACACCTTCATATATTTCTAAATATGCATATGTCAATTTATCTTTATTTTTCTTCTTGTTTTTTTTTTTTTTTGTTTTTGAGTTGGAGTCTCACTCTGTCGCCCAGACTGGAGTGCAGTGGCCAGTCCCGGCCAGCGCAGCCTCGACCTGCTGGGCTCCGGCGATCCTTCCGCCTCAGCCTTCCGAGTAGCCGGAATTACAGGCATGCGCTACCATGCCCGGCTGATTTTTTGATTTATTGTAGAGATGAGGTCTTGCTG
The DNA here is from genome assembly GCA_027257055.1 of Cephalopachus bancanus. Classification (NCBI taxonomy): domain Eukaryota; kingdom Metazoa; phylum Chordata; class Mammalia; order Primates; family Tarsiidae; genus Cephalopachus; species Cephalopachus bancanus. The sequence continues at coordinate 2,608,138 of JAPVLO010000173.1, read as the reverse complement.
CCCAGGCGGGTCTGGAACCCGCGGGCTCAGGCAATCCACTCACTTCAGCCTCCCAAAGGCACGGGATTACAGGCTGAGCCACCAAGCCCAGCTTATTTTTATTCTTTAAAAAAGTATTTCATTACACATTTTTTTCAAACTGCTTTTTCTTCTTAACAGTTCCCATTTAGATATAACATCTCACCTTTACCAACTATAAGTTTATAGAGTGAAAATAGCAAAAATCTCTACTACCAGTATTGAAATTGAATGTATTAGAAGAATAAAAATAGAAATGGAAATATCGTGTCAAGTTATGTGAAGATTTTTATTCTTAAAAGGTATTTTTAAATCGTCATCAGTATGCCAATTTGTATCTTCACTAAAATGGTAAAGTTTAGTTTTATGTGTTCTTACCTATGCAAGTCTTGTCAATTTTTATCGATTTTGTTAGTGGAAAAATATGATATTGTTATAAATTATACTTATTTTCTAAATTGTGTTTTGAAATTTTTAATAAATTTGAGAAAATACTTTTATAAATTTTTGGACTTGAGTGTGTTCTTTAATGTAGACGTCTTGTCTTTGCCCATATTTTCTATTGAATTGTTGTCTTTTTTAGTAATTTATTGAGTTCTGTATATACATACATTATATAAATTATTTCTAATTCTATATGCATTATTTTTATTTTATTATTGTAAGCATGTGGGGTACAATTCAGGATTAGGAGATAAGTGGTCATTGTACAGGTAAAGTCTGAACTTTCCTTTGATTCTCACTTTGCCTAGTTTGAAATCAGGTATCTTTATTGATGTTATGTGCCCCCAAACCTCCTGGCAGTGTTTCACTACTGCCAATCCATTTCTTATAGTAATATGATAAATGTTCAGCGTCTGCTTATGACTGACAGCATGTGGTACTCAGTTCTTTGTTTCTGTGATAAATCATTGAGCATTATACACTCTAAATCCATTCAAGTTGCCATGAAGTCCATAATTTTGTCCCTCTTTATGGCTGCATAATATTCCAACATGTATTTGTACCACATTTTTTTTTTTATCCAGGCCACTTTTGATGGGCAGCACAGTTGGTTCCATGGTTTTGCTATTGTGAATAATGCTGCAATAAACAAGTATGTGCAGGTATCTTTTTTATAGTATAATTTGAGTTCCCCTGGATACATTCCCAGAAGGGAGATTGCTGAGTTTTATGGAAGATCTGTTAGGAATCACCACACTGTTTTCCACAGAGGTTGCATTAGTTAACACTCCCACCAACAGTGTAGGGATATTCCCTTTTCTCTACATCCTCTCCAATATATGTAGTTGTTATTGATGATGCCCATCCTGTCGGAAAATCAGTGTGATTTTAATTTACATTTCTTTGATGATTAGTGAGGCTGAGCATTTTTTCATGCATCTATTAACTGTTCATATGTCTTCTTTGAGAAGCGTCTATGCATGTATTTTGCCCACTTTTTAATAGGGCTGTTTTTGTTTGTTTGTTTGTTTTTTCCATTTTGGCACATTTGAATTTTTTATAAACCCTGGATGTTAGGCCTTTGCCAAATATTCAGTTGGCAAAAGATTTTTTCCCATTCTATGGGCTGTCTCTCCACTCTCTTGATAGTTTCTTTTGCTTTGTAGAAGTTTTTCAGTTTGGTGAGGTCCTACTTGTCTTTCTTATCTCTCATGGCATGGGCCTTTTTGGGATTTTGATCAGGAATTGGTTTCCTATTCCAATTTCTGTAAGAGTGTCTCCTGTGTTTTCTAAGAGTCTTATAGTTGGAGGTTTTACATTTAGATCTTTGATCCATTTAGAGTTGATTTTTTGTGTATGGTGATAGGTAGAGATCCTGTTTCAACCTTCTGCATGTGGCCAGCCAGTTTTCCCAGCACCATTAACTGAATAGGTTCTCCTCTCCCCAGTGGTTGTTGTTGGAGGCTTTGTCAAAAATGAACTGGTTGTGAAATTGAGGTTTTGCTTCCAGAATCTCTATTGTGTTCCATTGGTCTATATGCCTGTCCTTGTACCAATACCAGGCTATTATTGTAATCTTATAGTAAAGTTTGAAGTCTGGGAGTGTGAGACCTCCTGCTTTGTTTCTTTTACTGAGGATTGTTTTGGCTTTTCGTGGTTTTTTATGTTTCTATATGAATCGCTGTACTGTTGTTTCCAGGTCTGAGAAGAATGATGTTGGTAGTCTAATGAGCATTGCGTAGAATTTGTATATTGCCTTTGGTAGGATGGACATCTTAACAATGTTAATTATTCAAGTCCATGAGCTTAAAATATTTTTTCATTTGTATATTCTTTGATTTCTTTGAGCAATGTTTTGTAGTATTCATTGTAAAAGTCTTTCACTTCTATGGTTAAGAAGGTGCCAAGGTATTTCTTTTTTTTTTTAATGGCTATTGTCTGTGGGATTGTTTTTTTTTTTACTTAGTTCTCTGCCTGGCTGTTGTTTGTGTATAAGAATGTGACTGTCTTTTCCATGTTTATTTTGTACCCTTAGACTTTGCCAAAGTCCTTTATCAGTGCAAGGAGGTTTTATACAGATTCTCTTGGATTTTCCAGGTATAGGATCATACTGTCATCAAAGAGGGATAACTTAACTTCTTCTTTTCCTATTTGAATACCCCTGATTTCCTTCTCTTGTCTAGTTGCTATAGCTAGGACTTCCAACACTATGTTGAACAGCAGGGATGAGAGTAGGCAGCTTTGTCTTATTTTGGTTTTCAGTGGAAACGCTTCTAATTTTTTCCATTTAGCAATATATTGACTATGAGTTCATCATAGATGGCTCTTACTACTTCGAGGTATTTTCCCTCTACGTCCAGATGTTCAAAAGTTTTTATAATGAAGAGATGCTGGATTTTATCAAATGTTTTTTTCTGTGTCTAATAGTATAAGCATGTGACTCTTGTTTTTACAACTGTTGATGTATTTAATTATGTTCATGGTCTTGTGGATGTTGATCCAACAAGATGTCTTAACCATCTCTTGTAGTACTGGTCTGAAGGCAGCATAAACTCTTAGGGACTGAATGTCTGGGAATAATTTCTATTCTCCATTGCTGATGAAGCTTAGCTTAGCTGGATAAGAAATTCTTGGATGGAATTGTTTATTCTTAGAACTTTAAAGACTAGACTCCAGTCTCTTCTAGCCTATAGTGTTTCTATAGCTACTGCTATTCTAATTGGCCATCCTCTTTAGGTAGATTGATTTTCTCTCTCACTGCCTTTAAGATTTTATCTTTAATACTTACTTTGTGTAAGTGAACTACTATACTTCTAGAAGTTGGTCTTCTCATTTGATGCCTTGCAGGAGTTCTCTGAATCTCTTGTGTTTGCACGGTCATATCTCTGATGAGATGCTGGAAGTTTTCTTTTTTTTTTTTTTTGAGTTGGAGTCTCACTCTGTCGCCCAGACTGGAGTGCAGTGGCTGCTCCCGGCCAATGCAGCCTTAACCTGCTGGGCTCCAGCGATCCTTGTGCCTCAGCCTTCCAAGTAGCTGGAACTACAGGCATGCGCTACCACGCCTGGTTAATTTTTTGATTTATTGTAGAGATGAGGTCTCACCAAGTTGCCCAGGTGGGTCTCGAACCCGCAGGCTCAGGAAATCCACTCACCTCAGCCTCCCAAGGCGCGGGATTACAGGCTGAGCTGCTGAGCCCGGCTGGAAGTTTTCTTGCATAACCTCATGGAATGTTTGTTCCAAGATAGTCTCAGTCTCCCTTTCTGCTTCAGGAATGCTGATCAGGATAAGATCGGCCTCTTAATATAGCCTCACATCTCTTGGAGGCTTTTTTTTCATTTTAAAAAGCTTCCTTTCTATGTTTTTAACAGTATGTGTTTATTCCATATATTGATCTTCACGCTGATATTCTTTCTTCTGCTTGGTTAATTCTGCTATCCTTGCTTGTCATTTTGTTGTTCATTTCTCTTACTCTGTTCATTACCATCATCTCAGTTAATAATTTTTTCATTCTTTCTTCCTGTCTTTCTTTGCTTTTTTCATACCCACCATCAATACCTTGATATCTGGTTTTGTGGTTTGAGACCAGTTGTTTTGGGAACTCTTCATTGTTTGAGTTCCAAAGTCTGTATTCTTGGGTGCTGTCTTTCCAGCAGTCTGGGAGGTACCTGTGCTCTTCGGTTGATTCTTCTTCTTTTGTGACAAATTAGTCCCTCTTTAATTCTGTTGTTTAATGAGGGGGAAATACCTTTGACTTCGGGTTGCTCAACCCCCTAGTCTTCCTTAGGTGGAATCTCTCAATTTGTTCAATTTTGAAGCCAGGCTGGGTGTGGTTGACTGTGCTCATTTTGTAGTTTTGAGATTTGATTAAGGTGTAATGGGGGAGCTATGGTTCAGAAGCTACCTGCAGATCACAGTATCCACTGACTGGAGTGTGGGCCACCTGAACCCACTTTACAATATGTCCCTGTGGTGAGAGCATATGTACATCCCACAACTTGTCTGCTGCTAGGTATCCCACTTTGATTGCACCATTTTTGTATTTGGTTTGTGAGTGATGGGGTTTCTGATTTTCAGGCCAACACTGCCTTTCTGGTATCATGCGCTTGGAGTATCCTCTCTGCGACAACAATGGTCAATACCAGAGGGGAACACAGATTGCCCCTCAGTTTCAGGATACAGGCTTCTCAGCATGGGGTGAACTTGGGCAGAGAAAATGTCATTGATCCATGTCTTTTCCAGCAGGGCTCAGCTCCAGATTTCTTCCCCATGCTTTCTCCATGGTCCCTACTGCAAGTGCCTTGCCTGTTGCTAGTGGTGGTATGGGCGTGGTGCCAGGTGCCATTAGCTGATATCTTTTCCCAAGAGATGCTCCAGGAATGTTGAATGTTCCTGTGAGATGGAAACACTGAATCTGGGAAGTGGTAAATTGTAGCCACTTCTGCATGGGGCCCTGAATGCTTGGTTCTATGTCTCCACTCACTTGGGTATTTGCTAACCCACTTGCGTGTGTGCGCGTGCACACAGACACACACACACACACAGATTTGCTCTTATGCACACTCACCCATGCAGAGACTCACATACTCCAATTGGTTTAATTAGATAATATTTTGATACAATAATTTTCATAATATATTGACATTTCAAAAAATGAAATTACATTTTATCTAATTTCCTCTAATGTGTCTCTGAAGATATACAATCCTATAAGAGCAATGCTTGTATTGACTTGTCAATTCTACATATTTAAAATATTAACTTGTCTCCTTTCTTCATAGTTTTTTGACATAATTTTGATAGGATGATTTGTTTATAGAAACAAATATAACTATTTCATGAAATGTGTCACCTGAAACCATGTCATATGAATAATAAGCACAAAAATAGTCTGGATTATGCATTTTTTTAAAAAAAGTGTATTCTTGCAAACTTAATATTGGGAGTTACACCAGAAATCAAATTCTCTGGTAAGTATACTTATTATTACAACTTTAAAGACATGTTAAATATGTTTGATATCTTTTCCCAATATCCTTCAACTATTCCATATACATTTTCATCTTCAATCTTTTGTGCATAGATGTCATACATGTAAAATAAGCTGCTATAAGTTAACTATATACTTGAATGCAGAGAAATGGTCATTTGTGCCACCATAACCGGTGATTATTTCTCTAGCTAACCTGGTTATTTGTTGTCTGATTACCATAATCCATAAGGACAATAATTTTGTGTATCATGTTCACCTCTATATCCTCAGTGATCAAACCAGTACCCAAAAACCAGTTGACAATAAGTAACATTTTGAATGATTGAATTCAACTATAACTATTCACATTTAATATTTTCTTAACAGCAATGTGTATTTATATAAAACAAGCTATGCCTCAATGGACATGTATAATTCACTTAAAATAATAGGCCACTAAAACAAAGTCCTCAATACATATAAAACTTGTTATGATATACTTATTTTGAAAAAAAAACTGCCAATAGTGAATTTGAAAATATTTTATATTCTTGTCTTCTAATATTTTCATGGAAAACATTCTCCTTTAATATATTTTCTGTTATATTTTATGTGGCTAAACTTTTTGTCTTTTTAGAAAATGAGAAAAGAATACATAGACTACTTTTTTTTTTTTTTTTGAGTTGGAGTCACTCTGTCGCCCAGACTGGAGTGCAGTGGCCACTCCCGGCCACTGCAGCCTCGACCTGGTGGGCTCCGGCGATCCTTCTGCCTCAGCCTTCCAAGTAGCTGGAATTACAGGCATGCACTACCACGCCCAGATGATTTTTGATTTATTGTAGAGATGAGGTCTCGCTGCCCAGGCGGGTCTCGAACCCGCAGGCTCAGGCAATTCACTCACCTCAGCCTCCCAAAGGCGCGGGATTACAGGCTGAGCCACCGAGCCCGGCTCGTAGACTACTATTGATAGATAAAATTTTACATTTGGAAATTACAACAGGGTTCTATGTCTAAGTAAAGACTTAAGTTGCCTCATGCCTCTGAGATTTAACTGACCTCTCATCTGGTATATTTTATCTACTTTTTGTCTGTGTAACTTATGACAACACTTATGGTTAGAGAAGCACACGTGTCCTTCTTTTCATACTAATGAGAGAACACTCAGTAAAATAACAATCATTGCAGAATAATTTTAATGAAAGAAATAAGTTATATTTCTACCATGCACAATTGTACCAGGGAAATTTTATAATTGAAAGGGCTTATTAGCAAAGTTTCTTCCTCTCAAAATCTCAGAACAATTGTAAAGCGCTGTTTCACCACATTCTTTGCTTTTCAAATGATTACTTGTGGGAAATGCAGCTATAATTATCAATGTTAGTAAAAATAACAGCACAAACAACTAAAGTTAATATGTTTCAAAGGATATTATTTTATTCATTAATTTAGGCTGTATCACTTACATTTTTTAACAGAAAAACATTTCCTATCATCTTTTGTTAACAAATATACTTGTGCCTGCAAAAGAGGGAGGATTTAAGTAATCATCTTTTTTGTTTGTTTGTTTGTTTGTTTTGTTTTGTTTTGTTTTTTAGTTGGAGTCTCACTCTGTCGCCCAGACTGGAGTGCAGTGGCTGCTCCCTGCCAGCGCAGCCTCTACCTGCTGGGCTCCGCGATCCTTCTGCCTCAACCTTCCAAGTAGCTGGAACTACAGGCGCGCGCTACCACACCCGGCTAAATTTTTTGATTTATTGTAGAGATGAGGTCTCACCAAGTTGCACAGGTGAGTCTCGAACCCACGGGCTCAGGCAATCCACTCACCTCAGCCTCCCAAGGCGCAGGATTACAGCTGAGCCACCGAGCCCGGCGTAATCATCTATTTAAGTTATATAAAATTGGTTATTAGAGCAAATAGACATTGACTTATGGGTGGCACAGCCTGTAATCCCGTGCCTTTGGGAGGCTGAGGTGAGTGGATTGCCTGAGCCCGAGGGTTCGAGACCTGCCTGAGCAACTTGGCGAGACCTCATCTCTACAATAAATCAAAAAATCAGCCGGGCGTGGTAGCGCAGGCCTGTAATTCCGGCTACTCGGAAGGCTGAGGCGGAAGGATCGCCGGAGCCCAGCAGGTCGAGGCTGTGGTGGCCGGGAGCAGCCACTGCACTCCAGTCTGGGTAACAGAGTGAGACTCCAACTCAAAAAAACAAAAAAACAAAAAACAAAAACACTGACTTCTTATCTAGGATAGCATTCCCATTTATATTAGTAAAGATCTATCATGGAGGGTAAACTGTTCCTACATACATAATGTCTGAGAATACTCTGTTCTTCATTACCCAATTAAACAAAAAGATTTGTGGTTGAGACAATTATGCATATAATTTTAGAGTACATTTTCTCTAATCTTAAGAAAAATTCTTAGCTCTATAATTTCTAAGTAAAGTATTCACATTGAAAAAATCCACTGGTTAGGGTTACATTTCTCTATTAGTTTTTCAAGGTAGTCAGAGCTTTGGGATTTCTTGTCCTTTATTTGATTTCACTTCATTTGAACTGCCTAATTGAAGAGTTAATGGGCAATGAAATGGCCAAAGGGTAAATGGCAACTAGAAGAAAAAAGGCAAATTTACAGAATTTTTTCTTTATGGAGGGGAAAGTCCACAGTCAATCTAAGCAATTAAATTGATTCATCTTACAGTGCCAAACCTATTTCATGAATTAAGAAAAAAAGCCTTTGCAAGTAAGATAATGAAGTTTTTTAAAAGATGTTTTACATAAATTAATTTTTTATTTTTTAATTAAATGAGAGTATGTTTATACATTGTTGAGGAAGTACAACTTGAAGATCCTGAAAAGCTGTACACAAGTAGTAGATGATAAAAAATAATATAATAGAGAAAAATATTAAATCTTAGAGATAACAAAACATTATGTAAATGGCTTCTAACCATAAACCAACACACATTGACTATTGGCATAATTTCTCAGTAAATTTTTTAAACAGACAAAATGGGAAATGCTAATTTTGGGGAATATGAATAGTTTACTGATTAGAAAGAATATCACCATGCCTATCATATAGAAAGCACTCAATAAATATTTCTTATCTTCCCTATACCTGAAATAAGAAAATGTCATCTGGATCACATTGTGCTTTAAGACTAACTGAGAGCTAAAACCTAATCCTGTTTTTAAATACATATAGTCTTATGCATAGTTGCTTCAGGTATCTGTCCACAGCCCTGTCCTATTAAATAGCAGCTTGAACAAAACTTAGAAGACAGCCTTATCAAATTTTCGGATGAAAAATCAATTAGATGAAAAAATCAGGTTCTACCAAAGACCTTTGCAAGCTGGAGGAAAATAAAGACCTAGACGACATTTAATAAAAATACAGACATTGGCTTTCATTTCAAATATCAACCACATAAGAAATACAATATGGAAGACATTTTATAGCTTGTACTAAAATAAAGAATTTGCTCAATTTTTTTTCACAAGATAGTTATATAAAGTATAAGCATCACTATAAATCCAACTAAACAAAATTCTCAAAAGTATTTCAATATTTGGAAACTTCAATAGAAATTTCAAGTGCATGTTTGATAAAGATTGGTTATTATCTGTGTTCTTTAGACAACATCTGAAATTTTCTGTACAGTTTGGGCATACATTCACGATGCATCTAAAGGAAGGTGAACAAAATAATATGATGACTAAAAACTATGTCATATGGGGAATAGATGAATTAAGTGGAAACATATTTCAGAGGTAAATGTATGAAGCTATACTTTCAATATATGTTTCATGCAAGTAGATGCATACTTCCTCTGGGGAATATAAAATGGACAAAGTTAACATTAAATGATACAAATTACAGAGAGAAAGATTTTGTTCACTCATTATGAGAAAGGATTTTCTAAAATTTAATATTTTACAGTATTGGAATTGGCAATTCATGAGATGGCATTTTACTTCACATAAAATATATTCAAGAACTTGCCAGGGATGTTGAAGGAAAAATTTTCCATTTGGGCAGGAGATGAAATTGATACCTCAGTTTCCATTCACATCTCAACTCTCCCAAATCCTTGATCGAGTTTTGTAGTTTATAATTTGTTCATGCACAAGTGCATATTTTATATTGTATTAGTATACAAATATTAAATATATTCTATAACTTTTATCAACCAATCTGTATATGCAGTAACTACTTATTTACACACACATTAATGTGTGTGTATATATATTCATTTTATATTTACAAAATTCTTTCTATTTAAATTGAGAGTTACTTTTTCATTATATTTACATATCTCACAATTGAGTCATGTGAAAGACAACACAGTTTGGATGAACAGCCCTTCACAGTTACTTTTGAGACTTTTGAATTTTTTCAGTAAATATCCATAGAACTGAAATATGGCATCTTATTTATTTTATTTGTAAAGGTTATTAGCTTGACCCTGAAGTCTACAAACTATTCCATTTGGTGGAACTCTGTATTAAGAGCTGGTGACCTTCTGGGTTTTACAAGATCTTCAATACATCTCATAAATGTATCTCCCCTAAATTGATACTATAGTTTATATTATCTTATTAACAGTTAAATAATAATACTCTTCTTTTAAAAGTGTTTTGTCTTATTTTGAGTTACATTAGAGATGAAAACTCTAGACCAAAGTTGTTACCTATATCCTAATAAAATACCTGTTGGAAACACTGAAAATAACAAATTTTTAAATATTTTAAAAGTTTATAACATACTATCGTAAATTACATGAAGACTTAAGGTAACAATGACAGTCAGATTTTTGGGAATTAATATAACTCAAAGAAATATAATTTTATTTTGTGTATTACCTTATTATTCATTCAAGGACATTATCTTTGAATCAATATGATTGATAGTTATAATTTTGTCCATTTAATAATGTGTATTTGAATAGATTCACTTTTCTAATGTGAACTAATCTGTCTTCTCTAACTTACCTTTTACTTATATTCACCTGTGTGATAACTGACAAATGTTTATAGTTGCCTGCATCCTATAATAAACTGGACAAAATAAAGATTAAACTATATAACTGGATAAAATAAAGATTAAAATAATAACATAGTCTTACAAAGTACAACTAGAATTTCACTGGTTCTATCATTTATATTCTATGAAGTAGTTCATATTGATATGCTATATATGTTTAGAAAGGGAATTGAAAAAATCTAGAGTTAAACATCCATCAGCTTAGAGCCAAATGATTAAATGACTAAACCCTTTTTCTTGCAAGAGGTAGCTTTTGAATTATCTTTGACTTCACTTATTTATCTTGCTTTATTTTCTGAGCTTTTTCAGATATATATATATTTTTTCATATATATATATCCTATCTACTTTCCTACTATGAAGACAAGTAACTATAACCAAATATGTAATAATTATAGCACTGATAAAAGTAATTCACAATTTCATATCCATTTTCCAACAGAAATAAATAAATTTCCAGTAAAATATTACAACATTCAGTAGAAAAATTATACCAGTTAGGATTGTGCATATTTTAAGTCATCATATAGATAGTATGGAAGTATAAATATTGCATATTTTAGTTCAAAGTTCCTGGAACTTGCAAGATATTCAAAGGTTATATTTTAACTCATTTGATCATTTTGAAATATGTTTGTTTGTTGAAAACTTGTTTCTACTTAGATTATATTTAGATGATGAGTAAATTGTGAAAAATTCAATTTTTATTGCTTATAATATATCACTGTTAAATATTCAATTGGATTTCCCTATATTTTATTCTATTTTGGTATATATCTGCCTGAAATAATCAAAACCAGATATCAATCATGGGTTTTGCTTGCAAGTGAAAATTCTGGATATATGTATATGAAACATAAATGGAGTTATTTGTAAATTAATGGGAAGAAATTATAAATTGATAGGAATATTTTACGGGAAGAAAGGGAAACCAGGTATAGAATAGGAGTGGTGAAGAGAGGACCATTAAGTGTAAAATTCAGTCTATGTCCTGCTCTAATTGTTCAGGCAATAGTCTTTCTAGCCTTGACACCACCATTGAGCATCTGCTGATGCTGCCTTGCCACAACTGGGATTCATTTGACATTGATGTGTTTTCCTCTGCAATTTCAAACTTAAAGCTGAGTGCATTTGACTGGTCAGAGTTAGGTTTTGTTTAAGGGTCAAGCCTGTGTTTTCAGGGAAAAGGGAGGTGTGCAAGCCCTGTAAGCATTTCAGAATGAGATTGGGGGCCTGCACAGCAAGGTACTTTCCTAAATTAAGACTCTTGTTAATGCTCAGAAGTGTTCCATAAAGTTAAATATCTATAATTCCAAGCACTTTTCTTCTTCATTTTTAAAAATTTGACTATAAATTAACATAGATTTATTATGCAATGGAGAACTAGCAAACAGAAAAGTACAAAAAATCCCTTTCTTAAAAAAATTAATAGATTTCACATATGAATGAGGTTATGCAGAATGTCTTTTTGTGTTTGGCATATTTCACAGAATATTATGTCTTCCAGGTCCATTCATGTTGATGCAGATTACAAAATGGTATGTGTGCTTTTTTAAATGGTAGAATAATATACATTGTGCATATGTACTGCATTTTTTTTATTCATTCATTTGTTGTTATACACTTAGGTTGATTTCATAACTTGGGCTATGTGAATAAGTAAACATGGGACTGCAGATATATTTTTAACATAATAATTTCATTTTCTTTGGATGTATACCCTATAGTGGTGATTGCTGGATCATATGGTAGTTCTATTTCTACTTTTTTGAGAAACCTCCATAATGTTTTCCATGATAGCTACAGTAATTTTCATTCCCCCAACAATGTTTAAGTGTTCCCTTTTCCCCATATATTCAACATTTGTTTTCTTTTGTTTTTGATAATAACTATCCTAACTAGAGTAATATGATGTGTCATTGTGATTTGATTTGCATTTCCCTGATAGTTGGTGATATTGACCATTTTTTACATATACCTTTTGGTCATTTGTATATCTTCTTCTGAAACATGTATATTAATGTATTCTTAACACTTTAGGAGTGTTATTTTATTATTATTATTGCTGTTGATTTATTTGAGATGCTTATATATTCTGGATACTAACCCCTTGTCAGATATATAGTTTTCAAATATTTTCTCCCATTCTGTATGTTGTCTCCTCAATGGGTTGTTTTCTTTGCTGTGAACAAGCATTTTAATTTGATGCAATCCTATTTTATACTTTTGCTTTTATTTCATGTGCTTTTGAGAACTTATTTAAGAAATCTTTGCCCAGCTCAATGTCACAAAGCTCTTCTCTTATGTTTTCTTCTAGTAGTTTTATAGTTTCAGATTTACACTTGAGTCTTTAATCCATTTTTTAGTTGAGTCTTATATATAGTGTGGAACATGGGTTAGTCTCATTCTGCATATGGATATTCAATTCAGTCAGTATTATTTAGACTTTGACTTTTTTTGTTAAAAATCAGTTGATTGTAGAGGCATACATTTATTTCTGGGATTTCTATTCAGTTCCATTGGTCTACATGTCTGTTTTAATGCAAGTACCATGCTGTTTTGGTTGCTACCACTTTGTAGTACATTTTGAAATCAGGTAGTATGTTGCCTTTAGCTTTGTTGTTGCTGTTTTGCTGAAGATTGCTTTGGCTATTTGGTGTATTTGTGTTTCTATATAATTTTTAGAATTTAAAAAATTGTAAAGAATATCATTGGTATTTTGATAGGGGTCACTTTAAATTAATAGATTCCTTTGACCAATGTGATCATTTTAACAGTACTAATTCTTCCAGTTCATTAACATAAGACTTACTCTTGTCTTCTTCAGTTTCTTTCATCATTGTTTTATGGTTTTCAGTGTAGAGATATTTCCCCTTTTTTATTTATTTCTAGATATCTTGTATTTGTAACTATTATAAATAAAATTGCATTCCTAATTTTTTTCAGGTTGTTTACAATTAGCATACAGAAACACTACTGATTTGGTATGTTGATTTTGTATCCTGCAATTTATTACATTTGTTTATTAGTTCTAACAGTTTTTATAGTGGCATCTTAAGCGTGTCAGACAATTTGACTTTTTGCTTTCCAATTTGAATGCCTTTTACTTATTTCTTTTGTCTAACTACTTGAGTTAGAACTTCCAGGTTTATGTTGAACAGAAGTGGTGAAAGTGGACATCCTTGTCTTGTTTCTGATCTTAGAGAAAAAGCCGAAAACAGTATAATGTTAACTGTTGGATTGTCGATGCTGGTCTTCAATATGCTTAGCTACATACCTTCTATAGCTAATTTATTGAGTTTTTTAAATCATAAATGAGTGTACAATTTTGTTAAATGTGTTTTCTGTATCATTTTAATGATCATATGGCTTTTGTCTTTCTGTTAATGTGGTAAATCACATTTATTGATTTGCAGATCTTGAGGCATCATTGCATCTCTGGGATTAACTCCATTTGATTGTAGTGAATACTCTTTTTAATGTGCTGTTGAATTCAGTTATTAATAGTACCTTGTTGACAAGTTTTACAAGTATGTTCATCATAAATATTGGTCTGTAGTTTTTTTGTCTTTTTTTTTCTTGCAACCTATTTTTGGGGTATCAGGATAATGTTGGTCTCATAAAATGAATTGGGAGGTACACCCTCTCTCAGTTTTTTCTTAAAAATTTGATAATAATTAGTATTAGCTCTTTAAATGTTTAGTAGAATTCAGTAGTGAAGCCATCAGGTCATGGTTTTCTATTTTAAAGGAATGATCTTTTATTATTGATTCAATTTCCTCTTCCACTATTGGGCAAGTTAGATATTTTATTTTTAAGTAATTTAATCTTTGCAGGTCATATGTGCCCAGAAATTCATCCATTGTTTCTATGTCATCATATTTATTAGCATATAGTTGTTCATAACAATCACTTATGATCTTTTGTATTTCTATGCTATCAGCCATAACATTGCCTTTGCATCTCTAATGTTATTTATTTGAGTCATCTATTTTTTTCTTGGTTTAGACTTGAGTTTTTTTTCAAAAAATAAACTCTTTTTTGCCGATTTTTTGAATTGTTTTTCTAGCCTTTGTTTATATGTGCTCTGACTTTATTATTTTCTTACTTTCATCAGTTTGGGGTATAGTTTCTTCTGTGTCTGTTATGTTGCTTATTTAAAGTCTTTCTTTAGGCCGGATGCGGTGCCTCAGCCTCTAATCCCAGCACTTTGGGAGGCCAAGGTGTGAGGATTGCCTGAGCCTGGGATTCAAAACCAGCGTAGGCAACTATGTGAGATTTGTCTCTACAATAAATAAAAAAATAAGCCAAGCAGGGTAGCGTGTGCCTCTAGTTCTAGCTACTTGGAGGGCTTAGACATTTACTCCCGTAAACTTTCTTCTAAGAATTGATTTTGCTGTGTCTTATGTGGTTTCGGCATGATTGTTTTTCTCATTTGTCTCAAGATGTTTAAAAAATATTTCTCTTAAATTCTTTATTGGTCTATTAGTTATTTAGGAGTAGATTGTTCAATTTCCAAATATTTGTAAAGTTTCTGAAGAGTTTTTGGTTGTTGATTTTTAGTTTTTTATCATAGGGTTCAGAAAAGATACATGATATCATGTCTATCTTCTGAAGTTTGTTAAGATTTGTTTTGTTACCTAAAATATGGTCTATCTTGAAGAATGTTCCATGTGTAGTGGAGAAAAATGTATAATGAATAGCTATTGGATGGAATGTTCTATAACTGCTAAGTTTATTAGTTGTATGGTAGTGTTTAAGTCCAATGTTTCTTTGCTGATTTTCTATCTAGATGATCTGTTTATTGCTGAAAGTGAGGTGTTGAAGTCCTCTACAATTGTTGTATTGCAGTTTATATCTCTTTTTAGATCTATTTTTTCTTCATATATTTGGGTGCTTCAGTGTTCCGTGCACAGACTTTTTTAATATTCTCTTGTTGAACTGATACTTTTATCATTACATAAAGACCTTTGTCTCTTTTTACAGTTTTTTACTTAATCTCTATTTTATCTGATGTAAGTATGAGCACTCCTGCTTGCTTTTGATTTCCATTTCCACATCTTTGTTTTCAGTCTATGTTTAGCAGTGAGTAAAGTCTATTGTGAGCAGCTTACAGCTGAGTCAGTTTTTGATTTGTACCTCACATCTTTAATATTAAAAATAAATAAATATAATGTTATTGTTCAATGGATTAAAAAATTAAATATTTTCAGCCACTCTCTATCATTTAATTTGATAATGTAATCAATTTACATTCAATGTTATTATTGATAGATAAAGACTTATTTATGCCATTTGTTAATTGTTTTCTGGTTGCTTTGGTGATCTTTTGTTCCTTTCTTTCTCTGTTATTTACCTGTTGTTTGGTAATTTTCTGTAGTGCTAAGTTTTGTTCCTTTCTTTTTCTCATCTGTGTATCTGCTTTAATTTTGTTCTTTTTGGTTACCATAGGGCTAACGTAAAGAGTCTTGTAGTTATAATTGATTACTTCAAGCTGATAATAACATTGGTCACATAAAAAAATACCCTAGACTTTACTGCTCCCCCTCACCATTTGTATTTTGTTGCCTTAATTTATATATTTATCGATTATGGTTTCTAAGTCATTAATTGTAGGTGTGGTTATTTTTGACCATTTGGATTTTTAACTTTAATGCCAGAGGATTGAAAGACTTACATAGCACCATTTATAACGCTGTGATATTTTTATTATGATTATTAATTTACATCTACTAGTGAGTTTTATACTTTCACATGTTTTCATGATAGTGATTATCACCCTTTCACTTCCAGTTTTAGTATTCCCTTAACTATTTCTTGTTAGGCCAAGTCAGTGGTGATGAATTTCCTCAGTTTTTGTTTGTCTGGAAAGGTCTTTATTCCTCTATCATTTCTGTAAGATAGCTTTGCTGGATATATTTTTCCTCACTGATTGTGTGTGTGTGTGTGAGTGTGTGTGTGTGTGTGTGTGATTTTGTTTTTCTCTCAATACTTTGAATACATCATCCTATTCTCTCCTGGTCGGTCTTCCAGGATTCAGCTGAATATTCCTCTGGCTGTCTAATGGGAATTCCTTATATGTGACTTGAAATTTTTCTCTTGTCACTTTTAGAATGATCTTTTCTTTGACTTTTGACAGTGTGATATAACGTGTTTGGAGAGAGATTTCTGGGGGTTCAATGCAACTGGAGACTTTCAAGTTTCCTGGATCTGGACATCCATATCTTTCCCAAGACTTGGAAAATGGGAAATTTTCAGCTATTATTTTGTTAAATAGGGTTTCTGCCCCTCTTTCAATGTTTTCTCCCTCTGTCAAACCTATAATGCAAATATTTGTTTGCTTAGTGAGTCCCATAAATCTTGTAGGATTTTCTTTTCTTTTTTTTTTAATTCTTTTTTGTCTGAATGGGTTAATTCAAAATATCTGTCTTTAAACTCAGAAATTATTTATTCTCCTTAAATTTGGCTGGTGTTGAAGTTGTAAAGGGTATTTTTTATTTCATTCATTTATTTGGTGTCATGACACATTGACTTTGGCTCTGGGTGGGCTCGATACCATAGTCTCTGTAATGCTGTAATACTCATCAGTGCAATCTGTGATTGTGTCAGTGGCCTAGGTCACTAGGCCACCAGGGGCTTATGATGGAAGTAATGTTTGTTATTTTTGGCAGGGGCAGGAGCACCAGACTGGTTAATGGGCTGTACTCTAGTATTCACTGGTTTGGTGGGCCAGCTAGCAGTGTTTTAATTTCTCTGGGGACCACCACTCCACTGTCTGGTGGGTGGGACATGGGCAAGCACAGGTACAGTGGTCCTGGCTTTCCAGGTGTGCTGTCTGCTTATTTCCTGGGAGTGAGTGTCAGAAGAGTTCAAATGTTGGGGTCTCAGCCTTTCTGTTAGGCTTAGGTTTGGGACAGCCTTTATTGTGTTTCTGCAGCCACTCATATGAGCATGATGAAATAACAGTAGAGTCTCAGGAATAAACAAAGCCAGTGGCTACTTGCCCCAAGAACAGGCTACACTTTAATAGTAGATCCAGACTCAAGATGACACTATACCATAGCAGTTTAGTCATAGGAATGGGAGGTGCACAATGTGGGTTACAACTCAGGGACAATGCAGTCTTGAAAACATCTGGAAAACTCAATTCAGGGCCTGTGAGGTCAACAAGACTCTTTTGTAAGAAGAACTAAAGACATCTACATTAGAAAAGGTGATTGCTGTGGGTGTTGGAGCCCAGCAAGTCTATGCTGGAGTGGCCATGAGAGTGCCACTGCACTCCAGCCTGGGCAATGGAGTGAGACTCCAACTCAAAAAAAAAAAAAAAAAAAGAAATAGTGTAAATGATGCCATCTTAAACTCTCATTTCATATAATATATTAGAAAAAAATCTTGGCTTTTTTGTTTTAAATTAGTTTGACCATTGTGAAATTATTTTATAAATATGTGCATATGTTGAGATCATGCTAAGTATTGAAATATATAGGTTAAAAACATAGCAAACAAACTCTTTTTCTTTCTAATTTTATAATGCAGAGGAAGAAAAACCATGAATCAATCAAAAGTTAGTTTGAAAGAGATATAACGAATAGAGGATGCTGTGGAAAGACATAAGAGGAGCAGCAGAGTCAAAACTCAGAAACTCACCAATGCTTTCCAGAAGAATGAGTATCTAAGATGAGCATATTCTGTACAAGTGAGGGGAGAATAGGGAAATATATTCCTGACATTGGCAAGGCAACAGGTATAAAATCTTGGCAACATGAGAGTATAAAATAAGAACTTAAAATTCTTTAAAAAGTTTGCAGCTTAGAATTTAAAGGGTGGTGGTATAATATGTCTTTTAAGAAATAAGCAAGAGCTAAATCATGTAAATAATAAGCTAAATTAAGGGACTGAAACTACTTCTGACAACAATGAAGATTGTTAATTTACTTATTTATTTATTTTGAGAAAGCAGGATTTATTGAGAGGACAGAAAAGTTCCCAATGGGAGGGGACCCGAGGAGATTGCCCTACTTATTTATTGTTTAATCAAGGAATGTCATGATAAGATTTACATATTAGGAAAACCATTCTTTCTACATGTTCCTAGGAAGAGTTATATGGAGATGAAGACAGAAACATGTGGTAATAATCTTTGTGAAAGCTAATGACAAAAAATTGACTTGGATCAGGAAAATGAAAAGAAGTAATACATGAAAACCCTTTATATATTAAGAATATTATACTGTAATCAGTTCTTATTGTTTTAGTTGTATTTTTTCAATTGTGGATGATTTTAATGATTTTCAAATTGATACAGATAGTGATCAGTCACCTATGCAATATTACCAGTCTCCAAATTGTGGTGGTGCTTTACCTATTTTTAATATCTCTATTTTATACTTAAAATGATTCTGCTTTGTGTAAACTTAAGTATACATGTAAAAGCTTTTATGGAAGATTAATGTTGAGCTATTTTCTCGTTGCACTAACAACAACAAAAAAATCTTTTCAGCAGTGGAATAGGTGAGGTATGTTGCCTAGCAATATTCTTCCATGTATATTCTGTGTTGTTGCTTAGCAGCAAACTTTCAATAAGGTGTTATCTTGAAGTGATATAATACTAGTCTTCTCTACATTGAGAATTTTAGTGCTGCTTGATTCCAGCCTCCTCAGTAGTTGCATTATGGGATCTAAACAGAGCAGCAAGCCGATGTTCCAAATTTTCTTTGGTTCCTCTTTTCGGAAGATTTTCTTCCCAAACATATTTTTTGTGTATACCAGGATCCCAAGAATGGGATTTTGAATTAAGGCAGTCTAATCTCTCTCAAAGAAACACGTATTTTATTGATTGAATGCATCAGCATTATTGAATGTAGAATATAAGTTTAAAACTTAAGCCCAAAGAGAATATTTTTACCATAATTTTGTGTGCCGTATCTCCTTTTCTACATCATCTAGTTTTCAAAAAAAACCAATAAACCATTAGTGACAATAATGAACTATATTCAACAATGCTGCATTATCTGGCAAGAGGAGATGAGTAAGAAATGTTATCAGTTGATTTCAGTTTGGAAGTGTTTGCCTTATTGGTTTCCTCTGTTAATTTTAATGTGTCTATGATATTTCCTTGGCTTCAATCATGCTGAAAATGTTACTGGAGAGCATGTTGGTAGAGATACTACCTTCTCAAAATCCAGTACTGGGCTTTTATTATGTCTATCTAAACAAGAATGTAGGACAAAATAGAGTATAGTATATTAGAGGGAGTGAGTAATTATTTTATGGATGAAAAGAATAGGCTAATACAGGTGACATAGATTATTTACTCAACTCCATTTATCTTTTTATTTTTCTTTAAAACTTATCTCACATGGAATTACATAGTCAAAAAGTAATAAAGTAGACAAAATCACAGTCTACTTAGGAAGAACAGTTTTCCAAAAATAATATGTTCCAATTATTTGAAGTACCTAGGGCAATAAAATTTATAGAGATAAAAAGTAACAACCCCTGGAACTTGCCAGGAGCTGGTGAAGGAGGAATTGGGAGTTATTATTTGTCTTCCATTTGGGAAGACACAAAAATTTCTGGAGAGGGATGATGCTGATGTTTGCACAACAATGTGAAGGAACGTAATGCCATTAAGCTGTATATTTAAAAATTGTCAAAATTGTAACTCTTATGTTATATATGTTTTACCATAATAAAACATTTTAATAGAATATATCACATATAAAATATTATATATTATTAAACCAAATACATGTATTAAGATAATTTCGAGTTATTCAAGAATAGACAATAAAATAATTAATTAGTAATGATTTAAAGTTATATTATTAATAATACTGGAATCTTACCATGTGCCAAACAGTGATGTAAGAAGTTTATGTGCACTATTTTACTTCATCTTTGCTTCAATCTCAAGAATTACAAACATTATTATACTGATTTTACAGATGAAGCAACAGAGACACACATAAGTGTTATAAAGTTACATGACCTAAATCACAGAGAGAGAAAGTGACCAAGCACAGACTATGAGAACTTATTTTCGTAACCATTGTGCTTTGCTGCTCATAGAATATAATTTTTTCCATTAAGAGCTTACTATGTGCCAGATGCTTTTTAAAGTACTTTATATGTGTTATCCCACTTATTTAGCATAAGATTAAGTTACCAACTAAAAACAAAAACAAATGTTATATATTATTCCCTTCTTCATATCAACCCCATGAGTATTAAATGACACTATACATGTCAAAATATTATCTCCGTTTTGGACAAATAGTAGATTCTAAATATGTAGTACTATCAGTTCTATCTCAAGCTGTATATTTTCAGTCATTTAAAAAAAAATACTCTGTTGGTCATCCTTGAGCATCCTTGTCAATAATTGAGAAAAAAAGTATCATTTGGATTCTATGAATAACTTATTTTTTAAACATCAGCTTTTTTTCTTCGATTATCTTTCACCCTTCTAATTATTCAGTTTTGTTTCAGTCAATGGCTTGTGTGGTAGGTGTAATCTATCCCAAAAAGTTTTATTGCAGATTTTACTAATATTACAATTGCTTAATTTATTGATGCATTTTATGCATCAGAACTAATTGGTAGAAAGGATTATTGAGTGACAAAGTAAAAATTTTATTCATACTTTGTATATGGGCAATGCTCGTTACATTTAAGCATGGAATTTTAAATAGAATCAAAATACTTTATAAGCAGTATGGTTGTTCTGTTTCCACTTCTAAGCTATTATGTTACAAAGATAACAGATTTGTCCTATGTAGGGCACAGACAACTTAAGTCAAGGATAGCAAAAATAGTCCACATTTACTAGGACACAATCAAGGTGAATCATGATTTATGTGCCTACTTAGATATGAGAGGAGAGGAGTAGGGGGATAGCCTGCATTGTAATAAGCTAGTTTTTTCGTTTGAAAAGGTAGAAACTATTAGGCCCAGGTTTTCTCATAACATTCTCAAGGGAACCAGACTGAAATAACTATCATATTAAGTCAGGCATTTAAGCAATATTACCATATATATGTCCTTTGTTGGGGGGCTTACAAGATTCATAGCAAGAATAGATTTATGAACTTACCCTTCAAAAGCTATGTAACTGCAGGACTTACCAAGACAACAACAATGCTTATACATACAGTAATGAAGCACTTACGCCTAGAATCATATTCAGTGTGTCCTTTGACTGACCTTCCTCAATGTAGCCTATGAAAGAATGCTAGATTGTTATGCTATGCAATTTTGAACTTCTTGCTTTTGTCCAGAACAGCTATCTTGAATAGCTCATATACAACATTTCAATAAAAATTTGAGATGACAAACTTGGTTGCTTTTTTTTAATCCACAAGGCTTGGAAAATTCAAGTGCTTTCTTGTGCTGGAAAAATAATTTGCTGTAAGAAAGACTTGAAATTAATACCAAACAGTCAGGAGATCAAGCCTATGTTCTTATTCTTAATGCTATCAGCAGTTCAAAAGAATAAAAATGTAAGTAAAACTGTGATTGCTATCAACACATACAATGCCTCGTGTTATGTAAGTGTTATAGTTCAGAAAAAAAAGTTTTGAATATTAATAGTAGATAACTACTTCCTTAAAATTCATCACATGAAAATCAAATGACTGAGAAACTAAAAGACAAAGAAATGTGGGTTTTAGTTTAGCTCTAGAGCAAAACTTCATCTAATCCTCCAAAGCAGAATTTACTAGGATAGAAAATTTTTTTGTCTATTTTACATTGTATAATTACAGACATGGTTTGGGAAAAATCAGTTCTTCATTCAACATCAGAGGCTTTGAAAAATGTTAATAATTCCTATTAATATTTGCAGGAAGATATATGCATATTTATGCAAAATTTCTGTAATATATTCTTAAATTTTAGCACACATCCAAGGCCAACTTTGTTGTTTATGTTAACTTATGTTCATTTAAGCATTGATATTTGTGGTTCTGATTGTATCACATTGCATTATACCATATTATGTTATATGTACTTTGTGTCTGAACATGGTTTGGAAGGTTTACCATTTTATGAAATGTCAAGGCATAACATATAAATGACAACACGTTTAAAAAATATAATCAGGTTTGAAATGACATGATCTTATAAGTACTGCAGAAAATTTGTGGGATTTTTAAAATTGATTTACATAGAGTTGTGGTGGTGCAAGTGAGGACTACATAAGTAGGTTACATGCAGGTGAAGTTTGGACTTCTAACTGGCCTCCACTCCCCCTGGTAATGACCCAAGTGCCCTTTGTATTGTCATGTACTCCTCCAGCCTTCTCCCTCCCTCCCTCCTCTAGCAGTGCCCAGTGACTGCCAATTTCTCACTTGTGTTAATGTGACTGTTGTTCAGACCTCTCTTATGAGTGAGGACATGCGGTATTCAGTTCTTTTTCTCTATGATATATCATTTTGCATGATAATCTCCAACCCCATCCAATTTGCTGCAAAGTCCACGATTCTGTTCTTTGTGACTGCACACTACTCCATCATGTATACATACCACATTTTTTTAATCCAGTCTACTTTTGATGGTAAAGGGTTCCTCTGGGTATATTCCCAGGAGAGGGATTGCTGGATTGTATGGAAGGTCAATTTTTTTTTTTAGGAATCACTACACTGTGTTCCATAGACTGAACTAGCTTGTGCTCCCAATCAACAGTGTAGAAGGGCATTATCTTTTCTCCATAATCATGCCAACACCTGTTGTTTTTTGACTTATTAATGATAGCCATTCTTACTGGAGTTAGGTGGTATCTCACTGTAGCTTTGATTTGCATTCCTCTGATGATTAATGAGACTGAGCATTTTTTCATGCACC
This sequence comes from Cephalopachus bancanus, assembly GCA_027257055.1. Lineage (NCBI taxonomy): Eukaryota > Metazoa > Chordata > Mammalia > Primates > Tarsiidae > Cephalopachus > Cephalopachus bancanus. Next base: position 2,584,819 of record JAPVLO010000173.1, on the reverse strand, counting down.
TGTTGACTGGTTTGTGTGTCATCTTTTGAGAAATGTCTGTCCATGTCCTCTGCCAACGTTTTAATGGGGCTGATTGTCTTTTTCCTTTCAGTTTGTTTGAGTTCCTTATAGATCTTTTCAGTTCTACAAGATTTTCAGTTCAACAAGCTTTTCAGTTTGATGAGTAATAATTGTCAGTCATATTTTTATTCTAACCCTACTTCTTTATGGAAGTCTTCAATAATCATCCAGTCAACTGCTTTCCCCTGTCTACTACTATTTATTATAGTTGCCTATTAACTTCAGAAAATATGTAAATGATTTTTATAATCTTATTTATTTGTATATCATATTTGCTTTTCAAATTATAATATAAACTCCACACACCAGCGAGATCTTGATTTTGTCTTTGACCACTGCATTCTGATCTAGAACATTATCTATCTGTGGGGCCAATAGACTTATTATAAATAAATCTGTTCATTATTAAATTCATAAGTGAATAAGTATTTTCACTATTATTTAATTTTGTCTGCATTTGCTTATTACTTATTGAAATTACACTGCTAGAGAAATGATATAAAATACAGCAAACATTGACTTTACAACTTCATTTCCACTTGCATTTTTATGTTCAAACATGAGTACATGACTGTGTAAACTTTTTAGATACTAAAATTTTTTAAAAAACCCTCTTTTTTCTGTTATAATTTCTCATAAGTAAAAACTATTTAAAACAATGGGTTCTTAAATATGTGGAATAATAACAGCCACTTTAGAAAATATTCTCTTAGTAAATCCTAAAATAAAATGTCACATATTTTTAGAAATTTATAACTGATAGGATCAAATAGCGTTGTTTTATTTAGTAAATATAACTATTGCAAAAAATATGTGAAATGAAAACTAAAAGGGAAGGTATGGTACTTTGTTGTTTATCATATTAATTTTAATCATAAAATAATTGTTTGTTGTGTGAACTTTCTTATCAAATACATTGTGTAAGTCTCCATTTATTTACTTGTGAATTCCAAAAGTAGGGTAAATTAATATATTGCTTATTTTGCTATATTTAATCATGAAAACTACAATCAAATATGGCATTTTAAAATCCCATTGTCAAGCCTCATCCATGTATAGGTCTTATGAAGAGTCAGAGTAGGCAGCTGAATATGTCATATAATATGAAAGAATTGGAAAATTATTTTATTTAAAACATCTCCCTCATTACTTTTCTTTGTGCCTGAAATTTCATCTTTAGAGATCTCTCTTGGGTTTTGACTTTAGTTTTTACTTAACACTTAGAAGTGAGACTCTTCTATTACAAATTCTCTATGAAAGCTCATCTGGAGATGAAAGGAAGATATAACCTCTTAAACAAACCCAAAGATCTGTTTTTTTTGTTTTGTTTTGTTTTGTTTTCAGAGAAGTCTTTGCTTTCATGAAATTCTAAAATGATACATAAAAAAGGGAAGGTCATTCTTCTAGCTGATCAGATCAGCCAAATCATTCCTGGGGATAAACAGTAAGACACTCACTTTGCAGTTAGATGCACTCAAATTCCCCTGGATGGAGTTCGTTGAGCAGAATTAGAAAACAGAGAAAAGGTTGGAAGTAAGAAGAGCATCTGCACAATAACAGTTTATAATATTCAATGTAAAAGACTGTCTAATCTAACCCTGCATTTTACAATGTAAACCGAGGATCAATGAGATTGTGGTTTGCTCAGAAAAACAAAATAGTTATCAACTATGTACAATTGCCTCTCATACAAATCAGAAAGAAAGAGAAAAAAATATTACTGGGATTTAACTTTTCTCTGATGTGTTGATTGTGCATACGTGTGTTCTTATTTTATTTGTTTTAGTAAAGCATTGTTTTGAAAGGATTACTCATCAGATGAAACAACATGTTTAATTTGCTAGGAAAACAACTATAAAGAAACATAAAATACTCAATCCATTACTTAAATGTTATTTGTTCTACTTCTTAGTTTTAACTTGCAAGTAATAAATAAAAATTATTCATTCATTAATATTTCCAAGTCTTTTTTTCTATTTTATTTTACACTTAACATCATTACTCTTTAGCATAGTATGTTCTACTTATTGTCCATTCTCAGCACCTTCCACCAAAATTAAACTTTATAAGGACACACATTTTTAGTGATTGTATTCATTGCTATATCCCCAGTGCCTCCAAATACTTGGCACATATTCAGTATCTAATAATACTTTTTGAATGAATAAATGGATAAAATTTGAGACAAGATAAGCACTACCGTCATTTCATTAAAACATTAACAGTAGCCCTCTCACCACTCACATGTATTATTTCTAATGCCAGATATAACAAACATGGCAAGGGCAAATGCAGATGGTTTAAACATGCAGTGATAAATGAACGAAGGGAACCCTGTAGAACATAGTAATCCTAGCGAATAGCAAATGACGTCCTTTAGTGGACTGGTGCTTTATAGTCCAGATGTCCTTCTTAAGTCAGTGCTATTTCATAGCTTTTAAACTGCACTGCAAGTTACCATAAGATTTTTAGGATTTATTTCTCCATTTTTTCCTACATTTTCTTTACAAAATTTCCTAGTAAATAAAGACAAAAATATAAAGAAATTGACTTTAGTCAATCTTCATGTATTATTCAGTTCTCTGCTGTATATAGGTAGTATCTACATACTCTTTAATTAGCTACCTTGGGAAGAAAAGATCTGGTTTAGAATGTTAAAAAAAAAAATAGAACACAGAAAGCAATTCAAGGTAAAGATAGTGTTGGATTGCCAGAAGAAAGGTGACAATTGCTTCATATTATTGCAGTTGTAAAAGTATATGTTATTTAATTGTAAGATAAAAATGTGTCAGAACACAGACATTATTAAAAGCATCTATTATTCATATCTCTTGAAAAAATAAGCATATTTGCTTTTTGATATAGTGTGTGGTCACTGAGATCACAGTCAATATTTTTAACTATCTATAATGAGAAATTGCACTATGTATTGTAGAGTTAGATAACCATGTTGTCTACTTTGCAAATTAATTAAAGACAGAGCTCTTTTGGCAAAACTGTGCATCAGTATCTGTTTTGATTTTGCTTGACTGCTTAACATCTTTGCTTGACTTCAACCAATGTAAAGTTGGTTTAATTCATAAAATCTTTACATGATTTAAGGTTATCATGGCATATAAAGAATGTGATTTAGAATGCAATTTTCTTGAACATGTGTTAACATAACCTTATAAATGAAAAAAAGAAACATTAAAGCAGATCAGCCTAACATGTAGATTAGCACTTTATCATGAGTTAGACATTAAGATTAACATCCTAGTCAGGTCCCTCTCCCACATCTTCAATCATAGTAGCAAGACTGAAAAACATTCTGATTAGAGGAAGAAGCAGTCACAGGCAGATCCTAACCAAGCAGTTCAGGCAACATCTAGCGCTACATAACAAACAAATATAAAACTTCAAGACATAGTCGTAACAGACAGTTAAAAAATTTAAGGTCAGTCTCTTTCTTTATTTCTTTTTTTTTTGAAACCCCAAAGCCAATAATATAATTATTCTCTATTAAGACTATTGCATCCTCCAGTAACATAATAAAGCAAGAATTAATAAAGTGGAGCTATAGGCCTTATGTTATCTCTTATGCAAAGAGTATTTATGCAAGAATCTGTAGAATAAATATTTCATTTGGGGGAAAATGATCAGCAACATCATGAAGTCATTTATGGTAGGGGTAAATGACTTGTATAGCTACAAAAGTCTATGTTAATAAACAATCAATTTGATAGTAAAGTCCCTTATTAATTTTTAAAATTATCTTTGCATGTTTACATGCATGGAAGCTTATAATTTGTAAATAAAGGAGAGATTCTATTAAAATATTCAATGAGAATTAAATATTTTAACTTTATTTGATAAGTGATAAAAATAATGTAAGTTATGAAAATATATTTTTCTTTTTTCTCCTTCTCTTCCTGCCTCCCTTCTCCCATTCCTTTTTTTCTCTTTAAACATCCAAACAATACTTATTGCAAATAAATTATGTAGTAAAACTGCACTTGATACTAATACTATAAATACAAATGAGACAAGATCTCTGACCTCAAAAAGCTTGTAGTAGAAAATGCAGAAATTTGTATATAAAAAAGTTATCATTCCCCCTTGTTTAAATCAAATAGACATTTATGGGATTCCTGCTATAAAGAACTTCCTGAGATAGGCCTTATTTCTTTTTTCTATACTGTAGTTCCTGCAATATTTTGCACGCTGAATTTGCTCAAAATCACTTTACTGAATTATTATTTTTGTGTGTATTATGGTGAACTTTCTGGGAAGAACTTTTCCATGCTAATATTCTCTTGTTAATATTAATGTGGGAAGTTTTTTTTCTATAAGTTTGCTGAAGACCTGAAGAAGATAGGTACAAGAATGTCTATTGCTATTTTAAATTTTTATAATTGATATATTATATGAATTGATTATATTTATATTTATTATATTAATATATATTATATGAAGTAATCAAATCTTTTTTTCCTTTATATGTCTATGTACCTCTCTCAACCACATATGTGTTCAGTAATGGCACAATCACAATTCATAAACTAGTTGAGGAGAAAATTAAGAAATATATCTTTTTTTTTTTTTTTTTTTTTTGAGTTGGAGTCTCATTCTGTCGCCCAGACTGGAGTGCAACGGCCGCTCCCGGCCACCACAGCCTCGACCTGCTGGGCTCCGGCAATCCTTCCACCTCAGCCTTCCGAGTAGCCGGAATTGAAGGAATGCGCCACCACGCCCATCTGATTTTTTTATTTATTGTAGAGATGAGGTCTCGCTGCCCAGGCGGTCTCGAACCCTCGGGCTCAGGCAATCCACTCACCTCAGCCTCCCAAAGGCGCGGGATTACAGGCTGAGCCACCGAGCCCGGCGAAATATATCTTAAATATATTTATCTAGGGTTCAAATGTCATGTATTTATAGGTGATAAAGAGACAACTTATTGTAGTGTTTCAAAACATGTTTTTCAATCAGAAAAGAAAAAGTGATCTCCAATCAAAACACAAACCACCTGATTGACAACAGCATGCCGTTTATTCTTCTTCACTAGACTATAGACTCCATGGAAAGGACTGGTTCATCTAATTCATTGCCATAATTCCAGCACCTAGTACAAGTCCTAGTACATAGAAGACAATAAATATGTATTTTACAAATGAATCGTTCCCAACGTTCCAATTTCCCACTAAGACCTTATAAGAAAGCATATATTACATTTCATGCTTTGTTTTAGATCTTGCCTCAAGCAGTTTTACTGGATATCATGGAATAGATTAAGTTCCTTGGAAAATGTCTAATGATACCTTGTAATTATCTTGCATATAATTTACCACATTTGCTTATTATTGAGTAACTCTTATTATTTTACTTTTTGCATTCTTTACACTTTAAGTATGGATTTTATAATCCATCCACACTGTGTTAGACCAGTAAAATTTTAGGTTTTGTGTGTTGTTTTCTTTCTTTTCACATGAATCTAAAATTCATGAAGGTCATCTATCTGCAATAAAGTCAGTTCAACTAATTCTAATTTTATATCTATTAGATTATCAGCACTTTAAATGTTTCTTTAAATTAGATTTATCATTTTAAAAGTTATTAATTATTTGTTATTAAAATAAGATATACTAATATGACTTCATTTAAATAAGAAATCATAAAGAAATGACTCTTAATTAGTTTTTAATAAAGCTTGAAACTCATTGTCCTTTTTAAACTAGAATTATATTGCCTTTCAATGGCTAAAAATATGAAGAGCAAGGTAACCTTTGAGAAAAGAAAAGAGAAATGTCATCTTTATTGCCAATAGGGCACAAAAACATGACAGATTTTTTATTAGTTATATTCAGGAAACTGATGACAAAGGTGTCCTGTCAGTGAATGATAATTGTTGAATTTCGAGCCGTGTGTTGGAATTTCACTGTTTCTATGCAAGACTGTGAAGTGAAAGAAGTGTCTTTTCTTCACTTTGCTTTCATCACAAATTCTCTATTTTAACACATGGTCTCCACAACTCTTCAGGTCACTCATGAATCCCCTTGATTTTACAGCTTCTTGCTTCAGTCCCCACATGGTTGTTATCTCCCCAAGCTATCATCCAAGCTATTCATGTGAAATCTCACATTCATGATCCATTTTTTAATCTATCAGATGTTGTCATTATGCAAAGTTGTCTTATAAATTAAATAACACAAGGTTGAGTGTGTGTTTTATTATTATATGCATTTATACTTCCATTTTAAAAGTAGATGCATGAATAGAACACTTATAATTCACTTTCTTAGCAATTCTGAGAATACAATGCATTACTATTAACTATAAACACCATTTGTACATAGATCTCTTGAATTTATTTCTTCTAACAAAATTTTGTATTCTTTGACCAATGTCTTCCCAACCCAAGCCCAAGCCCTTGCCAACCATCATCTCTGCTTCTATGGGTTCAACTTTTTGAGATTCCACATAAAAATGGAATTATGCAATATTCGTCTTGCTGTGTCGGCTTATTTTACTCAGTATAATGTCCTCCATGTTCATTCGTGTCATTGCATCACAAAAATAAGCATGTGAGGAGATGCATGTTAGCTCAATTTTGCCATTCTATAATGTATACATATTTCAAAACAACATGTTGTGCATAAAAAAAGTATACATTTTTTGTCAATTAAAAAGTAGCCAGAAACAGTTGATTATACCTGTAGTCCCTGCTACACATGAGGCTGAGACGGAAGGCTAACCTGAACCCAGGAATTCTCCATTAGTACATGTGAATCATCAGTACCATTGGCATTGGAACACGATTCAGGACTCCTGGTGAAGGAGTCACATAGTATGAATATTTGAAAAAAATACAAAATTCCTCCTGCTGGCAGAAAATGACAACAAAAATTGCCTGCAGAATACAAATCATTCTGAAAGCATCTTCTGAGAAGGAAAAAAAAAAAAAAAATCCAAGAATCAATCAGTGTTCCTAGGAAGATATAATAATCAGAAACCAATCAGTAAGTTAACTGCTCTGGGGCAGTGAGTGACTTTCTAATGGCTGATATGCAATGATACATCGTCAGGAAAACAGGCTTATAGGTAAGTAACCTTCATTTTTCCAAAGGCAATGCACACCATCTATTATACTGTCATGATTCCATAGCTGGAGGCTTAGAGAGCTCTTGACTTGTAAATAGATTTTGGATAATGGTTAACTCCAAATGACTTCATTCTCGAGGCAGATTACAAATAGCAATTTTTAAAGAAGGTGGGATGACAAGACTAGCTAGTTCCATTGCAATTTTACTACCGTAACATTTTGACCCTTAGATAAATGCTCAAGTAGTGCTATTTGACCCTTCTGCTTTTTCCTAGATTTTTGCTACTGTTAGAATAACAACATCTTTAATGCCTAATATTTTCATACATCATCTAATGATTTGTAATGTTAACTTTCAGAAAAAGCTTTAAACAGAGTACACATAACTAGTAAGGTATAAACTGGAGCCACTCTCTTAGGTAATCCTATTTTAACAGAAACAAAAATTTTAACCCAAAGACTCTAGACTAGACTCTAACTAGACTCCCATGCGTTGGTATACCTTTGAAGAGGTGAGATCATGGGGGTAAATATTTATTAGGGCAGAACTGCTGAATATGTTTTGCTCCTTTTGATGGGTTTACATCAATATATCTGTAAGATATTATTTTTACATACATGATGTTCAAAACACTGTGCTCAAAAACATCTGAAAGCACTGCTTAGTGAAAAACTATCTTAGAATGCTCAACAGCATCAGTATATTATCTGGATTTTAAAAAATATTTTTGCTTGACACAGTGTTTACCAAACGTATATGACCCTGGAATTTTTTATTGTTAATGGTTATAATATCTTATGAAATAAAATATGAGAAATACTAATCTAGAAAGAAAAAGCCTTTTCTTTACATATTCTCTAAGGAATGAAGACACAGATATATAAAGATTTTAAAAATGTCTCTATACCTTTAGTTAATCTTAGATGTAAAATTACGTCATATTACTATAGGTGAAATTATTTTAGGTATTCACAATGACTGTTACTGTATTTATGTTCCCTCCACAACTTTTTTGCAGTACACGGAGCTTATGGAAAGCACTATGTGATAGTCAATTTTTTTTTTTTTTTTTTGAGTTGGAGTGTCACTCTGTCGCCCGGACTGGAGTGCAGTGGCCGCTCCCGGCCACCGCAGCCTCGACCTGCTGGGCTCCGGCGATCTTATGGCTTCAGTCTTCTGAATAGCCGGAATTACAGGCGCGCTACCATGCCCGGCTGATTTATTTATTTATTGTAGAGATGAGGTCTTGCTGCCCAGGCGGGTCTCAAACCCACGGGCTCAGGCAATCCACTCACCTCAGCCTCCCAAAGGCACGGGATTACAGGCTGAGCCACCGAGCCCGGTGATAATCAATTTTTAAGGCAAATTTCCTACACCTGAAATAATACAAAGTTGTCAATAGCAGGAGAGCAGAGAAGGCATTCTAGAATGATAGCTCACTCACAGAAAAGAGAGAACATTGCAACTTGGGTAAGTGAGGCTGACTCAGTACAGACAGGCTACCACATCTGCTAATGTGTAGCACACATTAGGGAAGAGGGAAGATGCTGTAAAGAGAGACAGTGGTCAGAACAAGAAATGCTCTGCATGCAAAACTGAAGCCTTTGAACATGGCCCTGTAAAGCATGAAGAAGAGGCTTTCATGCAGAGGGAATGGCTAAAGGAAATAAAAATGTTTATGACCTGCATTTTTCTCTGGCAAATTAGAGTTTTGTTGAATTTCATGAATAATATATATTCTTATAACTTGGATGATCTATTTTGTTGAATAGAGGAATGTTACTAAGAAATTGGTACTGCTCTTTAATAATGAACATATTAATATCTAGAAATATTTTAGAGTGAACACATAAGCAGCCTTATCTTTGATTCCTCTCATTTGCGATTTGCTTGAGAATTTACCAGGCAGGTTCACACACATTATCTCATTACAAGCTCACTTTACAGAGGAAGTAATTGAAGTTCAAAGACTTCAAGTTACCTTCTCCATCTCACCCTGTTAAAAGAGCTGCTGATTCAAGCTGATTTTCTTCAATGTAGAATTTGCTGAGTACCAAGTGAGTGGCAGGTACTATGCTGGGCATTAAGATGAAAGCAATAAATACAATATCTATTTCTCACCCTCTCCAAAACCGGACCCTTTTTCCTTCTTTTCTCCCTCCCTGCTCCCTTCTCCCCCTCCTTCCCTCCTTTCCTCCCTCTCTTTTTCTCTCCCTCCCTTCCCACCTTTCTCCTTCTCCCCCTTATCTCCTCCTCCTCCCTCCCTTCTTTCCTTCTCTCTCTCTCTCCCTTTCTCCCCCCTTCCTCCCTCCCTCCTTTATCTCCTTCCTCCCATCCAACAGGGTCAACTCTGTTACTCAAGCCAGAGTACAGTCGTGCCTCACTGCAGTCTTGACCTCCTAGACTCAAGAGATTCTCCCCAATAGATCTCCCAAACAAATGAGATTACAGGAGCACACCACCATGTCTGGCTTTTTTTTTTTTTTTTGGTAGAGATGACCTCAAGCAATCTTCCTGTCTCCACCTCCCAAAGTGCTGGGATTACAGGCAGCTTTCACTTTTTGTGGAAAGAGGTTCTCCGTCCACTTGCGTGATCCCACCAGAAGCATTGCTGCTACCTAAAATTTCTTGGAAGGGCCAGATACTAGTACAATTCTTGCTATCATCAGATTGATCTCAAGTCTCAGTAGGGGCATACTAGTCCGTCATTCATAGGCTGAGCATTCCCTCAAATTCTTTCTGTTAAACTCCTAATTCTTCAGTTTGTGGTTACATGTTGGTCACAACATACTCACCCTAATTTCAGTGCTTCAACTTTGCAAGAATTAAAATCCTGCAAGAATTAAAATCCTGATTGTGTCAGGGCTCAGAAACTCACACCCCAAAATATGGTACCTTGGCATACCGAGTATTTACAGCTAAAGAAAATTGAGAAAACTACAAAAGCAGGAAAGGCTCTCCAACCGTTTCTACCATTTCTCTCCTGGAGAGGGCCATGAAAACTGAAATTTTCCTTGCCCCTTTCCTCCCCTAAAGTAGTACATAAAATCTAGGAAAATCACTCTGAACTTGTCTTTCTTGCTTCTCCAATGACCCTCATGGGACAGTGTTCTCCCAAGTACCTGAGGGGAAACAATGTCAAGGAGTGAGGCTATGAGGAATCAGCACAAGGAGGCCTTGCTAGTTTCCCCAGTTTCTTATCATTAGGTCAGTTCCTTTTGTCTTCCAACCTATACTTTTGCATGACTGTTCCTAAAAGTAGTTTTCCCTGAGTCTTTATGCTTTCATTTCTGAAGGCTTCTGTGTAGCATTACACTTATATGGAATAAATTTTTGTATGCTTTTCTCTTGGTAATCTGTATTTTGTTATAGAGGTGCCAGCCATAAAACTAGAATCAGGAAAGAAAAAGTTATTACTTTTTTCTTCTACAATTGCAAAGCCAAATTCTTTTGGTAAGGGCTAACTCACTCATCCCTGCTCTACTGAGAAGAAGCTGCAGAACAATTTGTATCAGGATTCTACCTTGATTTAGAAATTTAAGCTGTGCTTAAGCAGTATAGTTAAGCCTTTCTACAAAGTGTAGAAGCAAAAAATCTAGAGGAACAAGTCTAGGCGCCAATTGGGAGACAAACTGGGAGGTTGTTGCAGAAAGCAACACAAAAAAATGATGAGGGCTCAAAGTAGAGGAAATAGAATGGAAAAGCACATTAGAAAACTATTCAGAGAATAAGATATTGTGACATTGTCACAGGCCAGATATTATGGTATTTATTGTATACTGTGAATTGCTGTGAATTCTAGAAACATCAATAAAAGACACAAAATAAACTTCTTTTAAAAACAACTGTTATAAATATAATAAATAACAACTACCACCGCAGCTTAAGGAAATTATTTAAAGTAAATCAAACTGATGTTGTGACCAGCCTAAATTAAAAATTAGAAATTTTTTTACAGTAGTTGAGGTTCATAGCACTTACTAAAATACGATTTTATTTTATTCTGCTCTTACATGCAGCCAGTGTGAACATCTATAATCCTGTAACTGAAGTATAAATTATTACTTACTCTCATTTTCCAGGTAAGTTACACATTTTTTTCTGTATAATTTGCCCCCTCCCCATTTTTTTCTTTTATAAAAAGTAGTCCACGGTTATATACAGTTTTGCTTTCTGTGGTTCCGGTTACCCTCAGTGAAATGAGGTCCAAAAATATTAAATAGAAAATTCTAAAAATAAATAATGTATAATTTTAAATTGTGTGCCTTTCCAAGTAGGGTTATGAAATCTTGCAACTTCCTGCTCTGTTCTTGTCTGAGATATGAATTATCCCTTAGTCTAGTGTATTCACACTGTAGACACTACCTGCCCAGTAGTCACTTAGTACGTAGCTCTTGGTTATCAGATTAACTGATGTGGTTATTGTTGTTAATCTCTTACATGCTTAACTTGCAAAGTAAGCTTTACATAGTATGTATTTATAGGAAAAAGTTAGTATATATAGGTTTTTCCCATCAAAAGGTATTTAGCTTATTGTAAATATTAAAAATGCTCTAATTCTATTTTTAATAACTTTTAGGCAATTTTGTAATTATCACATGAATGACATACTGAAACCTTATATATGTGTTTGGATCTAATATTTCACACTTTCCCTGAGGCATTTTCTTAAAAAAATGCATATTAGCTGAAACTCAAGCCAACATAAGCATATTTCAATAATTTAAACTTGTGTTTCAGAATAGTAAAAAAAAATAAAATGTAGTTACTCAACTTACTGTCTCATGATTGAAAGCATAGAAAGATTTTTTAGTTGGCTACAACATAGCTATACCTTAAGCTCTTTTAAAGAATAAATACTTTTTTTCAAGAAAAGTTATAATTGTATTTTATTCCCTCGTAATTTCACATACCCACCTGAAAGCTTGGTTATTTCAGTATGCAATAGGTTTTTAAGAACTGACCCTATAAAACACAAAAACACCTTACTGTGGGAAGAAAAACAAAGACCTCTAATAATAGCCTATGTGGGGTTGAATTTAATAATGTGCTAAGCACAGGAGGGTCAGGACTCTTTAGAGAGAGTTCAACACGTGTCCTGAACCCTGAAGTATAAGAATGTGATATAAAACAAGGAGAAAATACCTACCAACTTACACAGAAGTTGCAAAGACATTTACTGATTGCTTACAAAAGGAAACTGGAAATGTATCTGGCTCATTATTATTGCAGCATGACATCATTTTAGTGGGCATCAAGTTTGGTCCATTTCTTTCTTTTTTTTTTTTTGAGTTGGAGTCTCACTCTGTCGCCCAGACTGGAGTGCGGTGGCCACTCCCGGCCACCGCAGCCTCCACCTGCTGGGCTCCGGCGATCCTTCCGCCTCAGCCTTCCCAGTAGCCGGAATTACAGGCATGCGCTACCACGCCCGGCTGATTTTTTTATTTATTGTAGAGATGAGGTCTCGCTGCCCAGGCGGGTCTCGAACCTGCGGGCTGAGGCAATCCACTCACCTCAGCCTCCCAAAGGCGCAAGATTATAGGCTGAGCCACCAAGCCCAGCTGGTTCATTTCTTAACAAGATCTGAGATGTTAAAACTTGACTAGATTAGGGACATTCAAGAGTCAGGTTTGTATATACTTGTAGAAACTCAATGGAGAGTTCCTTTATAATTACATACACCCATTTGCCCACAGGATAAAAACCTCAAGTAAGTATTTCATGGTGTTACATAATCTGGTAACTTTTGGCCTACTCAGCATAAATCCTTTCTACATTCCTGTGTTCATTTATGTTTTGACTACATTAAAATGGTTGCAATTATTTCATATCTAGTATATTGCTGATACCATAATGCCTTCACATTACTGTTCCCTTTGTCTTTTAATCACAGTGTTAATAAATATGTATTGACGATGCATAATTAATAGGTATTCATTTTGCACTAATTATTTGCTAAGAAATGGAAAAAATAATGGTGAGTGAAAATATCACAATATGTATTCATTCAATAAGTATTTATTTTTAATATATATTTGGGGTCAGGCATTGTTCTATCAATTAAGGATACCACGATGAGACAATATAGATCACCACTCTTACAGTATATATATTCAAGTAGATAAATCAGAAAAATAAGCAAGTAAATATGTGGTATAAAAATAGTGTCAAAGTAAAAATGGCACTGAACAAAGTTTGACAAGAAAACTTTTTCCAAAGCTATTACCCTAGGAGAGAGAAACCATAACTAATATGATTATCTCAACTTTACTGAAATAAAGTACAGAAGGATTTTTCAAAGTTGGAATGAACTAGTGGAAAAGTACTGGAGAATGTTTGAGGGAAAGCTGATCAATGGATGGGTGGCGTATATTGAGTCGAGTTATTTTCTGAGTTTGCAGTTATGTTTCTCTGTGATTAGGCCATCTGTGTCTGCTAATTGGTGCTTATGGAAGTTAGGCTCCTACTCTCCCCACAGAGTCTAGGAGACAGGGTCTCTATCTTCCTTGATGATTTCATTTCAAAGGGATTGCTTCCAGGTTCTTGAGAAAAAGACTCCTGAGTTGTAAAACTGGCAAGACACTTTTAAAGAAGACTTACATATATCTCAAAGGGGCAGAAAAATGATTTATAATTACAAGTTTTCTAAAGAAAATGCTCTAAGAAAAGGGAACCCGGGGCGTAAAATCAGACACAATCCTGTTAAAGTTTAGTTAAACTTAGGGAAACATGAAAACCATCTTGGTCAAGAGAGACTAAGCATGATTCAAGTAATGGGAAAAAACTATTTTGGAACTTGTTTTAGGGAAATTGTCTGAGCAGATTGTGAGAGGGGCAAAGAGGTGAGAATTCCCAGGGGCCGAAGTTTCTAGACAGAAAATAAAAGTGCTCGTTTCTGATATCTCTTTTTCATTCCCACACTCCGTACTCATTCTATACCTAGTATTAGGAGGAAAAGATAAGGGTTTCTCTAGTATTCCTTTGTGTGTCCTAGGACTAGAAGATCTGTTCATAAATACTTGGCTTCCAGTCTCCTGCTGCTCAGCTGTTGTAAGACGGCTTCACAAGGAAATGCGCTCAAACAAAGGCTATTTTAAAGGAAAGCCTAAAGGACTACACTTGGTTCTTATAGTCAAGAATTGTTCTTGCATGTGTTGCATCCACTGTTTTGCCTGGGGCAGACAGTGAACAGTTAAACAAATATGTCTTTACCATAATTATCACTATTAAACCCATAGTCTCTAACTTACATACATTTATGTAAACTATTAGAACCACATTCCACAATGCCATACATTTGTTTTCCAGTAACTGACAAGTGTATTTATAATGGAAATTATTTCTGTAGTACACTAAAAACTCTAAATTATAACATAGGCCAGTCTGTCCGGTTTTAAAATGTACTTGAGTTACAGAATTTTTTAGATTGTACAGTATCACCACTTTTATATTCATCCATTCCAAACAATTGCTAACAAAGTGTTGCCAAGTAGAGGGCCTCTAGGTGCGTTTGTAGTGAATAGATAAGCTTAATTAACACTATATTTGTATATAAATAAGAATAAAGTAGTTGAATTTGAATATTCTATCAGGTATGTTAAATATATCTCATGCAATTTTGTTTTCCTATACTTAAAATTTTATTTTTTATATACAAAATTAATGGGGAAAAAAGTAAACTCTAGTTACAAAATTTCAATGTAGTGAGTTTTATTATATTTCTTCTCTCCCCCATAACCACTCACACTGTGAAATGAATTTTAAATAAATGACTTTTATTCTACCTGGATTTATAAAGTTGAATGCTTTATAAATAACCTGGATAAGAATGAAACATTTTCAAGAGGAATAACTGTGTGCAAGTTGAGTCTGTACCAGAGATTCTAGAATTATTGCTCGGTTTGGAGAGTAATAAACTTAGAAGAAGAAAAAAAATAAGGTATATTTGCCTCTCACAGTCTTAAATTATTTAAGTTATTGCAACAAATGTACACATCTATATTTCAATAAAGTAAAATTTTAAAATTTAAGCACAGTCTTGTCTAGGTTTAAAAGTAGACAGTATAAATAGCAACCAATGAAAAGTCTTTAGCTGTTTTTTAAAAGATAAACTTAGGAACATTAAAATTTTAAAGAGTTTATTTGAGCAGAGAGCTCAAGAATTGGGCAGTTCCAGATGGCAAGCAGTTGGGCTCCTCTGAGGAAGTGCAAGGGGAAAATTTTATAATGGTTTTGCAGGAGCAAGACTAAGAAAATATATTTGATAGGCTAGTGGAAAGTCTCTAGTTAGAAGTTAGTTTGGCAGTTTCTGATGGGTTACATTTAAGATTCATTATACTGTCTACATGGAGTTACTTTGGTTTGCTTATGTACAAACCCAAAGATGCTGGAGTGACTCAGCCTAATGACCGTCTGATTTCTTTATTAATCCTCTAACTGTGCTCACTTAAAAAACAAAAAACAAACTAGTCTAATGAAAATGTGCTGTAGAGTATTAAAAAATTAATGAAACATATTTTATACTGAATAAATTGCTATATTTAAATATTGTTCCTAGTATGTGAACAGAAAATAATGCTATACAAAATTTCTTGCTCAAAATATATTAAATTGTAATAGAATTCAAATATGTATTATTTTTCATGAAGAGAATTTGCTCTTCACCAAAAATAAAGTGCTTTAAATTAGTTAACATTAAATAACAAATTATTAAATTACTAAGAATATTTTACATCTTACTAAGTTGTTACTTTTAGTTGACAAGACATTTTCAAGTAGTTGAATGCATTAGCAATTTATTAGAAATAACTGTTTTTTATTAAAAAGTAATGCATTCCCGAATCATGATGCTGCAAAAATATTATCTGTCATGTAAATACTGGGTTGATATGGCCACTATGGACATAGTTTTTTTTTTTTTTTTTTTTTTTTTTTTTTTATGAGAGATTTGCCTATTCCCATCCCCGATTTTTAACATTATCAACAGTGTAGGGTACAAAATAAAGGCACTGTGTAGCATGGAGGAAGTGGTCAATATCTCATTAGTCCTGCTAAATAAGATTTATACTGCAACACATCCTCAAGCTTCAGTCTATAAATTATGTAGAACCTTTACCCCCAACTCAGGGGCATATTAGAAGCTACTATTCAAAGGGTAGCCAAATAAATCCTTTAATGTACCGAATTTAACCAGAGGTCTGGGTTCTAAAGAAGTAAATTTTAACATAAACATTTCAAAGGTATGTAGATGGATGAATGTAAGTTTTTTATAAAGTTATATTCTGTGATGGCAAACATATGCTTATAAATCTTTAAAAAAGAGAATACAAACATGGACAGGGAAGTGTATAATATTAGAATGTGTTTCATTTTTTAAAATGTTAACTAGTTTTGAATGTCTTGGATTTAGAAATATCTTTCTTCCTGCCTAGTTCTTAGAGCTGTTAACTGAGTGATATACCCAGCCCTTAAGTGTTTAAGTGTTTTTCCATACCTAGAATTTGTTTCCACCTAGAGAACTTAAAAACGGTAACAAGGATATAAAGCCTTTTTTATTAAACAACAAAGATACCTTAATGAGGAAGAATAATAGTTTCCTAGAATAAGTACTGAAATTTAATATATTTTTCAATTTACATAAAAGGAATGATTTTATACACTTTTGGACTAACAAGTTAGACTGAACTGAATTTGACTTCAGGTCTTGATGTTTATTAAGGAGTGAAGAGGGGCCCCTTATTTGTAACGTTTTCTGGTTCTCAGTTTGCCCATTGAGGACTCAACTGACTTTTTCTTCTCTTGGTCAAATACCTAACTCAGGGAGTCATGCCCTACAAACATAAAGTCTCATTAGATGGGTTTTTATTAACCCTATAATGCAGCTTACTTTCCAGTCTTAGTCTGGCATAACGTCACATCACAGATAAAGAAGGAAAAAAAATTATTTTATGACCCTGCAAAGGAAATTTGCATCTGTATAGAATCCCTTTCTCAGAGATTTCCAGACTACAGACACCTTTTCGGACACAGCCTGTTCTCTCTGAATCCTGCTATTTATAGCCTTTTTTTCCCCACATATTAAGAACCTTGGCATCCTCAATGATCCTTATGTTAGCTCAGCATTTCTTTTACTAATTTAAAATTCATCAGATAGAACCTAACTCTTTCTACCAATTGCAAATCAAAAAACTTTGAATACACCTATGACCAGGTAGCTCCCACTTGAAGATGCCCTGCCTTTCCAGGTCAAAAATGTATTGATTTATGTTTTGTCTTTAACTTCTGATTTATGTTTTGTCTATAACTTCTGCCTCCCTAAAAATGTATAAAGCCAAGCTGTAATTCAACCATTTGGGGCACAATGGAACTACCTTGGACCATGCCATGGGACTAAGACACTCACATTTGGTTCATAATAAACCTTTTAAAATATTTTACAGAGTTTGGCATTTTTCATCAATATCATCTAATAAAATGGGATTAAAAATAATTTCTAATAATTTTAATAATTATGAACTAAAAACTTATGTAGAACCCTTAACATAAATGCCTTGGTGCTTCTCAAAGAGTATGCATTTCCAAATACACAGGCCACTGATGTTTAATTTTTATTCTTGTCCTTTTTTCACTGTGTTGGTTCTAACACATACTTTCATCATTACTTATTCATCATTGTTCTTGGACTTCATATTAATCACACCACCATTCTCATAAACTTTATTTCTTTGAACAGATTTTCAAAGGCATTTATTATTTTTGCCCCAAACTTATTCACTTAGTTTTTATTTTTCTCACTATTTATCTTTTCTAACATACTCTTGTGAAACTATATGATATATATGTTATAATTTCTCTATGTTAAAATTGTGTAAACATTTCATCTACTTTCCTAAATTATAAATAATTTGAAGGTGCCAATACTGTCTTACACATCCATGTAACCCTAGCTCAAATATATATATATATAGCATATATATTAGAACTTTTTCTGAAAAGCAATATTGTAATATTAAACTTACCTCAAACATGTTTTCCTCACAGAAATAAATCTGTTCCTGAGTAAAAATCATATAATTCGATCTTTCTTTTTTTGCTCTTGAACCTAACACCTAACATGAAAATATGTTGCACTGTGTAATAGTATTGCAGTCACAATTTTATGTAATGTACTTTCTAACAATTTAGGAAACAATGTTTATGTTAGAGTGATAACCTTGAAACAGTATTTTTAAATTTTTTTATAACTAAAAAAGTTGAAGATATAACTTCTTGAAGAAATGTGTGTGTGTGTGTGTGTGTGTGTGTGTGTGTGTGTGTACCAAAACACAATTTTTTGGAGAAATTCTATAAGTAAAGGTGCAGAGCAACTTTACAAGGCTTTATTATGAGATGATCATAAACTGACCTTGAGGTTAACAGAAAGTTTGCTTCAGAATAGTTTTTTTAAAAGACTTGCTAATATTCAGTGAATCAATGTCACTAAAAGTTTTAAAGAATATGGGGATATTTTATAATCAATATATTGTTTAACCTATGACTTGAGTAAAAATCAAAAAATGGCAGGAAAATATGTTCAGACTGATGTGTTTGCAAGGAGAGTTGACAGCAACCAACCAGAGTTGACGCAGCTTCCTTTTGGGTCAAAAGTCAGTTGGGGCTTGCAGTAATCTAAGTCTGAAATAACAAAAGCATGAATGAACATTTCAAGGTCTAATTCTAATGAACATGATTCCAACCTAGTAGGGGTTCCTTTATGATAAATAATTTTAGGAGCCGGGCTCGGTGGCTCAGCCTGTAATTCCGCGCCTTTGGGAGGCTGAGGTGAGGGGATTGCCTGAGCCCGCGGGTTCAAGACCCGCCTGGGCAGCGAGACCTCATCTCTACAATAAATAAAAAAATCAGCGGAGCGTGGTAGCGCATGCCTGTAATTCCGGCTACTTGGAAGGCTGAGGCGGAAGGATCGCCGGAGCCCAGCAGGTGGAGGCTGCGGTGGCCGGGAGCGGCCACTGCACTCCAGTCTGGGCGACAGAGTGAGACTCCAACTCAAAAAAAAAAAAAAGAATTTTACGTCATTTTACTTTTATTTCAAATTGACAAATTTTAATTATATATCTTGGAGTATAAATGCTTGCAGCCTCTATTTCAGTAAAAATATTAAGGTCATTAAAAACTTCTTAAATAAACTGTTCCATGTTTTCTTATTTGAATTTTATGTGAGAAATCTTGAACACAAAAATACAGAATATTATAATTTTATGGCCATATGAGTTTAGCATTAAAATACAAAATAAAAATAAGCATAACAATAGCCCTTTTTAGAAAACTAGTGGAAGAGGCAGCAAAGAAGAGGGGAAGGAGGAAAAAATATCAGCAGAGTTCAAGGAGGTAACTTCAGGAAGTACAGAAATTTGTAGAGCAAAGTGGTTAAAGTGCTACCCTTGAATTATTGTAACAAAAGCATGAAAATAAACTATTTCTGGAGGAAAAAATGAATTTTTTGATCCAAATCTCAGTTCGAAACCTAAGGGATAAAGTTGATTATAGTTTGCAAGCAAGAACAGGAGACCATGAAAAAGTGAACAAAAAGGAGAGTGGCAAGCCAGATACGGTGGCTCACAACACACCTGTAGTCAGCTACTCAAGGAAGATGGCTCGAATCCAGGAGTCTGAAGCTACAGTGATCTATCATTGAGCCATTGTATTCCAGCCTGGGAGATGACAGAGTGAGACTCGATCTCTCAACAAAACCAATCCAAAAACTTGTAGCAAATATTTGGTGCTGGTAAAAGCAGCGAGATCTTGCCTTATGTATTCATATCATCAAAAACAAAGGAGATTTTGGGACTCTCAGGACTGTCGTTGTTACAGACATAGATAAACCTGTACCCTCCTGTTTTAGTTTTTATCATTGATTTTTTTTAACCTAGATACAGACCTTCAGACTTGTCATCAGAAAAACATGTGAAATGAGCATAACCTTCTAGTGTGAGGAATCTTACTTTTGCGAAATCATAAAGTAAAGAAGCACTATAAATTGTTATCTGCAGCTTAGCTGCCTTCAGCACCTTCTCAATGATAAGTGTTGATTTATAGGAGCTTTACTGGGAACTGCTACAAACCTCAGGTGTGCCATCTGTTTACACGTCTATTTTCTGGTCAGAGGAGAAGAATACTATCTTTCTTCTTTTCCACCTTCCAAATGTCATGCGACTGCATTATTTGGACTAAATTCAAAGCAGAATTTTATTAACGAACATGTCTAGAAACATGATTCTAGTTTCCCACTTCTTAAGGAAATTAAAAAAAAAATAAAAGGACAAAAATGTATGCTGTATTTCAGAAAACATGGTATCTAGAAGTTTGCTTATTAGTCATGATCAGAAAAATATAGTCAAAAATTTTAACAAAATTTGGTTGAGGGATGTAGGGAGAGAAAGTTCCAGAACATGTTTTATTGTATTTCAGGCTATATTTGCCAAAGTGTGGTGAGATTGGAAAAATAAAGAACACAAAAAGTAGATTTACAAGTACTACTGAGATTATTGAAGGAATACTGAGAAACCTGTTCTTTTATTTAAATACTCTCTCAGGATTGACTTTTAGTCTTCTCTCAGTCAATCAAACATAAAAAGTAGTAAGCACATTTATATAAAATGAGAGTGTTTAATCTGATAGTTAAAAATATTTCTGGAAAACAGTGGCTGTATATATCTACTGAGGTCAAAAAATAAAGAAATAGGCAACCCCATTGGGTCCCCTCCCACTGTGGGAACTTTTCTGTCCTCTCAATAAATCCTGCTTCCTCAAAAAAACAAAAATAAAAAATAATAATAATAATAAATTGAGTTATATTATTACCATAAAATTTGTTAAGAATTAAAAATAAAACAGTAAAATTTAGAACAAAATTATCTTTAAAGATGAACTAGTCTAATAATTATATCTTAAAATTTAAAAACTGAGGCTCAGAAAAGTAGTGTTTTGATATCATACATATATACACAAAAAAATTTTTCCCTCTCTCACTAAGACTCTGCTCTTTATGACATTCATCTTTACATCATGTAGCAGACAGCTTTTCCCCCATACAGCATTTATTTCTCTAATTTTGATAGAAATTCCTGTCTTAATTTGAGAACAGTCATCCTTTCTATTGGATATATTCCTTATTGAACCACTAATCATGTTGTCAGATAACTCTCTTCTCTGCCAAATATGTGTATCTGACAAAGCTTGTCTAAATAAATGCTCTATCCCCTAAATTTAAGATAAGGTACACAGGACTAGAAAAGTGATGAGTCCATTTATACAGTGATATACTAAAGACACAATACATTAAATTCTTCATTAGGCCCATTTTCTATTTAAGAATTGATTGTTTTCTTCTAAAATTCAGTTGTATAATTCACACAATTCCAAAAAATTATCTGTGCTTATAGTAGGCATCTTAATTACTGTTACTTGCAATCAATTCCAGTCATGCAAAAATTGTTACCAGAGAAGGGTTTTTCCAAACAAATGGTTGGGGGAATGTAGATGGTCCAGAAACATGGTGGTAAAGACAGTTAGATTTTAGTTTATATTCCAGAATGAGTTTACAGATTCATGGATATGCACGACTGGAGTAAGAATACCTTGGACTGAGACTTGGAGACATCAGCACTTCCAATTCCCTCTAAGCATGCTCAGCAGTTCATGAAGCTGTTCATTCCTTATAAGACAAGACTAAAAAGACCTATAAACAGGTCCAACTATGCTAATGGTTGTACAATTTATCATATGCTTCTGATCTCAATGTGCAGCACGGTGATGGCAGAGAATAAATAGAATCATTGAATCACCAGTGAGAAATTGAGTAATTTTAATTATCAAAGGCAGCTAGAACTGGATGGCAATCCTACAGGAGTAATACAAATCTCAGAACTTTCTAGATGTGTATCAGTAATTGTATTAACTTACCCTATAAATAAAAGAAAAAAACATTTTATTCTGAATACAGCTCTGATTTGAGACACCCTGTGAAATAATTCCAATTTTAATTTTCAGACTTGAGTTACTTTATAGACTGAGTCCCTTAAATATAAGCGCCTTTTAAGATTTCTGCTATAAAATCACAAGTGCGTATTTAAGCTCTTCCATTATCTGTGTCCAAAGTGTCATACAGGTACTAATGCAGGAGACTGCACCTTTCAAAGAAAAATAACTAAACATTCTGTAGGGAATATTGAATATTAGTTCAAAGTTTATTTGAATCTTTCAGAAATCTGGAAAACACTGTTGTCCATGAGGCAAAGTTTATAGTGTTATGGGGCATAGAAGACAAATGTAGTTTGATTTTGGAGTGAAATTATTTACCTAGACATGGTTATTTCCTCTATTTTTGTGTACATGATAGGAAAAGAAATGTATATATCTGAAGCGTCTAGAAGAATCCTAGCATATAATTAGAATTATTTTGACTATAGAGATAAATAAAAGATTTTGAATCTTTTACAGTTTATCATGTACATTCCTGCACCAACTACTTGGAGTATTCAGGAGTGAGATTTTTAACTAATGAATCAGGCAGTGACTACAATTATAGCTGCTATTCCAGGTATTGACTGTATATACATTAATATGGTTTCTGGCTCCTAGTATATGATTATCAGTTTGGCAGTTGCTTTCATCTGCTTTGTGAGAAATAAAGTATACCGTATTCGTAGGGATTGAACAAATAAGCCAAACCAGATATAAAGAAATAAAGAATTTATTATAGGAATCAAATGATGTAATTGTGCAATTATGAGGACTAGTAGAGAATTCTCCAAAAGATATATTGGAATTTAAGTCATCATAGTTAAGCTAAGTTTGTGTTTTTTTCAATTCTACAATCAAGGGAAAAACCCGGATATGAAATGGCAGAGAAGGAAAACTGGAATCCTCAAGGAAAATCTGGACCACACATGATAGGGAACCCTCAAAGACAACATGAAATGTAGAAAGAAACACTAAAACACCTATATAGGAGAACTATGAAGTTGGCTCACATTAGCTCATGAGAGCTTATTGCTAAATTTTGAGAATTTGTTGAGAAAGTGAAAGTCACACTGATGGGTGGAAATTGGCTGTGGTGGAAAAAAGAAGAATCTTTACCAAGGAAATTGGCAAATTCTATTTAGACCCTCTATATTCTGGAAAACCAACTGTTAAACATTTACCACTGCCTCCAAATCTTGCTCAATTTTTCCATGTTGTTAACCCTACTTCACAAGCATTCAGGGAAAAGGATTCTAGAAAATATAGTTCCAACTTAGCTAAGTTGACAAAGTACAAAACCAATATACAGCCAGACACAATACATTTCCACTTGTCCAGAATACCTATGGCTCCTTTCCATTTTGAATCAAAGATAATGTCAACTTTGAATCTGCATAATTTCTCAGAATATGCCAGACCTCTACCATGCTGATGCTATTGTGTGGTATTTAGATTCCACACTTGGGGGTCTCTTAGTACATCCTCTTGGTGACCCAGATCCCATTTACCTCTAACATTGTGGTGCATTGAGATTTATTCCAAATTTTCCATTCCCTTTTAATAGTAGCATAAAGCACACACTTGCCACAATTTCAGTGTCAATAGAGTACACTTCTACTCTCCCAGAACATGAATTTCAGCTATGCCATGTAACTTGCTTAGCCAATTAGATGAAAGCATTAGCATGAAATATGTGTGGATGTTTGGATTAGTGCTTTTGCGCTTTTGCTATTGCAACATGTAAGAAACACTCCGGACAGCCACTGTTCCTGAAGCCTGAAGCCAAGCACAGCTGAGCTGAGCTGAGGCCAGCTGAGTTCACAATAATTTCAGCTAACCTGAAAATCTGTGTCTTGAAGCAGAACCATACCAGCTGACCTGGACATGAAAAAGAAGATGAAAGAGAATAAAAACTTACTATTGAGTGTTAGAAGGTTTTGGGAGAGGAAATGTTAATAAGCGTTATTGTGCAATAATTAACAAACACAGCCACTTTGTAAAGAGACAGTTTTTGATGCAATGGTTTTAAATTAACTGAGAAATGTATGGTTTACAAATAGATTTGACACAACTTGTTTATAATAAATCAGTTTGAATTTAGACAAAAGCATTCATTTAAAATATATAGAATCATATAGTTATTTTTCCAGGGCAGTGTGAAGAACAGGACATGTGTGCAATTGATGACTGCACTATCACAGTTTAAAAACAAGCAAACAAGCAAACAAAAAAACCTCTCTGTTGGAAGTATTCTTCCTGCTTTGACTTATGAGAAACAATGTAACTTTTCCTAGAATTTGACAACACATCACTACTCTTTTCCTACACATTCAGAAGTACTGTATCCTGCCTTGAGTGGCAAATGGAATGACAAATGATTTTTCTCAAATCTTCCAATGTTCTGTATTACTTTTGTTTTAGGCTGCTATAACAAATGATCACAAACTGGGTGGCTTAAAATAATAGAAACATATTTTTACAAAATCCTAGAGACTAGAGATTTGAAACCGTGGTGTCCTCAAGGCCATGCTCTCCCTGAATGTTCTGTAGAAAGTTATTCATTTCCTCTTCCTAGCTTCTAATGGCTCCAGGCAATCCTTGACCTTCCTCAGCTCCTGGGTGCCCTTCAATCTCTGCGTCTGTCTTTACACATTATTCTCTATGTATTTTTCTGTGTTTTCTCTACTCTTTTTATAAAGACACCAATAATTAAATTTAAGGCCTACTGTAAAACACTATGACTTCACCTTAACTAATTACATCTGCAAAGCCCCTATTTCCAAACAAGGTCAGATTCCAAGATTCCAAGGTAGACGAATTTTCTGAGACAATTATTAAGCCCACCATGGTCTTCCCTATGGTATGCTAAAATTCACATTTGTCTTCCATGTAAAATACATTCACCACATCTCAGTATCTCTCAAATCTTACCGCATTCAAGTATTAACTCTAAATCCAAAATCAATCAAAGTACATATTCTAAATCTTGTTTAACTCAGATATGGGTGAGACTATGGGTATAATCTTGGGGAAAAATTGTTCTCCATCTGTAAACCTATAAAAGTAGAAAACAAGGTATCTTCTTCCAAAATATAATAATGGGACTAACATAGGGTAGGCATTCCCCCTTAGAAAAGGAAGAAATGAGAAATAAATAAATAAAGGAATCACTGCTGTAAAGCAAGTTCACTAAGCAGAGCAAGTTCTTTCAGATTTCAAGTCCTGAATTATTTCAGTAATCTGTGACTTGATGCTCTGTCCTTTGGGTCCTGGGCAGTAGCAGTGGCTCTTTCTCTGCACAACAAACTGCATCACATCTTAGTGGCTAAAATGATATTTATTATTATCTCTAAGGGTTTTGTGGGTTAATGTGGCACAGCTGGTGATACTTGCTTGGGTTCCTCATGCAATTACAAATAGTTTGCATCTGAGGCTGAGTCCCCTAAATGTTCAACTTGTCTGGACATGCCAGATGGTCTGCAGAAGAGACAAACAACTGATATTTACCATTGGATGGGGATGTTTACTGAACCCTGCACATGGTCTGTCCATGTGACTGGGTCCTTAAACATGACAGCTGTATTTTAAGAGGGAACATGTCTTCAGAAGCAGAACTCCGAAGCTACCAGGTAAATCAGGGACTACTCCCTAAACTACCATCCTGCCATTTCAGCCACATTTGATTGGTCAAAGCACTCACACACATTCTCAGATTAAACAGGTTTAAGAAACAAAATTCATACTTTATAGAGGAATGACAAAGCATATTACAGAAGACAACATAACATGGGAACTACTATTTTGACCATCTTAACTACAGGCATCAGTTTCTTAAATATATTATCCATTTCCCATGTTTTTACAAGTGATAGTTTTGCGAAACCTTCCAAGTCTACATAATATAGGTCACATTTTTCTCCAGCCTCCAATAAAATGTTTTCTTATGTTTCTGCCCGTCTCCTCAAAGCCTTCAGGTCGCTTCAGGACTATGTCTAGTCCTAATGCTAATGCCATATGTTGAGGATATTTTTTATAATAGTACCTCAATTCCAGAAATAAATTTCTGCTCAGTTATCTATTCTTGTGTATGAAGCTATTCAAAAAAAATTGTAGCAACATAGAACAATTATTTATTATTACTTATTCTTTCTATTTTGTAGGTGGACTGGGCTTAGTTAAGTGGTTCTTGCTTATGTCCCTCGTGTGTTACACTCAACTAGCAGTGGGGCTGGAGTCACCAAGAAGTGTCATTGACTCGTAGTTGACCCTGGTGGTCAGCTGAGAGCTTAGCTGGAGCTTTCTATCACAGTACCTACCCATGTTTTTTTTTTAATATGACTTGGACTTTAAACACAATGGCGCCTATGTACCAGTGGGGAACATCTCAGGAGTCAGCATTCCAAAATTTGTAAAGCTTCGAGCCTGACTGATCAAAGTTCCTGAGGACTGGCAAGGTACCACTTTCTCCATATTCTACTTGTTAAAGCAACCCCAGAGGCTGCTTGTGATCAAGTGCCTGGAGATAAAATGTTTATTCATGAAAGAATGGCAATGTTGCATTAAAGAGGTGTATTTGGGAATGGACATATTGTTGTGGCCAATTTTGGAAAATACAAATTTTCAAAATGGTTTTGGAAAGGGTTTCTCTTATGATATAAACCAAATGGTAACTATCTAAAAACATTTATCTTTTCATTCTGGGCAAAGAGCTGAATAACAATTCTAATTTCCATAACTCTTATGAATGGCCATACCCTTAACTATCAAGCACATAAAAATGTGTGTTAAATCTCCATGTTAGAGATTAATTCTCCCCACTGTATTATCATCATATTATTTCTCTTCTTAGTTTACAGGGATAGTGATGCTCAGAAAAATTTAGGAAATAATTTGTTAAAGATGACAGAATCTCTGACCTTCGATCCCTAAATGACTATGTGGATTAGAAGGAGACATTCTTGACATAAACCACTTAACTGAATTTTTAAATGTGTGATGTGTAATGTGTGTAGAATTCTAATATGATATCCAATGACCTTCACCCCTGTGATGAGTGCAAGCAAATCTATCAATATAATGAGTTATCACTCCCGTGATTATGTTAAATTCTATGGCAAATGAGATTTTACAATGAAATTAAGGTTCAAAATCATTAATTTCATTTTTATCTGTGTCAAATGGGTTGTTAAACTTGTCCTGTGCTTAATTTTGGCTATTTTTCTTTCATTTCCTTTGACTTCATTTTTAAGTTTCACATCTTATAATTCACTTGACCCTACACATATCTTTAATCTTGATTTTCTTTTTTCAAACTTAGTAAACATAATTTTTTAAGCTAGTATCCTGCAGTTTCAATCTCCTAATACTTATGCTTGCTTTCTTCTCTTTCTTCCCTTAGTTTCTTATTTCCTATTGTGATTGTTTTCTTCAAATATTTGTGGGATATCTCTGAAGGCTGGAATAAATATTTTTTTCAAATTGTTCATCCACATTTGTAGTTTTTTTCAGTGCCAGGTTTGGTGTAAATATTCTGGTGCATCATATTCTTGAAAATGATTATCTCAGATAGCATATCTTGCTCTCAAATAACCTGGAACAGGAACTGAAGCGAATGCAAAAATAAATTCCTTGACAGTGACCAATTATCCAACCAAATGCTAGGGTAACCTGTTGGTAGTAAAAGTAGATAGTTAATGTCAAAGTTGTTTAGAAAAAAAGTAAGTAATAGACTTTTTAAAATTACTCATACATTGAGACTATCCATGGACTGAGAATGTTTATCAAGAACATATAAATCACAGAGTAGGTTCTTTAAAATTTGCCAAACGTGGTGACCATTCTAAGATCAATGAGATCATGAACAAAATAGGAATTATGACAAAAATGTTGGCTACAAATAGGTTCAACAATATGGGCTATTCTTATATGTATCCATGCCTCTGCTCTTGTAGTATTTTCTAGAAACAATCACTAACACTGGGCTTCTAATGTGTCAGAGTAGTTAGTGATTTGCCTTTCGTTCGATATAAATCTTTTTTTTTTTTTTTTTTGCTTTTTCTTATTCTCATACCTTTTCCACTGTCATAGTTTAGGAATTCATTGACAACTTCTAAGATTTCTCACGCAATATCACTCATGTCTCATACATCATCAGAGAGGAGCTACTAACCATGAAATTATTTTTTCTAACATTTTCCTTATTGATAAAATCGATTTTCTTTTACTGTAGAATGATCATGTGGCTCTTGAATGTCCAGTTATAACCTGAAAATGTGATAACACATTGAGATGTTGTGATACTTTACAGCAGAATGCAGCTTTCAGCTATGTCAGTAATGTATATATATAATATTTTTTCTTCTATGTCAAGAACATATGTTGCTTGGGACCAAATAGAGTAGAGAATGAGGCTTTTATAATGATACTTAAACACATTCTCTATATATGTACTTTCTTATAATGAAACTATGTACTGTTTTGGTGTAGATGTTCTAATACTAAAACAAGGAACACTTTCACCAGAGATTGCTTCTGAGACAGCAATGCGGCTGTTCTCAACTTTTTATAATACATTATTAAGGGGAAAAAAGGTGAAGGGATATTTTGATGACTGGGTTGATTGGCTCAAATTTATACATAAAATAGGGATCCTATCATACAGTAAACATGGAGGGGAGTGTTGTTAAAAACTGAAAAGGCTCACGGGTCATGATGTCATGTTCTAATATGTCTGGGGAAAGCCTAATTAATTTGAGATTGGCAGAGTTAATGCTGGAGGATCTACTTCCAATAAATCTTTTTCACTTATATACCTGGTACCTTAATGTGAGTGAGTGGGAGACTTGGGTCACCTGGGTCCGATGTTTAGAGACATAAACATAGCCTCTCCATCATGATAGCCTCTGCATAGTTGTGATGCAACTAAGCTATATTTTACAGCAAATAAGATGGAAACTACACGGCATTTTACGACTTAGCCTTAAAAGTCTCGTAGCATCTGAGCTGCTGTACTCTACTCCTCAATGCAGGCATAAAATCACCTCAATTCAAGACAAATGACATAGCCTCAACCTCTCTGTAGAAAATGTGTCACAAAACATGTAGCCATTTTTTAAAGCTCTTAAGTCCACACTCTGCCTACAAATTAATTTTATTTCTCCTGCATATGAAATAAATTCCCTCACTCCCACTATCCCCCAAAAGTCCAAGGTTTCACAGCATTAGGTTCAGGTTTAAGGTCTGTGATCTCTTCATCTAAAACAGGTCAACATGTATGTGAGACTCCTCAGACTTTGTTCTTTAGTATAATGTCTATCAATCTGAAAACTAATAATCTTGAGAGACAAATTACATGCTCGTCACATAATTAACATAAAATGGAAGAAAATATATTGCACAACCACAGTCATCACCCATACTCAAAATGGAGAAAGAGAAGGCACACAGAAGCCACCATTCCTACCATATCTGAAATTCAACCAAGCAGATAAAGCCACTTTCTTGATTGGGCTCCAGTCCTGCTTCCTTGCCATATTGTTCATGACTCTTAGTTTCTTTTCCTTAGTCATCCTTCTTTTTCCATAAGAAATATAACTACGTCTATAAAAATAATTTTGCCGCCGGGCTCGGTGGCTCAGCCTGTAATCCCGCGCCTTTGGGAGGCTGAGGTGAGTGGATTGCCTGAGCCCGCGGGTTCGAGACCCGCCTGGGCAGCGAGACCTCATCTCTACAATAAATCAAAAATCAGCCGGGCATGGTAGCGCGTGCCTGTAATTCCGGCTACTCGGAAGGCTGAGGCGGAAGGATCGTCGGAGCCCAGCAGGTCGAGGCTGCAGTGGCCTGGAGCGGCCACTGCACTCCAGTCTGGGCGACAGATTGAGACTCCAACTCAAAAATAATAATAATAATAATAATAATAATTTTGTCAGCATCTTTCCTATTCATAGACATTTGGGTTCCAATGTATTGTTTTATTCTTTGTTCTTTTAGTCCAAGCAGTTATAATTTCTTAATGAGTGTTTTATTGTCATCATTATAATTCATTAGACAAAATTCATATACACATAAATGTCCTTGAAAATCACCTTTATTTACCTCAGATTTCTCAGATTTCTGAGACCTTGCTATGAGAAAATAAGTAAAAGATTCTTAGAAATTCTGTTTTTTAAGAGAGAAGAGCTGCAAGGCGTACATTTTTTTTTTCTGAAAGATTTTATGAAGCATAAGCTTAAATCTTTTTTGTAATCTTACCAAAAAGATTTGTATTCACATCCTTGGCTAACTCTTTGCCCTCAGGCCGTATTTTTCTGATCGCATTCTGCATTTTATCTGGAGATTCTCTTTTATTTAAAGAATCTTTTATCAGGAGAGACTGCAGATGAGAAATAGCTTAAGTTTTTAACACAGCATGTCTAATTACCTTTATAATTTTCTCTGAATTCTTCTTGAAAATTGAGGAATTTCATCTCTAACTCTGAAAATTGAGGAATTTCATCTCTAACTCTGTATGACATTATATGCAGCTAAAAGAAGTCAATTCTCCAATGACGCTTTCACATTATTGGCCAGTTCCTGATGGTTCAATAGATATATTTTCTACTTTCCACTTAATGTAGGTGATTGCTAAATATAAAATAGCACATTACAAAGGTCTCCTTTCTTTCAGTTTCCAATAACATTTTTCTTAATTTAGGGTTCATGAACAACCTTCTAGAGGTGTATCTGGCTTCTGTTAACAGTGTCTTCAAAATTCTATCTACCACCTTCTGCCTGCCATGTGATACCAAACCAAGCATCATATAGTTTTAGGTTTTTGTTATGGTAAAATCTCACTTTCGCATAACTTTATTTTCATGAGACTTGGAGAAATGGTGCTGGGGTATCCACATTCAAGATGACTTCACCAGCCTTATGTTTGGCACCTTGACTGAGTAGGATGAAAGGCTGTGCTTAGCTGGCAGAGAACTTATATAAGACATCTTCAGAAGGGCAGCATGAAGGTAGTTGAACTTCTTTCAAAGTAGTTCAATGTTCTGGCAAAAAAAAAAATATAGACGCTGCATGACCTTTTAGACTTATAAGTCATTTCTGTAGTTATATATGGGTCAAAGAAGTGGCAAGTTCACTCATGTCCAAGAATTTCAAAAAATTGGTGACAAAGTTTTAAAATGGTGATATTGAAAGTTTTGTTTATATAAATAAATGGTAGAAAAGACACAAAATTTGTATAAATACACACACACACACACACACACACACACACACACACGGGAGGAGGGAGGATTTTCTATCCTTTTCTCTATAAGCACCCTTTCCCGCACTGTAGTAAATATGAAGTGTTAGTGATGTTTACAGTTATTCACTATATTTATATAGATACCAACTTGCAATGGTCTACCTAAATACTAACTTTCAGGTATTGGATGATTAAATTTCCTTCAAGCTTAAGTAAGTATTGGCTTGAAATATTAAGATCATTTTGCAATATTCCTGTGAGACAGGGTGAGTAGACTATTATTTCCTATCTGATACTAGGGAATGAGAGGACCATAAGCTAGCTGATTTCCTCATAATGACTGCAAATAAGTAGCAGAACCAGAACATGACACCATATAGTCTTCTTTTTATCTCTTTGCTACTTTCAGTGTATGGGGAATGGAAAAGAATGGGGTATAGTTCAAATCAGCTTCTCAGTATGTCTGAATTCACTATGAAAAGGAAGGAAATGGTGAGACAGAAAGCCCAAAATAAACTTCTATTTTCTCTTTCTGAATATTTTCTTGGATATAGCTTAAACCTTTTTTTGAGATGCTGTTTCTTTTCTATATTATATTACACCATCTTTTTTTCACATGCACTCTGCTCTATAAATTACACAAGTCTCAAGGACAAAGTAACTGATTTGCTTATATTGTTCTCCAACATTGCCCACAATAAGTTCATAAATATTGTTAATTTCTTTTAAGCAATTATGTAAAATGTAGAGTTATTTGGAAAAAATTTTTCCTGCTCTTCCAATCATTGTATGCATGTCTATGCTCAAATATGAAAGCTACACACTGTGCTAATAAAACATTATGCATTTTCATTAAATGCTCAAAATTTAATAGTAATTAAATTTTGGATATAAACATAATATAGTTTCTTAATCATTACCATTATTAAATTTCCACAAAATGATAATCAGGATAAAATAAAATCTCTTTTTAGTATTTAAAAGACTTTGATTTTCCACTAAAATAACCATAATATGTCATCCATCTGTACTAATACAGAATTGTCTAGAAACAAGTCATTTGATTCTTTATACTTTATGCTGTTGCTTTTTATTTGACGTTATCTTAGTTTACAAAGAAACTATACATATAAAACTACGATTTATAAATCATCCTTTCTTACTTATTGAGTAAAACCAGTGAATTGGGTAAAGTTCCACTAAAGAGTGTGGAAAAACAATGCTCATTTTAGCAGTATATGGTTTGCCTCAGTTAACACAACACATCAAATGTGATATGTAACAGATGGTGATATAAAAACAAAGCAGTGTTTTCCTCTTGGTGCTTTTATATTTATGTGTCGATGTATTGGTGAAGAAAACAGCTAATCTGCTAATTTTTTTAAATGGAAGTTGAATTTTAAGAGAAAATTTCTGAAAAAAGGATTACTGCTTTGAATGTTTTATTAAGGATATTATAAAGCTGGAGGGAAAACAAAGTCTTCAGTTCACATTTTCTGCTAGGTATAGCTATGAAAGAAATGGCCAAGACATCTAATGTGGGTTTTCTGTGTCATCATATGAAGGCATAATCAGCAACAGTGCTTTGTTTTTACCTTGTGGTTTATAAGAATTTCTGCACATCTTGAAAAAAACAGTTATGAATCCTCTCTTTCAGCATAATGCAGTTTGTGTACCTCTTCAAGTAGTTCTCAGACTTCAGCTATCAGAACCTCTTTAGAAATCTGACCTAGAGTATAAGAGACTTGAGAGCAATGATCATGTGTTAGTTATCTTTTTACTCCTAGTACCTAGCTCAGTCCCCACTAGCAAATACCCCCTCAGTGACTGATAAGCTAAATTGTCCCCCATTATTACAGATGTATTTATTTCAGGGAGGAATGAAAAGGTTAGTCTACCGAGAGCTTAACACATTTGTAACTAAATAAAAGACTTTTCGAAAATAGTAAATCTTTTTTATCACCAATCACTTAAAAGTAAAAAGAGTAGGTCGTCTCATATTATACATCTGGATGAGGTTTAGATAAGAGTAGAGGAAATCTAAAAGATCTAAAAATTGACCTTCTGTATGACCCAGCAATCCTCCTTCTGGGAATATACTCAGAGGAACTCAAATCATGCTATCAAAAAGATACCTGCACAAGCATGTTTATTGCAGCAATATTCACAATAGCAAAAACATGGAACCAATTATGATGCCCATCAAAAGTGGACCGGATAAAGAAAATGTGGTACATATACATGATGGAATATTACACAGCCATTAAGAAAAACAAAATTATGGACTTCACAGCAACTTGTGTGGATTTAGAGTCGATAATACTCAGTGACCTGTCATGAAAACAAAGATCTGAGTACCACATATACTCACTTATAAGCAGACCCTAAACATTTATCATAATACTGTAAGAAAGGGATTGGTAGTAGTGGGACACTGCCAGCAGAGGAGGGGCACACAACATCAATAATGATTCCTGAACTCAAACCAGGCGAAGGGGCAACAAAAGGGAGGCCCAAACGTTACCTGTATTATGACCACATATGTCCCTAACCTTGAATTTTACCCCACATCCTAAAAACAAAAGAGTAGAAGAAATCATCTGCTTATTGCTGACCTTAAAATAAATTCAAAATTGAATATATATTTTATAGATGGTGACTAGGAACCAAAAAATTGAGACCACCGGAATAGTTCACAAACTGGAGATATAATTAATAGACCAAATTCCATGATATCATGCTATTCTTTGTATAAACTTCTGTGGATCTTGAAATATGTATGTGGATTTTATGTAAAGGTGTTTACTGTACCATAAAATAGTACAAAATATTTCCCCATTTTTTAATTGATTCAATATGTGTCCTATAAACAGGCATGCATACCCACCTCCGACACACACACACACACACACAAACTTATTATTATTATTATTATTATTATTACTGGCACTAGGCTCTTATACATTGAGGTCTTGATTTTTTTTGCATTTTTAATGAGATTTAAACATCAAAGTTATATCAAAATAATATTAGGAAATCTTATTAACTTCATAAATCTGACTCAATTAGAGCATTTTTAAAAAATTGAGACTGGTCTTGAACTCCTGGCCTGAAGTGAACCTCCTACTTCAGACTCCTGCTTACAGGTACACACCATCATGACTGGCTAAAAACAGTAATTTTTGAAGGAAAAATTTCTCAAATATATTACTTTCAAAAAGGTTTTATTTATCACTTTAAAAAATAAAACAAATCAGCCATTGAAAAATTGATGTGAGGGAAAAAAGGGGCAGGAGAATTAGAACCCTAGTGGGGAATCAAATATTCTATACACACAAAATCACTAGTATTTTAAGGATCTAAACTATGTTAAATAATGTTGGTAAAACTGAAGAAAAACAATAATGTCTGATGCAAGATTTTTATCTCTAAGGCTATTATAACATAAAGCAGTGTGTGACAAAGCAATGGTAATTCCTGTAGCACTATTAAAAAATGATACCACTGGACAGATACTGGACAGATCCTATGTAACAGATGCCATTTTATTATGATGTTGCGCCCTACTACCCATCAGTTCATGTCAAAAAGGTTTTGAAAGAACACAAAGTTCTCCTTGAGTTGATCCTCACCAACGACTATGCTCAGAATCAACATCTGAGAAAACCAAATTGCATCCACTTTTTAAATTTTCTCTATAGCAAATAATTACCTAATCCCAAACCATCTAGCTCATTTCTCATCTACATGGTACAACTTTAGCGTCAAAGTCTCTAAGAAAACTTTTTTATGGCCCTGTCGGTGAGCTAAATACTTCTCAGTCTCCTCACTTGGACTATGAGCTCTGTGGTGTCACAGGTTCTTTCTTCTACTTACCTGGCACAAGGTTAAGAGAGAAGAGTAAATCCTTACCTGCTAATTTTAGCACTCTTCCTCCCATGTTCTTGTAGTAGGACCTCTTTCCAAGATTAATATTCGTCCTCACAGCGGAACAATGCTTTTTTATGTTACTATAGCATAGCATAAAATATACAGAATATTGATGGTTACATACATAAATTAAAGCTTTTCTATTCTCATTTGACATAAACCAAAATTAAGTTATAAGAAAAATGTGATAGAAATTTTGAAGAAAAAATTGAGGTTATATCTTGATCATATATTCAAAATTAAATGTGAATTAACAAAATAAATTAATCAAATATAAATGATTTGCTTTAGAAATATAGATTATTAGTTGAGTTTATTTGTTTTCATTTGCTTCTCATTAGCTATTGAACAAAACCTTCCAACAAAAGTACTTGAATTTTATTACTCTTTTTCAAGAATCACTAAGCACAAGCCTAGATAAATGTATTAAAAGCATTGAATGACGTGGATTTGGTTGTTATGTAGAAGAGAAGTAGCAAGGAAAACAGGGTCTGGATTTAAACAGATTCCTAGTCAACATTCATTACGTGTTGATTAACCTTAAACTTTGTGTAAAGTCATACTGAATTTTCCCATTTATACAAATGGGTAGTAGCAGTGCTTTCTACCTAGGGTTATTAGAGGGATTGAATGAAATAAAAGTTATAATACATTTTCACAGTGCCTAGAACATAGTAGATGCTCAATAAATATTAGATATCATTAATTTTAATAAAGAAGGAACTAGCATAATCAATAATAAAGGAAACAATATAAAACATTAACCAAACCTCCCTAACCAGGCTTTCTAGTTAAGATCCCAAGAAATACAGAGCTATTACCATTGTGTATTATAAAACAGATGAAAGTCTTTGTGAAAATTAGAGACTGGGATAGATGGGTCCCATTAACAACCCGGGTGGGAAAAAACAATCAACAGAACCACTGATCCATAAAACATGCTGCAAGGTAGCCTAAAAGAGATGTCTGAAAAAAGAAAACCAGCACAAAATAAAAAGGCGCAGAATTACAGAAGCAATTGGGGGAAAGTCATTTTGAGAAGTTTTGAATTGGTTTTCATTTTTACTTTCAAAGACATCTTGATGAAAATTCCTTAAATGTATTCTGTAATTATTCTGTTAAAGTTTAAAGGAAAGAAAACAAATGGGATAGGTACTGACTGAAAAAGAAATTCTACCTATGTCACCAAATAAACTATGAAAACGAATATACAATTTAATATTAACAATTTTATATCAAAGAGTATAAATAGCAATATGATTTATTTGTGATAGTGTCAATTAAATATTAAGTCACAAAGTGATCTGTTAGAGAAGGCTTATTCATGATGTAAAATTTTCTAACTTTTAAGTGACATAAATTGCCTAATAAATGTATTAAAAATTATAATTTCAAGAGGGAAAAAGTGATAGTGAACTGAAGAAAACATGTAACTGCAAATCATATAAAAATATATTAGATCGATAATGTACATAGAATATAACTATATTTTCTTTTTTCTTTCTTTTTTTTTTTTTTGGAGTTGGAGTCTCACTGTGCTGGCAAGGCTAGAGTGCAGTGGCATGCTCACGGCCACCACAGCCTCAACCTGCTGGGCTCAGGCAATCCTTCCACCTCAGCCTTCCAAGTAGCTGTAATTACAGGTGAGCAGCGCCACACCCAGCTAAGTTTTTTTTTTTTATTTATTCTAGAGACAAGGTCTTGCCAAGTTGCCCAGGCTGGTCTTGAACCCCTGGACTCAGGCATTTCTCTTGCCTCTGTCTCCCAAAGTGCTGGGACTACTATCCTGAGTTACCACGCCTGGCCTTGATAAATAGATATCTAAAATATTTTACCTTGAACTGATTTTATAATTATATCAAAATTGCAGGAAAAAATAGTAGAAAGAAATCTGTTATATTTCTTATTCTGCTACACAGCAGGCAAGTTTTGAGGAGAAACAGGATTTGAATAACCTCAGTATCTCTCACAAGATACTTATAAACAACAAAGGGAGAAAGAGTAATTTTACAATAAAGAAACATGATAGGTGCCAGCTGTACCAACTGATTACGGTAAATATCTAACAAAATCTTTATCACCAGTGTCTCAAAGAAAATTTTGATTTTAACAAAAGAAAATCTATCACCAAATGTTTTATAGCATACCCTTTGGTATTATATAAAGAGAGTCTTAATCATGGTTTAGTGATACATTAGACATCAAACCCCCCCAAAAAGCTATTTAAGAGATCTGACTCTACTTAGAAATGTGTTTATGTGGTCTTCATAGGGTTTCCAAAATTAGGAAATTTAATCAAGTAATTTTTTGGAGGGGGTCTTTTGAAAACCCAGAAAATACAGTACTGTAACTTTGTATTACCTCATGGTGACTCCTACATTTAGACAAAAGTTTGCAATAAACCCTGATCCCCACCACTTCTATTGCCTCATTTTTGAGCCACCTCACATTAAAAAATGTACATCTTAAAAAAAAAAAAACTTCCAAGATTAAGAAACTTCTGATGTTTGAATAAATGTGAGGTCTGGTGTCTTCCTAAAATGAAAAAGAGATAACTTACAGATGTTGAAAATGTTATAGAAAAATGAGGATTGTGAATCGGTTTTTTTGTAAATGATGAACAATGTGCTGACAAACTAAACTAGAGTAGAACCTGTAGGTCTTTAACCTGGGAAGGTTAAACACGTGGATTGTAAAGTTGCTGTCAACTGGGCTCCATCTGGGCAGGACTTTGCTGTTCTGAGACTAGTTTTTCTTTTAACTCAAGGTCAGCATCAATGTAGTCTTAAAACATGAACGATAGGAAATTTGATTCTGCAGGAGCCTGGGGCTACTGCTTGTATTTTCTATGGCTCTATGTCTGTATCTATTCCCAAATGCCCACTCAAATAATCATTCACATCATATATTAATAACAGAGCCTACAAGGTTAGATACACAGTTTTCAACCAAAGTGCCTGGAGAAAAAGAAACCCTAAATTTAGTCTGTGTATTTTGGAATAATGAAAGCTCTTCAGTTGGTGGTTAGTACTTACCTCACATAGTTTTAAGTTAAATAGCTTTGCAAGGTGGAGGAGCACAAGGAAGGAAACGACCAAACAGGAAGAACATTGTTAATAATCTCTGTAAGATATGTATCAAGTTTGCACTAATGTTAAGTAGAAAGAGAGAAAAATACATTTTTGAGATAACTTGGGAAAAAACATTTGAAATATTTGATGAATAGGTATAGAGGTACATAACTAGAGAAATAACAAGAATGTCACTGAATTCAGTTTCTTAAGAAAATTATACTCGCTTTTAAAGTAGAAGGGATCCAGATAATCAACTGAATTTAACATAGATATATAGATATATGTAGATATATATTGATGAGTTTACTTTTGAGCATGTTAAAAGTTTAAGGTGAAAAGAAAGCTGAATGGGAATTAGAATGATATATAGACTTGCATGTTCAAAAGTTGACTATAAACCTAAGAAGCAGTTATGCATAAACTCTTGGACATGGAAAAGACAAAAGTGGTTCTTTATATTTTGTACCAAATTCTGTAGTTGTTTTAAAACACCGAAGTCTGGTATTCTCCCATTGAGAGACAGAGCATATGGCCATCTCCTTGACTCTGGGTGTGTTGTGGTTGCTTTGACTAAGAGAGTACAGCAGACTGCCAAAGCTACCTCATTCTCTCAAATGGCCGCTAAAAAGATTCACAACTATCAAGTCATGAGAAGCTGAAGCTACATGAAAAAGCTGTATACTGGATCCCCAGTCTACAATCCTGTTCGACAGCAATTCGAGTCCAGGTTCTAGACAGATTAAGTGGCAAAGACACATCTTAGAAGTGGATTCTCCAGCTTCACCACTTCCACCTCTTACCATTTGAGTCTTTTTGTTATGATGTCATTTTTGTACCCATAGCACACAAAACCTATAAGCTTAAAAACAAAAAGCAAAAACAAAACAACAACAAAACAGTGCCGCATTATACTCCAAGATTAGAAGCCTGGGTTACATAGTAATAGTGACCAGGGTGGCTAGTCACCTCAGTCATTCAGATCGTCCCAGCAGAGGCCCCAGACAATGGAACAAACAAAAGTCACACTTGCTATACCCTGTAAAATTCCTGATCTACAAAATCCATGAATATTATCAAACAATTTTATACTTCTAAATTGGGTGGTTTGTTAACTAGCAATAATAACTAAAGCATGTGGCCTTTGCAAATGTGACAAAATGTATGGATGTCTTCTCTGCGATACTTGACTCAAAATATTGCTTACAAATATGGAGAGTTCTCAAACTTCTTTGTTCTTATCACACTCATGAAAATAGTTATCAAGCAGCAGGTGTTTATAAACAAACACTTTCAAGAGCAATTTATCTGAAGAAATTGAAATTTCTCTCATAATAAAGAATGGAGTAAGTACTTATACTTATTTAACATATAGAGTGGTTACATATACCACTCCCCCAAAACCTAAAATGTAGATAATATTACCATTAGTCCAATTTTACATATGAAGAAATTGAAGCTCAAAGCAATTAAATATTTTTCCAAATGTATATGATTAGCTGTGAAGAAAGTGCATAAACACACAGTCTACCTGGAAACTCTGTGCTCTTAACCCATATACTACCATGCCTCTCAACTAAATCCAGAGAAGAAATGTGCCTCCACTAAGATTAAACACTTTGTTACAGATCGTGTTCAGGCTAAATTCAAGATTCTTACCTCCAATTTCATGCTTTTTTATTCAGTCTGCCTCAACAAATGACTCTAATCAATAATTGTTCTACTTTTCTATGTGAATTAAGCAGTAATTAAGTTAATTGAAGTGTGTTTTTCTAAAAATATAAGGCAAAAAACCTACACAAGAAGTACGTACATTGGGCATAGCAGGATACCAATCAGGGG
Organism: Cephalopachus bancanus; assembly: GCA_027257055.1. NCBI lineage: Eukaryota > Metazoa > Chordata > Mammalia > Primates > Tarsiidae > Cephalopachus > Cephalopachus bancanus. Next base: position 2,544,584 of record JAPVLO010000173.1, on the reverse strand, counting down.
TCATTAAATAAAAGTAAGTTAATTAAGAACATTAAACTGTTTCTAGGCATAGTGGTCTGACCTAAAATACACAGCCTTTTCCTGCTCTATTAAATTTGAAATGTGCCATTGTAGATCTCTGCCTTTTGGAAAAAGCTAAAAGGTACCTGGAAGTAGAAAAATAGAACATCAGAGGATATTTACAATCACATAGGAATTGTCTTATTGAACTTGCCTAAAAGTTTTTATTACAGTTATCTTAACAAAAGAGAAATGCTTATCATGAAGGAAGAGTGAATTTCCCCCCACAAAGTTGACATACCTTTAACTAGGAGGGATGAACAGAAACATGAAATACAGAAAGGAAAGAGCTTTAACAGTTAAATCAATGGACTCACATTCTGCTAATAAAAGGACAGTTGTTCATCATCATCACTCTCACGGACTTTTTTTGCATCCAGAGAACAGGTATATATCCATCTTGTCATTCTCACTGTTCCTGGGCATGGACTCTATCTCTTCTGCATCAGTACATTGTATTTAAGGTAACAGTGGCCTCTATATTGGGCAATTTATATGAGAGTTGATTTAGCCCAGTTTTTATATAACTTTATTGTTTGTGGTCCTGCTAGTTTTATTCAGGCAGATATAAACATCCCATGAAAAAATGACACAACTCTTTTCTAGTCTAATGTCCTTTGTTTTTACTAGTCTACTCAGTTATTTTGTGATTAAAAAAAAATCTTCAATGTAATCATTTATTTCCACAGTTAAATTTGAAAATTCTCTCCACCCATCTTTTTATTTATTCTTCCTTCTTAATGACATGTTTAGCCTGTAAATTGCTTTAGTATTAATTTCATGCTTTCTTTTTTCTAGGAACTGATAGAGCAACCGAATTTTGATTGTTTCTTCAGCTGTTCCTTAGGTTTAGAAGGATATTTCCTCATTGGTCAGACCACAGATGTTTTGTATAAGAATTGACTTCAAAGGCAGCTTTTCAAACTTATTTTCTAATTGATTTCTTAGCTTCTCCTGAATCCCAAATTTAATTTTACTTAGTTCTTTCTATTAGATTGGCTTTACTTTTTAATTTTATTTAACCATGAAGTATACATAAGAATTTTCTCTAATTTAGTCTTTATTTTTACAAAGTAGAGTACTTCACTCTGACACAATTTTAAAATAAACCTTGCCATTTCCATTTGACCTTTTGATATATTGTTCTGATTTTCTAAGGATTATTTATATTATTTACTACATATTTTGTTATTTATATACATTTTTGTTATTTATGATACTGTAAATATTGCATTTATAGCATACATACAGTTTGAGTATCCCAAATCAGAAAATTTGAAATAAAAAATGCTGTGAAGTATGAAACTGTTTGTTGTCATGATGCTCAGAGAAAATGCTGACTGAAACACTTTGGATTTTGGATTTTCAGATTAAGTGTGCTCTACTGGTAAGTATCATGCAAATATTCCAAAATCCAAAAATAATTCAAAATCCATAACATTCCTCATCCGAGGATTTTGGATAAGGAATATCCAACCTGTTACACACATAGAACACTGTTTTTTCTTCAATTAAAATGATTGCATTAATTTTTTTAAGTTAGGGATATACCCGAAGTACATATCTATTCTTCATCCTTAGAGGAAATGTCTCTTAATTTTGACATATTTTTCCTTATGATCAAATATACTTGATCCATAGAAGTAATGAAGTCCTACACTGATACCTTTTCATTTTATGGCCTTTCATTATAGAGCTCTTGCCCTATCAAGTCCCAGCTCTTGACACAGACATTTGCTCTTTATGTTATAGTAATAGCGGGCTATTTGTAATTTTTGAAATATCACAATTTTGTCATAGACTTCAAATTATTGGCCTCAAAACCAGGTTTTTACACTGTTGTTTTCTCAAAGGCTAGCATTATGGCATAAATATTTGTTGAAAAAAATAAACTGTCTTCCATAGTGTTTACTACATAAATATTTCTGGACAACAATTAATTTACAGCTTTCTTTTCAACATTTTTTGTACCCGAAATGCTTTCATCCAATCATTCTTTATTATCTGCACGCTTTCACCTTAGTATGGGCCATTTTCTTAGCAATTTTAGTTTTATTTAGTTCCACAGACTTGGAGCATTTTAGCTTAGTGAAGTGATTTGAATTGCCTAAATAACAAAGTTAGGCTTATGAAGCAGGTTTGCTAAATCCTACTGTTTGAGAATTTCTAGGGGTCCTTGAACAGTATCTTGAAATAGCAATTATTTAAAAATTTTTCAATGTATTAATATGCATACTTTAAAATTATGAGCATGCATTTATCTTTTTTTTTTTTTTGAGTTGGAGTCTCACTCTGTTGACCAGACTGGAGTGCAGTGGCCGCTCCCGGCCACCGCAGCCTCACCTGCTGGGCTCCGGCAATCCTTCCGCCTCAGCCTTCCCAGCAGCCGGAATTACAGGCATGTACTACCACACCCGGCTGATTTTTTGATTTATTGTAGAGATGAGGTCTCGCTGCCCAGGCGGGTCTCGAACCCGCAGGCTCAGGCAATCCACTCACCTCAGCCTCCCAAAGGCGGGGGATTACAGGTTGAGCCACCGAGCCCGGCTGCATTTATCTTTTATAATGAGAATTTTTTCAGAAGTAAAAAATAAGAGCTTTACAATCCTTGTCAATCAAGTAAGTATTGGCAGTTTTACTCAACAATTTTCATCAAGTAATTGTAGCACTGAGTCTGTTACGAAGTTCTTGATAAAAATTCTGCTCTTTGTGATGGGAATAATTATCACTGTAGAGTAGGCATTTAAAAAATGCCACAATAGTCAAACACAGAAATAAAATGCAAACTAGAAACATTTATTGAAACATAATTGAATGGTCATAAAAATCACTTAATCTAGGTCCAATTACTCTTGTATTTTAATATACTTTAAAATAAAATCAACATATTGGGCTTCAAATGCTTTTTTATATCTAGAGTCAGTGCCATCAGAGACAGCAATGACTCCCATTGGTAGAGATAAAGTTCCAAATTTGACCTTCAAATTTTCCAAGTCTCACACAACAGCACTTTCTGTCTCCCTTCAATCCCTTGATTAAATGGTATCTGGTGCATTCCAAAAACCTTTTTGCAAAGTTGGGGAGAATGTGGTGGAACTTATAGAATTATGCATTTGAGCATCAGTAGAAAAATACACAGTCCTTACCAGCAAGTGTAATCTCTTTGTTCACTTTTCTAATATCTCCCAATTCTCCTAGCTTTATAATCAGTATCATGCTTTCATTGGCATGTAATTTACAAATAGTTTGCTACATTAATAATAAAGGTGTGTGTGTGTGTGTGTGTGCGTGTGTGTGTACGACAGAATAGTCTTTTCAGTTTTAAATAAACCAAACTAGTAAGATAAGTTTGATTTATTTATTTTCTTCCTTATTTTTAAAGTCATGAGGTCCATGTGAGGATCTGTTACATAAGTAAATTGTACGCTGGTGAGGTTTGGGCTTCTAGTGAGCTCTCTGTGTGCCCCTTATTCTTCTGCTCCCTCCTTTGTCAGTGCCCAGGGTCAGTTGTTCCCTCCTTTGTGCTTGCATATCCAATGTGAATGAGAACTTGCAGTATTCATGTTTTTGTTTTTGTGATAGTTTACTTGGAATGATGGTACCCAGCTGCCACTCTATTGCTGCAAAGTACATGATTTTGTTCTTTATAGTTCCATAGTATTCTGTCATGAATAAGCACCACATTTTCTTTATCCAGTCTACTTTTGATAGTCACCTGAGTTGGTTTTATATTTTTGCTATTGTGAATAATGCTTCAATAAAAATACATGTGCAGGTGTCTTTCAGGTAGAGCAATTTATATTTCTCTGAGTATATTCCCAGAACTAGGATTGTTGGGTCATATGGTGGCTCAGATTTTTAGTTCTTCAGGAAATCACCACAATGCTTTCCACAAAAGTTGAACTATCTTACGATCCCACCAACAGTGTAGAGGTGTTCCCTTTTCTCTGCCGCCTCACCAACACCTGTTGTCTTTTGATTTTTTAATGACAACCATCTTGACCAGTAAGGGGTAGTACTGTTGCAGGAGTTTTTAACTCCACTCATCTTAGACCAGCAACCTTGGCTTCTGTTCCCACCACAAAGAAGATTAAGGAAAGTGGGCACCAAACTGATGAGTGAGAGAAAGAGTTTATTAAGCAACAAAACTCTCCAGAAAAAGAGAAGGGGCCCGAAATGGGTTACCTGCAGTGGGGGAGTGTTCTAGGTTTTTCTTTCTCCCTTTTAGGGGCACTCTTCTTATTTGCATCTTACCCACCTTTCGCCCTCCTAGCTGTTTCTGGTCCCAACCTTTACTGTGCCTGTGTGTTCTTGTCCAAAGTTACTTCATCTTGAATATTACCCATAAGTACCACAGAAAAGCCCACTGAGGGGGTTAAACCTCAATGCTAATGATATTATGATAAGCTTAGGTTAAGTTAGGACACTTAGTTCAGCTACTGCACCTGCATTCAAATGGCAAAAAGTCCCTTTGAACAAAACATTCTGCCTTAAGAGAATGTTTTAACCACATTAACCACACTTTCAATTGCTAGCTATATAATGGGGGCAGTGCAGAGGCGCTCCCGCAGGTGGTACTTCTCCTCAAGACCCTCTCTGTCTCTGCCTAGACTTCTTCTCATTCAGTATCCACCTTCTCATTCAGTATCTCATTGTAGTTTAGATTTGCATTTTTCTGATAATTTGTGAAGCTGAACATTTTTAAATATGCTTGTTGGCTGTTGGAATGTCTTCCTTTGAGTAGTGTCTGTTTATGACCTTTGCCCACTTTTTAATGGGATTGTATTTTTTCCTGTTGATTTGAGGTTTTTTTGTAGATTCTGTGTGTTAGGCCTCTGTTAGACATATAGCTTTCAAATATTTTTCTGATTCTGTGGTTGTCTCTTTACTTTCTTGATGGTTTCTTTTGCTGTGCAAAACCTTTTCGGCTTGTTAAGTTCCTACTTACCAATTTTCGATTTGCTGCGTTTGCTTTTGAAGATTTGGCCATGAGTTCATTGCTTAAACCAATGTTTAGAAGGGTATTCTCTAAATTTTCTTTAAGATTTTTATAGTTTGAGGTTTCATATTTAAGCCTTTGATTCATTTTGAGTTAATTTTTGCATATGGTGATGGATAGAGATTCAGTTTCATTCTTTTTGCATGCGGTTAGCCAGTTTTCAAGTACCATGGGTTAACTATGGTTTGGTATATTTTTATATTGTTTATATATTCACTATTTATTGTAAAATACTGATTAAATAATTGTTTTACAAATTGTATAGCAGTATTAGAAATGGACAGTCTTGTGAATAGACACTTCTTAAAAGAAGATAACAAGCAGCCAACAGACACATGAAAAAGTGCTCAGCCTCACTCATCATCAGAGAAATGCAAATCAAAACCACATTAAGATACCACCTAACCCCAGTAAGGATGGCCATTATTAATAAAACAAACAACGACAGATGCTGGTGAGGATGTGGAGAAAAAGGAATGCTTCTACATTGCTGGTGGGAATGCAGACTAGTGCAAACTTTTTGGAAGACAGTGTGGCGATTTCTGAAAGAACTAGAAAGTGAACTTCCATATGACCCAGCAATTCCCCTAGTGGAAATATACCCAGAGGAACTGAAATCATTCTATGACAAAGATACCTGCGCACGTATGTTTGTTGCAGCTCTATTCACAATAGCAAAAACATGGAACCAACCATGTTGTCCATGGAAGCTGGACTGGATAAAAAAAATGTGATACGTATACACAATGGAATATTATGCAGCCATAAAGAAGGACAAATATATGGACTTTGCAGCAACTTGGATGGATTTAGAGTCAATCATACTCAATGATTTATCATAGAAACAAAGAACTGAGTTCCTTATGTTCTCACTCATAAGGTGACCTAGAACAATTATAATACTATAAGAAAGCAATTGACAGTAGTGGAAAACTGTCAGGGGAGGGGGGTGGGACTGGTAGTTGAGGAAAACTGCTAGGGGAGGGAGGGGCACACCTCATCAACAAGGGTACCTGCATGATTAATGTTTATATAGCTAACCCTGAATTGTACCCCACATCTCTATAATAAATAAATAAATAAAAATGGACAGTCTTTATCTTAACAACAAAATATAGCTATATCTAATATGCTTAATCTAGCAAACATAAACAGAAGGGATTTTCCAGTAGAAAGACTAAATGCAGGGATTTACAAAGAAAATACTGTAAATTTTCCTTTGTAATTGTCAATAACTTCTGATTCTCATGGCTCCATTATTGATCACCAGATTTTGCTTTTATTCAGCCCCAAAAGACTGTCTCAAATCTTTTCCAAATACCCTTCCTTAAGCTGAGAATTCCACCAGCATCTCTTATGCTCAACAGAAAACCTTCTTGTTTCAGACAAAAAAATAGAGGCCATCTGTTGCAACTTTTCTAAATTTTCTCTTTTCCACCTTTAAACTTGCCTGGAGGAAACTTGATTATGTCCCCTTGTATCATCTTGGTAAAATTAATCTTTTAGTTCTAAGTTTCTTTATTTTCGTCTCAATCTCTCACCCTCTAATGAGTCCCATGTACACACATTAAAAAAAAATTAATGAAAAGTGCTCACATTTCTACCTCCAACCACATTACATGCTATTTTTCTTTAACACCAAATTTCCCTAAAATACCTCATTAACCTCTCCTTATTTTATTTCTTCCTTCATTCCTCCCTGTCTCTCTCTCTTTCATTATGCATTTCTGAGTCAAAATACTTATTAAATACTTTATATGTGCAGGATACTTTGCTATAACCTGAGGCTATGTAGCCAAGGAAAATGCCATCCTACTTGTAATTCAGAGATACACAATTCTGACCAATAACAAAGTGTTTTGATAAGCCTATGAAGAGGCAGAAGGGAAAACAATTGAGAAATGTATGAAAAGAAAATAATTTCTATTTTATTAATTAAACATTCTTTAAAATTCAGTTTGAAAAAACAAACACATCTGATGTATATTCAGTGTTATCCATTTATGTCCTCATTCTCTTTACTGAATGAACATTTACTGAGAAACAACTATGCACCAAGTCTTCTATTAGGCAGTGAGTGTCAACAAGAGAATAAAACAATCACAGAGTCCTTAGTTAAGTGAATATTAGTGATGGTGATGGTAACTATGAAGACATAGAAAAGTGTCTACTCCTGTATGGGGGTAGTAGAGAAAAATTCTCAGGGGAGGTTACAGTAAGTCCTCCACATATGAACTGGTTCCTTTCCAAAAGGGCGTTTGTAAGTCCAACAAATTTAGCTTAAGTACCCAGCTAACACAATCGGCCACCTAGTACTGTAATAGGTTTATAATATCTTTCACACAAATACTATATAAAAAACAAAAAGAAAACATTTTTAATCTTACAGTACTGTACCCTGAAAAGTATAGTAGCGCAGTACCATACATCAGCTGGCATATGGGGACTGGCACTGAGTGAACAGGCAAGATTTACTGACTGGTAGAAAGAGAAGAGGTGGGAGATGGCAGAGCTAAAGGATCATTAGCAATAGTAGGCGAAGGGCCAGCTGTAATGTCACTCATGCCTGACGCTCATGATACTGGTTCCTTGCTGGATTCAATTCTATCTACCCTCTTGAAAAACGATTCAGTGATGTCTGGATAGTAGCTCTTTTTTCCTCATCGTAGATGACAAGGTAGCACTGGATTATATTCTGAATGGCTGCTGCAACCTTCGTGTACCATTCTACGTTTCGGTTCTGGGTCTCAAAAACTAATAGTGCCTCCTCAAATAAAGAAAGTTCCCTTGCCATTTCCTGTGTCAGGAATCGCTTCAGTTCCTCAGTTAATTCTTCTTGCTCTTATCTCTCTTCATTCTTTCTCTGGGCTTCCAATTCCATCAGGTCTTCATTAGTAAGTTCCTCTTGTTGCACAGCAAGGAGTTCAACAAAGCTGTCCTCTTGCAACTTCTCATAAGGGTTACTAAGTTGCTAAAAACCTCTTTGGACTCCTCACTCACCTTCTCAAATGCACGAAAACTGAGAACAAGCAGCCGCCAAAGTTTATTCCAAACCCTATTCATGATGATAGCTGTAACCTCACACCAAGCAAAGTCAATGTTTTTTATGGCCTTGTAGACGTTACAGTCCTTCCAAAATTATTGCAAGGTTTTTCCTGATTCATCACTCACCTTTACTGCCTGATGAAAAGTGTGATGTAAATAATAATTATTTAAAGTCTCAGCCGGGCTCAGTGGCTCAGCCTGTAATCCCGCGCCTTTGGGAGACTGAGGTGAGTGGATTGCCTGAGCCCGTGGGTTCGAGACCGGCCAGGGCAGGGAGACCTCATCTCTACAATAAATCTAAAAATCAGTGGGCGTGGTAGCGCATGCCTGTAATTCCAGCTACTTGGAAGGCTGAGGCGGAAGGATCACCGGAGCCAGGCAGGTCGAGGCTGCGGTGGCCAGGAGCGGCCACTGCACTCCAGTCTGGGCGACAGAGTCAGACTCCGACTCAAAAAAAAAAAAAAAGAAAGTCGCTATAACTCCCTGGTCCGTAGGTTGGATGAGTGATGTAGTGGTAGATGCACAACTTTGACTTTGGGATGAAAGTTGTCCATGAATGAGGCAGGAGGTGGCCTGGAGTATTGTTGAGAAGCAAAATAATTTTGAATGTGACATCCTTCTCTAGGCAATATTACTCTACCTCTGGGATAAAGTGGTAGAAAAAAGCAGTCCTGGAAAATGGCCTGACTAACCCAGGATTTGGGGTTACTCTTCCACACAATAGAAAGAGAGTGCTTGGCCATGTTGATAAGGGCTCTTAGGTTCTCTGAATGATAAACTAAGAGAGGTTTCAGCTTCATATCACCAAAGCATTGCCACCAAACAGCAGAGTAAGCAAATCCTTTGCTACTTTATAGCCTGCCATCAACTTTTCCTCCTTACTGATATAACTTCAGTTGGCATCCTCTTCCAGGCCAGTCCTGTCTCATCCATGTTAAAAACCCACTCGAGTAAATATGCACCTTCACTGGTAATTTCTCAAAACATTTCAGGAAATTCCAGATCAGCTTCCATGTTTTACTTTCAAAATGTTGTAAACTGTACGTATTCTAATAAGGAGCTTAGATTTTTTTCTGACATCTATAGGGAGGAAGCAGAAGATTTGCATGGAAAGTGACATGATTCGATTTGATATTTATATACATCATTTTGTCAATCTTGTTAAGAATAGGTCTAAGTCAAGGTGGGATTAATAGATGATGCTATTGGCACAGGTTAAAAGAGTGTGAAAGGAGTGTGGCACTAGTAGTAAAGAGAAGGTAGATATTTGAAATAGTAAGGAAATATGACACGTTTTTGACAGCTGTTTGGGGAAGAAGTTAGACAGAAGGAGGAGTACCTGAAAACTCACAAATTTATGACTTGATCTTCTGAGTGAAAGAAGATGCTCTTTATTGAGCTGGGTAACATAAAATTATAAGTTTTGAAAGAGGGAAAGATCATAGGCTAATCAGTTCAAGAGCAATCTCATCCCCCTTGTATTGTTTTTTCTGTTGCTGTGTAACATATAGCCACAAACATAGCCTCAGAACAACACTCATTTACTAATTCACAGTATGAAAGTCAGAAATTCAAGCATGTTATGACTGGGTAACTTGCTCGAGGTCTGATCAGAATGAAATTATAGTGTCCATGTAGACTTTCCATCTGAACCTTGGGTTTTTATCCATGTGAAACTTGGGTTCTCTTTTCAAGCTCAGTGGTTGTGGTAAGTTGATAAATGCCCACCATCAGGTATTCACGTCCTAAGCACTATAACCTGTGAATGTTATCTTATCCAATAGAACCTTTGCTGATGTGAATAAGTAGCTTGATGTGATTCTGGTGATCCCTAATTGCAATCAAGTGGGAGGTAGATGGAGATTTGACACAAAAATACACAGGAGAGAAGGCTGTGTGAAAATGAACCACATAGATATTTGCCCAGTAATACAGATTTTGGACTCTGGCTTTAAAACTGTGAGACCATACATTTTTGTTGTTTTAGACCACCCAGTTTTTTGTAATTTGTTATAGCAGTCACAGAAAACAAATGCACTAGTATTGGCAAAATGTATATTCTTGTGGTTGCAGGACAAAGGTACTATTTTCCTAGTAGATTGTGGTCAAGGTCATTCACAGTCCCTTTTCATGTATTTCCCATTGAAATTCAAAATATGAATGTTTACTTTCTTCCAAATCATATGAAGTGAGCCTTTCTTGCTTTCCACCCTGCAAACATCTGGAGAAAACTTTCTTACTTTAAAGAGTTATTAAAGGTGATTAGGTCAGGCCCATCCATATAATCTCTTTATCTTAAGGCAATTGAGTTGAGGGCTTAATCACATCCACAAAATCCCTTCATAACAGTTTCCATTATTTGATTAAATAAGGGAAAAGTTGTGTACATAAAACTCAGGACATCATCCTATTATTCTGTCAACTATAATCTCTTTATTACTCACATGTTTTTTTCTTATTCAGTATGATGAAAAGAGTCACCTGGACATTTGTTAAAAATACTTATTCCCAGACCTCAATTCAGATTTACAGAAACAAAATCTCCAGGATTAGAACATGGGAACATGCTTTTCTTAGATTCCCTATGAGAATCTTAAAATCCATTTACTGAATACTGCAAGTCTGTCCCTACAAAAATACAAGATCCAAGAATAAATTTAAACTTCTAAAACTGGCCACAAACTAACAATTTATATACTTCTCAATTCCAACTTAGTTTGTGAAACAGCTATTTCATGGTGTAACCAAAGTTGTGAGAGACAGAAGTTGCTAGCTTTCTACCAACCTCTGGTCTTCTAAACAGATACATCTATAAATGAACTTGTTGGTTAGTGATACATAGTTATTATTTATTTTGTTGGGAGGTAATCATATAGTGTTGATATATTTTAAAAAATGCATAAATGATTAAAGACAAATACAATAGTATGATGAGTGAAAAAAACATATTGGCTGGGATCTGTGTTTAAAAAGCTGTAGAGACGAAATTAAATAAGATTGACAAAATGCTGCATATTTCCAAACTTTATACACTGGAGTTTCTTATACTATGCCTTTTGCTTTTGTAAATGCTTAAAATTTTCCAATAGACACTTTTCAAAGCACTCAGGGTATTGATGGTAGATCTGTTCTTACTCTTTTTCTAAGGTCAAAATCAGCTGCACATTCAAGCCTCTGTTGTAATTTAAAAGTGGCCATGACTGGATAAAAATATATGGTACATATATGTTGGGAGCCTGCCTTGGAGGCCTGCCTGATTGACAGGGTCCTGGTGGGCTGAAGACCCCGGGCCGCAAGGCGAGCCCAGGAAACTGAGGCCCTTCTGTCTTCCACCTTTGTTGTTTGGTACTGCCGAAGAATTCTGTGCAGTCGTGGAAGAAGAAAATGGCATGTTTATGAGAAGTACTCACAGCTAACCTGGAAATGTCATGGTTTATTTTTCCATTTCCCACTATGCCGCTTGGCCTTTTCTCACATATGCAAGGGTTAAACTCTGAAGCACATCAAGAATGCTTTCTTTCACTTGGTTATAAGTTATTAGATATTGCTTGAATAATATATGATATAAGTATACTCACTCCTTATTTGATTTAGAATTATGCAGTTTAGTGTTTAGACATAAGGTTTTTTAGAAGCACAAGTTTATAGTAAGTTTGTTATGAATTCATTATAAGTTCTAACACATCTTGGAGTTATGTAGGTGACATAACACTGTTTTCACTGACTTAGGATAAAGATTAATGTTAAGGTTTTTACTTAATTCGATAGTTAAAACTCTAAGTTAACATTTATAAAGTGGGTTGTCACTGAACTCATAATATACTAATCAGACACTTTTATGATAGATTGGCTAAAGACAGAAAGTAACCTTGAGGGGCCTGGGAAACATTACTAAAAGTTTCTTTTGAGTTCTCTTTAGAAACAAGCACTGCAGGATAAGAGAAAACTAACAAAGACATCTAGACAAAGGAGGCGATCACAAGGCTCTGAAGGACATAAAAGCCTAAGATGGGAAAACTCCTGACACATGAAGAAATGAATGCTTAGAAACTTTCTTGAGACATTTCAAGGACTGTAATTCGGAACATTGGGCTGAAAGTATCTTTGTTGGCTTTATGAATAAGACTTGTTGTCTGAATGTTTATGGGAATCTTGGTTTGTTTGCTGCTAAGACCACTAGATAGTAACTTTTAGAAGATATGTACATGAAAGAATTTTCTTTGTCTTGCCCCTTTACAAATAGTATAAAAGCTCTGTGTTAACTAACATTAAATTGTCATCTGTTCAGGAAGCAGGTGTCTGGGTATATTATCTTCGTTCTCCGCCTATCCGTCTCTCCTTCAGGAAATCTCATGACCCTCGCGGGGCTGGACCCCCGCACATATACATGATGGAATATTATGCAGCCATAAAGAAAGACAAAATTATGAACTTTGCAGCAACTTGGATGAACCTAAAGGCTATAATCCTGAGTGATCTATCACAGAAACAGAAAACCTAGTAACACATGGTCTCACTCATAAGTGGAACTTGAACAACTATTATAATACTCTAAGAAAGGAATTGGCAGTAGTGTGAAATTGCCAGAGGAGGGGGGACACACCTCATCAACAAAGGTACCTGCATAATGGATATTTGTATACCTAACCCTGAATTATATCCCACATATTTAAAATAAAAATAAATAAATAAATAAATAAATAAATAAAAGTGGCCATATAACTAAATTTATGACAATTTAATATTTGCAGAAGTGATCTTTGCTGTGTTCCCTGGTCCAGGATTTAAAGAAAAAAGCCTCCCTCCAAGATAATCTTTTATTTTGTTACTTGCTGGAAACTGGGTGTGGTAAACCAGCCTCAACAATGGACTATCCTTACTAACAACCTGGGATCTTATTGGAGTCTTCAAACAAACAAACAAACAAACAAACAAACAAGCTGAATTTTTGATTCAACAGTTGTGTAAGAGTCACCTGCTAGTCTAAAAGAAACTTGAATGGTTATATGAACAAGAAATATATTGTGTTTGAGCCATTATATGTTTGAATCTATTTTTGATAGCAATTTAACCTACCCTAATGAATACATGAATATGATAAAAATTTATTTTGTATGTTCTTCTACAAAAAAATAAGTCAAATATTGGTAAAAATTAGAAAACACTAAATATTAATATAAAATAATACTAATGAACTAATTATTAGATTATTTACAAAATTTATAATGTTCACTGCAATATATAGATACAGCTGATCCTAGTTAATGTTAAATACATAATAAAAAATTTTGTCAACGAAGGTGTCCTGCTACACTGGTTAAGATCATAAAATTACCTAATCAAATTATTGTATAAACTTAAGTTTTTGTTATACAAGTTTAATTTTTAAAGTTTATAGCACATAATTTGTAGACTTTTATCTAAAATAATGTTTTTAAGGTATAATCTATGTGATATTTTATTTCATATTTTTTACTCAAAATACTTTATTGAATTCATACTATAAGCAAATAAATTTCATCATACGTTCTACCAGTAAAAAGGAAAAAGTTAATAAGCAAATATAGGACAAAGGAATTTAGAGTCACTTAAGGCTAAATACAAGTTACCAAGAGCTCAGCAGCCAAAGTAAATTTGGAACTTGCTGGAACAAATTTAATTCTATTCTGTTCATTAAATTAGTGCACAGAATTGTTGAATATTTTAGTGATATGTGTGTATAAACATACACACAAAGATGAAAAGCATTTTGGGATTTCTTTTAGCTGGGTCCTTAAGACAATAGATGCCAAAGACTAAAATGAAGGGATAATATCACTCTTGAAGTAGACACTCTGATGAAGTTTGGTTTTCAGGATATCTGTTAGAGATCAACTCTTACAATGAAGAAAAAAAATGAGGCAAAATTGAGGGGAAGTCATTCTGCAATGCAGATCCTTCAAAGCCACAGTCAATCCAGTCACAAACTCAATAACAATATGGCCTCTCAGGATGTCCTGTGTTGACTCCAAATGGTGGCATCTTTATAACTGAATGATGCTGTTGTTCAGGAAGGACACATCCTTCATAAAATTGGTTCTATGAGCTTGAGGCAGACCCTGAAATATGCAGCATCTGGAGACTGTATATTGGCATCTAGGCAATTAGTCTACCAACTAACAGGGATCTAGCAGGCACATTGCTATGTTCCCTGAAACTTGCAAGATATTGTGAATGGGATTTTCCTCAGTCTAGCACAGAATGTGAACTCTGTCTAAATGTATTGGCTATGGACGAAGAAGAGTAGGCTGTGTTAGGATTGGCCTCATATCCTAGAGTTTTCCAGGGCAAAGGATGTTTAGAACATGTCCCCCACTGTACCAGATAAGAGCTATGAACAACAGGGAGCTAGCATGGGTAGTTATAAACATATTCAAGAGAGTTTGCTAAGGGGCTGAGAAGACCTTAACAGCAAGAACTTAGAGATGCACCTACAAACATCTAGGCAGCAACAAAGGAGTTGAAGCAAACAAGTCAGAATAAAGGTGTATGTCAATTATTAAATTGAGGTATCATTTACTTGAAGTACCCAGAAAGCTTTTTTATCTCAAAATTACTAGAAGCATATAGAACATGTCCTACTTTTTATCTAGAGAGATGGCAAAGAATTATTCTGCAAGATGGATTAAGTCACGGAAAAGTATCAAGCTGTGTTCTATGTATGCTACTTGTTCAACAAAATTATTACACTCATTCACCCTCTATTCTCTTTGCTTACATTATTTTGTCCAAATTATGTATGGAAAAGTACATTTTCCAAAATGGAAACTAAAGGGTAACTATATGGTTTGAAGTCTTCATGCTTCATTTCTTCTTTATGTGTCCTGGACACCTCATTTATAGTTTGAGATATTTTAAAAATTGATGACCAAATATTTAATATAGTTTGCCCTTTGAAAGAATCGGAAACATCAAAATTAGCAGCAATGTTCTTCTGTCAAATTAAGCAATTTCAGATGGAAGAAACAGGACTGTGCACAGTTTCCCTGTACTTATTCTCTTCTCTCTTAAAACTATTCGCCAACTCTCTCAGAGAATAGAACAGGGAGTCTAGTCTTTGATGATAATACAGCTTTGTTTGGACCAATTTAGGGGAGATTTTAACAAACCCCATGTCTTTATACATAATTATTACCTGAAAGAATGAATTAATATTAATTTTCTATAGCAATAGTTTTCTTCTGCCTATAGTTATATTTTGCCTATCAGGACACACAGTGGTTACTTAATTTTTACTTGACTGAATTGGCTTACTCTATCAGTTGTAGTTTTAGTCTTGGAGTGTTTTCACTGACAAATTACAACAACGTATAATCATTCAGACTTAAAAAGGAAATGACTGCATATTGCTTTTTTCACCTATTTATGTAAGTTACCACTCTTCATAGTTAGTGAGTGACATTA
Source organism: Cephalopachus bancanus (assembly GCA_027257055.1). NCBI lineage: Eukaryota > Metazoa > Chordata > Mammalia > Primates > Tarsiidae > Cephalopachus > Cephalopachus bancanus. The sequence goes on along the minus strand of JAPVLO010000173.1, from coordinate 2,529,037 downwards.
TTGTTGAGAATAGTCACCCTGTGTAAAAATATAAATCAATCATTGAAGTAATCATATCCTCAGAAAATAATAGCACTATAGAGCTTGAAGGATCTTAGCAATTATCTAATTCAATGGTTTTCTAACTGGTGCTGTGAATATTAAGTTCTCCCAGAGATGCCACAAGGACTATCTTGGGAAAAGGGAAAAGGGGCCTAATTTCTGTATTTCGTTCTCTCATCTCAGACAAATCTCATTGACTTCTTTTTTCTGTTCCATAGACTGGATATGGATTTACTAAAAAAAAAAAAAAAAAATTAAAATTACAGATATAATTCAAAACACTTATGTATATAAAAATTTCAGGAAAATTAGGGTCCAAACATGGATAAAATAAAGAAGTAGTATAGGAAGAAAGGTTGCAGTAAAATAGATGTATATTGATTGTCTTTAATTTAAACAAAGCTTATATTTTCAAATAATTCTTCATCACTAAAAGAAATTCCCACATGGCATCTATAACTGTACCCCTTTTTAAACTCTTAGTATTATCTTTTTCCCCACTTTGTATTAAAATATAACATATAACTTATCATCTTGATAATTTTTTAGTGTGCAGTTGAGTGGTATTAAATACATTCATAATGTACCACCATCACCATCATCCATTTCTATAACTCTTTTTATCTTATAAAATTGAAACTGTATACTCATTAAACAACTTTCCATTTCCTCCTTTCTTAGCTCTCCCCACTTATAGCTCTATGATTTTTACGACTTTAAATAACTTTCATAAGTGGAATGATACAATATCTGTCCTTTTGTGACTGACTTATTTCACATGGCTTAAAATTCATGAGGTTCATTCATGTCATAGCATGTGTCAAAATTTCCTTCCTCTTGCTGGACAAGTAGTGTTTTATCATATGTATGTACCAGTTTTGCTTTTCCATGCATCTATCTATGTATATTTTGGTTGCTTCCCAGTTTAGCTATTGTGAATAGTTCTGCTAACAACATGTATATACAAACATCTTTTTAAAGTCATGTTTTCAATTCTTTTGGGTATATACCCAGAGGTAAAATTGCTGGATCATAAGGTAATCCTATTTTTAATTTTTTTAAGAACTGCCATACTGTTTTCCAAAGTGACTGCACTATTTTTTATTCCCAACAGTGCACAAGCATTGACATCCTTGCCAACATCTATTTTCTATTTTTTAAACCATAGACATTTTAATAGGTGTGAGGTAGTACCCTATTGCACTTTTTATTGTATATCCCTAATAATTAGTAATGTTGAACATCTTTTTATGCACTTAATGACTGTTTATCTTCTTTGGAGAAATATTAATCAGGTCATTTGCCCATTTATAATAGGATTTTTTGTTTTATTGTTGAGTTTTAGAAGTTTTTTAAAAATTCTGGATATTAATCTTTTATCAGATATTTGATTTGCAAATACTTTCTCCCATTCTGTGGGTTGCCTTTTTACTCTATTTATATTTGATGCACATAGAAAATTTACATTTTATGAAGTCTAACTTTTCTATTTCTCTTTTGTGGTCTGTACCTTTGAGGTCACAGACCACAAATAGTTTTAAGACTTTCTTTTAGGTCTTTGATACAATTTTGACTTTTGCATATGATATTAAGTAAGGCTTCAACTTCATTATTTTGCATGTGGATATCCAGTTTTCTCAGCAACACTTGTTGAAAAGACTATCGTTTCTCCATTCAATGGTCTTAGAACTCTTATCAAAAATCATTTAACCCCATACACAATGGTTTATTTCTGTTCCACTGTCTACATGTTTGTCTTTAATTCTAGTACCACACTGGTATTTGTATTAAGTTTTGAAATTAGAAAGCGAATCCTGAAAGTTTTTCTTCTTCATCAAGATTGTTGTCAGCTATTTGGAGTCCCTTGATAATTCATATAAATTTTAAGATGGACTTTTCCATTTTTGTCAGAATTGGAATTTTCATATGGATTTAATTGAATCTGTAGATACCTTTGGGTGGTTTTGACATCTTAGCCATATTAAATTTTCCAATCATGAATATGAGATGTGTTCCCACATATATCCTTTTCATTTGTTTTGCAATGTTTTGTAGCTTTTATTGTACAAGTCTTCCACCTCCTTAGTCACTTCATTAGTATTTTATGAAGGACAATCCAAACAAAAAAACAGAATTATCTTTTGGAAGGCAGGCCCCTTGTAGTATAAACTTCCCCCAATAGGTAAATTTCTAGAAACCCATTGGCCTCAGTGTACCAGTTAGAATTGCTGTGAGAGACTGTGTTTGGCTTCAGTGAATTTTTTTTTTTTTTGTAAATTCTTTCAACATGTTTGCCCATTTCATGGTGGGTAATTTATGAACACACCTGCCTACACTGTGCTGAGTGTTCTGCAGTTTTTGAACAAAAACAGTATGACAACCATAATCCACCCTCCTTATTCACCCAGTCCTACCTCAAGTGATTTGTTTGTGTTTTCTGGATTTAAAAAAAGCCCACAAAGAAAAAAAGTTTGCCAATGTGAAGGGGGTGAAGCAAAAAAAGGCATCCAAATTGAAGAGTTCAAAAACTGGTTTTAGCAGTGGAAAAAGATCTCAATAGGTATATTGCATCAAATAGGGAGTACTTTGAAGGTGAATGAAGTTTAAACATATAATAATAAATATACAATTTTTTATAAATAAATATTATTTGGAAGATTCCCCCTCATATTCTATCTGATTTTATTGTGCGTTAATATTTGCAAATGTTCTTTTCACATCATTAATGAATATAAATTCAACTAATTTCAAACTGTTAACATTTTATTCTGCCACTTTGCTGAATTCATTTATTAATTCTGACTTTTTTTGTGTGGAATCATTAGGATTTCACACATATAAGATAATATCTGTGAGCAGAGATTATTTTATTTTTTTTCTTTCTGCTTTGAATGACTGTTATTTCTTTTTCTTGCCTAATTGCTCTGACTAGAACTTCCAGCACTCTGTTTAACAGAAATGGCAAAAACAGGCATGCTTTATTTCTGATCTTAGAAAAACAGCTTTCAATCTTCAATCTTTAACCATTTTGCTGTGGGTTTTTTATATATGGATTTTATTATGTCAAGGTTTTTTTTTAAAATATTACTAGTTTATCAAGTTTTTTTATCATAAAAGATTGCTGAATATTGTCACTTTTTCTTCACCAACTAAAATGATTATGTGGGCTTTTTCCCCCTTCATCTGTTAATGTGATGTATTGCATTGATTTATATTTGTATGTAAAGTACATGTCTCTAGGTAGCCTTATATCAACTCAGTTTATTTCCCTTGTTTGTAGTTCTCAAGAAAAATTTTTAAATGTTCTAAGAGTGTAATATCTTGAGATAGGGAAGGACTGACTATAAAAACAGCCCAGGCTCTCTTCTAGTCTCCCACATGTAGAAACAGGATATCCTCCAATACTTTTGCCCAGTGAATCACACTTTATACCAAGGTGTAAAACCAAGAGCATTCTGCTTTTCAGAGTTTCTTAGCTGCTATGCAAGTAAGACACATGCAGAGAAGACTGCATTTGCCCTAGGCAACATTCCTAAACCTTGATAGACCAGTTCATAATGAATGCTAAGTTTCCCTTGTACCTTGCTGTCTATCTGTAAGTAATAGACCCTTTCCATATACTTTGTGTACATGAATGTTTTATTTAACCAGACTCAGACAAGCTGGTAACTAGCCCATAGTAAACCTGCTTTATAATATTGTTGAACCATCCTTGCATTCTAGGAATAAATTCTAGTTGCTCATATTTGTGGACGAAGAAAGCCAAACTCTGTAAAATATTTAAAGAGGTTTATTCTAAGCCAAATATGAGTGACCAAGACCCAAGGCACAAGCCTAAAAAATTCTGAGAACACATGCTTAAGGTAGTTGGGTTATAACTTAGTTTTACACATTTTAGGGAGACAGAAGTTATAGGCTGAAATATAAATCAATACATAAGAGGTTTACATTGGATGACCCAGAAAGACAGGGTATCTTGAAATAAGAACTTACAGGTCATTGATGAATTCGAAGATATTTTTATTAGCAATTGTTTAGAAACACTTAAGCTCTATCTAAAGAATTTAAAATCAGTAGAAAGAAATGTTTGAGTTAAGATTAGGGGTTTATGAAAACCAAGGTCCTTGTTATGTAGATGAACCAGTAAGTGGCAGACTTCAGAAAGAATATGTGGTAGATGACTTAAAAGGTATCAGGCTTTTCCTAGGGAAGAAAATTCTCTACAGATGCAAATATCCCCAAGAGATAGCTTTGCAGGGCCATTTTAAATATGTCAAAGAGACATATTTTGGTGAAAAATGTTTTATTTACTTAGGGGCCTATTTTCTGCCATGAGATACTATACCAAAGTCTGGGTCAAATTTAGTATCTTATTTCCATAGAGTCGGTTTGGCAGTTTCATGATCTCTATTTTAATGTTAATGTTAGCCAGTTGTGCCTAATCTCCACAAGGTGTATTAAAACTCACTTTTCCTCATTGCTTGGAATTTAGTTTTTCAAGTTTCTTTTGGCCCAAAGGAGTTCTGTTCAGCTGGTTGGAGACTTAGAACTTTATTTTTGGTTTACATGTTTATGATCCTTTTGGTATGCTACTGAATGTAGTGTTATTTTTTGAGGATTTTTGCCACATAAACGAGTATAAGGGATATTGGTTTGTAGTTATTTTTTTTCTTGTAGTATCTTTTTCTATCTATGGCATCAAGGTAATGCTGACCTCACAGAATAAATTAGGGAGTGGTTATAATTTTTCTATTTTTGGAAAAGTATGGATGGATTACTATTAGTTTTTATTTAGATGTTTGTTAGAATTCATCAGTGAATATGTCAGATTCAGACTTTTGTTTCAAGATTTTTGATTACTAATTCAATCTCATTACTAGATATAGATTTATTAAGTTTTTTTTTATTTCCTTGTGATTCAGTCTTTGCTGGTTTGGTGTTTCTAGAAATTTGTCCATTTCATCTAGGTTATCCATTTTGTTGATGTACAATTGCTCATAGTACTATTTTTATATTTTTTATTTCTGTAGAATCAGTAATAATAATCTATGTTCATTTCTTATTTTAGAAATTTGAGCATTTAAAAAAATTGTCTGGTTAGTTAAAGCATTGCTAATTTTGTTAATATTTTTGAAGAGTCAACTTCTAGTTTATTGGTTTTTCTCTATTGTTTCTTCTATTTTGTTTATCTCTTCTATAATCTTTATTATTTTATTCCTTTCAGCTTTGAGTTTAATTTGTTCTTTTTTCCTAGCTATTCACATTGTAAGGTTAGGTTGTTGTTATGACATCTTTCTTTTTTTATAACTGTGGATATGCCCCTTAGCACTGATTTCACCATGTGTCATGTATTTTGGTATATTGTGGTTTTGTTTTCATTTGTCTCTAAGTATTTTCTAGTTTCTTTCATCATTTCTTTTTTGATCTATTGAATAAGAGTTTTTTAATTTACATAGATTGTGAATTTTTCTTTTCTACTTCTATTATTGATTTATAACTTCATCCTCTCAAGGTCAGAGAAAATATTTTGCATGAAGTTTTTATTTGTAAATGTATTGGAACTTAACTTGTATCCTAATATGTAGTCTACAGGGAAAAATGTTCCATGTGAACTTGAGAAAAATGTGCATGCACATTGTATGCTGGGTAGGATGTTCTGGTTACATATACTAGATCTAGGTAATTTATTGTGTTGTTTAATTTCTCTATTCTTTTTCACTTATTATCCATCAAGTTCTGTTTATTTCTGAAAGTCAGCATTGAATTCTACAACTATTATTGTAGAACTATGTATTTCTATCTTCAGTTTTGTCAGTTTTTTCTTGATATATTTTGATGATGTATTATTAAGTGCATATATGTTTGTAATTGTAATATTTTCTTGCTATATTAAAACTTTTTTTATCATATAATGCCCATTTTTTGTTGTAATCTGCTTTATAATTTTTTTTTTTTTTTTTTGAGTTGGAGCCTCACTCTGTCACCCAGACTGCAGTGCAGTGGCCACTCCCGGCCACCACATCCTCCACCTGCTGGGCTCTGGCGATCTTTCCGCCTCAGTCTTCCAAGTAGCCGGAATTATAGGCATGTGCTACCACGCCCAGCTGATTTTTTGATCTATTGTAGCGATGAGGTCTCGCTGCCCAGGCGGGTCTCGAACCCACGGGCTCAGGCAATCCACTCACCTCAGCCTCCCAAAGGCGCGGGATTACAGGCTGAGCCACCGATCCCGGCTTTGCTTTATAATTTAAAGTCTAATTGATCTAATTAGTATAGCCAGCACTATTGTCTTTTGGTTACTCTTTGCATGTAAATCTTTTTTCTCCTTTTATTTCAACATATTTATATCTTTGCACAAGAAATAAAGTCTTTTGCAATCAGCATATAGTTGAATTATTTGTTTATTCATTTTGCTAATCTTTGTCACTTGGTTGGAGAGTTTAAAGTAATTGCTGATAAGGCAAAACTTACTTCTGCCATTTTGCTAACTCTTTTCAACGTAACTAATAACTATTTTGTTTATCATGTCTTACATTGCTGTCTCTTTTTGTATATAGTTGTTTTTTGCAGTGAAATTTTTATATTTCTCATTTTTTAATATTGTATAGCTCTTTCTTTGTGGTTGCTATGGGAATTTTATTTTTCATCCTAAATATATCAATCTATATTTATAATAGTTGATAACAGTTTAACTTCAATAACGTATACAAACTCTGGTTCTTTACAACTCCATCTCCTCTTCTTTCAGATGTTGGTGTGCAAAAGTTACATCTTTACATATTGTGTGCATGCAAACATAAACTTATAATTCCTTTAAATGCATTAGTCAAAAATATAGAAAAGCAAAATGTGAAGTTGCAAACCAAAGTTGAAAAAAATACTAGACTAATATAATTTTTGAATGTGTTAGCTCTTGAAACATGTAAAAATCAAAAATGTAGTTAAAATGTTTCAAATAATACTAGCTTTTATAATACTTGTGATTTTACCTTTATAGAGATCTCTATTTCTTCATATAGGGTCAAGGTATTGGCTAGTTTTCTTTTATTTCACATGGCACAATTTTCTTGAGCATTTCCTTACAGAAGAAGTCTAGTGGTAACAAATTTTTGCTTATCTGGAAATATCTTAATGTCTTAGTCACTTTCAAAGGACAATTTCACCAGATACAGGATGCTTGGTTGACAGTATTTTTTTTCTCAGCACTTTAAATATATTGACCCACTGCCTTCTGTTCTCCAAAGTTTCTGGTGAGAAATCTACTGATAATCTTATTCAGAATTTCTTATCAAAAATTTTCCTCTTGCTGCCTTCAAGATGAACTCTTTGTCTTTGTCTTTCAAATATTTGTTTGGCATGAATTTCTCTGAGTTCATCTTACTTGGAGTTCACTGAACATTTTGAAAATTTGTAATCAAATCTTTTAACAAATTTAGGTAATTTTTAGTAATTACTTCTTAAGCATTCTCTTTGCTTCTTTCTGTCTCTCTCTTTTTCCTTGTAGAACTTCCACAATATTTATTTCAGTTCACTTGAGGTTGTCTCACATGACCCTTAGACTCAGTTCACTTGCCTTCATGTTTTTTCTTTCGGTTTTTCCGATTTGATTATCTCCATTGCTCCATATTTACATCTGATAATTTATTTCCTGTGCCTTCTCAAGTTGAATTTTGAATCTTGTATTAGGGCACACCAGAAAGACAGAACCAACAGAATGGAATGGTAGATGATAGATAGATAGATAGATGGATAGATATAAATGACAGGGAGCTAATTAAGGAAACTAGTTCAAATGATTATGAAGGCTGAGAGGTCTCATGATAATCTACAATCTGGAAGATCAAGGAAGTCATTAGTGTGGCCATGTCCAAGTCTGACAGCCTCAGAACTAGTGAAGTTGATGGTGCAACTCTCAGTCTGAGGCCAAAGCTTCTGACCTGGAATTTGCTAATGTGACCTCCATAGTTCAAAAGCCAGATAATCTGAAGTTCTGACGTGAAAAAGCAGGAGAATAATGACTTTCTATCTCCTAAAGAGAGAAAGAATTTGCCCTTCCTCAGCATTTTTTTCCATCTTGACCCAGTCTATTGAATGATGCCTGTTCAAATTGAGGGCAAATCTTCTCAATTAGTCCACTGATTCAGATGCCAATCTCCTCTAGAAACACCCTCACAGACATACCCAGAAATAAGGCTTTACCAACTGTCTAAGTATCCCTTTATCCAGTCAAGTTGACACCTAAAATTAACTATCAAAAATCTCTCTAGCAATTTTTGTATTTGTTATTGTTTATTGTTTTATTTGTTTTCAACTCTATTATTTCTGTGATTTTTTTTAGGTTTTCTATCACTTTATCAATATTTTCATTTTGTTCTTTTTTTTTACTTCTATCATATACTCCGCTAGTTCTTTGAGCATGTTTAAAATAGATGTTTTAATATTTTTGCCTAGTAGATTTGTCTTCACATCTTTATTAGGAATAGTTTCTATTAATTATTTTTTTTCTTCGAATGTGCCTTACTTCTCTGTTGTTTTACATTACTTATGACACGTTGTTGTTGTTGTTGTTGAAAACTGAACATTTGAATTTAATAATGTAATAATCAGATTTTTCTCCTTCCCTGGGGTTTTCTGGGGTTTTTGTTTGTTTGTTTGTTTTTTGTTACTATTTTGTTGTTTTTAGGGGTTGTTTTTACCAAGGTTTAGCCAAAGGGGTAACCTTGAAGTATTCTCAGGTCTTTTCTAAACCTGTGCCTTTCTCATGATCACTTTTGAATTTTCATTTCCTATGGAGTTGTTTTTTTAAATTTCACATCTTTAATATCTGGTTTTCAAAAAAGAAAAATAAAAAAATAAAATAAGGAGGAGAAGTAAAAGCATGCTAGCACTTTAAGCCTGCTAGGTCACTTCAGCTGGAGGAAAAGATATAATGAGGGGAAGATGCAACAATAATGGCTGCCTATTTATTTGTCTGCACCTTTGTGATCAGAAGCAGCCATCAGTAATCAGAACACAGATACTTAGTATTTGGAGAACAGGGTTATGATTTACAAAGCTGGCTCTTGCAAGCTGAATGCAATCTGTTCTAGGAATATGTGTACAGCTGTCTACCATGGGGCTGGGGATGAAGCATGGGTAGCTGCTATTGAACTAAAGGCTGAAATTGATCACAACGAACCATTCCCTACTGTACAGGTTTTTATTTGGAAGTTACTAGACTTTAATTGACTCCAAAACAGTTGTACGGTAAGCACCCACATATGAACTTTCAAGTTGTGAACTTTCAAAGATGCAAACATGCCTTCACATGTCTAATCACATAAGTTAGTTCACATCTCTGCTGCACGATGTCTCATGTGTGCATCCTCTACAAGTGGTTGTGCTTTTGTGTACTTTACTGTACATTACTTTATAGAGTACAGTAGTACCATATCTTCATTTCAAACACAGGATATCTGGGAGCAACTGAAAAAGTAGCAGTGAGCTGTTAGTTAGATACCTAGGTTAACTTTGTTGAAATTACAAATAAATTGGACTTATGAATGGAACTCATTTGTATGTAGGGAATTACTGTATTAAACAAATTATACTAATATAATGATAGTCTAGAAAGGACAACAGATTCTTGGCGTTTTCTACTCTATCATCTTTCCAGAATCTTCTTTTAGTATAATTATATTATTTTTTCTTTAAAAAATTACAGTAATTTTCTAACTTGCCTTATAGCCTATATCTCTCTATTATTTTTATTTTTTATTATTTATTATTTTTTTATTTTTTGAGTTAGAGTCTCACTCTGTCGCCCAGACTGGAGTGCAGTGGCCGTTTCCGACCACCGCAGCCTCCACCTGCTGGGTTCCAGTGATCCTTCCGCCTCAGCCTTCCAAGTAGCCGGAATTACAGGCATGCGCTACCATGCCCGGCTGATTTTTTTATTTATTTTAGAGATGAGGTCTCGCTGCCCAGGTGGGTCTCAAACCCGCGGGCTCAGGCAATCCATTCACCTCAGCCTCCCAAAGGCGCGGGATTACAGGCTGAGCCACCGAGCCCGGCTATCTCTCTATTTTTAGTCTATAAACTTTATACTAGCCCTTCGTCTAAATTGTCAGCTTCTACCACCTACAGGACATGTTATAAACTTCATAGCACAGTCAACCAATTATTTTCTGATCCAGAACCTACCAATCCTTCCAATCTCAGCTTTAACCATTCCATCTTTTATATCCCATGCTCTACTCCCTTGGTCCCCTTTTCATACAATGTTTTTTCATGGATTTAAGCTTATTATTTTATCTTCCCAAAGTAATAAATAGATATCTCTGCTTCTTGAGAAAATAAGAAAACATCTTTCAAAATCTACTGTAAACTCCTTTGTGAGATTATTTATCTCAGACAAGCTTAGTTAATACTACTTCCATACAGATGTTTTTCACATATCTATTGTGATTTGAATTGTATTATTTAACCAAAATGCCTCTTTCTCCCTCTCTCCCTCTCCCTCCCTCTCTCTCTCTCTCCCTCTCTCTCTCTAATATATATATATGTATATGTATATACATATATATATGGATCTATCTATTTCTTCTATCTATCTATCTATCTATCTATCTATCTATCTATCTATCTATCTATCTATCTGTGTTTGCGAAAAGGATATAAACCTTTAAGAATAGGAGCTCCTTTTCCGAATATTTGCTACCTAGCAGGCATATTGCTGTCTTACTACTTTTCTGAATACTGCCTCTTTTGGCGTTCCAGTGCATAAGCGATGAGACAAATTTGTATTTTGTGGAAGACAAATACAAATAGCCATAAAAAAATTTGAAGAGGCAGTCCATTTTTCTTGACTCTTGTATACAATATTTGTAACTAGTTAGGTGCTCCCCTAGGTTGGCTTCTCACTTGCCTTTCTGCTCTTTAATTCCTAAACTCTTCATGTGGTCTAAAATAACCTGCAATCATTTCAGAGCTATCTTTATCCCATCCAAGTTTCTATTCCCTTTTATTATTTATAGTTTCATTTTTGAAAACTCCATGATATCAAGCAACCATGTCAGATACATCTTTGTAACATGACACTGTATTGATGTTCACCAATGTTAAATTTCCCAACTCACAAGCAAGCAAAAAGTGACACTGCTTCCAGAGATGGTGATCTTTTTACTTCAGTATAAAAATTGAAATTTGGTAGCAAGAAAATGTCAACTAGTGGGTCAGGATTATCTGGTGAGTCAAAATCTTGAACAACTATCAAGAATATTTAGCTAACTGTGGACTTGTTGAGAGCTGAAAAGACTTTTTGAATAGAGAATGACTACAATTCTTTATTCAACATGGGGAATTATTCTACTTAGCTACTTTTTGTGGGAAGAGTCTTAAACTGGAGGAACAGCCAGCCTCAATCATTGCCAAAGGCTTGCATTAATTTGACCTTGTAATTTGCAGCTTATATTTAACTTAATGTGATTGTTTTGATATAGAAAGAATGCCTGGGAGTTTCTCTAATTGTTTTCTGAAATCTCTAAGGTACATTTGTTCACATGTCTTTGGTGAAAAGATGAGTATCCTGGAGACTGGAGTGAGAAACTCTCCACTCTGGGAACATTAAAGCAGATACAAGAAGAAGAAGAAAATGTCTTTCTAAAATTACTAGTTATAGCTCTCCTCATAAACTATGACTAAGTGACAACTTCTCCCCTTTAACAAAGGGTCTGATTATTCTGTTTCCCTGACTCTTACATTTATAACATTTTCATTTATAACCCAATTATTATCAAACTAGGACTTACACTTTCTTCCTTTTACCTCCAAGATTATATATAAAGTAAATATCTATTTCATGTCCAGAGCACATAAGAGATATATGATCTGCTCAAGCAGATCAGATTTGAGACACTAGAGATTTGTCCTACACACCTCCATGCATCGAGTGCATATTAGGTACTTAGGCTTCTAAATCAGATTGACACTCAGCATCATAAATTGATCACATATCACAGCAAGCAAAAACACTAATGTCTACCTATCATATGATGAGAATACATTTTTAAGTTTATACACCTTAATATACTGTAGATCCTCAAAGACTTTATTTTATTTATCTTTCTATGTCTGTGCCTATCACACATAGGTACAGGCTATTGAATAAGAGATGACTTTGACTGTTTCTTATAATTCCAGTACTATAAACTGAATATCAATACTATATATTCATATATATATATATAGTATATATCAATATACACATATTGACCTTTTAATAGGTTTTTTTTTTTTTTTGTCCATAAAGACATCTGGGTCATAGACACATTGGTCAACTAAGACCTCTAATTATTTTTTTCACTCCCTACATTAAGGCTACAAATTTAGTGATTGATCATTTGGTGGTTTGACTGATGCTTATTTAGAAATAGACATACAAAATTTGCACAATTATTTTTGTACAGTATTAAACATATTTCCATAAGATAACTTTTAAAAATATAGTCAATAAACATTGTTTTCAAGTGATAATTGCTAATTCCATAAAATCTTAAGCAAAAAAATAAGAAAATCCTGGTTTAAAAAATTAAATAGGTTATTTTATTGCAGATTTCTCATACCTGTTTCATATACTGGCATGAACTATGAATTCTTAAGATTAAGACGCAGAATGCAGGCCTTTACTTTGTTGATACTGAGTTTTTTTTTTTCTATTGAGAATGTTCAGTCAAATACACAATGGGAAGTACCATCTTAAAAAGCCCTAATTAGAAAATTGACTCATCAATTTTCAAGCATTCTTGAGCTCCGCCGCATCCTACTCCACCTGATAGACTCACCTATGACTTTAGTATATTTAAATTTCCTTCTAATTTAGTAAATTCTACATTTTTTTTCTAATCTAGATTTTTAACTAGTATTCAGGCTATAATTGTGTTTATACAAATTTTATATTGTTAAAAATAACTCTTATCTGCTATGTATATATATTGCAAATTGCCTAATTTGTTGTAGACCGCATGTTAGATACGTTAGTTTAAGTATGATTTAAAATATTCTGTCATTTTAATTCAAAAAGAAATAGTACAAGAAAATAATAAATAATTATGACTAGAGGTCTTACATAAAAGCATTGTGTAAATCAAAATGTAATATATTAAAGTAAACTCCATAAAGTTAATTTTATCTTTTCAGTTCCGTGGAATTGATATCTGTGAAAATTCTGGTCTGAGAGTTTCTATATCTAACACTACAATGTTTTATAAATTAAGTCAAATGAACTTTTTTTATACTTAAAATATCACTATCACTAAAATTTCCTCCAGACATAAGAGGTTATGATAACATGTTACCATCCGTCACTTTAATTTACTTAACAAACATGAAACAAATTTAAAATTAAATGTAATAGAAATGCACAAATCATCATCATCATCACCATCATTATCACAATCAAAGAGAGCTGAGTTTTAAAAGAAATTTCTACTTTTAATTTTCTCCATTATGTCCCTTAATTCACAAAAATGAATTATCACTTTGATGGGCTTAAACACTGTTCAATGACTGTCTTATCGTGAAGCAAATGTTCATAAGCAGAATATTATAAATAATTGTGTATTTATTCTTATATGTTTAAACTTTGGTCACCTTCAAAATACTCTCCATATGATGCAATACACTTATTGAGTTGCTTTTTCCACTGTTCAAGAAAAATTCTGAACTTGTTTATTTTGTTGTCTTTTAGTGCTTCTGCTGTTTTTTGTTTGTTTGCTTGTTTCTCCTCTTCCACATTGGCAAAATATTTGAGGATTTTTTTCATCTGGGGAAACTAAAAAATCACTTGGAGCATGATCAAGTGAATGGGGAGGGTGGGTCATGGGAGTCATGCCGTTTTTGGTCAAAAACTGCTAAACAGGTACATTGTTATGGTGGAAGAACCAGTCACATGCTTGCCACAACTCAGGATTTTCTTCCACAAATTGTGACACAACCTTCTCTAAATTTTCAGATAAAATCTTTAATTAACTGTTTGATCTGGAGGAAAAAATTCTGAGTGTACTTCAAGGGGCCCACACTCCAAAAGATAATATATGATGCAAAAATTTGATGTCAATTGGTATATTCTTTATGGAAGGAAATGTTCTAATGATCTCATACTAAAGATAATGCCATTTTTATTCAACTCAGGTCTTGTCTATCTGAACAACAAAAACAAAAGATACTTCTCAACCAGGATTGACTAACTTTCAAAAGTTAGGGGAGCTATATCAAATATATCATAAAGAAAATAAACTAATCTCAGCTAAACAATTTTCTCTAGTGCAATCTTTAAGCTGTCAGTTTAAGCCTTCTATATCCTTCATAATCTGAAGTCTGAAATATGATATTTTATGAACTGGTTATATTGTTTGCTGCTTTTCATACTTAAGTGTAAATTGAAGACATAATTTGAAGTATATGTCTGTAAACTAACATGGAATACATGCATGATCCTCAATACATAATATTAAAATGACATAAATAAAATAAATTATGTACTATTAAAGAGCTATTATGTTATTGAAGGCATGTTTTAAAAATATTTTACCACTTTCTAACAACCCAGTTGCACAATATTTGGGTTTTTATATGTGTAGATAGATAGATAGATAGATAGATATACTTTCAAGGTATTGACTCATGTATCTTTTTTACAATCTATTAGGTAATACATGTCTCTTGATTTATGGTGAAATGAAAGTCATAAATGATAAAAAAAAGATACTATAAATTCAGGACTGAGACATCAGATAAGATTTTAGGAAAGAATGTGACTTCTGTGATGGTCCAAAGAACTCATTGGAACAGGTGTACACATGGGTATCCGTGACATCCAGTAGAAAACCAAAGTGTAACTAAAGATATTTTCAGGAATTTCAATATATATATATCAGCAGCAATTATTTTGTTTATAGGTACCAAGAAAACAAATGTAACCTTATTCAGAAAGAATATCAAGAAATAAGACAGAATCTCAGAGCTGGAAAAAGAGAAATATTGAACAAGTTCCAAGGCAGAAACATGGATGTAGGGTTAAAGGCAGTGACTTTTACTATGGAACTAGAGAATTAATCAAAGTTTCAGATATTGAATAGTTTCTAATGCCTTCATTAATTAATTCAAATAAAATATTAATTGAGAAGTTGTCAGGACTGATTTTAAGTACTGAGTATACAAAGATAAATAAAATATACTTATTCCCCCAATAAAAAATCTCCAGAGACAGAAATTTTACAAATGCAGTGAAGTGTTACATATGTTGTAATTGAAGTCTTCCAAATTACAAGAGTTGATACAAGTGAATGTTGAGTTTAATAGGACACAGAGACCTTCATAGGTATGTTAAATCTTTAGTCTTGTATGATTTGCAAGTCTTTTCTTAGTGAGGAAATGAGGAAGAACACTTAAAAAGTCAAAGGCAACACTAGGTATAAAAGAATGGAAACATGAAAAATACCAGCACATCCTGAATGAAATACCTAGGAAAGAGTAACCCAAACTAACGGAGGGAGAAGTGGCAGAGATCGACTCTGAAAGGAGAGGGCTGCAGCCAGAGTGGGAAGGCACTAGATGCATAGAAATAAAGCTGCTGTTTTCATCTGTGCAACACGGAGGGTCCTAAAAGTTTCAACATTAATGAAATAAAAGGACTAACTTCATATTTTAGAAAATCAGTTTAAAAGCAGGAAATATTGGTCAAGCAGAAAGACTGGAGGCAGCAAGACAAGTTAAAAGAACTGTAGTGTTTTGGGCCAGATATGATGAAAAACTCAATACATGTGATGGCAGACTTAGTGAAGAGAAATAAGTATTTTAGAAACCTCTTCAGAACATAGATATCAAACTTAGCTGACTGTCATAGGTAGGTAGACTAATGAAGATTTACACCTGGATTTAGGAGTCGATGATTCGCAGGTGGTAGCATCATCATTTGCTGCCTCGGCACTTCCCACTACAGGAGGAGAATGAAAGATTTCAGAAGTAATAACTGATTTAAGAATTTCTGGTACTATTGTAGCTGTACTTGTAGAATGCATTAAACATATCAGTTTATAATCTGTTTGTCACCATTGTAATGCACCCATGAAAATTTGAGACTGGGAATGAAGAGTTAAGGTGCATAAAGTTAGAGAGAGCACAAAATTAAAGGTCATCACGTAATGTCAATCCTTTGCAGTTTGCAAATATAATGATTAGCTTTTGATTCATTTTGTTTGCCTCTCAACAAGATTTTTAGTTGCACCAAGAACTGACTTACCAGGAAATATCAGTAAGCAGAAATTAGCATGCTTATTTGATCTCCTGAGAGTGAATCCCAAACTTTGAAGGACAGTTTTCTAGAAGTATCTTAAGAAATTCATGGACGTTATCTACAGGAAATTAGCTAATAGCCATGACTTCAGTCTCTCTCTAAAACACACACTCTTTGCCATCCTCCCTTTGTGGTTCTGCTTTACTCAGTGTCTTAATCTGCTCTGGTTGCAATCATAGATAGGGTAATTTGAAAAGAACAGAAATGTATTGGGCCCCAGTTCTGCAGGCTGAAAAGTCCAAGACCAAAGGACCAGCATCTTCCAATGATGTCTCACTTGCTGTTTTATTTCATGGCAGAAGGGCAAAGAGAGCACAAGTAAAAACAAGAGGGGGCCAAGCTAGTCCTTTTATAAGAAACCTACTCAGATAAACAAATCCACTCCTGAATAACAACATTAATTTATATATAAGTGTGGTGCCCCCATGGCCAAAACACTTTTCATTGGACTCCACCTCTCAATAGCACTGCACTAGAGATGAAGTTTCCAACACATGGACTTTGGGGAACAGATACAAATCACAGCATTCAGAGCATTATAAATAAGATTAATCATGAATGGCAATTAAAATATTCAAGATCATGTGTGACAAGGAGTTAAAAGCATATGAGTGATCAATTTAGGGGTGATTGAACCAAAACTGATTATGTTTTGCTGTTCTGTTAATATGTCAAACTGTAAAGAATTATTACTGGTAGCTTTTTCTGGGGCATAGAAATTAATGACAGTAGGAAAAGTAGCTGCTATTTTCTAAATGTGATTTTTTTTCTGAAGGTTACTCTTGGCATTGTATCACACACACACACACACACACACACACACACACACACACACACATTGATTTCGGATAATCTGAAAATTAACAGAAAACAAAACAGCCGATTAAAAAGACTGGAAATGAAAATAATAGGAAAATATTTGGTTAAGAGAGACCTTGTCAAAAAACATTTAGGAAGGTAAGAATGAAAGAACTAAGTTTGTATATTTGAGTGCAATTAGGAAACAATTTTAAGGTTGTTCTATTTTCTTGCTCAGTAAAAAAGAACAGCAAGGATCTCTCATCTAGTTCCTATAAAAGGTATTAGATGTGAAAGAAAGTTCAGTTTATGCTGTCACAGATCTTCTGGAAAGAACAATTTTAGTCAATGCATCATAATTCTTACTTTGAAAAGGCAGGAATAGCAAAACAAAACAAAACAAACAAACCAGGAAAATACAAAGTATTCTAACTTGTTAGTGGTAAAGGATCTTACAGACACCTTGTTATTTCTAAAGAACAAGCCTGGACAAACTAATGCAATAAATCAAGTTGCTCATTTGCACATTGTAAATCAATCTCTGCTGTCTATCCATCATTGGTAGTTTCTTTGAATACATTTGAACTGGTTCAGAAGAAAAAATACCTGCACACTCTGAAGTTAAAGCTACCAAATTATCATTGTGGTTTCTAGTGCGCACCATTTTGCTTCAATTTATTGGCACTTGTTCCAATATTAAAAGTTCTTCAAATTGAACTTGACTTGTTTGTGTAATTCCTGCTCTCGGGTTATATTTTAAACTGTGGTTATTCCTGATTTCAATCACTTTTTTTTGTTTTTAAAATTCATCCTTATTGGCAACCTTCATTTGCATCCAAAAAATTTCAGCTTTTTTGATTCTATTGTTTGCCCATATTCTTTGCTTGATCTAAGCTCAAAAAAACTTTAACTTTATTCAGTTTTTCCATAAATACCAAGTCCTCATTTATGACATATATTATAAAAACTGGTGATATTTTGTTTGGGCCCAGAAAAGAAAACTTACCTAAGTTGCACATCACTATAAGCAGCTTTTGTTTTGTCTCCTAGCTACTTTGAAGCTAAGGCTGAAGTACTCAAAAAAATCTAAGAGGATCTGCAGGTATACTCCTGGAATTCTTATTTTATATGACATGGTAAAAACTATTATGGCATAAGGCAGCATTTCATATATATCCTTGAGAAGAGAAGGTAGGCAGATAAATGGGTTAGAACATATATAACACTAAATTTCTTGTGGATCAGTATGAAAAAGTTGCGGATTAAATGTGACAAGATTTTAGAAACTCCCACACTATATATGGTACATAATCACTGGAGTACAAAAATTACCCCATGGGGCGTGGAATATAGTAAAAGGCAGCACCTTCTCTCCCCCACCTCATAGCATGCCTGAAATAAATCAAGAGCTACCACCTACTCATAGTAAAGAGAGTTTTTCACAATTTTTTTGAAATAACACACACACACACACACACACACACACACACACACATACATATGTATCCCTAATGCATGCATTGCAGTGAAGGTATTGTTAATATTTTGGATATAAGTCTGAGCCATAACCTTGGTATAGCAATATTGTTCAATGAAACTAATTTCAGAGGTAGCACTATTACAGTTATGCATATTCGATTAGCATTGAGAAAAGTGGCACTTAACAGGAATTTTATCCCAGTTAGCTAAAGATCCAATTTTATTTTTACTGTAGTCAAGCTGATTACCTTATTTGGGTATTATTTGAAGCTTTGTTTCTTTGCAGCAGAGAATTAATATGACTAACCAAATGTATAGTCTGTCTGAATAAATACATCCTACTTGATCCACTTCTATTGTCCTGAGTTCTGTTCACCTTTTGAGATTTCAGGAGA
The DNA here is from genome assembly GCA_027257055.1 of Cephalopachus bancanus. Lineage (NCBI taxonomy): Eukaryota > Metazoa > Chordata > Mammalia > Primates > Tarsiidae > Cephalopachus > Cephalopachus bancanus. The sequence goes on along the minus strand of JAPVLO010000173.1, from coordinate 2,509,990 downwards.
ACTTTTTATTTAACAATCAGAAACTCCCCTAGTTCAGACTATAAAAGTAGAAAAGTATGGATCTATTCACCTCCTTTAACTTCTATTGAGTCAGTGTGACTCATTAGTGTTGCCCCCACAACCATTGATCTCTGACATCCTGAACCCATACAAGGAAATCTAGATTATGCAGTTTGTGGTGTCATCATCTTACGAGGTTTTAAAATGCAAAGAATTAAAAAATTTTCCAGATTCAAGTCATCTTAAACTAGATTAACAACACATTTTTGAAGCCTAATGAATAAAAGGATTATACTATCTGGAAGTTATATAATAACATGACCCAGATATAAATGGTCAAGTAATATAAAACGGTGGAGGAGAGGAGAAAAGATAGCAATGGAACTGGTGGGACCATGAAAGTCTCTGCAAGAGCAAGTGTCCCTAAGGACAGTCTGTGTGAGTGGGTGAGTGCAGCTGAGTGAGTGAAAGTTCAGCTGCTGGGAGACTAGGGATCAAGCACCTGGGGATCCCTGCTAGAGGTGCCTGCAACCCACCACAGCCCTGAGATCCCAGCCTCTGGCATGCAGGATCATCAGCCATTCTCGGGGATCTCTGGGGGAGGCAGTGGAGTTTACCTGCTCCTCACACCTGGTACCTGACACACACCACCACTTGTGGCAGTGGGCTGGGTGCTGGCAGAAAGAACCAAGAAGAAGGTATAACAGGAAAATCTGAAGCTAAGCCCTGCCACCAGTGACGAGACACAAACCACCACCATTTTCTCTGCCCCAGATCTGGTCAGAGACTTGTGTTGGCCCCCCTGGCTCTGTTCGGCCTCCAGCCTGGGAACCAGAGGCAATCTCCACACACTTCTGTGATTGATCATCACGAATCCAGAGAGGAAACATCAATAGCAGACATGGAGAGATGGACACCCTACTCCACACTGCACCAGACACGGACACATCTGACTTGAGTGGGGGGACTTGGTAGCAGCAGCAGCAGACTAGCTTGGTGACTCGGGATCAGATTCACCCTCCTCCCACTACAGTCTGTGGGGTGTCTGACTCCTCTAAGAGCAACTCCATGGACCAGCACCAAGAACGAAGGGGAGGGGCTGGAGACTGGAGACCAGTCCTACTACAGCAGGGTCCAGAAGCCGTGGAGGCACTTGGGAAAGGAACCTTAAGTTCCAGAAACAGACACAGAGGGAGTTCTTTTGTTTTTCTTTCTGTTCTTGTGTAAGTTTTAGCACATGTTTTGTTTTTGATAGTCTGGTGTTTTTTAGTCTCTTTGTTTCTGGGTTTTTTTGAGGGTGAATGTATCATCAAGCTTTTTCTGTTTGCATGCTTGTTTTTTTGTTTTGATTGTTTCTTTGTTTATTCATTAGTTGGTATGCCTATCTATTTTCCTTCTCCTTCTCCACTTTCTTCACCTTACTTTTATCTCCCTTCTTCCTTTTTCCATTCTTTTTCTTTTCTTATTTCATTTTGCTTTCAGGTGGCATACATATGCCCTCACCACATGGACAGATTGTAAGGTGGTAGAAAATGTGTTCCAGACACCTGTCAGTGGATACTGTAATCTGCAAATAGCTTTGGAACCACTGCTCTCCATCACACCTTAATCAAATCTTAAAACTACAAAAAGCACAGCCTTTCATCCCCAGTCTGGCTTCAAAATTGAATAGTTCCAGAGGATCTACACAAGAAAGAATAAGGAATTGAGCAAACAGAAGTGAAAACTATCATCCCATCACTGAGCAATGCAATTAAAGAAAGGGGAGGGGATGGAGGAAGAAAACCATAATGAATGAAGAAGAATCAAAAGAAGAACACAGATCCCATATGGACTCCTGGGAAGATAGCACCTGCAATTAAAGACTTCAGAACTCAAACGATGAGGAGCCCCCAGAACGGCTTGTCTCAAACCACAAACCCAGACATCAAGAAATTCACAGAGAGAATGAATAGAAATGAGGAGAGAAAAGAGGAAAGAATGAAGGAGTTAGCAACACAGGTGATGGCAATAAAGAATATGGTAAACGAAGTAAATAACAAACTAGCAAAAATGGAAAGCAGAATTAACCTAGCAGAAGAAAGAATCTCACAGATTGAAGACCAAAATATGAAGCTAACTCATACTGTTAAAAACATAGAAAAGAAGTTAAAAAGATGGAAAAAAGCCTCCAAGAAATGTGTGATTATATCAAAAGACTGAACCTAAGACTGAATGGCATTTTGAGGCAGATTGAGAAACAGAGACTGCCCTAGAACAAACATTCCATGAAATTATCCAAGAAAACTCCCCTCATCCCATCAGATATCTGATCATTCTAACATAAGATATTCAAAGAACTTCTGCAAGACATCAAATGAGAACACCAACTCCTAAACACATAGTAATTAGCATACACAAAGTAAGTATAAAGAAAAAATTTAAGGCAGCAAGAGAGAAATGTCAGACCACTTACCAGGGAAGACCAATTAGAATAGCAGCAAACCTATCTACAGAAACACTATGGGCTAGAAGAGACTGGAGTACAATCTTCAAAGTTCCCAATGATAAACAATTTCAACCAAGAAGTTCTTAAACAGCTAAGCTAAGCTTCATCAGTGATAGAGAATTCAAATCCTTGCCAGACATTCAATCTCTAAGAGTATACTCTGACTCCAGACCAGCTCTACAAGAAACACTTAAGAAAGTAATAAACACAGAAGAAAGGAAAAAAAAGAATTATCACATTCTCCCCAAGAATGCAGGAAAAAAAAATTGAAAACACACACATCTATCAGCCCAAAAACCAAAAGAAAACCAACAAACAAATAAATAAACAAACAACAACAAATCCTGTAAGAACCTCATGATAGAGATAAATCCTCACATGTTGATAATTAGCTTGAATGTGAATGGAATAAATGCACCACTGAAAAGTCATAGAATGACAAAATGGATTAAAAAACATGATACAATAATATGCTGTCTCCATGAGACTCATCTTACCAGAATGGACACTTACTCAAAGTAAGAGGATAGAAAATGAATTTTCAGACATACAGAACAACAACAACAAAAACAGGAGTTGCAATCTTAATATCAGGCAAAATATCCTTTAAACTATCAAAAATTTTAAAAGATATGGAATGTCACTACATAATGACAATTCATCAATAAGAAATAGCCATCCTAAACATATATGCACCCAACATAGAAGCACCAAACTTTATAAAGCATCTTCTAGGTAAACTTAAAAAAAGATATTAATTCTAACAATATCATAGCTGGGGACTTAAATACCCCCACTATCAACCATAGATCAATCAATGAGCCAAAAAATTAGCAAGGAGATCTGGAATCTTAACTGATGCTTGACTAAATGGACTTGGTAGATACCTACAGAACACTCCACCCAACAACCATGGAATATACATTCTACTCATCACCACATGGACCATACTCTAAAATTGGCCACATCTTTGGCCATAAAACAAGCATAAACAAATTTCATAAGATTGAAATACTGCCATGTACCTTCTCAGATCACAGTGAAATAAAAATAAATATGAACACCAATAAAGTTAACCCACAATATACAACAACATGGACACTAAGCAGTATTATGCTGAGCAACACCTGGGTCAACATGGAAATCAAAGCAGAAATTAAAAGACTTTTGGAAACAAATGAAAATGAAGATGTATCTTACCAAAACCTCTGGGATGCCATGAAGTCAGTACTGAGAGGGGAATTCATTTATTTACAAACACATATCAAAAAAATGGAAAGCTCACAAGTTATCAACCTTACAAATCACCTAAGTGAGTTGGAAAGACTAGATCACCAAAACTCTAACTTCAGCAGAAGAATCCAGATCACCAAATAAAAGCCTAAGTACAAGATATAGAAGAAAAAAATATAATAGAACAAAATCAATGAAACAAAAAACTGGTTCTTTGAAAGGATAAACAAGATTGACAGACTGTAGCCAAACTGACTAAGAAAAAGAGAGAGAAAGCCCAAAGAAACACTATCAGAAATGCAAAAGATCAAGTCATAACGAACCCTGAAGAAATACAAAAATTTATCAGAGATTATTATGCGCACCTGTATGGAAAAAAACTCAAAAACCTAAATGAAAAGGAGGACTTTTTGACATCACACAACCTCCCAGCATTGAAACAAAAAAGAAACTGAGACATTAAACAGACCCATAACAACCCAGGAAATTGACTCTATCATAAGGAAACTACCCATAAAAAAAAATCCTGGACCAGATAGCTTTTTAGTGGAGTTCTACAAAACATACAATGAGGTGCTGATAACAAACCTATTGAAAGTATTCCAGGCAATCAAGAAAGACAGAATTCTCCCCAGATCATTTTATGAAGCTAACATCACACTGATACCCAACCCTGATAAAGGTCAAAGAAAGAAAGAGAATTACAGGCCAAAAATCACTGATGAACATAAATGTAAAAATACTCAACAAGATTCTAGCAAATCAGATCAACAACACATCTCAAAAATCCTCCACCATGACCAAGTAGGTTTCATTCCCCAGGATGCAGGGATATTTCAACATCCACAAAATCATAAATGTAATTAAATACATCAGCAGATGTAAAAATAAGATCACATAATTATATCGTTAGAAACAAAAGAAGCTTTAGATAAAATCTGGCATCTCTTCTTGATAAAAACCCTGGAACGTCTAGACAAAGAGGGAATATACCTCAAAATAGTAAGTGCCATCTATGATAAACCTGCAGCAAACATATTGCTTAATGGACAAAAATTGGAAGCCTTTCCTCTAAAAACCGTAACAAGAAAATGCTACCCACTTTCACCTCTCCTGCTCAACATTGCGTTGGAAGTCCCACAATCACACAAGAGAAGGAAATTAGGGGTATCCAAATAGGAAAAGAGGAAGTCGTCACCCCACTTTGCTGCTTATATGATTCTATATCTTGAAAATCCAAAAGAATCTGTCAAAAAAAATTCCTTGCACTGATAAAGGACTTTGGCATAATCACAGGGTACAAAATCAATGTGCAAAAGACAGTCACATTCTTATTCACCAACAACAAATAGGCTGAGAACCAAATAAAAAGCACAATCCTATTCACAAAAACAACAAAGAAAGATGAAATACCTCAGCGTCTTCCAAACCAGAGAAGTGAAACACATTTACAATGAAAACTACAAAACACTGCTCAATAAAAGATGACACAAACAAATGGAAAAATATTCCATGCTCATGGATTGATAGAATCAATATTGTTAAGATGTTCACTCTTTCAAAAGTAATAACACTATGCCCATTAAATTATCAGCATCATTCTTCCTAGCCCTGAAAATGACAATACAGAAATTCCTATGGAAACATAAACAGTCACATACAGAAGATTAAAACAAGACCACTACCTATCACCATACACAAAGATAATTTCTAAATGGATCAAAGATCTAAATGTAAAACCTCAAACTGTAAGAACCTTAGAAAATGCAGGAGACATCCTTATGGAAATTGGTACTGGCAACCAATTCCTGATCAAAACACCAAGTGCCCATGCCATAAGAGATAAAATAGACAATTATTTTCAATTTCTACATTAAAGTGGTATATCAAGGGATGTCTTCTGAGGCATGTTAGCACTTTGAGTACTACCAGGATTGAGGTGTTTCGCTAATTTCATGAAGCAGCAGAATAAAATGAATGTGACCCCTAGTGAGCATTCTGTTTTGCTCATCTCCATTTTTTTTTTTTTTTTGTCTTTTGTTTGTTTGTTTTCAGTCAGGCTCTCACTTTGTCACCTGACTGGAGTGCAGTGGCACTCTCATGGTTTACCAGAGGCTCAACCTGTTGGGTTCAGGTGATCCTTCTGCATCAGCCTCCCAAAAAGCTGGGATTGCAGGCACTATGCCTGGCTAATTTTCTGTGAGACAAGATCTTGCTATGTTGCCCAGGCTCATCTTGAACTGCTGGACTCAAGTGATCCACCCAAAGTGCCGAAATTACAGTCATAAGCCACCATGGCCCACCCTATTCATCTCCATTTGAAAATACCAAAAGTTATTAGTGTCATTCTCATTATGCCAACAGAATGTCACCTCAAAAAGTGGTTGGTCTTGTGATTAAAGTCTTTTTTTTAATTCTTAACTACTTACTGTTATTTAATTTCTTATTCTCATTCTAGGATATTCTGTTTTTTGGTTTTAGATACAAAAAAGTTCCTCACACTTACCTTTACCCAGTGTTTAAAAAATATAATTATATTAGATCTAATTAGATCCTTTGTATGTTCAAATTGCATAAAATTCAGAATTCTTTCTTTCTTCAGGGTATTACTCTTTAGTTGGCAAAAATCATCCAGGTGTTTATCCAAATAAAAAATGCCATTTGCTTCTGTCTCATCATTTGAGCTAGAATTAAAAAGGGGAAAAAAAAACAAAACAAAACTACGACTGGAAGCAGGTGGCTCAGAGTAACCAGCTGCTTTGCTGGTATAGTCACAAAGCTGAAAGTATCCAGAATGTTTGCTATCTGGAGACATTCCTCTCAATTGTTGCAATTGTCATAACTAGGTGGGGTAAGGATCTCCCCAGATGTCTCTGCCCAAGGACCAGCACTGATTGCTTCTGCTGCCAAACAGGAGTGGACACTTAGCTCTGCCCCTTTGAAGTTGGATCTTTTTAATAACCTTCAGCTCATTTTCTGGTCTTTTATTGGGATTAAATATTTAGTTCACAGTCATGCAGAAAATTTAGCTTAGAAATAAAAAGGAATTAAGGCTCCATTTCTCAAACACATGATTGTGATGAGACACATACCAAAGCTTTAGTGGATTTCTCCTGAGATTTGTCAAGGACAGGAAATAATAAATATTTTGTATTCTCTTCATTAAAATACTATGGCTATTTCTTTATAGTTTTCATAGAGTTGCTAGGATAAATGTACTATGGACTTAATAAAACAAAATGAAAACTTAGAAAATCATTTATTAAGCCTTAACTTTTGACTGGAAATGATGATCCAGAAAAAGAATCCACTGGCAGTGAGAAATGCTCTTGAGCAGAGCCTGCCTTTTCTCTCTGTTAGAACTTCTGTTGTCTGGTTTTTGTTTGTTTTGTTTTCTCTTGCACCTGGCTCAGCCCTTTTAGAGATCTTTCCTTTGTCATTATCCTCCCAGGGCTCATCCGAAATGGTGTTGGAAAACATGCTCCCCTTGGCTAATCTGCCTTTGAAAACTGCATCTCTTGCATGGAGAATTGAAGCCTGAAACCTAGTTTACAGCTCCAAGAGTCAAAGATGTCTTTTAATGTCTATTCATGGTTTCTTTGGTAATGTTCTTCTTTAATAAGTTTCTGGTTTATTTACTTACAGACAGTCCCTTGTGCAAGTCACCATTCTCAAAGCACTTTCTCTTGGTACGGTTGTCAAGTTCATTTAATTCCTTTCTTTTGCGTCCACCTGCTTCTCTCTCATTTTGGTGGCTACCTTGGGACAAAGATACTTATGTACAAAGGTCATTCCATATTATCTTCTTTGCCTTCTGTCGCTTTTTCCGACTGAAAAGTTTTATTGAGCCCTAGTTTAAATGATCTTTTAAATTTTATTGTAAATTGACAAAAGATACAATCATTTCCTTTATCCCCAGAAGATATGTTTCAAGACCCGAAGTGGATGCCTGAAATCACAGATAGTATAGAACCTATACATACCTAAGATTAGGCTTGATTTCTAAATTAGACACAGTAAAAAGACTAATAACTGGAACGAATAACAATATGGAACTACTATAACAATATAAAGTAACAAAAGTCATATGGAAGTGGTCTCTTTAAAAATATCTAACTGTATTGTGCGCGATTATTTTCAGAGCACAGGTAACTGAAGCAGTAAAAATGAATCATGACTAAAGGGGGACTACTGTAATTGTTTATATTTATGGGGTAAAGAGTGATTTTTACTATAAGAATACAATATGGAATGATTAAACCAATCTGATTAACATATAGATCTCAAATAGTTATCAGTTTTTTTGTTGTTGAGAATATTTAAAAATTGCGATCTTAATTTTGTCAATAACCTATTATTAACTATAGTCACCATACTATGCAATAGATTTCAAAAAAACCTCTTTCTCTTGTCGAACTGGAACTTTGTATTCTTTGACAAACATCTTTCTATTTTTCCACCCCCAGCCTCAGCCTCCAGTAGCCACTATTCTACTCACTCTTACTAAGAATACAAGTTTTTTAGACGCACATAAGACTGACAACATAGGATTAGTCTTTTTGTGTCTAGTTTATCTCACTAAGCTTAAAGTCCTTTAGGTTCAACCATGTTGTTGTAAATGAAAGAATCTCCTTCTATATTAAGGCTGAAGAGTACCCTATTGTGTATATGCGCCACATTTTCATTCTCCATTCTTCCACTGTTGAATTCTTAGGTTATGTTTATAACTTGGATGCTGTGAATAGTGCTGCAATCAACAAGGGGAAACAGATATCTCTTAGACATACTGATTTCAAACACTTTGAATAAGTGTGGGATTGCTGGATCAGAGGGTAATATTATTTTTAGTTTTTTGAGAAACCTCTTTTGGTTTTTCACAATGGTTACACTACTTTATATTTCCATCAAAATTGTACAGGTTTTCCTTTAAAAGATTTTTAAAATTCTATAAAAGAAAGTAGTCAGTTTTCCCGAATCTACAATATCCTTAATTCATCAGTTATTTTTGTATTTTTGCTTACAGACTGACTCATTGTAAATCTTGCCAAATGTAGTGAGTGATAGCCAGTAGACTACTTACATATTTTTAAAACTTTTCCTTTAAAGCTAAACATGTGGGGGTCTCATAAGGTATTACAGTTGTCCCTTTAACTAAATATGTTGCCATTATGCAACACGTACCAGGATCTGTCCAAAGCCTGATATTGATTTACTAACTAACTTCTTACTGCTTCTCTCCTAGTTAAATAACAAATATTTTTAGTGTTTGATCTGACTTATATGCTATATAAAGTAAGAAATTCCAGCATATTCACAAATGAAAAATTTCCTATTTGCAGTCCTTTACCTGCCCAAAAAGGTTTTCAATCACTCACATAAAGGGGGTATATTATTTTTTTCCTCTACCTATGCCTTCTAATATAGGTTGCTTCCAAGGTATATGTCACTTGGGAGTCAGTTGCAGGAGAATGAAGGTGAGTTTTGCATGGAATGATTTTAAGAGCTATACTTGGGGAGTGACTAAAATTACTCCTACCCCTACCAAATAACCCTAAATCTAGCCCACGTGCTTAACCTGAAAACAATGGACTCTGGCAAATATGGATGAACTAATGAATCTTTTGTGAAAATAAGCAATGCTTGCTACAGAGGTTAATTTATGAAAGAGCAATAGTAGCTAAAGAGGGAAGGTCAATTTATTATTGACATTGCAAGGTGCCTTTGAGATGCAAGAAGAGATTAAAAAAAGATGGATATAAGTTTAAAGAAAAAAAAACTGCTCTGGAACACTGAAGTCGAACGAAACTTTGAAAGAGACTCGTCTCCTCCAAGTCACAAAAGCACTTGAAACATAGAGATTCTTGAGACACAAAATAGTAAAGGAAAGTCATCTTAAAACTACAGCAAGCTGAATCACTCATACACCAAAACTGAAAGAAGGATTTCAAAAATATAAATGGAAAAGTTAGCAAATTTTTAAGAGACATAGCTATTTTGACCAAAAAAAGAGAGTAAACATTATGCATATATCCAAGACAAACTTTAAGAAAGGCACCAAGAGATTTAAACTTTGCTGTGAAACAAAGAGACTGCTGAATGGTAATTTGGAGAACATGTGTCACTCATCATTTTCTTGAAGCATATTTTGACATGAAGTTTAATTTCAGACATCAGTTACTATCTTTATAAAAATCCCAAAGTGCTTGTTTTCTTTCATTCCTTTTTATCAATTGTCAGGGATGAAAAAAATCCAAAGTGCTTTAATGACCTGCAATTTAGAAAATAATGCTCGTCTACCCAACTAAAATATGCACATAGATTTCTCCAGCTTCCTTAGGAAAGGATTTTTGCTATTAAATTAAAATGTTGGGAAACTTTGTTTTTTCAATGAACACAGAACAAATATAATAGCCCTCAGTTATTTCAGAAAACATGGAGAATGTGACAGATAATATTTTTAATTTTTTCCTTTCAAAATGTAAAATAAAAGGCTCAGTGGCTCACACCTGTAATCCCAGCACTTTGGGAGGCAGAGGAGAGAGGACTGTCAGAGCCCAGGAATTTGAGACCAGTCTGGGTGACTTGGCAAGACCTCATCTCTCAAATAAATCAAGAAAAATTTGCCAGGCATGGTGACACACACGTGTAGTTCCAGTTACTTGGAAGGCTGAAGCAGAAGGATCATCTGAGCCCAGCAGGTGAAGAGTAAAATAAACTTAATGTTAATAAAAATGGCATTGTTTTATACCACAAAATAAATTAGAATTCATGGGCTGAATGTAAGCAAAGAATAGATATATTAAGGAAGTGAATATAGGTTTTGGCTGGGAAAAAAAAAAGCCTGCTCTATGAAACTGTAGTTAGCAGTGAGAGAACCTAGGTTTGTAGCTGGGCGTGGGTGGTACATGCCTATAATTCCAGCTACTTGGAAGGTTGAGGCAGAAGGATTACCTGAGCCCAGCAGATTGAGGTTGTGGTGGCTGTGAGCATGCCACTGCTCTCCAGCCTGGGCAACAGAGTGAGACTCCAACTCAAAAAAAAGAAAGAAAGAAAGAAAGAAAAAGAACCTAGGTTTGTCAAACAACGTGCAGTAACTTCAATAAGGTTGGTATAAGCTAATATTGTACAGAGGAAAACAGATATAATTCATTTTGAAAAATTCTGGATGCATTATGCTTTTCCAAGTGAGAATGATATTTAGATACTGCAAGATATTTTTTTATTCTGAATACATATAAAATAAGTAAAAATATTATCTTACATTATTTTCTGCTTTTTCTTCAGTAGCATGAAAAGACACTATATCCTTGAAATGTAATATGATATTCAACTATACAGTTCATAATTTATGTTAATATAAATTATGAATGGCCACTATGTTATGATAATAATATCATTCTCCTCATTTTCATAATGATACCCCATTTCCTAAGCATATCAATATAATTAATTCAAGTAAAAAGTAATTAATCAGAAGCAGTAATTTGTAATAAAAATTTTGTTTAAAATTTCAGCAGTGAGAAACAGACACCCAGAACAAATTAAAAATGGTATGAAACATTAATTGTATTATTTCTTTATCACCACTAGCATTATTAAATCCCCATTTACACAAGTGGAAATATAATTTTCCATTTCTGTTTATGGCTACATTAATAACAACATACTAGAAAACTAGAAAAATTATTGGATAATTAACCTAAAATATAGTAAGTATTCTTCTAACCAGTACTGCTGTTCTGGTAAATCATCAATTCACTTTGGAATTAATATATATTGACTCATTTTATAAAATGTGTTTATTATTTTGTGGACTTCTAATTCTCTTATATAATTTTATAACACGCACAGACCACTACATACTTGTTAAACAGAAGCATCATTTACAAACTATTTAGACCTAGTTGAATAAAATGATGAAATACATTTCATGAAGTATCAAAAGAAGAGTCTCATTTAACAAAATAGTTGTAGTTTTTGTTTCCTAATGTGGGCTCATGTGTACTGTTCTGATATAGAAACATTAAGAAGACAACACAGAGTAGAAGATAAATGCATGAATTCAGGGGCTGGAAAAATGATGTTTGAATTTTAGCTTTAATACTTATTAGCTCTGTGATTTCAAGAAAGTTATTTAACCTTAGATAGTCTTAGAGTTTTCTCATCTGTAAAGTGGAAAGAATAAAAGTACTTACCTCAGTGATGCTATAAATAATAAATAACAGACTCAGTTGGAGTTTGTGCTGGCTATTGGTTCTGTGATTATTTTATATATTTCCCCACATTTACTTTTGTTTCACATTTTAAGTTTTGCTTTGTTTTGTTTTCATATTAAAGAAAAAACTGCCACTTTAAGATGGATTTCAGAAGTCTGCAAGGTGAAAACTAATTTTATTATCATCATCATATTTATGTTATTTGTGTCAAAATACAATGAATTCACCATATTTGGTTAAGAGTTGCTTTAAAAAACAAGATAAGATTTTAGTCTTAAATCATTATGCCTTTGAAGACAATTTTCAATGTACTGTCACAAAGTAGATTTATGCATATTTAGTTTTTCTTGTTCTATTTTAGAAAGCCTAGAGTATAGAATTACATGAGTGCATTTTAAAAGTTTCTCTAATTTTTTAAAATTTAATCACATTGTAAAAACATAGTACTTTATTACTTTTTATTGTATTGCAATACTTTCAGTGGAATTAGCAAATCTAATAAAGTTGCTCAGGATTGGATTCGTGTATTTTGACAAAAATCTCTAAACATGTGTGATGGCTAATATTAGAGGTCAACTTGACTAAACTGAGGGATGCCTAGATGGCTGGTGAAGCATTGTTCTTGGGTGTTTCCAGAGGAGATTGACATGTGGAGGGGTAGGGAAAGACCCACTTCAATGTGAGCGGACAGTATTCAATTAGTCACCAGAGTGTCTACAACAAAGTAAGAAGAAGATGGAGGATAGGTAGCTTACTGAGTCTCCTGCTGCTCACTCTCCCTCCTTTCCCTGACCAGAAACAAGGCTTCCTCTCCTCCTGCTCTTGGACTTTAAACTCCAGATTCTTTGGCCTGTGGACTCTGGCACTTACATCAGTGACCTCCTAGGGGCTTTAGGGCCTTCAGCCTCACACAGAGGTCTATAGTGTTGGTTTTTTTGGTTTAAGGCTTTGGTAATTGGACTGAGCCATGCTACCAGTTTTTCTCATTCCTCAGTTTGCAGACAGCCAATCATGGGATTTTGCCTTGTAATTGTGTGAGTCAACTCTCTGTTTTATACATACATGTATCTTAATGGTTCTGTCTCTCTGGGGACCTCTAATACAACAAGTGTCTTGAAATTGTCTAAACTAAACTGGATGATATTTAATAACATTATTTATTAATCACCTAAGTCACCCACATGGCCTTGACAGATCAGATAGAAGGAACACATGCCTATTTAATTCAATGGAGTTGACCAAAAGGAATGTAATGGTAACCATGGTCATAATTTTTCTTGTATTATTGGGATAAGATTGCCTTAATTTCTTGAATATGTCTGGCTGGTAATATGTGAAGCAGTAATGAATCAGCTTGAACTGTGACTTAACTGTATTGTGGTTACCTTGCTTTAGCTGTCTGTTTAAGGAAAAAGCTGAGTGACTGCGCTGGTTGTTTAGCCATTGCAGTCAAAGACCTTATCTAAATTACAGCAGCCTCATGCGCCCTATATCCCTTTTATGAATGTCTACTGCAGTGAGCCACTACTACTGATGGAAAGTTTTCCAAAAATGTCCATATGCTCTAAACTAAAAAATGACCTAAAAATTGTGTCTATTGCTTTGTGTATCTTGAAATGACTGTTTAAGTTGTGGGACAACCATGTGTAAAAATAAATATGTCACAGATTGAATTGCCCCATAAGAACTCTTTTTCTGTACCTGAACACGGGACACAGCTTCACTAATTATTATTTGGAAAAGTGGACTCCCTAACATACCCAAGCTTAATATATAAAGAATAGGTCAAAACTGTTTCTACATGTTGCTTATATTTTAATGTCAATATGAATAGATTTAACTATGTATTAATTGCTAAAGACATGGTCTCGTCTAAGAAAACGAATCTGATGAAAGAATATGAACTCACTCCCTCTTTAGAATCTCACAAAACACTTTTATTTTAAGAGTAATCATTTCCTTGATCATCTATTTCCTGGGAGAGTTCTTCAAATAAGAACATGTGAGATTATTTTAGGTTGACAGCTCTCCAGTGGCAGCTTACTTAAACCAGTAATAAGCTCATTAAATCTAAAGATTTCATAGAAACTGTGATAAGAGACACAATCAACTTAAGGGCTTTTCAGGGAAAAAAATCATAAAAGCATACTTTAAAACAACTGAATAAGAGCTATTTGATTGCTACCTTTCCAAGTACTACTAAGTCACTCTGATATTTATGGATAATGAATACCAGAAACTTACTAGACTCAATGCTCATTTCAACAGTGTACACCTTGCTTGGAATGCTCTTCATTCCTTTCATCTATCAAAATCTTGTTCACTTAAGAAGGCTGAGCTCAATATTTCTCTTCTATAAAAATCTCTCTTTGACAGCTTTCAATAATTTCTTCCTTCTCTAAATTTTTATAGTAGTTTTATCTACATGATTTTGTTTAGTATTTCAACATAGTATCTCATTTTTTAATTCTATTTTTAGGGGCATGATCTTATTTTACAAAATTATCTATTAACATTCTATTTGGCAATACCTGCAAAATCCTAGGAGCAGCTCCAATCTGAAAATATTTAGATCATTGGTAAGATAAAATCCCTGGAAAACAAACTTGAAGGCAGATATTATTATGCAGGATACTTATTAGGGAGATGTTTACCTTGGGACAAACAGCTATGGATGGAGAACAGTTAGGAGATAAATTGGGGAGAAAATAAGTCAGGATGTGATTTAGTTTTACAATTATCTCAAATGACTGAACAGGGAGCTCTGAAACTGGGATTATTCTTCAGAGATGTCCTACATTGAGATAAGAAAGACATTCTTTCACTGAGCAATCATTAGAGGCAAACTGTCCAAGGAAGGTGCTCTAGTAAAGAATGATTTACAAGTAGGACTGAAACTGAAAATTGTCTTCTGGCCGTCATAGCAACTGGGGAATTAAGTCTTTCTGTTTTGAAAAGAGATTTAGATGACACACTACAGTATCCACTACACATTCTTAAATGAAAACTGGTCAGAGATGCAACTCAACTAAATGCATTTATAGTAACAAAGATGCAATATGATTCTATGGAAAATTATACCCAAACAAATGTAGGATGCAAAATACATTTATATTTGCTCCTCTTTGCAAAGCAAAATAATGCTGCAGGTTTAGTCTCTCTTTAGAATTTCCTGAGAGAATGTGTGAGTCCTTTATCAAGATTGCATTGCTGCCCAATTTCTCCATCCGCCCTGGTCTGCATCCATTTTTTTCTGTTACACACTTGCTTTCATAAAAGCATGCTTCCTAGTAAAATCTGTTTAATAATCTGTATCTCAATATTTAATTTACTGGTATATAGATGGTGTCCTGGCTTTAGGAAATTGAATTATGACTTTGTTACTTTCTATGAACTTTCTGGACCACTTGGGAATCTGAAGAACTGCCTCAAAATAGCAAAGAAGTTGCTTTGTATAATATTTCCACGTGGAATAAAAAAAGTCCCACTCTACCATGTATTCTATATTACATTTAATATAAAAATAGATTTTAGACTATGAAGTCTTTTTTTTTCCAATGTCAGCTTCTACTGACAGGGCACTAGGAGGCTACTACCATGTGGTACCTGTCTGTGGAGTGTGAAGTGTCTGATCAATATCACCTTAATGAAATGTCAAGACTCGGCGAGGTGCCTGCAGGTGGGAACATCGTTGGAGATTTGAGATTATGAGGTGGTAGAGAGCAGCAATGAATCATGAGAAGAGTGTGTTAGAAATTGTAGGTATGAGAAATAAAAGTAAGAGTTATCAGACATCAGAAAAAATAGGAGAGATGAACACCTGCAGGGGAATTTAGAAGAAGAAGGATCTTATTAGAAGTTTGGGGATCATTGCATCATTGGAAGGGAAAGAAAGGATAAAGGAATTGGGAACATAAGGGATATGATAAATTGGCTTAGAAAACATCACAGACATTAAAGAAAAGGGAAAAAATCATAAATACATATAAAAAAATAATATTTTCAGTTTAGTTTTAAATAGCACATGTGTGTGTGTTTGCTACAGATTATATGAAAGTAGTCATAATTGGGTAAAAAGTAACATTAATACTAAATATTTAGTGAATATTTACTAAATAATCTACTAGACATTAGGTATTTAACAATATAATCACTAATTCACCAAATATTTTTTGTGTCTACTATGTGGCAGTAAGCGTTTCTGAGGCTGAGGATTTTTTAATGAACATGACAGGTAAGAATTCCTACCCTGACATTTACATTTGAGTGAATAAGTAATCACATTCTTGAAGATCTTCTTTTCAATCATTTTCTAAGGTTTCTTCACATACCAAAAGAGCTAAAATATTAAAAATTACATGCCACTCTCCCTACTGCTAGGATTCTAGATGAAAACTAACAAGTACCTGTTAGATGAACTCTCATGAGATTTGGAATCAGAAATGAAATGGAAGCCATTTCTGCCCTTTTAAAACTTCTTTTCTGTTGGCAAACTAGTTGATGAAAATTTTCCTACAGAGTTTGAGTTCAAAAATGAATGCTAAGCGGTAATTGAAGCAGAAGAAGAATGAAGGATTCTTGACTTCAGTGGGTATAGTGAGTCTGCTGTTTTAATTTTCCAATACTCATTCTACAGATCTAGTCTTGACTGCTCCTACCAACATTTCAACAATTTTGTTAGTATTTCATTATCTGTATAACATTTCTTATTCAAAATAACTAGAGTGACTTTTATTTCCCTCACAACTCATACCGATAGTTCAAGTACAACATTATCCTAACACTCAAGATGATTATAATGTAGGGAAATTGGTTAACATATACATCTTATTAGTGGTTAAATATATTCTCTTTTTATTTCATTAATTTAATCAGAGTGTATCAATCTGCAAGACAGTAAAATTTATCTAACTATGTAGAAATAATAGTTTGGTTTGCTTTGTTAGATAACTGCAAACAACACATCTTTTTCAGTAATATCTAGACTTGACTAGCCTGAGTTTTAACAAAATAATGCTGAACAATTCCTCTCCTCATTAGCATCAGACTTTATTTTCCAATGTCATCAAATAATACAGCTTTTTCAGTATTGCTCAGTATGACTTCTATTTAACTCAGACATTGTATTTTGTTACATTCTGTGATAATAAACTCAAAGATAGCTTTCATATGTCACCCTGAGCTATTTTAAAAAATATTCCAGAGGACAGATCTACTCTACCCCTCCAAGAGAAGACACGTTTACATTAGAAAATAAAGTTCTACTTGTATTTTGTGGTGGAGGATCAATAGATGTGACAGCTGCCCTATATAGACTTCTAATCTCATAATCAATCTTCTCTTCCTCTTGTTTTATCTTCTGGAACTTACAATTAGTTTTCCAACAGGATTCCCTTTTGGAATCCTTTCACTATCATTTTCTTAATGATCATGTTTACATATACTGATGGATAAATTATTTCTATTTTTATCACTTAAAGTCAAGGTATTATTTATATATGAATGAATGAATGATCTCATTTTTCTTATCCTTTCCCCAAGCCATAAATATCTTTTAATTTTTAATGCATTCAATGTTTTTTAAGTTGTCTGTGATACAGATCATCATATATATGTCTATATGTACATATATATAAATACCTCAGTTAAATATTAAATTATATAAGTATTTTTAAGATGGTGGAGGTATCTAGTACACAATGGCAGAACTGAGGAAGATTTCTGGTGAGTTTTGCATCTTTGCACATCCACTCTGCTGAAGACACACCATGGTAATTATAGCTCCTGATTCTGTAACAGAGGACTAGTATACCTTGTGACAAGGCAAAATTATAAGAAAAATGACTGACCAAATTTTCTTATTAACCCATTAGAAAATTACCCAAATTTTCTTATAGCTTTATGTATCATTCTTCATGGTCATTTATGAAATGTCCAGTTGGATACCATTTGGTTTGTAAATGCTACTTGGGTTAGTAGAGTTTGGGAGTTCAGGGGGTTTTAGGAGGCAAAAGGTTTGGGAACTGAATGTGTACTTTCTTTGATAATATGGTCTCCTCAATAATGTATTTCATTTTTAGTCTATTTTGCTCTGATCTCTTAATTATGGTGAATGACATTGGCTAACATTAGTTTTAGGCATCTAAATTTTTTCTAGTATGATATTTTACTCAACTTAATGGAGTCTGCCTTTGAGTTTAAATAAAACTATTAACTTTGAATGGAAGTCTGTACCCTAGTTCTAAATTTGCCGTCATCTTTTACATTCCCACATAATAGCACATAATTTTGGTATCTTGATAATAATGTGGCTGCTTCAAAGCTATTTCTTATAACTAACTCATTGAGAAAACATGAAGTTGTTAGATTTTTGAGATTTCTCAAGGCTGGAAATTATGGTGTTTTCAATCATTCTAGTTTTCAGATTACAGACAACAACTGTTGTTCTAAAAAGAGATGTGTTCCTTTTCATGGTTACTTTTCCAATGGTTAGTTGTCATGTACATATTTGTCTTTCAGCAAGTTTTACCAAAAGCATCAAGAATCATCCAGCCTACAACAACATTCTGAATCTTTTTTATATTCTTCTAAATGCTAAAACTTTATTGATTCAAGATTTGCCTTAAATTTTCTGAGTTAATTTCACCCCAACTTTTGCTTATGTCTAACAAGAATGGCCAGCTTTCTAGTCTACCATACTGAATTATTGATACTTACTTAATATTTGACTATTTTGTGCATTTGAATGCCTACATACATTGTAGAGTTTATGACATTTAGCTCATCATGTACCGGCTAGTTAGGATATATATTTGACAGCATGTAACCAAATTCCAAAGCACATTACTTTAAGCAAGATAAAAAAATTGGGCAACCCCTTTGGTCCATCCCACTGTGGGAGCTTTTCTGTCCTCTCAATAAATCTTGTTAAAAAAACAAAAAAGATAAAATTTTATGTAAGATTCCAGTGATAGCCTGTTTAGGACTGGAATGGCAATTTTCAGTCACTGAGGACCTACCATGCTTCCAGTTTTCTACTTCATCCATAGAATATGCCAAGCTTCCTAATGCTTCAGAATATAACTATAGCCATCACATTCTCATTTAAAGCAAGAGAATTAAGAAAATGGTAGGAGATGATAGTCTGTAAGCCCCACTTAAAGACAAATGTCAAAAGAGACTACTTCTGCATATATGTCATCAGCCAAACTGCAGGCACATGGCCAGCTGCAGGAAAAATTAGGAAATACTCTATTTACCCTGAATGGTCATATGTTCTAATAAACGTCTACTACTGAGGAAGAAGGAGAAGATGCATGTCAATGGAACATTAACAGTTTCTGCTTTACCTTATGGAAGAGATCATTTCAATCTAGTACAAACTCTTTAAGAAACCTTGTGGTTCCTATTTTTAAACTAGTATACATTTTTATAACTAAAAACAGGCATAGACAATAAAAGGAAATGAAATACAGACCAAGCTAGTCAATTGCTCAAATGTAAAAAATGCTAAATAAAATATTAACACACGTGCACACACACACACAAATAGACCTGCCAACAGTGTGTTAATGATAGTAATTTACATGGGAGATAATTCATTGATAAAAAGAAAATATTTTTAAACATAAAATACCACATTACTAGATAAGGAGAAAGTATATATGGTTATTTTTCATAAGAAGAAAATATTTAGCAAAAATGTAAAGGATATTTGGTCAATCATTCATAATCTATATATTGTCAGCTTATTTTATATCCAGTAGTTACAATTTGAGGCACTGAGAATATGGTGGCAAAAATTAAAGGAAACTTCCCTCCTCAACCTCATAAAGCCTAAATTCAAGTAAAAAAATCTCATAAGAAGTTAATAATGAAAGAGAATTGTTTAATAAGACAAAGGGAATCTTCAAATACAGATTAGTTACAGTACTTAAATGGTGACATTTTGCAAGTTTTCTCATCAAAGTTATGAAAAAGTATAAATGCTTTATATCACCGCTATTTTACGTGCTATTTGAAAAGCCATGTTAAATGCAGCAAGAAAAAAAATGACTTGGAAGGAGAACTTTTAGAAAGAAACAGATGAAAGACTTGTTCCCCTATGAAATTGAGACAACATTTATGTGGAAAAACTAAAACATGATTGTCTCAAATATTTTTCAAAAACCTCTACTATGAAGCATGAATTAATGAGTGCCCAAAAAGAATTTTTTAAGTTAGTAGAGAAAGACAGTGCTATTTAGAATATGGTGCTAAACCGGGCTCGGTGGCTCAGCCTGTAATCCCGCGCTTTGAGAGGCTGAGGTGAGTGGATTGCCTGAGCCCGCGGGTTCAAGACCCGCCTGGGCAGCGAGACCTCATCTCTACAATAAATCAAAAAATCAGCCGGGCGTGGTAGCGCATGCCTGTAATTCCGGCTACTCGGAAGGCTGAGGCGGAAGGATCGCTGGAGCCCAGCAGGTCAAGGCTGCGGTGGCCGGGAGCGGCCACTGCACTCCAGTCTGGGCAACAGAGTGAGACTCCAACTCAAAAAAAAATTAAAAAAAAAAAAAAAAAAAGAATATGGTGCTAGTACAGTGGAGTCTTTTTATGAGAAAACCTATTTAAGATATATGTCCTATATAAACTGAATCTAATAGTCTTAAGTAAGAAGGCCAAATCTTTGAAACTAATAAAAATAGTAAGTCTACCTTATATCTTCAAAACAAATTAAATTGAGAACAGATTAATTTGAACGCCCTAATATTTTTTCACAAGATGTCACCACAACTGAAGTGAAATTGCAAGTCTAAGAATAGAATAATTTATTACCACATATTAATATTAACAAATAAAAAGACAAACAATTCAAGATATTAATAAATGAAAAACAGAAGAAAATTCACTTAAAACAAAAAGTTTATGTAATAATATATAAATGATTAGTAATATGCAAACCAAAATAATCTTGAGGAATAATTTCACATACTTCAGATTAGCAATCCTTAAAATGTAGGGTGAGTCTAAGTATTTAGGACATGGTTAAATAGTTCTAGTTGAGTTCAGAATATATGCAAATTTGTGGAAAGGAAAAAAGAATTTCACAGTACTAGAGGATAATAACCCAACTATACACTTCTGAGCAAACACCCTACACTAATTTTCACTCATTTGCCTAAACCAACATATATAGGTGTGATCGTTGGAGCCTTGGTTACAACAGCAATAATTGTAAATGGGTTAGTTATTTTAAGTAAACTGATAAGTAAAGTGGATATTTTGTAGTAAATTGTATACAGAATTTAAGTGTTATGCAAAATCTATCTGAATATATATATCAAAACCATCATGTTAAAAGAAAAATTATACTGTGGAATGGTGAGCATTCTGAAAAATACAGTGAATTCTGTAAAAAAGTATTCACATATAGAAATAGTATAAAAGCATGCAAAGATGCTAAATATTAAATTTACTATAGTAGTAAGATGACGAAAGAAAGGCAGGAAGGTAATGGTTCATTGCTTCTATTATCTTGCAGTATTCAAAGCTAGAAAGGAAAATATTGGATATCCCGGTTATTTTTCCTCCCTTTGAAGGTTATTTTAATGAAGACAATTTCTGCAGAAAACAATAATTACAGTTTTAAGATAGCCAATTAGTTACTATGCGTTTGCTGTGATGTAAAGGTCTCTAAAAGCAATAAACACTTGCTTCCAGTTAATTTTAAAGACCTTTGGTTCATTGTTACTACTTAATTTCCAAAGTAATTTCCATGCTAATTAAAACCTTTAGTACTTGCACTGAAGGAGGCTATCAAAAGGTATTTAATTTTTTATGAATCTGAAAAATAAACCTAGCCTTAGAAAATCTGAAGCAAAAAAGTGTGATATCAAGAGAAGCATCAGATGACAGGGTTGAGAGTGGTTCTGTAATAAGGCATTCCCCCATTTTAACCTTTCCCCTCAGGTAAAATTAATTATCAAAAATGTATTAAACAATATGTCAATTTAGAAAAGCAAATGTTTAGAAACAAGTGCTCATCCTCTTTCTTTATTTTCCAAGTACTCTTAAGCACTTTTCCAATGGAGATACATATGATTGGCTACCAACTAGCATATTAAAAAGAGGTGAAGTGATTTGTATTCCTTCAATAATTTTGAGCACCTAATAGACTTAAATACTATGTTGGACTTTAAGGCTATAGACAGGTGAAAAATTGTGGCTCCTGCCATCAGGAACTCAATTAAGTTTAATTTGTTTGAGTATAATGATATTAGGATAATCAAATAAATATACATATTGGAAAAGTCCTATTCTGTGACTACTACAATAAGAGCATGAAATCTGGCCCAATGAAACATTGTGATGAAAGCATTGTGATTAAAGTGTTGGACTCTGCCATACACTGACTATGTGACCTTGAAAAAGTATATAACTTGTTTAAACTTTGATTTCCTCATGGGTAAAATGAAACTAATAATATTTCATTGGTTGTTGGTAGAATGAAATTGCATGAATGCACATAATAAATGCTTACAACACCAATGCTATTGCTAATTATTGCTCTTGAGCTCTCAATTCAAAATTTTGCAATATCAACATAACTATTTAATAAACTGATTACTTGCAGTATATGACAGATTGATTGCTAAAATGAAAGCTCAATCTGGAAATAAGTCACTTACTATTAATTGTGAATTCAAAAACTCTGTTACTGTATGCAAGTCTTCCACACAATGTGTCTCTTAGAATGAATTGCATTTTGAATTAAGAATAAAGCTTTGCTCCCTCCCCTACCTTGGGAAGGTAAATCTTCTGTCTCTCTATCTTTTTTTCATTTACTTTCAAAATAAACTTTGCTTGGGGGGAAAAAAAAGAATAATGGCAGCTTTGAGTCAACTGTACTTTTTGAAATAATTTATTCAATATATGTCATAAATGTGAACATATTCAGTCCTGTTGTATACATGGAAATTAAAAGAAGACCAAAAATGATAAAGAACATAGTGAAATGTTTATATCAAGGTGTTCTAAAGAAGGGAAATAGGTGAATTTTAACTAAAATAATGTTATAATCACAAATAGTTGTGTTGATAAAATCCTCGATTAACAATCTTCAGTTGATATTGTCATATAAGCACTTATGTAAGATAATAAACTAAGTAAAAAATCTGAATAAAATACGTAAAGAAGTTATGAATTACAGAAGGACTGGAAAAGAGTCTCAAGTCTCAGTTCCTAATTAATAAGAATTCAGAATCAAAATTACTCCTTGATCCATGGGATTCAGAATTGATGTGTCAGCGGCATGGAAATAAGATTAATCTCCTTGAATACCTCTAACAGAGTTTTTGAGTGACCAGGTGCATTTTCAGTAAGCAATAATATTTTGAAAGAATTTTTTTTTTTCTGAGCAGAAAGTTTCAAGAGCGAACTTAAAATAGTTAGTAAATCATGCTGTAAACAAATGTGCTGTCATTCAAACTTTGTTATTCCATTAAAAGAGCACAGGGAGAATATATTTAGCATAATTATTAAAGTCCCGGATATTTTTCAAATCATAAATGAGCATTGGCTTCTACTTTAAGTCATAAGCTGTGTTAGCCTTTAACAAGAGAATCAGTCTGTTCTTTGAAGTTTTGAAAGGAGGCATTGACTTCTCCTCTCCAGCTATTAAAGTCTTAAATTATTAAAGTCTTAAATGGCATTTCATTCCTATATGTCTGTTTCATTTACATTGAAAATATGCTTGTGTGTGTGTGTGTGTGTGTGTGTGTGTGTGTGTGTGTGTGTGTGTGTAGTCACCTACATTAAATTATCTTACGTAGATCTTCTGGATAACTTGCTACAACTTCTACCTCAGCACTTCCTAATTCACCTTGCACTTTCATGTTACAGAGATTGTTGCTTTCTGTAAACGTCTAAAACTAGCCTCTGATAACTTTAAACTAGTCTTCTGAAGCTTCTTCACCTCTCAGCCTTCATACAATTGAAAAGAGTTAGGGTTATGCTCTGGATTAGGCTTTGGATTATGGGAATATTATGGCTGTTTTAATCTTCTATCCAAATACTCAAACTTTCTCCATATCAGAAGAAGGCTGCTTCTTGGTAGCATTTTAATTTTTTTCAAAAACTTTTCCTCTGCTTTCATAATTTGGCTATTTGAGGCGAAAGACTTAGCTTTTGCCCTAGTTAACCTTTCAACATGCTTTCCTCGCTAAGCTTAATCATTTTTTAGTTTTTGATGTAAAGTTAGAGACGCAGGACTCTTCCTTTCACTTGAACACTTAGAAGGCATTGTATGGATATTAATTTGCCTATTTTTAATATTATTGTGCCTCAATAAATAGGAAGGCTGGAGAGAGAGAGAGTACTATTAGAGAACACCCAGTGGGTAGAGCAGTAAAAACACATACAATATGTATTGATTAAGTTTGCCATCGTATATGGCATGGTTCTTGGAACCCTAAAACAATGGCAATATCATCAAAGATCACTGACTATAGATCACCATAACAGATATAACATATAATAATGAAAGGATTAGAAATATTGCAAGAATTACCAAAATGTGACACACAGAAACAAAGTAACCACATGCTATTGGAAAAATCATGCAAATAGACTTGCTGGACACAAGTTTGTCACAAACTTTCAATTTGTAAATAATGCAAATATGTAGAGTGCGGTAATGCAAAGAACAGTAAAACAAGGTATTACTCTATATTTGTGCATTTGTTCATTTGTAAACTTAATAAATATTTATGAAGTACCTACTTTGTTACTGATGATAGGTGGCTTAATATGTTTTTAGAACTTTAAAAAATCTTATATAACGGTTATGTTTTGTAGATACCCAGAAAATACTTGTGATTAACCAACAAATGAATGAAGATGACGTTTGCTAGGCTTATACTAGGAGGGAGAAAATTTCAACATTGCCACATAGATAAATCATCATTCAAAATTAGACTAGGAGCTGGGTGAGGTGGCTCACGCCTATAAACCTAGCACTTTGGGAAGAGGAGGCAAGAGGTTTGTCTGAGCTCAGGGGTTCAAGGCCATCCTGGGCAACTTGACAAGACCTCTTCTCTACAATAAATCAAAAATTAGCAAAGCCTGACTGTGAACACCTGTAGTTCCAACTACTTGGAAGTCTGAGGCAGAATGAATGTCTGAGCCCCACAGGTCAAGCTGGGTGATAAAGTAAGACTCCAACACAAAAAAAGAAGTTAGACTAGGGTACAAAATAACAAAATAAAATCATAGTAACTATATCAGCTAAGACATAAATATATTTAAAGGTATAGAAATAAAAGTCATGCATATTAAAGAGATGAAAAGTTATTTTTTAAACTTTTTGCCTATAATAAATAAAGCTGCAGTGAACATTGATGTATCTTTATTTTCAAATGGAGTCTGACTCTGTCACCAAGGCTGAAGTGCAGTGGTATGATCACAGCTCACAGGCACCTCGAACTCTTTGGTTCAAGTGATCCTCCCACCTCAGCCTTCCAAATAATTGTGCCTTCAAGCATACACCACATCTGGTTAATTTTTTAAAAAACTTTTTGTAGAGATGGGAAGTCATTATGTTGCCAAAAAGAACAAAATTGTACAACTATCTATAAACCAAAATTATTCAGGAAGAGTTCAAGGGTACATTTTAGATGTTTTAGCAATACAATGGAAGAAAAAAATCTCACAAAAGGAGTAGGAAGAACAGTTTTCTTAACCTGTATCATCCCATCTGTCAGGTCAGCACTATGCAATATAGAGAGAGAACTCTCCAGCACTCAAGTTCTCTTTGTAGGGAAAAGGAAAACCGGATGAACAAGCATCTTTCCCAGTATTTCAGGGCACTAACTGAATGACCAGCTTCAGTTTCATCCTACCCAGATTTCTAAGAAAAGCAGCATAGCTGAGACATCTGGAAACAGTTAGGAATAAAGGACAAAGGATGTTAATATCAGCCACATGGCAGGAGCCACCATGATCCCAGTTGCTGGCTCCGTAAAAGACTTGAACAAAGTACTCTGCTGAGAACTTCAATATTCTTTGAAGTTGCCAGGCATTCCTTGCACGTTTAACTACTGACAACACAGCATTCTTCACTGCTGTATATCCCAGAGGTTTGCTCCACAGAGGAACCCAGTTCCTTTCACAACTAAAGAAACCAACAGTCAGAACAGCCATAGTGAAGCCCTTGCAACTTTTGCCACTCATGGCTCTACAATTCATTGCCTTCAAAGTCTCAATGTACCTGTGCCACCACTCCTGAGCTTTCACTCTCCCTAAAGCCACCCAGCTGTTGCCACTACATGTGCTGTGGCCTAAGGATTCAATGCAGCCACAAAATGCATGTCTGTAAATAGTTCCTGGCCCCATCAAAGGTCCTGTTTTCCACCACCATCTACATACCTATAGCTAACCCTGCAGCTGGGCTTACAAACACTGTTAGCTTTAGTCCCTACAGCTATGCACATATATGTAGCTAGCCCCATGCAGTGAATTGCATGTGTAGCACTAACCCTAGCCTTACAGATGCCTGTCACTGAACCCAGAGGCACTGCTAAGGGAAAAATAGTCATTAAAGTCACTGCAGAACTTCACAGCTCTTGCCACCAAGGACCACACAGTTGTCAATGTCATGGACATTAACTGAGCTGATGAGACACCGTGCCCCTCCAGATGTGGAGCTGCTATGCATCCCACACTGGACTTGTTACCACAATATGTTCTGGTGTACCCACCTTCCTGTTGCAGGTGAAAGGCATTCCTTACTGAAACCATTTCAAAAAAGTCTGGAAGAGGTTTCTCTACAGATTCTTCTTTAAATTTGAAGACATTTATTCAAGGGTACCAGGATCACAAATAAAAAGGAAAACATGACACCACTAAAACATAAAATACATTGTAGTTATTAACCCCAAATAATTATCGCTTGGTAAAACTTCAGAATAATTTATCTAATGAAACTAAGCAATCTACAAAAGAACACAGATAAACATTTTAACAAAATCAGAAAGACACTACAAGAACAAAACGAAAAACTCAGCAAAGAAATGGAGCTTTTTTCTTTTAATGGAGCTAAAGCATACAATGAGTGAACTAAAAAAATGCAATAGCATGCTTCCATACAAGACTAGATCAAGCAGAAGAAAGAATGCATGAACTCAAAGACAGATCATTTGAAATTATTTATGAAGGAATAAAAGAGAAAAAAATTTTAAAAAATTAAAATGTCCACAAAATATATGGAACACCATCAAGAAATCTCACTTTTGCATTGTAGGAATTTCAGAAGGTGAAGAAAATGAATAGAGTACTTATATAACAAAATAACAATGGCCTAAAATATCTCAATCTGGGGATAGATTTAAACTCTTGAATACATTATGCTCAAACAAATCTTCAATCAGATATACACAAATAAGATTTCATCAAGATATAGACTGTCCCACCAAAGACAAAGAGGGAATTTTGAGAAAAGCAAGAAAAAAGAAACATATGACATAAAAAGACTTTAATCTGACCATAAGCAGATTTCTCATCAATAGACCAGAAGAAAGAGATATGATATTTTCAAAGCAGTGAAAGAAAGAAAAAGGAAACCAAACAACCAAGAATATCATACTTAGAAAGTTGTTTTTCAGAAATGAGAGAGAGATATAGACTTTTTCAGACAACAAAAACTAAGGGAGTTAATCCTCATTATTTGCCTTACAAGTAATGCTAAAGGAATTATTCAAACTGAAATGAAAGGACATTAATTAATAATATCAATACATATACAAGTATAAAATTATCCAGTAAAAGTAAATATAAAACGAGTTCAGAATACTCTAATAAGGCATTGGTGTTCTGTAAGTCACTGATAACTCTAGTATAAAGGTTAAAAAACAAAAGTATTTAAGAGAACTACAGCTCCTACAGCTGCTACAATCACTTGTGAATATATACACAGTATAAAAATAGGTAAATTGTGACATAAAAACTTAAATTGGGTAATAGGTAGAAAACTTTTGTTTGCAATTGAATTGAAGTTGATATAAGCTGAAAATAAACTGGTACAACAAATCATTCTACAAAAAAAAAAAATAGAGCTGTAGCTCTATTCAATATAGCAAAAGCATGGAACCAACCATGTTGCCCATTGAAGATGAAATGGATTTTAAAAAGTGGTACATATACACAATGGAATATTATACAGTCACAAAGAAGGACAAATATATGAACCTCACAGCAACTTGGATGGATTAAGAGTCTATCATACTCAGTGATCTTTCACAGAAACAAAGAACAGAGTACCATATGTTCTCACTCATAAGCAAAGCTTGAACAATTATAATACTGTAAGAAAGGGATTGGTAGTAGTGGGAAACTGTCAGGGGAGGGGGTGGGATTGGCAGTTGAGGGAAACTGCTAGGGGCATACCTCACTAACAAGGGTACCTGCATAATCAATGTTTGTATACACCTAACCCTGAATTGTATCCACATCTTTATAATTAAAAAAAGATATTTTGCATAAGCCTCATGATAATCAGAAAGCAAAAGTTTATACTACATACAAAAAGAAAAAGAGAGATGAATCAAAGCATACTACTACTACAGAAAATTATCAAATTACAAAAAAGACAGAACAATAGAAAGGAAGGAATAAAAGATCTTCAAAATGAGAGAACAATTAACAAAGTGGCAATAGTAGATTTTTCCCTATTCATAATTTCTTTAAAAGTAAAAGGACAAAATTTGACAATGAAGAGACATAGAGTGAATGAATTGCTTTGAAAAAATAGCACAAACCATTTATATGCACTCTATAAGAAATTGACTTGACATTTAAGGCAAACATAGACTGAATGCAAAAGGATGCAAAACTATTCTATGAAAATAGAAATAAGGAGTAGGTATAGCTTTCCTTATATTAAATAAAATACACATTAAGTCAAAAATAGTCACAAGGGGTAAAGACAATCAGTATATAATGATAAAGAGACCAATTCATCAAGAGGATATAACAATTGTAAATATATATACATCCAACATATGTAAAGTGAATATTATCACATCTGACAGGAGGAATAAGCCTCAATACAGTCACAGTAGGAAGACTTTAATATGCCACTTTTAATAATGGATAGGTCAATGAAACAGAAAATCTGCAAGAAAACCTTAGATATAAACTACACTTTGGACCAAATGGATCTAATAAACATACGTAAAACAGTTCATTCAACAATAGCAAAATACACATTCTTTTTAAGAATACACAATATTTTCCAGGATAGATCATATGTCAGGTCACAAAACAAGTCTTAACAAATCCAAGATTATTCAAATCATACAAATTATCTTCTCTGACCACAATTGTATAAAACTAGAAATTAATAGCAAGATGAATTTTGGAAAATTTGCAAATATATAGAAATTAAACAACACATTTTGAATAACTAATAGGTCAAAAATTAAAATGAAAACTTAAAAATATATTGAGATGAATGAAAATGGAAACAGAAAAACAAACTTGTGAGATGAATCAAAAACAGTTATAAGAGGAAAATTTATACCTATGAATTTCTACATTATAAAATAAAAATGACCTTATATAAACAACCTGATGTTACACATCAAGGAACTAGTTATTCAGAAGAAAAAAGCCCCAAGTCAGTATAAGAATGGAAATAATATGGATTAGAATGGTAATAAATGAAACAAAGACAAATAAAACAATAGAAAACATCAATAAAACAAAGTTAAATTTTGCAAAGATAAACAAAATGGATAAATCTTTACATATACTAAAAAAAAAGGACAGAAAATGCTCAAAATCAGAAATGAAAGAGGAAACATTGCAATGGACAGCATAGAAATAGAATCACAAGACTACTATGAACATTTATGTGCCAACAACTTGAATAACTTCGAAAAAAATGGAGACTTCTGGCAAGATGGCGACAGGGCAGACTGGTCTATGAGACCCTCCACAAAGGAGAATGCAGAGGGTCTCTGGCTCTCTCCCTGGGGGCTGTGGATCCCAATGTCAGCAGCCTGCTTTTCACACAGAACTCAGCCGTCACCACCACTGGGGCAACGAGGCGGTCTGGACAACCACTGCAGCCACAGACACAGCAGCCGCTGGTGCTGCCATGGCCTCTGTGGTGACCATAGCTCATCGTGCCACCCATGACTGAGGTGATCCACGACTTCAGTCCTTGAAGACCCTGCAGGCAAGATTTGCTGGGATCACTGCCACCTCTGCTGCCACCATGATGCCCTGTCAGCTGTGGGTCTCCTCCCATATGCCCTGAGGAAGGCTCGCATCTCTGGCCTCTGCCCCACTCCCGTCTGGCTCCACCGGCTCTGGGGCTGCCAGATAGCACCACCTGCTGGCGATTCAAGGTAAAAACACCAAAATGGGACAAACAAACTTGAAAAACAGACACAGGCCAGATTTGAGTGGGGAACTGAGTGGTGATCGGAACTGTCCTTCACATCAGGCCAGGGGCAACTGACCCTGTGAACAAATTTATCAGCTTGAGAAGACAGCTAGAAATCAGAGCTGAAAGGACATTGGACTTAAACGAAAAGTCTCAGAGCGTGCTTGATTGGTTCTGTTAGTTTAATGACTTGATTCTATTCCTACTGTTTTGTTCCTTTCTTTTCTCTTCCTTTTCTTCTCTTTTCTCCTCTCTGTAAACCATATCTTTGTATAAAGGAACAGCACACCAATAAGGTGGTTGGTTAGCTTGTATGTTAGCATCATTGTATGTTTTAGTTTTTTTTTTTGTATGGGAGTTGGTTAGTCTTTAACTGTGGTTTATTGCTTTTATCTGTTTCAGTTTAGGTCTCTCTCTCTCCATTTGTTGGTACACTCATCTGTTTTCTCCCTTACTCCTCTCTCTCTCCACCCTCCTTCCCCTCACTGTCTGCTCCATTCTCTTCCCTCTGCTAACCTCATTTTATTTCAGGGAGTAAACCAACAGCCCCACTGCATGAACAGATTCCAAGGTAGTGGGAAGCGGGTTTCAGATTATCTATACACCTATCAGCGGATACCAGGACCTGCAGAATAGATTTTCAATCACAGCTCCCACCTCAAGTAAATCTCAAAACTGCAAAAAGAACCACCCCCAACCTACAGTGCAACTTCAGAATTGAACAAAGTAAGAGGGCATACATAAAGAAGAATAGGAGATTGAACAAAGAGAAGTAAAACAAACCCCCTACCCCTGGATAACAGAATTAAAGAAGATGGTGATGTGGAGGGAAGGAAAAAGAAGGGAGGGAAAAAAACCACACAAATGAAGAAAAACCAACAGAAGAATATAGGTACCAGACCCCTGGGAGGTCAGACACTGAGAAAGCAGACTCTGGAACACAAACAATGAAGAGCCCCCAGAATGACTGGTCACATGCAAAAAACCCAGACATCAAGACATTAATAGAGAGAATTTTAAAAATTGAGGAGGGACAAGAGGAAAATAAGAAGGAGCTGCTGTCAGAAATAACAGCAGCAAAGAATACTGTGATGGAAATAAATAACAAAATAATAAGCATGGAAAGCAGAATTAGCCAAGCAGAAGAAAGAATCTCAGAGCTCGAAGACCAAACCACAGAACTAACCCATACTGTCAAAAACATAGAAAAGAAGCTCAAAAAGACAGAACAAACCTTCAAGAGATGAATGATCACTTCAAGAGACCGAACCTAAGAGTTATTGGCCTCCCAGAAGCCACACTGGAACAAACATTTCATGAAATCATTCAAGAAACTTTCCTCATCTCATCAGTGATGAAAAAACTCAAACACAAGAGATTCAGAGAACTCCTGCAAGACAACAAATGAGAAGACCAACTCCCACACACATAATAATTCACCTAAACAAAGTAGGTATAAAAGAAAAAATCCTAAAGGAAACAAGAGAAAAAGGTCAGACTACGTACCAGGGAAGACCAATTAGAATAGCAGCAGATTTATCTACAGAAACCCTCCAGGCTAGGAGAGTTTGGAGTCCTATCTTCAAAGTTCTAAAAGATAAACAATTTCAACTGAGAATAACCTACCCAGCCAAGGTAAGCTTCATCAGTGAGGGAGAATTGAAATCTTTCCCAGATATCCAATCCCTAAGAACCTTCGCTGCCACCAGACCACCTCTACAAGAAACACTTAAGAAAGTATTGAACACAGAAGAAAAGGAAAAAAGAACAACAATGTTCTTCACAAGAGTACAGGTAAAAGATAAAAAACACATATGATCCAATTCTAAAACCAAAAGAAAGACAACACACAAACAGGAAGAACAACAACTCTGTAAGAACATTATGATAGGGATCAACTCTCACATTTCAATAATTAGTTTGAATGTGAACAGACTAAATGCACCACTGAAAAGACATAGAATGACAAAATGGATGAAATATCAACACGCAACAATCTATTGCCTTCAAGAGACTCACCTCACTAGAAAGGACTTTCACAGACTCAAAGTAAGAGGATGGAAAACAAATTTTCAGTGGAATGGAACACACAAAAAAAGGAGTCACAATCTTAATCTCAGACAAAATACCCTTTAAGCTATTAAAAATTTTAAAAAGATACAGAAGGCTACTACATAATGATAAAAGTTTCAATCCATCAACAAGAAATATCCATCCTAAACATATATGCACCCAACATAGGAGCACCATCTTTCATAAAGCAGCTCCTACATAAACTAAAAAAATATATTGACTCCAATACCAACATAGCCAGGGACGTTAATATCCCACTCACAACCCTAGACAGATCATCAGGACAAAAAATCAGCAATGAGATTCAAAACTTCAATGTGACTCTTGATCAAATGGACTTAATTGATACCTACAGAACCCTCCATCCATAGACCACAGAATAAACATTCTACTCAACACCGAATGGAACATACTCTAAGATCAACCACATACTTGGCAATAAATCAAGCACAAGAAAATTTAAAAGGACTGAAATTTTACCATGCACCTTGTCAGACCACAGTGAAATAAAAATAAACATTAACACCAACAAGGCCCCCCCCAAACCCGCAAAGACATGGACATTAATAGCATGATGTTAAACAATTCCTAGGTCAATGATAAAATCAAAACAGAGATTAAAAGATACCTGGAAACAAATGAAAATGAAGAAACATCTTACCAAAATCTCTGGAACACAATGAAAGCTGTAGTAAGAGGGGAATTTATATCCCTACAAACGTACATGAAGAAAATGGAAGGATCACAAATTAGCAGCCTAACAAGCCACCTAAGGAAGCTGGAAAAGCAAGACCACAAAAACCTTAATTTCAACAGAAGAATCCAGATCACCAAAATAAAAGCCCAAATCCAGGACATAGAAGACAAAAAGATAATACAAAAAAATTAATGAAGCAAAAAGCTGGTTCTTCGAAAGGATAAACAAGATTGATGGTCCCCTAGCCAGACTGACCAAGAAAAAGAGAGAAAAGCCCAAATAAACACAATTAGAAATACAAAAGATGAAGTCATATCTGATCCTGAAGAAATACAAAAGATCATTAGAGACTACTATGTACACTTGTATGGGAACAAACTTGAAAACCTTAAGGAAATGGAGGACTTTCTGTCATCACACAACCAGTCTAGGTTGAAACAAGAAGAAACTGAGACCCTAAATAGACCAATAACGATCAAGGAAATTGACTACATAATAAGAAAACTATCTGCAAAAATAAGCCCTGGTCCAGATGGCTTTCCAGCAGAATTGTACAAGATATTTAAAGAGGAGGTGATATCGATCCTACTGAAGGTATTCCAGGCGATTGAGAAAGATGGAACTCTCCACAGATTATTTTACGAAGCTAACATCACATTGATACCCACACCAGGTAAAGACCCAACAAAGAAAGTGAACTACAGGCTAATATTTTTGATGAACATAGATGCTAAAATTCTCAACCAGATCCTAGCAAACTGGATTCAACAACACAACTCAAAAATCATCCATCATGACCAAGTAGACTTCATCCCTGGGATGCAAGGCAGGTTCAACATTTGTAAAACCATAAATGTAATTAAATACATCAACAGATGGCAAAACAAAAACCACATGGTTATATCATTAGATGCAGAAAAAGCTTTTGATAAAATCCAGCACCCCTTCTTGTTAAAAACCCTCGAACATGTAGGCATACATGGAGCATACATCAAAATAGTAAAAGCCATCTATGAGAAACCCACAGCCACCATACTCTTAAACAGACAAAAATTGGAACCATTTCCCCTGAAAACTGGAATAAGACAAGGATGCCCACTCTCACCCCTCCTGTTCAATATATTATTGGAAGTCCTAGCTAGAGCAATCAGAGAAGAGAAGGCAATCAGGGGTATCCAAATAGGAAAAGAGGAAGTCAAGTTCTCTCTCTTTGCAGATGACATGATTGCATACCTTGAAAACCCAAGAGAATCTGTCAAAAATCTCCTTACACTGATAAAGGACTTTGGCAAAGTCTCAGGATACAAAATAAATGTGCAAAAGACAATTGCATTTCTTTACAGGAAAAGTAAACAAAGAGAACCCCAAATAAAAACCACAATTCCTTTCATCATAGCCACAAAAAAAATGAAATACCTTGGCATCTTCCTAACCAGAAATGTTAAAGAACTTTAAAATGAAAACTACAAAACACTGCTCAAAGAACTCAAAGATGATACAAACAAGTGGAAAAATATCCCATGATCATGGATTGGAAGAATCAGCATTGTGAAGATGTCCATTTCACCTAAGGCAATCTACAGATTTAATGCAATACCCATCAAATTACCAGCAACATTCTTCTCAGACCTAGAAACAACAACACAGGAGTTCATATGGAATCAAAAACAACCAAGTATAACCAGAACAATCCTCAGCAAAAAAAAAAAAAGCAGGTAGTATCACATTACCAGACTTCAAACTTTACGATAAATCTCCAATAACCAAAACAGCTTGGTATTGGTACAGGAACAGGCATATAGACCAATGGAATAGATTTGAGATTCCAGAAGGAAAACCTCAATTTCTCCACCAACTCATCTTCAACAAAGCCTCCACCACCTACCACTGGGGAGAGGAAAACCTATTCAGTAAATGGTGCTGGGAAAACTGGCTGACCACATGCAGAAGATTGAAACAGGACCTCTATCTATCCCATACACAAAAATCAACTCTAAATGGATCAGAGACCTAAATGTAAAACCTCAAACCATAATAATATTAGAAAATGAAGGACCTACCCTCATGGAAATTGGAATTGGCATTCAGTCCCTGAACAAAAGCGAAACCCACAGGCCATAAGAAAGAAGATAGACAAGTGGGACCTCATTAAACTGACCAACTTCTGCAAAGCCAAAGAAACCATCGAGAGAGCAGGGAGACAGCCTACAGACTGGGAAAAAGTATTTGCCAACTCCAGATCTGACAAAGGCTTAACATCTTGTATCTACAAGGAACTCAAACATGCCGAAAAGAAAAAAACAAACAACCCCATTATAAAATGGGCAAAAGATATGAACAGACACTTCTCAAAGGAAGATACCTGAGCAGCCAACAGACACATGAAGAAATGTTCAACCTCACTAATCATCAAGAAGATGCAAATCAAAACCACGCTGAGATACCACCTAACTCCAGTCAGAATGGCAGTTATCAACAACTCAAAAAACAACAGCTGCTGGTGAGGGTGTGGCGAAAAGGGAACACTTCTACACTGTTGGTGGGAGAGCAAACTAGGGCAACCTCTGTGGAAAACAGTATGGCGATTCCTAAAATCTCTAAATATTGGCCTCCCATATGACCCCACAATCCCCCTACTGGAAATATACCCTGAAGAACTCAAATCACTGCATAAAAAAGGTACCTGCACACATATGTTTATCGCAGCATCGTTCACAATAGCAAGAACCTGGAAGGAACCATGCTGTTCATCAAAAGAGGACTAGGTTAAAAAAATGTGGTACATATACATGATGGAATACTACGCAGCCATAAAAAGAACAAAATTATGAATTTTGCAGCAACCTGGGTGGAACTAGAATCTATAATACTGAGTGACTTCTCACAGAAACAAAGATCTGAGTATCACATGTTCTCATTCATATAGTGGACCTTGAACATCCAACGTAATACTATAAGAAAATGACTGACAGTGGTGGGAAACTATGGTGGGGGAAGGGAGATGGGATTAATGGTCGTAAATACCTGTCTGGGGACAGGAAGACACCTCTTATCAACAAGGGTGCCTGAACAAAGCATATTTGTATACCTAACACTTAACTGTACACCACAATATCATAATAAAAAATATTGATTACAAAAAAACTTAGAAAAAAATGGACAAATTCTTAAACACATACAACTTATCAAGACTTAATCATAAATATGTGAAAACTCTGAACAGACCAATAATGAGTAATAAGAATAAATTCGTAATAAAAATATTTTATCCAAGAAAGTCTTTGGCCTAATTCTTTTGCTGCTGAATTCTACTGAATGTTTAAAGAATAAATTCACTTTTTCTCAAATTCTTCCAAACAAAGTACATCTTCTAAATTTATTTTACTAGGCTATTTTTAACTTAATACCAAATCCAGACAAGGAAATGATAAGAAAATAAAACCATAAGCCACTATTTGTGCTGAACATTGATAGGGATTGAATAGAATCAGTAGATTGCTTTAGGCAGTATGGACATTTAGATGATATTGATTCTTCCAATCCATGAGCACAAAATGGTTTTTTCCATTTATTTGGGTCATCTTTGATTTCTTTAAATAGTGTTTTGTAGTTCTCATTGTAGAAATATTTCACCTGTCTGTTTAGATGTATTTTGAGTTTGTGTGCGAGTGTAGGAGGGTGCTTTTTTCAGAGGGGTGTTTTTATTTGGTTCTTGGCCTATTTGTTGTCTGTGTCTAGAGATGCCACTGATTTTTGAGTGTTGATTTTGTATCCCGAGATTTCACTGAAGTAGTTTATCAGTTGTAGAATTCTTTTGATGGAATCTTTACAGTCTTCTAGATATAGAATTATATCATCTGTGTAGAGAGATAACTTAGCTTCCTCTTTCCCTATTTGTACATTTTATTTTGTTTTGTTGCCTAATGACTCTGGCTAAGTCTTTGAGTACTCTGTTAAATAGAAGTGATAAAACTGGATATACTTGTCTTTTTCCAGTGCTTAGGAAAAATACTCTCAGTTTCTGCCCATTGTGTGATATTGGCTGTGGATTTGACATAGATGTCTCTTAATATTTTGCAGAATGTTTGATTCTTAGATGGTTAAGAGTTTGTATCATGAACGGATGTTGGATTTTATCAAAAGATGTTGCTGCATTTCTTTAGATAATCATGTGGTTCATAGTTTTGCTTCTGTTTATATGATAGATTACATTTATTGATTTGTGAATGTTAAAACAGTCAAGAATCCCACAAATAAAGCCCACTCACTTATAATAGACAATCTTTGTGAGGTACTGTTGAATATGGTTTGCAAGTATTTTGCTAATAATTTTTGCGTCTATGTTCATCAGGAAAGTTGACCTGTATTGTTCTTTCTTTCTTGTGTCTTTGCTGTTTAGTAGTAATCAGGGGAAGAAGTCCTTCCTTCTCAATTACTTGGAATATTTTAAATAGGATTTGTACTTGTTCTTCCTTGTAGATTTGGTATAATTTGGTTATAAATTCATCTGGTCCTAGTCTTTTTAGATAGGTAGTTTTATTATTATTATTATTATTAATTCAATTTTGTGACTTATTTTCAATTCACTGTTGCAGTTTCTTTATGTTTCAATCTGGAGATGTTATGTGTTTCCAGGCATTTATTCATTTCCTTTATATTTTCTAACTTATACACATACAGACGGTTATAATAATATTTTGTATTTCTTTAGGATAAGTTGTAACATAGCATTTTTTATTTTGATAATATTTATTTGGATTCTCTCTCTCTCTCTCTCTCTCTCTCTCTCTCTCTCTCTCCCCTTTTTGCTCTCTTTGTTAATTTGGCCAGGGATCTATCAAATCATTTATCTTTTCAAAGAACCAGATTTTCAACATATTGATTCTTTTTTGGGGGGGGGAGGGTGTCTTAATTTCATTTAGTTGTATTCTGACTGTGGTTACTTATTTTATTCTGCTATCCTTTCCTTGCGTTTAGTTTATTCTTGTTAATCCTGTTTTCTTAGGTGAGACATTAGGATGTTTATTTGAGATCTTTCTTTTCTTGATGTGGGTATGTAAGGCAGTAAACTTCCCTCTCATCATAACTGTTTCTATGGAATCCCAGATGTTTTGGTACATTTTGTCTTTATTTTCATTTGTTTCTAACAATTTTATTATTTCAGCCTTGATTTCAATGTTTGCCCCATAGTCCTACAGGAGCAAGATGTTGAATTTTTATGAATTTGTGTATTTTTGAGGGTTTATCTTGGTGCTGACACCTATTTTTGTTCAGCTGTGGTCAGAGAAAATGTTTTTATAATTTTGATTTTTTGGAATTTATTCAAGATTGATTTATGGCTGAGTATGTGGTCAATCTTAAGAGTACGTCCCATGTGTAGATCAGAAGAATGTACAGTCTGTGGATGTTGAGTGGAGTGTTCTATAGATGCCTGTTAGATCTAATTTGTCATGTGTCATATTTGTGTCTCAGATTTCTCTGTTAGTTTTCTGTCTTGATCATCTGTCTAAAGCTGCTACTGTGGTGTTGAAGTCTCATACTGTTATTGTGGGGTTGTTTACATCCTCTCTTAGGTTAAGCAGGAATTGTTTTGTAAAACTGGGTGCTTCTATGTTCAGTACATAAAGGTTTAAGGTAGTTATTTCCTCTTGTTGAATTGAGCACGTAATCATTATGTAGTGCTCTTCATTGTCCTTTTTTTACTTTTATTGGTATAAAATCTGTTTTATTTGATATAAGAACGGTGACCCTTGTTCTTTTTTGTTTTTCATTTGTATAGAAACTCTTTCTCCACCCCATTTTCTGAACTTATGGATGTCATTATAGTGAGATGGGTTTCCTGAAGAAAGCAGAAGATGGGTCCTGACTGTTTGTTTTTTCCAATTAACCACTCTATGTCAGTTAAGTGAAACATTTAGGCCATTAGCGTTCTAGTTAGCTATTTATCTGTGAAAATTTTTTTCTGTCATATTGTTAAGAAGTTGCTTTGTTTTCTAAGCTTTGTGGTTAATTTGTATAGTCTATCATCTATGTGCTAACATTAGCTTTTGTGTTGGTGGTATAGTTTTTTTGTTTCCATATTTAGAATTCCCTTAAATACCTTTTGTATGACTGGTCTGGAGGTCAGAATTTCCTTTAGTGCTTGCTTGTTTGGGAAGGACTTTATTTCTTCTTTGTTTAGGAAGCTTTGTCAGAGTAAGACATTCTAGACTGATATCTTCTTTAAGAATGCTAAAAACAACCCTCAATCTTTTCTGGCATGTAAGATTTCTGCTGAAAACTTTACTGCTCTTCTAATGGGTTTCCCTTGGTAAATGGTCTGTCCTTTCTGATTTTTTTCTTTCATCCTGACCTTGTATTGTTTGACAACTATGTGCCTTGGGATGGTTGTCTCATATGGTACACAAAAGTTTTCTGAAATTCTTAGATATGAATGGTGGTCTTTCTAGCAAGTGACGGGGAGTTCTATGGGAAAAGCTTATTTCAGATTGCTTTCATTTTCCCTTTTCTTGGGAATGTTGATCAAATGTAGATTTTGCTTCTTTACATAATCAAATATCTCTCAAAGACTGTTAATTTTCTATTTTTTTTGTTATTTTTATATTGCTGGGTTAATTTGAAGGATTTATTTTTAAGCCCTGAAATTCTTTCTTCTGTCTGATCAAGTTAGATTAAGGCTTGCGACTGTGTTTGAAAATTCCTAAAGTGAATTCTTGATTTCCAGAAGTTCCATTTTTTTTTCTTAGAATAGTCATGTCAGCTTTCAATTCTTGACCTGTTTGATTTAGGTATCCATTTTTTATTGGGTCTCATAAATTTCTTTGCCCTTTATTCTTAATTATCATCTGTCATTAGGGACAATTCATTCTGGTTAGGATCCATTGCTTAAGAGCTGACATGATCCTTTGTAAGTGTTAAAACACTTTGGCTATTGGTATTGCCAGTGCTCTTATACTGATTCCTTATCACCTTTGGTGAAAACTTTTGTTTTTATTTTTCCCGTGCTAAATTTGCTATTGTTGGGATGGGGTTTTTTAATGTTTTCTTCTTCTTTTTGTCTTCCTTATGAATATGTCTGTGGTGTGTGTGGTATATGCTTATTGACTTCATTTAGTACCCCAGTTCCCCATTCTCTCCTTGATCCACAGGGAACAGAGGCAGAGACAGTGGTAGCAGTGAATAAGGGGGACTTAACATCGACCTCTTGAGGTTGTGTTCTCAGGGGAGTGCTGAGCCACAGATTTAGTATTCTGGCGGGGTGGAACAGCTGCATGGAATGAGGATGCCCCTAGTCAGTAACCATGGAAACAGGTGTCTGTGGCTTCAGTCTAGTGGGCACACAGAAGAGGCCCATTTCTTTGCTCCCTTCCAGATCTGTGGGTGGCAGAGATGGAGGCAATGGTGCTGATAGGAAGCTATAAGTCTCCTCTCTTCCTGTTCTTTCTCTGGTTTGTGTAGGAGAGGAGTGGAAACAATAGCATTGGCAAAAGCAGTAGTGACAGCAGCTGGGAGGAACCTAGACAGTATGCCACTGAATTATTCAGACAGGTGTAGGGTGGCCTATGTTGCCTGGACAAGTACCTCTCTCTCTCTAAAGCTGTGTTTGACAGGGGCAAGGCTGGATTTTGCAGAGGTGTCCTTCCTCCATTTGTGTGTGTGCATCACAGAGGCAGTTGTGGTGACAGTAGCTGGGGGGAGCCAAAGCAGCATGCCTTTGAAGTATTCAGGCAAGTGGGGTGGCTTTTTTCCACCTGGACACGGGCCTCTCTCACAGCAAGCTACATGAAACAGGGGCTCCTCTTGCCTGAAAGTCACAGAAGTGCTCTGCCTCCTTTTTTCCCCTCTGTCTCATGTGTGACATGAGGCAAAGACAGTGAAGGTGGGGATTATAGGAGGCCTATTCATCACCTCAGCAAGTAAGGTCTCTTGGGGTCAAGCTATGGCTGCTGGACTCAATTGAGCTCAGGGTGACTACAGCATAGCTCCTGCCTCTGATATAGGAGAAATGCCTCTGGTGGAGGACAGCAGAGGGAGCATGAACATGGCATAGTTTATGGCTGAGGAGTAGTTCTTTGGTGGGATGGTGCAGCTGATGCCAGATCTCTCAGGGTACAAGAACCCTCTGGGTTCTATGTGAACTTGAGCACTGTCTCTGTCCAGACTCTGGAGGGCTTCCTGCATTTGGTGAGAGTGGGTGTGTGTGTGTGAGGGGTGCTCTCTTATGATTAGGGTTGCAGTGGTCTGTGGAAGGTGAGTGAAATCCCAGGGAATTATTTCAGATACTTACCTCTTCACTTTGTAAAGAATCTTATCCTA
This sequence comes from Cephalopachus bancanus, assembly GCA_027257055.1. Classification (NCBI taxonomy): domain Eukaryota; kingdom Metazoa; phylum Chordata; class Mammalia; order Primates; family Tarsiidae; genus Cephalopachus; species Cephalopachus bancanus. The sequence continues at coordinate 2,468,543 of JAPVLO010000173.1, read as the reverse complement.
GTTCTGTGCCAGGTCCTGGTCTGTAAGTGTCTGGGACTAGACTTAGTGATCCTACATACTTTTCTGATAAACTTCAGTGTCTTTGCTCTTAATGATCCTACATACTTTTCTGATGAACTTCAGTGGCATCTTCCAGACAATCTTCTGAAGTGCTAATATCCACTTGGTATTTCAGACTTTGTCCATGAGAGAGGCACTCACTAGCTGTTTTCCACTGGTTGTCTTGGATACCCACCTTGCTAGGTATGAGGAGAAAAAAAAAGAAGAAAAGATAATTTTGCTTTTAAAGGGAGGAGAAAAATGGAACACAAGCAACTTGAAAATGTTTTCTTCGGTAGCATAACTTAGTATTGTAAAGACATCAAATCAATATGGTACATGTTCATCAAATCTATGGAAAAATTCAATGGATGTTTTTAGCAGCAGATTAGTTTAAAATAAAGACTAGTAAACTTGAAAATAGACCCATAGGTGCTCTGAATTATGGAGAGAAAAAAAGATGGAAATTCAGAAGAGTAAACGCAGAGTTAAAATTTTAAGGTACGTAATTGAAATTCCAGAATAGTTCTTTTAGTTTGTTTCTAGTCATATGTGTTTGCAATGTGATGTCTTAAAACAATATTCAAATCATGTTTAATTACTAAAACAATACTCTTTTAACTCTACTGATATTTTGTTTCGTTACCTGGCTTTGCCTTACAATCTTGTTAAAATTTTCCTTTAATCATCTTCTTTGTCAAAACAGATCTCAACTGTTGGGTGCGCTGGGAAAAACTGATTTTTAACTTACTAGTTCTTTGGGTGAACCGAGTAGTGAATGCAGTCAGGCTAAATTTGCCTATTCAAAGAATCTTTCCTGAAGGTTTCCCTATAAGTCAGGGATATTTCTGATTTATGGTTCAAATCTTGAGAGCTTATCAGTAAGCCAATATTAAATGCTTTGCAACAATTCCATTTTTTTCTTCTGTGAAATCCACCTATTTTCTCATTTATCTCAAATAGGATTTTTCTTCAGTTCTACAGTTTAAATATTGATACCTGTCACTCTTGGTTTTAAGTTTCTGGGTGGAGTTGAAATAAGGAATACCATAAGTGCTATAAGTTGCGGTGTTGGTGATGGTTGGTTGGTCTGCTTTTGTCTTTTCTGTTGTGGTTATCGTTCAGTCTTTCCATTTAATTATGGCTTTGTGTAGCCTATAACAGCCCTATTTGATACAGTGACATATACAGAAGCTTGAGAATACCAGTGGAATTACTGGTGATAAAGCCAGCTATAACTCTCTGAAGCTAAGACTTAATTTATTTAAAAACTGTTCAGCAGGTTTCCGGGAGTTATATGCCAAAATTTAGAAATTTAGAAATTGAAATATAAATGCAAAACATATAGTTACTGTCAAGTACAGAAAACATTTAAGAAATAAATAATTGCAATATGGTAAAGTAATTGTTTTGACTTGGATGTTGCAGAGAGTACTATGGAAACATGTACGAACATCACCTTTTATCTTTATCATGAAAGTACAGAGGGGCTGTTATATATATTGATGTTTCGTGTTCTTCTAGGAAATTTTTATTTAGGATAAGTTGAAATTTGTCAAAATACATTTTTCCCCTCTCTATTTTTTCCTGTCTGGACAGCTGAAGGACCAAAGTTTCTTTTTACTTTTTCTACAATTCAATCATGAAAATCTCAGAAATATATGTCTTTGTTATGCACTGTGTTCTCCAACTACTAGGTGGAATCCATAGTCACGATCTTTTATACAGGCATTCTGTCCCAGTAGGCATTTAATTAGGAACATTTTCATTACTGTGGTAAATTGGCAGTCAACCAAGAAAAATGACAATTTGTATGAAACAAAATATGCAGATTTTAGGGAGGTGAAGGAGGAGGATACACTGCAGATAGGGGTAATCAGACTCATTACATAAAGTTCCTACTACTAATAAGTTCCATAATGCATCCGAGGCAGTGAAGGTTTCCAGGGGCCAGCAGCCTGCTACTAATGAATCCTTTACTGGCTACAAAGCTGACCTTCGTTTTAATAGAACTATATAAATACCAACTTTATCCCTTTCTTGGGAATTTCCACCAAGTTGTTTTAACTAGAAAAAGCTTCTAATATTAAATGAAGTTGCCAGGGGAAAGATTAAAGATTATTATAACATTCGGTCTTAACGAGGTAACAAAATATTGTCATGATGTGAGAGTGAAGTATGCTTTTTTTTATTTCCACTGCATGGGTCTATGATTTTGCAAGCATTATGTAACTTTATAGCCAATAATCTTACAGTGCAGACTTTCTTCATACATATTTATTTATGAGATTCTCAACATCAGTAAATACTTGATATTGTCATGTTATTTTGCAAAATGATTGTGGGATGACTCAGGGTTGTCAAGAACTCTGAGACATCTGATATATTTCCCTACCTGCAAACCTACCACATCTTCATTGATCTTGGCTGAAGACATGAGATTCCTGATCAGAGACCAGGGAGTTTATTACTTACAGCACAGAAAGTAACATGAACATTAACATATTTATATTAGTTCTCCATGTCCCCAAGTCTTGTAGAGGTAATTAACGTGGGCACAGATGAATGCCAGCACATATATTGGACTGCGTTACAGAAAAAAAGCACCAAGCGTAGGGAACTTAGCCTTTTACAGTATGTAGTAAGTATGCTTACCCTCTCTTATGAAGGAGATCATCATATTCACAATACTAGATATTTGTAATACTAGACTGCACTGTGCATTAGGCAAAAATCTTTGAACAAATAGTTTTTTAAAAAGGAAGCAAGGCGGGCTCGGTGGCTCAGCCTGTAATCCCGCGCCTTTGGGAGGCTGAGGTGAGTGGATTGCCTGAGCCCGCGGGTTCGAGACCTGCCTGGGCAGCGAGACCTCATCTCTACAATAAATCAAAAAATCAGCCGGGCGTGGTAGCGCATGCCTGTAATTCCAGCTACTTGAAAGGCTGAGGCGGAAGGATCGCCGGAGTCCAGCAGGTCGAGGCTGCGGTGGCCGGGAGCAGCCACTGCACTCCAGTCTGGGCTACAAAGTGAGACTCCAACTCAATAAATAAATAAATAAATAAATAAATAAATAAATAAATAAAAAGGAAGCAGTTACTGTCTTGCTCACAAGAAGTCTCTGTTATTCACTCTTTATTTCTATGTGTTAACTTTTGACAATATTTTCCATGAACAGCCCATTTGGTCAGCCCTTCTGATTAAACTAGCCTACAGAGACTAGTAGCATATCTGTTCAGTTGTCTCATTTAAATTTAATTAAGGGTACTGTCAACAGGTTGTCAAGAAACAAAACGAAGTCAGCTTGAGAACTGACCTTAACTATCATCTCAATGTCCTGGATACAATCTGCTGAACAAATATCATAAACCACGATGGTCTACCTGTGACTTTTTTGTTAACTTTCTGTACTGATATTTTCATCTTTCCCAAGGTATTAATCCACACTGTGCTGGATGTATTAGCAAACATCCGGAATCTACTTTAGCCTGCAAAGGGGAAATATAGGAGAATTCCATTATTCATAACAATCTTGATTAATGAAACTGACCTGAATACCTACCTGTGCCAAATTGGTATCACTGAAAACTTCAGATAATGTCAGAGACAAATTGCATTCTACCCTTTTAATTGAACAATTTCCATTGCAGCAATAACAGCACATAGGGTACACAAATATGTGTTAACTTTCTTTCTAGAAAGGTTACTTAAATGGTCTCATTTTGGGGAGATCTTCACAGTTATCTGAGGGTTAAATGATCTACTGATAGTGTTTACTTAAATGCTTAAAGATCATTACAACCATGTCTAGGAAACAAAATATCGTGTTTCCAACTGGGGGACAAAGGGTTTCACACAAAAATGCAGTCCTGGGAGTATACATGGTAAGCCCAAAAGGAAACTCATGTCATCAATTGCTTGAGGCTCCCAAGTGTAACCTACATCAATTAAGGGCACAGGTTGACAGGGCCTCCAAGGTGAGCTTCTGGCAAGATAGTTCATGTAAAGTATTTACATGAAGTCCTTGATTTTGGAAGGACTGCCTGAGGGCAGTTGTGTTTTCTCATACCTCTAGCCAAGTAAAAGTTATTTACCTCGTGGACTGACTGAGTTGTGGCTATGGGAATTAGTGTAAAGAAGGCAATGTTTGACATATGTTTCGAGATGTTGACATACGTTTTATGTAAAAAGTGGAGAGGCAGAGAGTCACCCCTTGCTGTTCTGATAGATATCTAAGTGAGATTAAGATAAATGGTGATCAAATCATGGTCAGCACAATCTGGCAGAGGATGAAAACCCAGCAGTCAGTCAAATCTAATATACCTGCAAGGGTTGGGAATGCTGCAACAGAATGCTTTTCTTCTCTGAGGAAGATTTCAGGCCTAAACCTTAATGAGATAGATCATTAATGTAATGTTCCTTCCTCCCTTGGTTTAGCTTTTTCTTTTTCTTCTTTTTTTTTCCTGAGGAGTTTTCTTTTCCTTTGCCACAAAATCAATGTGTTCCATTCCAGCAGATATAACTTCATTCTTTTTTCAATCATTGTCTACTTGCATGAGAAGCTTTTAACTAGACTAATCAACTCAAGAACAGGGAATTTTTAAATCCTGGAGATCCATTATGACCTCAGTTCCTTTGACCCACTATAGAAGGACTTAGCAAGCAGTGCACTTAAACTATCTATAGTCTACAGGTACTCATTATACTTATGATCTAAAGCTCTTTCAACCCAACAACATAATCTGGGGATTTCATGGAATTTCACTGGGATTTATAACACACAAATTGACCATATGGTTAACTGGGCAATAAAGTATCTTCCTACAAAAAAGGAGTTGCAGAGCAAGTACTGGGAAATAAACTCAAAAGCAGCTGTTCAGAGGTATGTAGATTGTTGCTAACTGCCATCTGGGAAAAAAAAACTCACTAAGCAGAACATCAGTCATTGGAGAGCCCTATATTAACAATTATAACGGTGTATGGGTAGTAGGGTCTGCCTTCTTTGAGACAAGGTTCACGGTGTTATATGTAGAGTTATATGCCCAATCTGAGCAAACCTGAAGTGAAATTTGCCAGGATTATAGAAAGGAACCAGATAAACTGTTAAAAATATGGATTTTTCATGTGAAAGAAAAGGAGACAGGAAGCCAATCTTAGATCCACTTGGAGTGGGTCCCGGTTGCTTTAAGGGAGCTTTGGTCATCTTGGTGAAATTGCTCTGAAATCTCTGCTGTGGTTTTTCAACTTCAGTACAAACTAGAAGAAGATAAAATATGTGAGACTGATGGGCAGAACTCAAAGTCATTCTCATGGCTCTAATATTCTCCCTTGATGTCTTTGTAATATTTTTTATTAACTGTCAAGCTATTGTCAATAGCCTAGAGTTTGGAATGTCACTTATAAAACTACAGACTTGCAGATTAATAAAACCACTTTTTAGTCAATAAACTGTGGAAAGAAATTTTGGTTGTTAATCATACCAAAATTTAGGTCTTGCATTTTATTGCACCATCATTGCCTTGACCGATCATCATATCTGACTCGGCAGCACACCCATCATTACATGATGGACACAAAATAAAATTCTTTATGATTCTGAGGCAAAGGCTACCACTTTAAGTTAGCATTGTAAGCCCTTCTATAAATTTTACCCATTTTTATTATATGAGACCACACTGAATTGAGCAGCAAGCATAGTGTCTTTTTCTATGGAGGGAGATAGTACTGTCTTCCAAAGCTTTTTTAATAAAGAGATCTTTGAAATATACTCTGAAAAAAATGGCAGTTAGTGCCTCATTCACAAGGTGTGCAATATGTTGCCAGTACATACACTTGGAAGATTGCAGAATCGAATCACTTACTTTGGCAGGGAGGGCTATCGGTGCTACCTCATTGATGTTTATACATTTTCATGCTAGGAGGCTATTATTCCAGTCCAATCAGTTGATTCCAAACACACCATGTGGCTTTTGAAGTCTTCTGTATCAGATATTTTACTTTCTGAAGTATTTCCAGTTTGACAATTATGAGTCTTTTATTACCAAAACCACCAGACAATGGTTAATAGCTAAGATATTTCATGGATATTCTGTACTCCCTATCATTCACAGGCACATGTTATTGCTGAGTTTTGGATGAGCCTCAAAATTTGACTAAAAATAATTTCTTCCTACAAAGCTCTCATATCCTCTTTGTCCATACACTTTAATAAGGCCCTTTTGTCATTCCATAAATCTACCCCTGGAATTGGGGGAGATAAATGAATAGGATCACTCATTTCCACTTCTTCCTGATTAGTTATCGAAGGAAAAGGGATGGAAGGCTGCACAGACCTATTTTTAAGATTCAAGATTCTACCCTCTTCATTCTAGATCATGGTACTTTAATTTTCTTCTTTTAAGTGTAACCCCAGCCTGACTTGGTTAGTGTTCACAAGTGGTGGCTAGCTGGACCCAAAGAGGGTTATCCGGTTTGATTGAAGAGTCCTAGATCATAACTATAATGTGCAGAAATGCTAGAGCTCATAGAGAATCATCTCCTGTCACAAGGATATAAATTTTTTAAATAAATTTTGGTATATTCTATATATTCTAGAATATCATATTCAATGTATAATAGATTTTTAGAGAAGTATTCCAGGATATATTTTGCTATACAATCATGTGCATATATATGTGTTTATGTATATACAAACACACATACCATCTGTCATTCATTTTTCATATATATGGTACATATACAGTACATTATATATTCTATATATTTATATGAAAAATATATATAAAGACATCTGCCACATAATGATGTTTTGGCCAAAAATAAACTGCAAATATGACAGTGATCCCATAAGATTCTAATATTGTATTTTTACTATACATTTTATATGTTTAGATAGATAAATACCATTGTGTTACAACTGCTTACAGTATTCAGTACAGTAACATGCTCTGTAGGTTTGTAGTCAACGAGTAATAGGCTATACCACATAGCCTAGGTGTGTAGTGGGCTAGAGCCTCCAGGTTTGTGTAAGTACATCGTATGGTGTTTACACAACAACAAAATCATCTAATGTCACATTTCTCAGAGTGTATTCCTATCTTTAAGTGACCTATTACTGTATATGAAATAAATACTTGATGAAATATCTCTTCTCATTTTTTCTATTTTGAGATATCCTGTAAAAGTAATAGTTAATAATGCCTATTATATATTTTTACAAGAGTCATAATCAGAAAACACGAAAATTTTGACTCGAGGGAAAATGACATTGTTGTGAAATTTTAAAGAATCATCATTTTTCTGTTTATTTGAGGTAGTCAAATAACTCAGTAGTTCTAAAATAAACTTGGTTTAATTTTTTCCTCTTTTATATTGGCTTTAATGAGAAAAAAATTCCAAAATTTGTTTAATATTAATTATTATTTATTATGTAAATCTCTATCCTAAATAGACTGAACATTGAACTTGATTCTACCTGTGTCTTTAACAATTCTATTTACCTCTCAATACATATCTCCTTATTTGTAAAGTAAAGAAACTGGACAAATCAGTCATTAACATTTCTTAAAGTCTAATCACTGATGGTTACAAATATCTTCCAGGGAGTAAGGATGGGTTTGCATTTGCCTTCCTGTGATGAATAGAACTTATTTATAGATTATTGAGAACTTTGTCTTCCCATGTTATATTTGCAAAAAATTCATAAATATCTCTGTAATTTTTTTATTTTTTTTTTTGCAATCTACACATTCTATTATGTTTGTTTCTTCCCTGGTTTCCTTTCATCATGGTGGTATAAAACCACAATTTTTTGATTAGTTAGTTAATAAATACAATCCCACCTTTCTACCCAGGTGGTTAGGGAAAAAATGGGAACCATGAGAAAAATATGGCAGAGAAATCATTAAAAGTGATTTTTCATTTTCTGTGAAGGCAAACCTTTTAGCTTCCCCATTGTGGCCTCACCTATTTTTCTAGAAACTTAGTCATAATACTAATGCAACTCCTTTGATTCTTCATCTAAACCCAGTGATTTTTCTTAGCTCTACTCAAGCCTTTAAAAATCATTCCTCAATTAACATATTTTAAATTATCCATTGAACATGGTCCCTGATTGATGCAAGTAGCTTGCTGTAATTATCACCATTTAATTATAGAGTCCAAACATATAAAACTATATGGCTTTTCTGGTATCTTGTGGATAATAAGTCATGAAACAAGGGTTTGAGCTAAGGTCTTCTCATACTAGTGGCCTTCCACATCATCACATAGGCTTCTTTTCTTCAATTCTTTTGGCTTCAGCTTGCATTCCTAAAATTTTCAAATGTGAAATGATCACAGTAAATCCTACTGAAGATGCACCCTTTTCTAACACTAAATGATCTAATAATTTATATTCAGTGTAATGTTTTGCACCATGGGTCTGAAATAAAATTCTAACATTTTTCATATCCCAGAAATGATAAAAATAAAAAATTTCTTCCTTAAATTATTGTGTTCTTGAATTTCCTCACCTACTGACTTTAAAAAATTTATTCCTATGCGGTTGACTTTATTGTGTAATTTGAAGGTAGTGTTTATGATCACAACCAAATTCCAAATGTCTTTAGTGAATTCTAATATTTACAAAGTAACTACTATTATTTTTTTCACATTTAAAAAATTAGTCTAAACTTTAGATACCTAACATTTTACATATTAATTGAGTCCTAAAACTGAAAATAACTAACATTTAATTTCTCTGGCCCAAACATGTACTAAGATTTATTATATTTAATAACTCATTGAATACCTATAGCAAACAAATACCTATAACAAATGTGCCCAAGATCACACAGCTAATTTAAATTCTTACTCTTAGAAACAAACAAGTAAACAAACAAAATTGCAACACAAATAACTGAGCTGGGCTGCCCCAAGTAGCTACAGTCAGGCAGTTGATCAGCACTTATGCTAAGCCCAAATCCTACTTCATGACTGTCTCTATCTACCTATACCAGTCCTCCTCCCCAGGTTGTGCAGACTTGCTCAATGAGTGCCATCCGAATTAATGGATGTGGGCCTCCACTAACTTGGTGTGGGCATTTTTTTTTTCTTATTTGGAATCTTAAGCTTTTAAAAGTTGTCAACTATTTGCTTTATTTTGTTTTATTTTAACACTGTGGGTTTTAATCCGAACATGGCTATGTGTAGCCAAACTTGTGCAGCTGCTGGTTTCTGAATTCTACTTCTAAAAATATATTTTATTGTCTCATCCTTTCGTAATTATACATTACATTAAAAAAATTCTTTTTCTTGATTTAAAATATTTTTCTCAATATATGAAACTAAATTGTTCCATAACCTATTTCTATGCTTTAATTAATTTAGAAGATTCCCCAGCTCTACCTTCACTGCCCTGATTAATTTTGCTTCTGCCACTTCTTGCTTCCTAGGGCCAAACTTTGCTCTGCCATGTGACTTTGACTCCTGACTAAACTGCTAGAAACTTTTCTTTTCCCTGCTTACTTGCAGTTTGTGTTGAGTGGAGTATGCCCACTGATATTTAATCAATCTATATGCACTGGCAGAGTGAGCGTGTTCTCCTGACAACCCTCGACCTTCTGATTGCTCCTGTTATAAGTGTTGACTCTCCAATCAACTTCTCACAGTTTGGCACACTGAAGAAAGGAAATTAATCCACCCTGTTCCATTGCAACCCTCTACTGATCAAAAGTTGACTTACTGAAATATTTTTAAACAAAGAGCAACAGAGTTAGCTTTGGGGTAGTTCATTGTTGGCAGCAATGTTATATTCTTTTTTCGTTTGCAGAATTTTGCCTGCGGAAAATGGAACTGCTACTCATTTAGAGGGGGTACTTTGTAGGTAATGAGGTTTTAGAATTTAAATGAGAAAGACATTTAAGTAGGCTTGCTTCGAAATTTTCAAGTTAAATGGTCAAAACAGTCATCACATATATATTTCTACTGAGGCCAGTTAGCTTGCCTTAGGCTAGAATCTTCAAATTTTGACTAATAATTCAGGTTGCTACTGATGAGACAATAGCTCATTGTCAATTAACATGAATAAATTACTGCTTTCTAACTTTATTAAAAAATAATTAGATAAAATAAAATATTTTGCATTGATTATTTGCTAAATAAGATGATTTTCTAAATATGTTACATTCCAAGGATAAATAATAGAGTCCCACCTTTGTGAAATTGAGAATCTAACCATTTTGATATAAACTATAGTCAAAAGAAGAATTCTTAATGAAAATCTGTTTTTCCCTAAAGGTGATACCATATTGCAGAAGAATAACAAATCGTTACATAAAATGTGAATTAAAAAAAATAGGCATTAAAGAAATAACATAGTGGACAATTTTAGTAGTTTCTATCCAATCAAATATAATTTTTTTCTGAAAACCTGTAGATGATTTCCTTGGAGTCTTAGCTTGAATATATCATTCTGAACATAATTTTCTATAGAAACAATAGATGTTCAGGAATCATCCACTTTGTAATCAAGGGGGATTTTTCTGAAAATTCAGAAACAATTAAAAAGTAGCTGGAATCATACTAATATGCATGCAAGAGATTATATATAAGAGGATATAGAAATTTTAAAAATAGACAAATTCTGAAATGCTTTCACCATTATTTTTGGATGATTTCTGTTGTGATTATTTAAAATGTTAGCTGTTATTTTAAATGTTGCTATTTGTTTTTATGCACACAGACTAACAGAGTTGTACTAGAAAGATGCCCACCTACCCCAATCATTTATGTCACATTAAGTGAAATCAGACAATTTGAGATTATGCTGACATGCAAATTTTAATGAATATAAAAACTAATCTTAGCAGCAATGGATCAGATTATTACTATCAAGAAATAATGCTGGATGACTTTTCACCAGAAGAGGTTATTTTTCAAGAAAAAGAATGTGATTGAATTATTATAGCTTTTCCAATCACATGAAATTGCTTTTCTGGCAGGGCATTGGAACCTTCCTTACCTTTAGCCTTAACAAAGGGAAGAAAGATAATTTGGTTAAAATGCTTGAAAACTTGTTGGCACAATTTATGTGCATCATTCCTGTGTTTTTGATTTTTTAAGTCATGCATTTACTTGTAATTCATGTATTTATTATATCACTGATTTATTAACTTTTCATTCCACAAATATCTTACTCGTGAAATGGGAATTTAATGTATCCGGATCTAGACTTTAAGAAAATTTCAAGCAAGTAATAGTGCAAACTCATGATTTTTTCTTGCATTTAAAAATACACATACTAATGATTATTTTTGTTAAATTTAATTCACTAATGACTTTCCACGTTTACAAATATCTGTTATTATAGTGTTTGTGATCTAACATATTCATGTTTTCAAGCTCCAGCTTATCTAAAACACTTTGATAAACATCTAGTCATTTATGAAATATTTATTCATTGCTAAACATCATATTAGATAGTGATTAACTACCTACGTTATTCAGTTGCTTTAAATGTGTAAGTGCATTTAACCATCACAGTGATCTTTTGAATTGGTAAATGCATTAAAACCTTTTGCTTAAAAACTTAAATGTGGAGCTGCTAAATGATTTGGTCAAGGTCACAAAGCTAACAAAGACAAGAGTCTGGTCACTTCCATCATTCTGCCTAATATCTAAACAAAGAAGTACTCAATTTCATCTTTTTCTTTAGTGACTTATGCTATATCCCATTTTAAAGACCAAATTTTATTTTGATATAAAAATTTAATTCATTGCACTACAATATTTATATATCATTTTTAAAAAAGCAAATGTAGATTTCCTATTTGAAATAAAAACAAGATGATGCTATTTTGCAAGATATTCGAGACTAATAGTTTCTATGAAATGGTTATTCTTTTAAATCTATAGTATGTTTTGACTATACAAATACATTTCATCTCAGTCTGAAGCTATAAAGAAAATATGTCTATAATTCTGCATAGTCAGGAATTTTTGAGCAAATCCTACTGAAATATCTGCCCTGGGATAAAATAAAAACTTAGACATCAATTTATAACTTATTAAACAAAAGAAAGAAAAATTTACTTCTTCAGACATACGTATTTAAATTACAAATGGGGATCTGATCTGAAGTTAGAAAATATTTTCTGGCCTGTAAAGCTGGAGACATTGGTCTTATGGAGGTCCCAGGATCCTACTCCTTACCTTTTCAAAGTGATTCTCTCTGAATGGCATGGGAATCAGCTGTCTCTTTTTCTTGGTAAATTTCCAGTTTTATTTTTTGTCATCTCTCAACTACAATGCAGACACTGCATGTGTAGAGTGGTTTCTGGTTTTCATTGTGTTACTCTAGTGCTAAAGATTGGGACACAGAGGAACCATATAGTTATTATTTCCCATAAGCAAATAATAATAATCTGCTCAGCTCCAGAAACTTTGTGCATATACTTAGGATAATGTTAAGAAATGTAGATGTTAAAAAGCTAATACTTGGTGTAAAAAATGTGATTCACATTAAATTGGAAATTATGTTCTTGAAACTCAGCATTGTACGTACTAGTACCATCTTGCATACTTTTCTTTTTCTACTTTCTGAGCTTTTGTTACATCATAAATTGGTCATATTTATAGTGCTATTTTGAGGGTTAAGTTAAAAACATTGTTTAAAATTTTTTGTAATTTCTAAAGAACCGTATGGAGGAAAGGAAATATGATGATGATGATAGTTAATATGTTGAAGTTATTTGGGAAATTACTGTAACATTTCCAAGAGTTTTAACGGAATCAAATACAATATTTGAGAGTGGCTTTATTCCTTTCATTCTTTAGTAGACATAGACTCTTTATGTTGGAGTGCATATAGAAAACTGATTACTGATGGCCAAGCCAGAAACATGAGCATGATATGCAATTAATAAATGCCTCAGTCTTTTGTGTGTCATAATGTGAAGAACAGATGAAAAAGGGAAAAAGAGAAAGAAATGATGACACTTTTCAAATGATGTGACTTGAGCAGGGTGTTAGGAAAAGTCTCTTGATGACGAGTGTTAGTGAAAAGCACCATTTCAGCATATGGAGCAGGTTGCTACTATGCTTGTTATTCACTTCTGAGGAAACTTGTCAGAGATATTTGACTTGACGTTATGATTATTCCAATAGTGAAAATAGTTAATGTTGACAACAAAACAAAAAAAGATACATTTATTTATCTTTTAACTGTGAACATGTATAAAAACAGAAATTGTGTGAAAAAATAAATCAATTATCCTAATAATCAGAGAGGAAAATGATATTTTCTTCATCATGTAAGCATTTCATAGCCAGATGTGTTTCGTATTTTGCTTGATTTACATGACTTATTTATCTTGCTTTTATTTCAATTTTCCTAAAGAAAGAGAATATCTCAGGAAGTAACTCATGCAAAATAAAAGAACATTCAGGTTATACAAGGATAAATACAAATAGTAAGTTTACAAGAGTGATAGAAAAAGTTATACAACTATTCTTCAGCATTCCACTCCCTCGACACACAGACACACAGTTATAAACACACAATACACAATGCCAAAAATCACTATTACTCCCTCATTTGTTTGTCTGTTAAAATACAAAGAAATTCCTAGTAGGACTTTTTCGATCTATGTCTTAGGACTAATAAATTAAGGATTTTCAAACAAGGGAAAGGAGAGAACTCGAAGTTACTTGGTAAAGCAAGAAATCCATCCATCTAGGAAAGATAGAGAATGGAAGATTTGGGAATTGATGCTAAAGTCTGTTTACTTTTTATGTATACCCAGGTACTGTCAAATATTTGATGTGGTTCACATGTTGGATTATACTTATTTCATGTAGAACAAAACTCCAAGAATAGATATTTGGAATTTCTCTTAAGAAAACAATCCAAAAAATGTGTTGGTTTTTTGCCTACTAAAACTTAATCCTTATCCACAGAAACATTCCATAATAATTTCCCTTGAAACCAAAACAGTTCAGATTGACTGCCAAGTTCTCTCCTGCTGAATTGGCCAAAAACCTCTAAAAATACCAACATATGTTTACACACTAAAGGCCAATGGGAGACCTTATTTTTTTCTTTTCTCTCCTCATTTGACTTAAATTTTTACATTATAAAGTGTCATTATATCTGAGATTTATCTGACTGGAATGCTACAGAGTTTTCTAATCTCTTATATTTTACTTATTGAAATTAGTAAACAAGTGACATAATAGGGTATCTTCATTATGGTATAATAGTCCATTGGATGTAATCTAAACAGACTCGCATATATCCCAGTGGATAAGACTTTTAACTTCAGGAGCAGAAAGTAGGTTAGATTAAATTACTATCCATTTAATCAGTTTGTCAAGGTTTTGTGGTTCTGAATGATTTAAGAAACTGTTGTGTCACAGTCATATGCTTTAACTTATAGTTCCCTAGACCCAAAATTAATGCTAATGATAAACCCATTTATCCAGTTACTACAACTGTTGACAAAGCCTACACTAGAAATGACATGGCTAAACCAACAAAACCTATTAGCATAGAAAATTGTATCCGTGCATGTAGTGTTCATCTGCTCAAAGCAGTGATACATCTGGGTCAAAGTCCTCAGGACCTTTAGTCATTCTAGGAATGACTGTTTCATTGGGATTCATATTCTTGTATGCTGGATGCTTAATTGCCTTTATCAGGGTGACTTCTCTTGATTTTTAGACTGTGAAGGAGTTGATGATTTATTAATTTCAATATCTTACAAAAAATCTGATTTCAAAATATTCTCAAAGAACTATGTCATGATATGTGATTCAAAACAACTGGGCAAGCTATGCTTGGATGCAATTATAGGTAGACAGTAGTAACAATGTCAACAAATTTGGATCCACATATTGAATGAGTGTTGTCTGTCATACCATACATATATAATCAAAATGTTTTTTAACTATTTGTGTTCTTATTTTAATTTAGATGAAAGGAAACTGAACTTCTAAGGAATTTACCTAAAACCACATAGTAAATGATGAAGATAAAATTTTGACTCATGTATTTCTAGTTCCAACACTATGTCCCAACACTATGCTGTTTTTTTCATACGCTGAACAACAGCACAGATGGATTACATTGTTTTAATTTGCTCTACCTATAATTAACAAATTATTGTACAATATCTCTCTGAAAAGTAACTTAAAAACTTATATGGTGCTTATAAAAGCTTATTAAACTTAATGGAACTAAAATTAGAACTAAAGTACTATATCTTACTACATAGACCGAAGTAAAAATTTTGTTCTTCATTATGCTAAGTGGAAATGATTTTTGACATATCAGGTTGTTTTTCTTGCTATAAGAAAGTGAGCACTTTAAAAAAATTAACTCATTTTATCAAGTAGTTTTTATTAGTAAAATATATATCTCAAAATGGAAAGATTATTGTGTAGTGTTTGATATTTAAGCATTTGTACTGTAGAAAATGTGTCATTTATTCTGTTTAGCATGTGTAAGAACCACCAAGAATTTATTTTCTTTAATTTTGAGGGCTGGAATATCAGCTTCATCAGAATACGCCAGAAAAAGTATTTTTTCAGAAAGCATTACTCCTGCTCAGGTAAGGGCTTCCAAATCTGGGAGGCATAGGGGTCCTGCAGATTTCAAAGAAAAGCATCGTGTTTACAGAGATTTATCTGCATTCTTTTTGTTGTAGCAGCATTTATCTAAAGAATTTCAGACCTAGAACGTAGCCTTGCGGCCGGTTTACAATCAATCCTCCAGGTGAGCAGCAGCATGTCTGATTATATGCCACAGCTTCCAGTGGGATCTTTCCGCTACTGGAAAATGTCACTCAGATGCTAATTGTTCACTAGCATCTGCAGCTCTGTCTGCAGCCTATCACCTCCCAGACGTGGAGAACTTTTTTTTTTCCTTTGTTTTTAGCTGAGTGATTAGGGAAAAGGAAAAAAAAAAGAAGAAGAAGAAGGAAGGTAAAGAGGATGGCAGTAAAAGGGCAAAAGAGAAGAAAATGACTTTGGCTTCACAGCTGTGCTGGGTGAAGTTTATTTTTCCTCCAAACACTCAGCTGCCAGTCAGAATCGGTCAATATTTTTGGTGGAAAGTACAACTTCAGTTATTGATTTAATTAAAGGAGAGTTGAGATAAAGTTAGGTTATGCAGAAGGAAAAAAAAAGTCATGGGAGAGATTCAGCTGAAGTGAAAATGTGTGTCTGAGAGAACAAAAAAGAGACCTGCACTGAGAATAGGTAGAACACTGTTTAAAATGAGAGGTTGATGGATTCACAGGTGAAAATTCATATTCATTGCACAGTTGGCTAAAGTCTTAAATGTTTCATAAGGTAAGAAGAAAAACTTTTAGTAAGTGTAATAAATAAATTCCCCCACTGGTGGTGTTTTGCCACTCCTTACATTACACTCCATAATAAGAAACGTAATTCTGTTTCAGTTTTCTACTTCAAGGACACAGAGATCATGGATACTGCATTATAAGGTTATAAAATATCAGTGACATATTATAATCTGAGTTTATATGGTGGATGAACTATTGTTCTCTTAGTACAAAATAATTCAAATAAAGATTTATATTTTTGTAATATAAGTGACATAAGTTAAATGTTTGAGACAACATGGTGACAAACTTAAATAGTTATATGCTGTTAGAAACTACATTTTAAATTCTCTGAATTGGGAGAGTTGATTTGATGTTTTAAAAAAGTAATATAATTGAAAAAGAAAGCTTTTAGTCAGACTGGCATTTGTTCAAATTATAGCTCTACTATTTATTATTTGTGATCATGTGCAAATTACTCCAACTCCAGGTTTAATTTTATCTTAAAATGGATATTAAATAGAACCTATCGCTTAGGGTCATACTGAGAGATAAATGAGACAACGCTTATAAAGCAGTTTGCACAGAGGCTGGCAAGAAAAAGATATACATAACTAAACATCGATCATCATAGCTTCCATTAATATTTGTATTTTAAATACCATTCATCTGACACATAATTCTTTATCTCTAGCCCTCATGTCTCCGTTAAGCTATAGATTTCTATTTCAATTACCTTTTCAACATGTCCACTTGGGTACAAAATATATAACCCCTATTAATTATATCTAAAACACTGCCTCCCATTCCTGCCTAATCTCCTTCCCCTTCCTGCCTGCCTGCCATTCATTGTTTAGCAGTGCCACCACTCCCACACATTACTGACACCAAACTAAGAATGAGTCTTGATCTTTCTCTTTTTCTGATTATCCATATCCAATCCATCAGCCAATTCGGTTAGCTCTGGTTTTAAAATATAGCCCACTCGTATCAAACAAATTCTTACTATTTCAGTTCAAAAACTCGAAACCATACCTGTATCATGTTGACTTACACAGCAATTTTATAACTGTTCTTCCTTTTCACTTTTATTTATTTATTTATTTGGAGTCTCACTCTGTCGCCCAGACTGGAGTGCAGTGGCCGCTCCCGGCCACCGCAGCCTCGACCTGCTGGGCTCCGGCGATCCTTCCGCCTCAGCCTTCCGAGTAGCCGGAATTACAGGAATCATGCGCTACCACACTGGCTGATTTTTTGATTATTGTAGAGATGAGGTCTCGCCAATTTGCCTAGGCAGGTCTCGAACCCGCGGGCTCAGGCAATCCACTCACCTCAGCCTCCCAAAGGCGCGGGATTACAGGCTGAGCCACCAAGCCCAGCCCGTTTTCACTTTTTCACAGCCACTTTTCTCCACACAAAGGCCAGAAAACTTTCTAAAAGTGCATGATTGTATTGCTAATCTGCAAATCCCTCCACTGGTTTGCATTTACAATTATATTGACTTCCTAAGCATCCATCGTGATCAAGAAGACCAATCACTATGTGTCTGTCCTCCTCAATTACATCATCCTCTAGCCTCTCTCCCTTGATCGCTGTGTTCCAATCACACTAGCCTTCCTCCACTCCCCTTATTTACCTTGGAACTTCTTTCTTTCTTTTTTCTTTACTTTTTTTTTGTCAATTAATATATAATATTGACTGAATGCTAGACATGGTCCGGAAACTGTACTAAAGATTATACAAAATGTAATTCATTTAACCCTCACAACAACCTAACAAGGTAGCTGCTATTATTAATAGTAATGCTGTGAAATGTACTAATTTCTACCATATACTGTATACCATTCTGTAATTATTTTTCAGATTCTACAGTTCTTCTACTTTGAATTCTTGCACTTTGTAGTCATTTATATTCTTACTATATCATAATCTTGTTTTGTTCTCATTCTCAAGGTGGTCTTGATTATTTGAGTTCAACTTTTCATGTATGTTTAACAATCACCTTGTCATACTTGACTCAAACCGGCCAAATTTTGACTAGAATTACAGTGAATCTGTAGCTCGTTTAGGACAGAATTGACATTTTTACTATATGAATGTGCTATATTCCTGTTCCACTTATTTGAGTCTTATATTTCTCCAAAACATGAATTCAGTATATACATTTTGTATATCTTTTGTTAGAGGTACTTGTATGCATTTGATAATTTTGATGTTACATTTTTAACATTCAATATCTAATTATTTATTAGTAATATATAGAACTACAATTGATTTTTGTATACTGATGACGTATTAAAAAATCTTGATAAAGTCATTTAATCCAAACAATACCAAAATGATTTCTTTCCGGGTTCGCATGTATGTATGTATACATGCTTGTATAATATATTCTTGACAGTAAAAAATGTTTCATTATTCACTATAGAATAACCTGGTGAGAACTGTATGGACTCTGCATGTATAGAATGGGTCTACTCTACAGGAGAGAACCCCCAGGATTATGAATTAGAGCTTATATGTGTCAGCTTGTACAACTACACTTACTTTTTTACAGAGAAGGAGAGAGACACAGAGATAGGGAGAGGGAGAAAAGGAAAAAGAGAGGAAGAAGAGAGAGAGAGGGAGGGAAGGAAGGAGGAAGGGCGAGAAGATGAGAGGGAAGGAAGGAGGAGGAGGAGGTGGAGGAGGATAAAGTGAGAGTGAGAGCCTGCAAGAGATCATGTGCACTTGTCTTTTTAAGGAATACAGGATTTTCCTGGGGTAGAGAGGGCCTATCTTTTATCCAGTTAGTTTTTGAAATATAAAGTAATAGTTAAAGGAGAGAAATAATAGTAAATTTCTTTGACTTTATTCACTGTTTCTAACTTCTAAGCTTACCTGACTTTCAATCATCTTGTAAACCAGGTCACCAGTCATTTTTGGTCTGAAAACCCTGAACAAGCAGAGACTGGGAAACAGTCATATTGAATCCAAACAAGTATATCTGTAGATTAGCTTTTGAATTTTTTTGGTACATATTCATTTCACCAGCAAATTGTGAGATTTATTTCTTTTGTTCCAAATTCTTATGCTATATAAAAGGACTTTTTTTCTTTCATTGCACAATAGAAAGGACAACCACTTCCATTTATAACCTCAGGAAAAAGAGTTCACTATTTCATCAATGTGGAGTGTGTAGCAATAACTTTGTAGTTTTTTTATATGATTCAGTGAGTTTTCTTCTATTTCTTACTAATGATTTGTTTCTATAAATATATGCTAAATAATGTTAAATACTTTATCTATTAAAAGTCATTATTGTCTCATTTTTTCTGTAAATGTGATTTAAATTATTTAATTTGCATTTGAATATTCACAGACTAAATCCCACTTGTTCAAACTATTTTATTATTTTATATATCACCAGATTCTATGTTCTCATATTTCATTTAAGATATTGTATGCAGACTCTCGACAAGATGGCAATGGCATAGGTAAACTGGTGAGATTCTCTGAATGGACCAAGACTACATACTGCTGAATAGACAGACTGTAAAGCAGAGGGAAAAGTGAACAAAGCCAGAAGACCCTCATAAGGAAGAACAGGATATTGCAGAAGAGAAATAAAAGCAACCCCACCTTCCCTCAAAAACAGAATTGAAGAAGGGGAGGGAAAGGGGGAGAGGGAGAAAAATCTACAGAAATGAAGAAAAACCAAAAGAAGAGTATGGGTCTCTCCCAGATGCCTGGGAGAGCAGACACTGAGAAAACTGACTTTGGAATGAAAACAATGAAAAGCCCCCAGAATGAAGGGTCTCAAACTGCAAGTGTAGCTATCAGGACAATAATGGAGAGATTAAAAAGAATTGAGGAGACACAAGAAGAAACTAGGAAGGAGCTGATATCTGAGATAACAGTAATAAAGAATACTGTGAATGAAATAAATAAAGAACTGATAAGTATGGAAAGCAGAATTACCCAAACAGAAGAAAGAATCTCAGAGCTTGAAGACCAAAATATAGAAATAACCCAAACTCTTAAAAACACAGAAAATAAGCTCAAAAAGACAGAACAAAACCTTCAAGAGATGAGTGACTACCTCAAGAGGCCTAACCTAAGAGTAATCGGACTCCCTGAAGCAGAAAGAGAAACAGAGACCACATTGGAACAAACTTTCCATGAGATCATTCAAGAAAACTTCCCTTATCTAATCAGTGATGCAAAAATTCAAACACAAGAGATTCAGAGAACCCCTGCAAGACAACAAATGAGAAGGCCAACTCCTAGACACATAATAATTCACCTAAATAAAATAGGCACAAAAGAAAAAATCCTAAAGGCAGCAAGAGAAAAAGGCCAGATCACCTACCATGGAAGACCAATCAGAATAGCAGCAGATTTATTTGCAGAAACCCTGCAGGCTAGGAGAGCTTGGAGTCCTATCTTCAAAGTCCTAAAAGATAAACAATTTCAACCAAGAATAACCTACCCGGACAAGGTAAGCTTCATCAGTGAGGGAGAATTAAAATCTTTCCCAGATATCCAATCCCTAAGAACTTATGCTGCCACCAAACCATCTCTACATGAAACACTTAAGAAAGTACTAAACACAGAAGAAAAGGAAAAAAGAACAATGTTCTTCACAAGAGTACAGGAAAAAGAATAAAATATACACGAACCAACCCCAAAACCAAAAGAAAGACGAAGAAAAGAAAAGAAAAACCAAGTGGAAGAACAGCGACTCAATAAGAACTCCATGATAGGGATGAACTCTCACATTTCAATAATTAGCCTGAATGTGAATGGACTAAATGCACCACTGAAAAGACATAGAATGACAAAATGGATAAAATATCACCAGGCAACAATATACTGCCTTCAAGAGACCCATCTCACTAGAAAGGACATACACAGACTCAAAGTAAGAGGATGGGAAACACATTTTCAGGTGAATGGAACACAAAAGAAAGGAGTCGCGATCCTAATTTCAGACAAAATACCATTTAAGCTATCAAAAATTAAAAAAGATACAGAGGGCCACTACATAATGATAAATGGTTCACTCCATCAACAAGAAATATCTATCCTAAACATATATGCACCCAACATAGATGAGCCAACTTTCAGTTGAGCAAAACCTCAACTTCTCAACCAACTCATCTTCGGCAAGGCCTCCACCACCTACCACTGGGGAGAGGAGAACCTATTCAGTAAATGGTGGTGGGAAAACTGGCTTACCACATGCAGAAGATTGAAACAGGACCCCTATCTATCCCCATGCACAAAGGTTAATTCTAAATGGATCAGAGACCTAAATGTAAAACCTCAAACCATAAGAACCTTAGAAAATGATGGAAATACCCTCATGGAAATTGAAACTGGCATCCAATTCCTAAACAAAACCCAAAATCCACAGCTTATAAGAGAGAAGATAGACAAGTGAGACCTTATTAAACTGACAAGCATCTGCAAAGCCAAAGAAACTATCAAGAGAACAGGGAGACAGCCTACAGATTGGGAAAAAATATTTGCCAACACCAGGTCTGACAAAGGCTTAACATCCTGGATCTACGAGGAAGTCAAACGTGCTGAAAAGAAAAAAACAAACAACCCCATTATAAAATGGGCAAAAGATATGAACAGACACTTCACAAAGGAAGACATCCGAGCAACCAACAAACATATGAAGAAATGTTCAACCTCACTAATCATCAGGGAGATGCAAATCAAAACCACACTGAGATACCACCTAACCCCAGTCAGAATGGCAATTATCAACAAGTCAAAAAATAACAGCTGCTGGAGAGGGTGTGACGAAAAGGAAACACTTCTACACTGTTGGTGGGAGTGTAAACTAGTGCAACCTCTGTGGAAAGCAGTGTGGCGATTCCTAAAAGCTCTAAATACCAACCTCCCATATGACCCCGCAATCCCCCTACTGGGAATATACCCTGAAGAACACAAATCACTCTATAAAAAAGATACCTGCATACGCATGTTTATCTCAGTGTTGTTCACAATAGCAAGAACCTGGAAACAACCATGCTGCCCGTCAAAAGAGGACTGGATTAAAAAAATGTGGTACATAGCCGGGCTCGGTGGCTCAGCCTGTAATCCCGCACCTTTGGGAGGCTGAGGTGAGTGGATTGCCTGAGCCCACTGGTTCAAGACCCACCTGGGCAGCGAGACCTCATCTCTACAATAAATCAAAAAATCAGCGGGGCGTGGTAGCGCATGCCTGTAATTCCAGCTACTTGAAAGGCTGAGGTGGAAGGATCGCCGGAGCCCAGCAGGCGAAGCTGCAGTGGCCGGAAGCGGCCACTGCACTCCAGTCTGGGTGACAGATTGAGACTCCAACTCAAAAAAAAAAAAAAATTGTGGTACATATACACGATGGAATACTACGCAACCATAAAAAAGAACAAAATCATGAATTTCGCAGCAACCTGGATGGAACTAGAGTCTATAATACTGAGTGACCTCTCACAGAAACAAAGATCCGAGTATCACATGTTCTCACTCATATAATGGACCTTAAGCATCCAATGCAATACTATGCAAAAATGACTGACAGTACTGGGAAACTATGCGGGGGGTGGGATTAACAGTAGCAAATATCTGTCTGGGAACGGGGAAACACCCCATATCAATAGGGTGCCTGAATGAAACTCAATTGTATACCTAACCCTTAACTGTACCCCACAACTTCATAATAAAAAATAAATAAATAAATAAATAAATAAATAAATAAATAAATAAATAAAAAGATATTGTATGCAGGACATTGCTTTCTTAAACTCTGGTATGTTCACATATCTCTTTGAGCCATGGGTGCCATTTTTTTTTACTTTGGTCCCCTTCCCTACCTTGGGGAGGTGAATCAATCAATCTCTCTCTCATTTACTTACTAAATACACTATACTTTCTGATCCAAAAAAAAAAAGATATTGTATGCAAATTAATTAGAGAACTGTAATTCTTTTTTCTGTATCAAGTTAGTAATCAAGTTAGTAAATAAAGATTGATTTGAAGATAGTTTTGCTTGAAAATTTCTCAACTTAAGAGGAAAACTTGGCACCAGAATTAGATGTAAGACAAAGGAAAAGCAGAGAACTGAGTTTTCCAAGGATGTTCTGAGCTTTAAATTAAATGTAAGTGATAAAGAGGGTCACAAGTTCTGCCACATTTAAGAACCACGCACTATCAATTTATTTTTCTAGGATAGAAGAGCAAGTTTTTAGGATGAAGTCAAAAACAGGAATGAAAGAGGATGATTCTCCTTAAATACCATTCTGTATTAAGTACTCAGGAAATCTTAGGATCAGTAACAATGAACCAAACTAGTTGTGTCCACTGACTCCCATTAAAATCAAGGAGACTAGCCGGGCTCGGTGGCTCAGCCTGTAATCCCGCGCCTTTGGGAGGCTGAGGTGAGTGAATTGCCTGAGCCCGCGGGTTCGAGACCCGCCTGGGCAGCGAGACCTCATCTCTACAATAAATCAAAAAAATCAGCTGGACGTGGTGGCGCATGCCTGTAATTCCGGCTACTCGGAAGGCTGAGGCGGAAGGATCGCCGGAGCCCAGCAGGCCGAGGTTGCGGTGGCCGGGAGCGGCCACTGCACTCCAATCTGGGCGACAGAGTGAGACTCCAACTCAAAAAAAAAAAAAAAAAAAATCAAGGAGACTTCCTTAAAAATGTGAATGAATAAACTTCATGACAGATCAGTTGAAACCAGTTCTCTGGGGATGGGGTTTGTTCATTGGTATTTTTTAGATGTTCCTTAAGTGATTGAAACCACTATGTCACACAATGTATGCAAAAATTTAAACACTCTCTTTTGATTGAGTGAAAGAGAATTTAAATTTTTGAATACATTTTGTAATAAAATCTAAAAATCGTATGCACGTGCAACTCCACTCACTAATGGAAATGATGTAAACAGTCCATTGGTAGAGAGCAGAATTATACATATACACATATATATATATGTGTGTGTGTGTGTGTGTATAAATATATATATATGTATTTTTTTTTTTTGAGTTGGAGTCTCACTCCATCACCCAGCAGAGCAGTGGCACGCTCCCGGCCTCCTCAGCATCGACCTGCTGGCCTCCAGCGATCCTTCCACTTCAGGCTTCCAAGTAGGTGGAACTACAGGTCCGCTCTACCATGCCTGGCTAATTTTTGATTTATTGTAAAGACGAGGTCTCGTCAAGTTGCCCGGGTGGGTCTCGAACCCTCAGGTTCAGGCAATTCACTCGCCTAGGCCTCCCAAAGTGCTGGGATTACAGGCTGAGCCACTGAGCCCGGCCATATTATTATATATATATACGTATATATATATATATAAATGTATATATTATTAACAATGTGAGTGTGCATATGTATGTATATGTGTGTGAATGTATATATATATAAAATATACACATAGGCTAATTCTATATAGTTACAAATAAACGTATGGCTTTTCAGGAACAAAACACATTGACATTTTACAGAGGTTTATCGCTTGTGTAACACAAATGTCAAGTCACTTGTGATATTTATGAGAAAAATAAATAAAATAATAAAGCCATGTTTGCATATTTCAGAGCTTTTGAGTATATTACAGAACTCAGAAAATTTTTAAAGGCAAAGAAAGCTGCTTCCCACGTGGAAAGAGCCTCATTTACTTTATTTAACAGCATATCAGAGCAAAACACCTAATGGTTTTGAATGGGCTTAAACTGTTCTTTGAATTAAATATGTGCATGAGCCGGGCTCAGTGGCTCAGCCTGTAATCCCACACCTTTGGGAGGCTGAGGTGAGTGGATTGCCTGAGCCCGCAGGTTCGAGACCCGCCTGGGCAGCGAGACCTCATCTCTACAATAAATCAAAAAAATCAGCGGGGTGTGGTAGCGAATGCCTGTAATTCCGGCTACTTGGAAGGCTGAGGCGGAAGGATTGCCGGAGCCCAGCAGGCGAGGCTGCGGTGACCAGGAGCGGCCACTGCACTCCAGTTGGGTGACAGAGTGAGACTCCAACTCAAAAAAAAAAAAAAAAAGTGCATGTAACAGTTTTTCTAATTCAAAAAAAATTCAAGGAGCATTTTTTTATTCCTTCTATGCAGTGATACCTGCTTAATACTTAAAAAGTCAAAAAGTGAGAAAATCAATTTAATGGAATAAGCTAGGAAGGTATTCAGAAATTTATTGTGATACCTGAAAGAGTACAAGAAGAGTATAAGAGATGAAAGGATTTTCTCATGTAAATGGTAAACCAATAAAGAAATCAAGCTTTTTTTTTTCTTCTTGTGAGCTGTAATTTAAAACAGCATGGGCTTTTTGATAGAACTCTTAATCTAAAATTACCCAAAAAGAATGGGATAAAGACATTTTTGTCAACCCATTGATGCTATCTGACTTTTCCTCAGTAGTCTTTGAGTGATTTTATAAAGAACTACAGTTTTCTTTCCTAGCATCAGGATTTTCTAAGCCTGCATCATGTTCTATTTAGACTTTAGAAAATATTGCTTCTGTGTGTTTATAATTTTAGAAATTAAAGTTAAAAAAATTAAAATGGGATAATAAATCATCTTTTGCAGTCCTTAAAAATATTTAATTACAATATAAATATTAAACTCTTTATAAAATAAAACTACACAATTGCCATTATTTTCATTTATATCCCTATGTACTATTAAGAAAAATGTATTTTATTATACATATATTCATTAAAAATATCCATCTAAAATTTTTTCTAAATGTTTACTTTCCTTGAATTTTGAAACTGAAGAATAAGTTTTTAAAATGTTTCATTTACTTGTATTAAATGCATTACTGGATTTTATTTCATTTTTACTTTTGTTAAAATGTATTTTTTAAATGTATTTCTGCTATTTTTTAAAAGTACTATATACAAAATAACAAAGAAAGATATTTTTAAACAACTTCAGACATGTCTTATAGGGTCAACTATTCCTCTAACTTCCTCATCTGATATTTTCTACTTGGTAACAAATAACCTTTTTCTTTAGACTACTATTTATTGAGTACTTCTATAGTGTTGGGTACATTGATAGCAGTGAGTGTGTGATGATATTTTAAGGAAAGATATGTCATCATCTTGCAGATAAAGCAAGCATTTTAGGTCAAGATTTGGCTACCAACATGAATCAGAACTGAAGATGAACTTCATATAGAACTAGATGTAAAAAAATAAAAATCTCTATAGCATGAAAGGAAACATCAGATATTCAAGTGTTACCTTTGTGGCAAATTTTTCTTTTTTATCTCTATTTTCTTAAATTTTAGAATACTACATTCAGCCTAAATTGCCTTTGCCTTATCCAGGAAATACTTAGAATGTTCTGAAACATGACTAAGGAAAAAGATAAGGGGAGAAAAGTGTCTATGATCATAACTCGGATTTCCAAAAAAAATTTCAGAATTGGGACTGTATGACAAAGTGAGGAGCTCAGCAAATATTCTGTTTAAAAAATTATAAAATTGGACAAAAAAATAATGACTCGGAGCTCTGAACATTAAAGATTTACATTCATTTGAGACATTATTTGAAAATCTAATGAACTATTAAATAGAGCCTGTGGTATTTTTGACTAAACACCACCACCTTACCCCAAAGTTGGGTGGAACAAGCCAGAAAATCCAGCAGGTTTGTTGATAAATAGGGTTAAAACTTGGTTTGGAATGAAGGGAGAAAAAAAACCCTTACCTACCTAACCAATAATATCATTCTCAGTAGTTAATGAGTTGGGATAATAAATTATTCAAGAGAGAAAGCCTAGATGACCACAATTAGAAATGCAAAAGGTAAAGTCACAACTGACCCTGAAGAAATTCAAAAGTTTATCAGAGATTACTATAAACCCCATATGCAAATAAACTAGAAACTGTAAAGTAAATGGAGCACTTTCAGACATCACACAACCTTCCAAGTTGAAATAAGAAGAAATTGAAATTCTAAATAGCCCCATAAAAATCCAGAAAATTGACTCAATCATAAGAAATCTACCTATCAAAAAAAAAAAAAAAAAGTCCTGGATCCAATGGCTTTCCAGTTGAATTCTATAAAAACATCCAAGGAGGAGCTGATATCAATTTTACTGAAAGTATTCCAGGCTACTGAGAAAGATAGAATGCTCCCTAGTTCCTTTTATGAAGCCAACATCATACTGCTGCCCAAACCAGGCAAAGATCCAACAGAGAAAGAGAATTACAGGCAAATCTCGTTGATGAGCATAGATGCAAAAATTCTAACCAAGATTCTGCAAATCAGATCCAACAACACATCTCAAAAATCATCCATCCATCATGACCAAGTGGGCTTCATTCTTGGGATGCAGGGCTGGTTCAACATTCACAAGACCATAAACGTAATTCAGCACATCAACAGATGTAAAACCAAGAACCACATGATTATGTCATTAGACCCAGAATTACACCCTATATCTTAAAAAAAAAGAAAAGAAAGAAATTAACCTTTCATATGATCCAGTAATCCCTCTCCTAAGAGTATACCCAGAGGAATATAAACCATCCTACCAAAAAGACACCTGTGTACACATGTTTATAGCTGCACTATTCACAATAACAAAAACATGAAACTAACCTTACTGCTCATCTAAAGTGGATTGGATAAAGAAAATGCGGTACATATACATGATGGCGTATTACATAGCCACAAAGAAGAACAACATCATAGACTTCATAGAAATTTGGATGGAGTTAGAGACAATCATATTTAGTGATTTGTCACAGAAACAAAGAACAGAATATCACAAGTTCTCGCTCATGCATGGGACCTGAACACTGATAACATTAGCACAAGGGAGGAATAGCCAGTCTCTGAACAGTGCCAGGAGAGGGAAGGAGGGGGAGGACATATAACAACACAAAGTGTATCTTGTCCTAAACCAGAGGAAGTGAGGACCAGATGGAGGCCCATACTTCGTCTGCATACAGCCTACTTGTGTAGCTAATCCTGACCTGTACCCCACCTCTTTATAATAACATAAAAATAAAAATAAGTGACCCTACTAACTTTAAACTCTAATCTTTTTTTTTTTTTTTTTGAGTTGGAGTCTCACTCTGTCGCCCAGACTGGAGTGCAGTGGCCGCTCCCGGTCACCGCAGCCTCGACCTGCTGGGCTCCAGCGAACCTTCCGCCTCAGCCTTCCAAGTAGCTGGAACTACAGGCGCGCGCTACCATGCCCGGCTCATTTTTGATTTATTGTAGAGATGAGGTCTCGCTGCCCAGGCGGGTCTCGAACCCACGGGCTCAGGCAATCCACTCACCTCAGCCTCCCAAAGGTGTGGGATTACAGGCTGAGCCACTGAGCCTGGCTTAAACTCTAATCTTGATAAGGAAATTTAACAGTGTAATCTTGGATATGAGCAATTCACAGAGGATCTTGAGAAGTTCTCCATAGGGCTTATGCTGTACTTGGAGGAGAAAAAAAAAGAAAAAGTGTAATGGAGATTTGAAAGAGCTTTGCAGAAAACAAAAGCTGGGGAAGACTAGAAATTGTCTGAACTTTGAATACACACCCTTAACTCACACAACTCCACTGCCAGAAGATGAAAGCCTTAACAATTTGAGTTTTTTTTTTAATTAAAACTTTAGTGAATACAATGGCTGACACGAAATTAAGCAAAGGCTAGGCAATCCCTAGGAGATGAGAGTCCCAACCTCCCCAAAATTTGCATAGACAGATTAAACTCAGGAAATTTGCCAACTAAACAAACCAATATGCAATAATAACATCTTCTAGTGGGGAATAATAAGATTCTATATTCATTACATCATTAGATTGTTTAAAATATTCAGTTTTCTACCACAATAAAATATGACACATACAAAAAACAGGAAAATGTATAAACAGTGGGGGAAAAAAAGTAGCTACTGTCTCATCATGAGTACATATTTGGAACTTAGAATAGACTTCAGAGTAGTCATTATTAATATGAATAAAGAAATTTTTTAAAAAAGTTTTCCATGATAGTGGATTAGAGACTTTCAGCATGCCTCAGCCCCTGGAAATAGCAAAACAGTACACAGAGATCAACTCAGTGAGCTCTAAATTCAAACAGGAAAATAAGAATTGTGAAGGACATCTGAGATGCCCAATGAGGAGAAGGTGTGCGATCAACCCCTGAGGACGTTTGGAGGATAAAAGTGAGGAAAGTCCCAGTACATAGGATGGAATTGAAAGGTGAGCTTCTCTGTGACTCACCTTTCAACTAGGGATCGAAGCCACAGGAACGCACCTTGTTCCTCCCAAACCCTGAAGCTGAGAGACAGTGAGAGACAGTGATAGCGACAGTAGTAAAAACTGCAAGCATTTTCCTAGACCTGGTTCTTCCTAGGAGCACTATTTTTAATCTGAGCTCAGCCATTCTTTGGTGACACAGCAACAGCAGACGCTGCAGCCTATTAGGCATCTTCTGGCAGTGGAACTGTGTGAGTTAGGGTGTATATTCAAAATTCAGACAATTGTGTAGTCTTCCCCAGCTTTTGTTTTCTGCAAGAAAGCAGAGAGTGCAGCACTTGCACTGGAGCAGGGGAAGGGGCCCCTACAGCCAAAACTCACTGGGGAGTACGCCGAGCATCCCAGCAGTAGGCGCTGGAATTGAGTTCACCCCTGTCACAGGACTGGAATGACAAGAGAGTTGCTAAAGACACGATTTCTTCTGTGCAGTGAGACTTGCAGCTCCGGACAGTTTTGCAACCTGGAAATGGTTTGCGTGTGTCATTGCTGGGTGCGCCAGCCTGTTTCCCTGGTCAGTCTGGGAAGTGTGTCCCACCACTACCGAGAAGCAAGAGGGACCCCATTCCTCTGCATCTGAATTAGCAGCCTGAGTGACAGGAGGTTAGCAGAAAAGATCCCGTTCCTGCATGCCTGGAATAACATCCTGAGTGACAGGAGTTTCTAAAGCCAACGTTTTCCCTGGGCGGTGAGACTTGCAGACTGGGACAGCTTTGTGCCCTGAAAATCATCTGTGTGTGTCATTGCTGAGTACCAAAGCCTTCTCCTCTGGTCAGTAGGGGGAGCATGCCCCACAGTACCAAGGAACAGAAGGACCCTATTTCCATGCTCCTGGATTAGCAGCCTCAGCCACCATTCCACAATCAGGCATTTCTCCAGATGTTTGAAGTAACTGTTCACCTTTGCTAGCAGCCTGACCCATTCCATTGCTCCTGTGCAGAAATCTTGGTGCAGCATGGTCACCTCCACTCCACACCCAAGCATATCTCCAGGCATTCACAATCCATGATCACCTAGATTAGATCCATGAACCACCCCATTCTTCCTGTACAGAGATTTTGATGCAGCAGTGCTCCCTCCACTCCAAGCCTTGGCACACTCCTAAGCATTCCGTGCCCTGGCTATCTTGGTCTCTCACCTGGGTTAGCAGGGGCTTCCATCACTGTGCATTTCATGAATCAGCTCATAGCTTGAAACAACAGAGAGCAGAGCTTTTGCTTGAAATAGGTGACTGAGCTTCCCCTCTCTCTTCTTGCAAAGATCTTAGTGCACAATGGTTGCTTAACTCTTTGCTGGGGGACAAACATTCAGGTATTTGGAGCTCCCACTCACCTGGATTAACAGCCTGAGCTGCCCCTCTTCCCCCAGCCCCTCCCGGCAATTTGCTGGGGTGGGGCGTACTTTCAGGCATTAGGTGCAACCACTTACCTGGGTTAGGAACCTGAGCTGCACTTCCCTCCTGTTCAGAGATCTTGGTGTAGCAGCACAGTCTCTATTCCATGTCAGAAAAAATCTCCAGGCTTTTGAGTCACTTACCCTTTCTCCCACAAAGAACTTGGTGCAGGAGAACTCCTTCCTCTAAGAGATGTAATTCTTCCTCTAATACGGACGTTCCTCTAACATGGACATAACCAGTTGTATGGGTGCTTTTGGCATGCATGTGCCCATAGATCAGGGGTTTGAGCAGCCCCTCCTTTCAGGGGTAGACAACTTAATGCAGTGGCACTGTCTCTACTCAATGCCCTAGCATATCTCCAGGCATTTGGATCAACCACTATTCTAAATTAGGAGTTTAAGTCACCGACTCGTTCACTTGCAGATAACTTGGGGCAGTGAAGGTTTCTCAATTCTATCCCTAGATACACCTCTTTGTGCTTAGCAGTCATACACCAGACCCCACTCACCCAAAGCTGGTGCTTGTACCTGACATTGGGAAACCTGTAAGTGGGCCTGCCAGCCTCGGCCCTGACCATCTTGGTCTCTCACCTGGTTTAGCAAGGGGCTTCCATCACTGTGCACTTCATGAATCAGCTCATAGCTTGAAACAACAGAGAACAGAGCTTTTCTCAATTAAAAAAAAAATCAAGTATACACTCACCAGGTTGACTGCAGCTAGCTTTTACCTGTAAGTACCACCTGGCCTGGACTGGAGGTCAAATGTTGCAACAGGTAGAAAAATCTGTTGACACAAGCAAACAGTATCCAGGAACAAAATACAATTTCTGAGACTCTCACCACTTTGGCCTAATAGGAGGCAGAAGTGAGCCAGCCCACTCATCCAGCACACTACTACAACAACTAGCATTTGGAAAATCTGCCATTAAAAAAAATAGACTATCTATAGCCGAGAAACTTATATAGACTCTCTACCACTGATAGTATCCAGAAACAAACCCAAAGAACCTTACACAACATACATCATAGACTCCTCCTCAAGGGAGGAAACCTTATCGAAATGAAAGCAAATTCAAAAAATAAGAAGGAGAGAGGGCTTATCCAGATGAGAAAGTAATGGAAAAATAACTACGAAGGAAAGAAAAAACAGAGTGTTATAGTACTCCCAAAGGGGCACACTGGCTCTTAAACAACATATTCTCAACAAAATGAAATCTTTGCAATAAAAAAGATAATGAATTCAAAATATTGGTTTTAATGAAATGCAATAAAATCCAAAAGAAAGCAACAATGCAACACAGAAAAGTGTCTAAAACTACTCAAGGTATAAAATGAGAGAGTTTTTTTAAAAAGAAGCAAAACTTCTAGAAGTAAAATAATGTATAAAAAGAATGATAATCTACAGTACAAAGTTTTAACAATAATCTAGGCCAAGTGGAAGAAATAATTTTAGAGCTGGAAGACAGGTGTTCCAGATTAACCCGGTCAGAAAAAAATTTAAAACATAAATAAAAAAATAAAAATATAAAGATTTTAGGAATATGAACAAAGTCTTTGAGAAACATGGGATTATGTAAGAATTCCAAAACTACAAATCATAAGTGTACCAGAGGGAGAAGACAAAGTAAAAGTATGGAAAACCCATTTGAGGAAACAATTTGTCCCTGGTCTTGGGAGAGATTTAGGCATTTGGAAACAAAAAGATAACAGAACTCCTGATATATAAATTGCAAGAAGAACCTCACCAAGTCATATTATTGTCATACTATTCAACATCAGTGTGAAAGAAAAAATTCAAATAGCAGCAAGAAATAGCACCTAATCACCTATAAGGGAAATATCACCAGACTAACAGTGAACTTCTCAGCCGAAATTGTACAAGCCAGAAGAGACTGAAGGTCAATTTTTAACATCCTTAAATAATAAAAAAAGGCAGCTAAGAATTTTATATCTTGCCAAACTTTGCTTCATAAGTGAAGGAGACATATCTTTTCCAGGCAATCAAATGCAAAGGGAATTTGTCACCACTCGGCCAACCGTCAAATCCTCAAAGGAGTTTTAAACACAGAAATGAAATGACAATACTTGCCATCATAAAAGTTCAAATAAGTACAAAGCTCACAGATTCTGTTAAGCAATTACACACATGAAACCCCAAAGCAACTACTTAACACACTATGACAGAAACAAAACTTTATATATAAATATTAATGTTGTCTGTTAATATACATTGTATGTTATATATAAATATTAAACTTGTGTGTAAATGGTGTACATGTTCCACTTAAAAATACACAGTAGCAAATTGGATACAAAATATAAGACCCAACCATCTCCTGCCTACAAGAGACCTAACAACTGTTTAAAGTCAGCTTAAGATTCAAAGAAAACAGGCAAAAAAATATATCATGCCAATGAAAAACAAAGTGAGCAGGAATAGTCATCCTCATATCATACAAAACAGACTTTAAACCAACAATAATTTTTAAAAAGACAAAAAAGGGAATTATATAATGACAAATAGTCCAATACAACAAGATTTAACTATTCTAAATATATATGTAATCTATATATTTATTAGAACACTCATATTCATAACACAAATACAACTTGACCTAAGTAAACAGATACACACACACACACACACACACACACACACACACACACACACAATAATAGTGAAATCTTCACACCCCACTGATATTATAAGACAGACCATTGAGGCAGAAAATCAACGAAGAATCTCTGGATTTAAACTGTACTATAGACCTAATAGAAATCTGTAGAGCACTCTATACAATTACTGCAGAATATATATTCTAAATTATTACATAGAACATTTTCCAAAATTGACCACATGTGTTACCATAATGCAAGCCTCAATACATTTTTTTAAATTAAAATTATATAAAATACTTTCTTGAATCACAGTGGAATAAAATTAAAAATTAATAACAAGAGGAACTCTCAAACCACACAACTACATATAAACTAAAATTACTTGCTTTGAGTGACTCCTGGACAAACAGCACAATTAAGACAGAAAGCAAACAAATTTTTGAAACAAATGAAATAGAGATTCAAAATACCTAAAACTCTGAAATACAGCAAAAACAGTACTAAAAGAAAGACTTGTAATGTTATATGCCTACATTATATCTCAAACTAGTTTTCTGTATCTATTATACATTTAAAGATTTATATATATATATATATATATATATAATATATATATCTAAGGCAATAATTACATAGTTGCAAATAATAATTCTGATCACAATTTTTTTGGATCAATGTTGAGGTGGGTTAATCACCTTGTACAGATTGACAAAAGAATTTAAGTTCCTTGACTTAACCTCCTGCTAGGAACCCCAATCTGTTTTTCACAAGAAAGGGTAAAATAATATGGAAGTAGAAAGCAGAACTTCCTGGGACCTAGAACACTACAAATATAAAAGTTGATAGGATAATAAAAATTTAAGTGTTTACGCAGGCTTGATGTAAAGTAGTTATGTCTCCATTACCTAAATTCTTTATGAAAATAAATACTATGCCCTATTGTGGAATGTTTTTCCTACCTAGTACTGCCAAACCGAAAGCATAGAAATCCACCCATTTATCTTTTGTTCATGGTATAAGAGCAAATGCCATAAACCCTGTGCTAAAGTCAAACAATCTTGATGCTATCCTACTTCAATTCCCCTGCATCCTTTCTGAATCACCCTTTCCTATTGGTATATAAACTCTTGTTCTGAGAGGTAAGGTTGTGAGGATCTACCTTCTTGTCTCACCTGAGACACAGACATGGCTTTTGTTTGTAGGTCTCTATTCAATTTTCTTTTTAAAAAACTGTATTTGTAGCCTCTTCCCTTGACCTCTCTCCCCCGACTTTTGGGGTATGTTTCCATAGATCTTACCACTGTGTAACACAAAGATAGTAGAAGAAAAGAAATAACAAAGAAAGATCAGAACTAAATGAAACCGAGACCAAAACGAGATCAACAAATCAAAAACTTGGTTCTTCAAAATGATAACAAAAACTGACATGCCTCTAGCTAGATTAACCAAGAAATTGAGAAGCTTCAAATAAGTACAATAAGAAATGATAGAGATGACATTATAACTGACACCACAGAAATGCAAAAAATCATCAGAGACTACTATGAACACCTGTATGTACAAAGAATAGAAAACTTAAAGGAAATTGACAAATTTCCAGAAACATATATTCTCCCAAGTCCCAGAAAGAAAGAGAAATCTTGAACAGTACAATAATGACCAGCAAAACAGAATTAGGAAAGCAAAAACAGACACACACACACACACACACACACACACACACACACACACACAAACACCTTCCAACAAGTAAAAGCATAGACGCAGACAGATTCGCAGTTAAATTTTACCAGACGTTGAAGAAATAACTGATACCAACCTTACTGAAACTATTCCAAAAAGGGAAAGAAGAGGGATTCCTCCTTAAATTATTCTACAAAGCCACTATCACCCTGATACCAAAATCAGGCAAGAAAACAACAAAAAAATGAAAACTACAGACCAGTATACTTGACGAACATAAACACAAAAATCTTCAAGAAAATATTAGCAAACTGAATGCAGCAGCACCTCAAAAAGATAATCCATCATGATCATGAAAGTTTTATTCCAGGGATGTAAGCATGGTTCAAACCTACAAATCAATGAATGCTGATTCACCAGATAAACAAAATTAAAAACAAAAACAATCCAGTCATCTGAATAAATGCAGAAAAGTCATTCAAAAAAATTCAACATCTCTTCATTATAAAAACTTTCAACAAACTTGTCATTAAAGGAACATACTTAAAAATATTAAGTGCCATATATGGCAGACCCACAGCCAACATCATAATTAATGGAGAAAAGTTGAAAACATTTCTCCTAAGAAGTAAAATGAAACAAGAATGTTCATTCTCACCACCCTTATTCAACATAGTACTGGAAGTCCTAGTCAGTGCAACTAAGCAAAAGAAAGAATTAAAAAATGTCTACATTGAAAAAGAGGAAGTCATACTATCTGTGTTTGCTGATGACATGTCTGTATACTCAGAAAATTCTAAAGACTTCCCCACTGGATAGATATATTTCATACATGACTTCAGTGATGTTTCAGAATCAAAATCAACATACAAAAATCAGTAGCAATTCTACACACCTATAATACTCAAACTGAGAATCAAACAAAAGCTTAATCTCATTTAAGATGGTCACAAAAATAAATAAAATACATAAGAATACATTTAACCAAGGTGGTGAAAGATCTCTAAAAGAACTACAAAACATTGATGAAAGTAACCTTAGATGACACAAACAAATGTAGAAACATTCCATTCTCACGGACTAAAAGAATCTCAGAATTAAAAAATATATATGAATATATATGGAACCAAAAAAGAGTCCATATAGCTAAAGCAATTTTAACTTAAAAAAAACAAACAAAAGTAAAGCCATCACATTGCCTTACTTCAAATTGTACTTTAAGATTATACTAACTAACTAAAGCATCGTGGTACTGGCATGGATAAATTAATAGAACAAAATAGAGAACCCAGAAATAAAGTCATATTCTTACAATCAACTGATCTATAACAAAGCTGACAAATAAATGAACACTCTATTCAATAAATGGTGCTGGGAAAATTGGCTAGCCATATGCAAAAGAATAAAATTGGACAACTATTTCTCATCAAATAGAAAACAATTAATTCAGGATGAATTAAAAATTTAAATGTAATATCAAAAACTAAAAAATATACATTAGAAGGAAACCTAGGAAAAACTCTTCTGGACATTGACTTAGGCAAAGAATGTGCTATGTAAAACCCCAAATCAATGGCAACATAAACCAAAATAAGTAAATGTGATTTAATTAAACTAAAAAGCTGTACAGCAAAACAAATAATCAATAGAGTGAACAGAAAATTTACCAACTGGGAGAAAATATTTACAAATTACTCTTCTGGCAAACGATACATACTCAGAATCTACAGTGAACTCAAGAAAAAGAAAAATTCCAACAAAAAGAAAAAGAAAAATTGGGCAAAGGACATGAACAGACATTTCTCAAATGAAGAAATACAAGTGGCCAAAAACTACATGAAGAAATGCTCAGCATCACTAATAATCAGATAAATACAAATTACAACCACATTGTGATAGCATCTTTCACCAGTCAGAATAGCTTTCATTAACATTCCAGAGAACAACATAATAAGTGAACTAATCCAGAAACAGTAAAGCAAATACTGAATACTGTCACTCCTAAGTGTGGTTGTGGAGAAAAGGAAATGCTCATACACTGCGAGAGAAAATGTAAATTACTTCAACTTCTATGCAAAATAATATCGAATTGTCTGAAAGAACTACACTAGAACTACTATTTAACCGAGCAATCCCATTATTCAGTATCTAGTACCAAAGAAAAAGAAATCATTATATAAAAAAGACACCTGTACTTGTATGTTTTTCATAGTACTTTTCACAATAACAAAATAATGAAACCAATATAAGTGCCCATCAATGATTAACTTGATAAAGATAGTGTGCTACATATACACCATGGAATCTCACACAGCTATTTTAAAAAATCATGTTGTTTTTCAACATGTATGAACCTGGTGTGAAGTAACTCAGAAAAAGAAAAGCAAAGACTGAATGTTGTCACTTGTTAGTGAGAGTTAAAAAATGGGTTCTGATAAACATAAAGATGAAGTAATAGAAACAAGGAACACCAAAAATAGGGAAGATGGATAGGGTGTAAATGTTTAAAAATGACCTATCAGGTGAAATGTTTTCTATTTGGGAAATGGAGAAACTAGAAGCACAATCTCCACCTGTTCACATTATACCCATATTACAAACATGCATTTGTAACCCCTGAATCTGAAATGGAAAAAAAAGAAGCAACAATATGTTTAAAGAATTAACTAAAAATACGGCAACAATGGTTCCACAAATAGTGAATCTCACTAAAGAAAAATAAAGGATAAAAATAACCAAAGTGTTTATTTCAAGAGTTAAACTAATGAAATAAAATATGGTCCGGAGGTGGTTAATAGCAGAGTTGAGATAACGGAAAAAAGCAATAAACTTACAGGTAGATCAATAGAAATTTTCTGTAAAATAGAGGGAATAGCAACACACAGAGTCCCAGAAACTTGTGAAACTATGTTGGGGAAAACTAAGAATCCAGATCTGCTACAATAGATTACTTAAAACATAAAGTTTTGAAGCACAATTATATATATGTACATACACACACTTGCTCATATGTAATGGAAATTTCAAGAGAGGAGAAAGAGAAAAAAACAGAAAAATATTGTTAAAAATAATGGCATAAAACAAAATGTTTTGAGAAAACACAGATTTATAAATCAAGAAACACCAGGATGTCCAAGTGGAAAAACCATAGAGCAATGCACACCTAGACACATCATATCAAATATTTGAAAGCAAAAAAGAGAGGAAAAAATCATGAGATCTCCAAAGAGAAAAATTACTCATCATATACAATGTTAACTCTAATATTAATGACTGACAAAGATA
Organism: Cephalopachus bancanus; assembly: GCA_027257055.1. Taxonomy (NCBI): domain Eukaryota; kingdom Metazoa; phylum Chordata; class Mammalia; order Primates; family Tarsiidae; genus Cephalopachus; species Cephalopachus bancanus. The sequence continues at coordinate 2,429,953 of JAPVLO010000173.1, read as the reverse complement.
TGGAGAAACCTAAGACTTGCACATTGCATGTAGGCTTGTAATTGTGGTTTTGGACTGTGAATTTTAAATCATTATAACTAGGTTCAAACACGTTTTTAGTAACAAAATAGGAACCATTACTATCAATAAATTTTGTCAATGAAAAATAAGTTTGTTTATTCCTGCAGCATAAAAATCTGTGCTTTGGAATTCAATGAACTGTTAGAAAGCGTTTCCTGCATCCTGCTGGCTGTGTCCCTGCAAATAGTTGTCGAGATGGTTGAAGAAATGAGTCAGTTGGTGAGAGATCAGGTGAATATGGTAGATGAGGCAAAACTTCATAGCCCAATTCATTCAACTTTTGAAGCGTTGGTTGTGCGACATGTGGTCAGGTATTGTCATGGAGAAGAAATGACCCCTTTCTGTTGAGCAATTTGGGCTTCAGGCATTGCAGTTTTCAGAGCACTCATTGATTTGCTGAGCATGTTTCTCAGATTAATGGTTTTACCGGATTTGGAAAGCTATAGTAGAAAGACTGACAGCAAACCACCAAACAGTGACCATGACATGGGTTTTTTTTTTTTTTTTTTGGTGCAAGTTTGGCTTTGGGAAGTGCTTTGGAGCTTCTTCTCAGTCTAATCACTAAGCTGGCTGTCACAGTTAGTACTTAGAAATGACAATTTTTTTTTTATTTTCAGCCAGATCATGAGGCACCCACATACTTAGCTGTTTTACCTTTCCAATTTGCTTCAAATGCTGAACAGCCGTAGAATCCTTGATGTTGAGTTTCTTCGGCAACATCTCATGTAGTTGTAAGAGTATGTGTTTCCATGATTGCTCTCAGTTGGTCATTGTCAACTTCCAATGGCTGGCCACTATGCTCCTCATCTTCAAGGCTCTCATCTCCTTTGCAGAACTTCTTGAACCAGTACTACACTGTACATTTGTTAGCAGTTCCTGGGCTACATGCATTGTTGATGTTGCGAGTTGTCTCTGCTGCTTTACTACCCATTTTGAACTCGATAAGAAAATTGCTTGAATTGCTTTCTAACATCATTTCCATAGTCTAAAATAAATATGAAATAAACAGCAAGTAATACGTCATTAACAAAAAAACAAAAAAAACCCATAAAGCCAGAAATGCACATTAAAATGATATATAACATGACCACATTTCTTTAAGAATGTATTCCAATATCAAATGTCAAATATCAACAATGCAAAAACTGAAATTACCTTTGCACAAACCTAATAAAATGGTAAAACCATTTGGAAAATAGTTTATTAATGCTTAACAGATTAAACATAAATTTGCTATACAATCCAGCAATTCCACAACTATCTACATACTCAAGATAAATGAAAATATATTCACACAAAGACTTGCACATGACCATTTTTAGCAATATTGCTCATAATAGCTAACAAGAGGAAACAACCTAAATGTCAATCAACTGTTGAGTGGATAAATGGAATATGGTATACACATACACTAGAATACTTTATCAGCACTGAAATGGAGCAGACTACTGATACATGCTATTATATAGACGACCCAAAAAAATATTCACTAAGTAGAAAAAGCCAGATGTAAAAGACTATACATTCTATGATTCCATTTATCTGAAATGCCCAGTTTGTCTGAGTCTGAGTGAGAAACAGGTATTGACTTTTAAAATTTTATTTTATGGGCACCAGAGAGCTTATTGAATTTCACACCTATAATGGGTATATTTAATGGTAAAAACCTTAATAAAGCTGTAAAACACACTTTAATAAAGCTATCAAATATGAAAATGGATACTCACATTTTATTTTGTGATTATATTTTGGAAATGATAATTTGATACAGAAGTGTTTTGGGTGACTACAAACTTGTCTTTAGAGGGTTTGAAATTTCCATAAGGCCAAGACAGAGGAGAGTCAGAGATATGTGAGTCAGATTCTATTGGAAAAACTTGAGAAGAAACTCTTTATTCTACTCATTTTCAGGCTGACTTGCCGATTGTGGATATGTGGTGAACTGGAAGAGAATGGGAAAATAAATTATTGAAAGGAACTTGCCCCTCCTCTGAGAGGGATCAGTTAAGAAAACAAGCAAACTCCTCACAATATGGGGTGTCAGCTGGAAAAGAGGTCTGAATCAGATTTTAAAAGTGCTCCCCAGATTGCAGGACTACATGAGATTGCCAATAAAGCCATGGAAGTAGGATGCGTAGATGCTGCCAAAAGAAACTTGCAAAAATGAGGTGGAACAGCAAATTCCATCATGCATGTAAGCATCATCAGTGGATTGTACAGGGCTCTGTGTCTTTTCCCATCACCTTGACCATATGTAATCCTCCCCAGAATTTACCAAAAATTCTTAGGAGAAACCCTGAATTAAATTAATTGATATTAATTTCCCACAGCCATTAAAATAAGAAATGAGATGAAAAATAATTTCAGAAATACGAAAATAAGAAAAGTTAAATATCTGACAGACATGACTTTTAACTGCAAATATATATGTTACTACTAAAACTTTTAAGAAACTATTTAAATATCACTTATAAAATCTGTCTCAGACAGCTAAAAGATAAAGTTAAAACGCTTTGGGGTATGTCTATTTTATTTAGTCTCAATTAATTGAAACATAAAATTAGAATGTTTTTTCTCATAATTTAGCTTATTATAAAGCAGTTTTAACAGAGTGATTGGGGTGCAGACCCTGAAATGCAGACCCATGTCCTCTCTATATTGAATGAACATAGGATAACTTTCAAATGAAGAATAATATGTGTACAGTGAGTTAAAATTATTTTATGGATCTTTGATACCTCAGATTGCTTACAAAATTGTTAAATACTATAATCATATTCATTGTCAGGAAAAATGTATTAAAATTTTCATTTTCACAGAAATGTGTCATGTCAAATGCACACAGTTAAACTTTAAATACTCAGAGTGTTTAAAAAGCTCCAAATTGTAACTTAGAAGAATAAGGCTTCTATCTACATTCTACTACTAATTAAATTTTCAAAAATAATTTAAAATGTCTCAGCCAATGCTTTCTTATTTTTATACATGAGACTTGAAGCAAGACGATCCATAAGCCTCTTTCAAGAATGAAATTTTATGACCATAATATAAGGTATATGCTGCTTCAAGTACTTTGTGCAGCAAGTTTGGACATTTAATTAATTAGTCAATTAATTAAATTAGTCAATATTGTCAGAGAGATAACTGAACTGACACTGACAAATACATAGCTTAACTAGAATGAATTGTTATTTATATTAAATTTATTATATGCATTAAAATATATTAAGAGACAAGGACATTTTGTGACATGATTCATAATAGTTTAGTCAGGGGATAAGATTTTAGATACAGGACAAACCACTTATTTTGCTGAATAAGCATCTCATAAGAATATTCATGGGCAATAATCTTGTCAGTAATTTAGCTCTTCCTAAAAATATTTGCAATCTCCATGAACAGTTAAAAATAATATACATTTAGATGGATATCATTCAGGTAAGCAATTTTTTAAAATATACAAGACTTTTTCTAAGCAAGTTCAAATAAATGTGCACAACAATTACCAAAGAAACAAGAGAATTACTGAAAGAGGTTACAAATGTGGGCAGAAGATATTGAGGCCATAACGACCTTTACTATGTTCCAAACAATGAAACACAAATGAAGTAAATCTAATGAGGAGACAATTGGATTACTAAGAGAAAGCTCCTGAAAATGCATGATTAAGTCAGGTAAGAAATAATAAAGTGCTGCTTTTGTAGTTACTAAGACACGAAAAGGCAATTATGCAAAAAGACTCTTAAAAGCTGTGTTGCTAAGAATATAGCCCTAATCTTTCTTAATTCCCCTTCCTTTCAAGTACCACTTTCCCAATATTTTCTTCATTTTGAATTCTCATCAAAAATATCCCTCATGTTCACTATCATGTAGCATTTAGTGAATTTTTTTCTGTCTACTGACAAACTTAAGTAATACACCTTTCATTGCTTTAAAACTTATACATCATTCTTCATAATTAGCTAGAAATTTTCTATATAACCTTTTATTATTTTTTCCATACATGTATAGGATTTTAGAAACACAGAGAATAGGAATTACTTTTCTTTATCTTAAACTCAGTATTCAAGCCGAGCTCGGTGGCTCAGCCTGTAATCCCGCGCCTTTGGGAGGCTGAGGTGAGTGGATTGCCTGAGCCCGCGGGATCGAGTCCCGCCTGGGCAGGCGAGACCTCATCTCTACAATAAATAAAAAAAATTAGCCGGGCGTGGTAGCGCGCGCCTGTAGTTCCAGCTACTTGGAAGGCTGAGGCGGAAGGATCGCCGGAGCCCAGCAGGTCGAGGCTGCGGTGGCCGGGAGCAGTCACTGCACTCCAGTCTGGGAGACCGAGTGAGACTCCAACTCAAAAAAAAACAAAAACAAAAACACTCAGTATTCTTGTGGACCTTTGGAAAGTGACAAATACGGGACTTTCAGAATTCTGTCTCACTTCTCACATCTTATTCATCTCTAATCTCCATTACCTATCATCATGTCTGACATTAAATACCTACAATCTTAATTTTAACAGCTGCTTAGCATAAAGATAACCAAATGAATATTGGCATAGATGTAATTAAAAATCCAAAAACATTAACCAAAATAGGAATAGACAGGTGATTATTTCAGGGCACTTCAAATGGAACTAAGAGTATGCATAGTCCACTAATTTAAGAGGCCAACACAATGCATGCAATGATCCAGAAGAAAGCATATGCTTATAGAGGAGAATCAATTTCTGCAGTGAGGTGTATACACATTTACAGCCTTACAGCTGATAGCGCATCTTGGTTTTTTTAATTCATCAGTTCAGTAACTTGTTATAGACAGAATTGGAGTGCTGATTAATTTTCTTGTAACACATGTTCTTTTTTATATATTAATATATATATTAATTCTTGATTGATGGTTTTCACTAATTTTGTCCTTGAATCTTGCCTCTTCTTTGACTGATCAATCCACTTCCTTTTGAAGTTCGAATTTTTTTTATTTAGAAAATATCTACTTGATTTAATACATATTCTTAAATAAAAATTTTCCAAAATATTAAAAAGTTACTTACAATGTATAATATGGTTTAATTAGGAAAAATATTTATTCTTTTTAAGCTGCAAAAATATGTATTATTATTGAAACTTTTGAGAAACTATTTAAATATCACTTATCAAATCTGTCTCAGACAGATAATAGACAAAGATAACATGTTTGGGGGTATGGTTATTTCACTTAGTTTCAATTAATTGAAACATATAGAATTAGAATATTTTTCTCATGTTTAGCTTATTATAAAATGCGTTTTAACAGAGTGATGGGGTGCAGACCCTGAAGTTATACTCCAGAGTTTGAAATCAGTTACTAGCATGCTAACTTCTTTAGCTCAACAGCCTCCTGTACTTGTGGAGCCATACTGGTATATAAATACCTAGAAAGTCCTGGTGCATAGCAAATTCTGCAAAGCATTTTTTATTATTATTTTCACTACTTCACACTTATGCTAACAGAAATGTATTGTCTCAAGTTTGTAATGTGGGATTAAAATCAGTAAGAAATTGAAAATTTAAAAACTGAAAAACACTAAAGTTAAAAGAAAAACAATGTAAACAAATATGAAATCAGATGCCTGGAAATGGCAGAAAATAAAATGATGAAAAAGACACAGAAGACGTCTATAAGGGAAGGACAGGATAACATCTAGAGGTAAAGATAAAACAGGAAAGGTTGGAAAGACAAAGGATAATGACTGGAAGGAGGTCATCTGATTAGAAAACTGAGTTACAAGCTAGAAAATGTCAGAGAATTCAAAGGTAGAAAAATAACAGGCAGACCAAGGAAAAATAGACACATAGTGAGAGGGAGATGAGTAAAGTTGCAAAGTAAGAAGTTTCCTTTTCTCTAATTAAATTCCACTTCAAAATGAAGAAGCAGCCTTGTAATAAAGCACAAAAATTAAATAAAATCATGAGCATATGCTACATACAGTAGCAAGTTCAAAGGTCATTATGAATGAAGAAAAGGAAAATGTACAGGAAAAGTTTAAAAAATGAGATAAAAATAGACAAAAGCTATATAGGATTTGCTGAAATAGAAATGTATAAAATAAAATAGACCAAAAAATAAATAAAAAAATAAAAAATGAGTTTGTCAGAAACTAGATAAAGAAGGACTTGGAAAATAGATTTTCTACTTTGGATTTTTAAATATATTCTTATAAGCAATTTTTCCTGTGGTATTTTAAAATATTTCCATTATAGGTCTTTTTTCTCAATTTAAAAATATCTCTGTCCTTCTTTATTTTCTTATGCAGACATTTGTATCTTGCAGGCTATTTTTCAGTTTTTTTTTTTTTTTTTTTGAGAGTTGGAGTCTCACTATCACCCAGACTAGAGTGCAGTGGCCGCTCCCGGCCACCGCAGCCTCGACCTGCTGGGCTCTGGCGATGCTTCCGCCTCAGCCTTCCGAGTAGCTGGAACTACAGGCGCGCGCTACCACGCCCGTCTAATTTTTTTGATTTATTGTAGAGATGAGGTCTCGCCTGCACCAGGCAGTTCTCGAACCCTCTGGCTCAGGCAATCCACTCACCTCAGCCTCCCAAAGGTGCGAGATTACAGGCTGAGCCACCGAGCCCGGCTTTATTTTTCAGTTATTTTTTAAAATGATGATAAGGCTGCACCTTTTATTTGCACATTTCCAATAGATTAAACCATCTATTTAGATAAAATAGATGATGGAAATATATAAAATAGATAATAAAAAGAACGATATAAACGCTAATCAAAATATTTAAAAGCTTGTTTTCTGATCATAATTCAATTCAAATTTAGAACTATTTCTACATATTTTGCTCAAAATAGAGAAAAAATAAGAAGAGACACTCTATGGTTTTGTTTTGCTTTGCTTTGTTTTGTTTTCCAGCTGAAGTTCATGAACTAAACACAGGACAGGAAGTACAGGGTAGAAAAGTTGTAGCATTTATCCTCAGTTTATTATAATGCAGGTATCTCTAGAACTATAATATACTCATGAAAAGTTGTTAGGCACCATCAAACCCCAACAAACCTATGTTTGTGTACCTATGTTCAACAAAACAAATAATAAGCAAACTAACTTACATATCTGACCCAAGTGTACTCACTCCTGGAAGATAAAACTGAACCTGCATAGTTTACAGTTTGGTACAAATAGCTTGTTCATCAGAACTTCCTCAACACTCACCTAGCTTTGTCTATCAATCCAAAACTCCTGGATGATAAGTACATTCCATGTATTAATAGTAATTGTTTGTTGGCTAAAACAATATCTTACTTTTGCTTTTCTATAAAATACTGTAATTATTAGTACATTTGAACACTTTTAAAATAATTTGGGATCTCTTTTGACTGAGATAAACAACAAAGTTTCACAGACTGGGGCTTCTAGTTCTGCCTCCCAATTTTGTCTCTAGCAGTCTCAGGGATTTTTCTCCCTACAGACAACTCAGGATGCTTTCTGTGGATTGAAGGAGAAATAGTGAAGAAAACCCAAGGTGGTGAGGAAAATGGTTGTCTGCCTCAAACTCACTTTTTCCGGTGTAGAAACCATGAGTTGGAGTGGAATTTTCCATGTGTGATGCCTGGCAGTTAGGGAGAGGGCCATCACAGATAGGGAAGCTTGTTTCTCTGTTATCTGCTCTGAGCTTTTTACTGCTCTGTGGCCTGGGGATAATCTCAGCCTCAGATCTGAGTTCTGGAATTTTGCTGGTGACAATTGTGGAGTGTATGTTTGCCTTTGGTTTTCTGGGATGAGAGTAAAGGCAGATTGCTTCTACTCTACCATTTTTGTCATATTTGTGTTTTTGTTGTTGTGTTGGTTTATTTATTTTTGCTAGATTTATAGAAGAATAATTGTAATTATCAAGGTTTTGAATGTGCTTTATTAGTTTCAGTTCAGCAAATGAAGGCAATTTTGCCATAATGTGACATAATCTGTTTTATAAAACGTTGGTAGTCTGATGGATAAGGCATAATTCCTGCCTGTACATCAGTCACTATACATTGGTTATCTACATCATTATTTTCCTTTGGAAATTTGATTGTTATGCCCTTTGCTCAGTTTTCTTATCATTTATTTTATTTTGGATATTTCTTCTGCATTATGGATAATCATTCTTTGTCATTATATCTTTTATGAGATAGTAATTTTATATTTTGGAAGGTCAATTCCACGTTCTTTCCCTATACAAAAGCTGAGTTTTGAAGTTGGACAAAAAAAAAAAAAAAAGCCTTCCTCATTCTGAGACTTTTAAAAGTCATATATTTTAGCATACAAACTGAGTAAATGAGTGTTGAAATATTTTGGTAAAAAAAAACCTATTGCCTATTCTTATTTTTTTACAAATTAAGATTGTTATATTTTATTTAACATTTTTCTCAACATATAGCTTTTATGTTGATTACATCTGTATTTTGCAACTATGTCATATAAAGCACTGTAGCTTAATACGATATTAATATATAGTACCACTTTAGGGTAAAACGCTTCCCTGATCTACACTTGCTTTTTGTCTTTTATGTAGTCTATAAAAATTGATTCAGATATTACAAAAAATAAATTCTCCTGAGAGTTTTATTAAAAATATTGATTTATGAGATTATTTTAGGATAATTACAAATAGATTACGATATCTGTCGGTGAATTTTTTTGAGTCACTGTTGGTATGTTTATTTTTGTGTTGAAACATTTCTCTCTTGTAATTTAGTGAGCTTTGTTTATGTGTTTATTTGTTTGATTTGTGTAGAAAAGTGTGTCAGGTTTTGCCAAGTACTTATTACAATTAAAATTAACTAGTGCTTAAACATTTTGAGTAGAATGTTGTTCTTTTTTATTTTTTAATTTTCATTTTATTGTTTATTTTAGACTCGGGGGTACATTCGCATATTTGCATTATGGTGTTTCCAGTGTCTATTATTTCCATCCTTGTGATTGTGTAGCTCCCACATATGAGTGAGAACATGCAGTATTTGGTTTTCTGTTCCTGAGTCATTTTACTTAGGATGATAATCTCCAGCTCCATAAATGTTGCTGGAAAGAACATGATTATATTTTTTAATTACTGTGTGGTATTCCATAGTGTATATATACCACATTTTCATTATCCACTGTTCAGTTGATGGGCATTGAGGTTAATTCCGTATCTTTGCAATTGTGAATTGTGCTATGATGAATATGAACATGTGGGTGTGCAGGTGTCTTTATTATTTAACAACCTCTATTCCTTAGGATAGGTACCTAGAAGTGGGATTGCTGGATCAAATGGCTGATCTAATTTTAGTTATCTTAGTAATCTTCATATTGGTTTTCATAGAGGTTGTACTACACTCTCACCAACAGTGTAGAAGCATTCCCTTTTTCCGCATCTATTTTGTTAAATTATTTTTAAAATAATCGCCTTTTTGATTGGTGTAAAGTGGTATTTTACTGTGGTTTTAGTTTGCATTCCCTGATTATGAGTGATGTTGATCATTTTTTCATATGTTTGTTGGCTATTTATATATCTTCTTTTGAGAGAAGTTCATTCATATTGTTTGCCCACATTATAATGGGGTTATCTGCTTTTTTCCTGGTGATTTGCTTGAGTTCTTTGTAGATTGTGAATATTAGTCCTTTGTCCGATGCATAATTTGCAAATATCTTCTTCCATTCTGTAGGTTGCCTATTAGCTGCGTTGATTATTTCTTTGGCTGTGCAGAACTTTTTAGTTTAGTTGTGTCCCACTTATTTATTTTTGTTTTAGTTGCATTTGCTTTGGGGGTTTTAGCCATAAATTCTTTGACTAGATCAACAACCAGAAGAGCTTTTCTAGATTTATTCTAGAATTTTTATGGTTTCAGGTCTAATATTTAAGCCTTAACCCATCTTGAGTTAATTTTTTTCTATATGGGAAGAGACAAAGATCAAGGTTCATTTTTCTTCATTTTCAATTTTCCCAGCACTATTTGCTTAATAGGGTGTCCTTTCCCCAGTATATGTTTCTGTCTGTTTTGTCAAAAATCGGTTAGTTGTAGGTATTTGGATTTACTTCTGTATTCTCTATTCTGTTGCAGTGGTTCATGTGTCCGTTCTCGTACCACTACCATGCTGTTTTGGTTACTACGTCTTGCAGTATAGTTTGAGGTCAGATAACATGATTCCTTCAGCTTTGTTCTTTTTGCTAAGGATTGCTTTGGATATTCTAGCTCTTTTTTTGTTCCATATGAATTATAGGATTTTTTTTAATTCTGTGAAACATGTAATTGATAGATGAATAGGGATTGCACTGAATCTGTTGATTACTTTGGTTAACATGGTCACTTAATGATGTGTCTTCCACTCCCTTAGTATGAGATGTTTCTCCATTTGCTTATGTCCTCTGCAATTTCTCTCATCAGAGTTTTGCAGTTCTTCCTGTAAAGGTCGTTCACCTCCTTGGCTGAATATATTCCTAAGTATTTTAACTTTTTGGCTGCTGTTGTAAATGGAATTAAGTTCTTGATCTGATTCCCAGCTTGGTTGCTATTGGCATATAGTAGTGCTACTGTTGTGTGTGTTGATTTTGTATCCTGAAACTTTACTGAATTCATTTAGAAAGTCTAGGAGTCTTTTGGAGGACTCTTTAGGATTTTCTAGGTATAAGATCATATGGCCAGCATACAGAGATAGTTTGATTTCTCTGTTTTCTAATTTGGATACCTTTTATTTCTTTTCCTTCCCTGGACTAGCCAGAGCAATCTTCCAGTTCTAACCAGAGCAAGACTTCCTGTCTTGAATAATAGTGGTGAAAGTGTGCATCCTTGCCTTGTTCTAGTTCTGAGGGGGTATATGTCAACTTTTCTCCATTCAAGATGAACTTGGGTGTAGGTTTGTCATATATCGTTTTTATTATTTTGAGGAATGTTCCATCTATACTTATTTTGATGAAAGTTTTCTGTATACTTATCAAAATAAGTATACTTATTTTGATGAAGGCATTCTGAATTTTATCAAATGCTTTTTCTGCATCTATTAAAATGATAATATATATTTTTTATTTCTGTTTGGGTAATGGATCACATTTATTAACTTGCTTATGTTGAATCAACCTTGCATTTCTGGAATAAAACCCATTTGGTCGTGGTATATTTTCTTTTTTTTTTATGTGCTGTTGAATTGGATTTGCTGATATGTTATTGAGGATTTTTGCATCTATGTTCATAAGGGATATTGGTATCTAGTTTTTTTTTGTTGCGTCTTTTCCTGGCTTTCATATCTCAGTGATACTGGCCTCATGAAATGAGTTAGGGAGCATTCTTTCCTCTTCAATCTTGTGGAATAGCTTCAGGCAAATTGGTAACAATTCTTCTTTGAAGTTCTTGTAGAATTCAACTGTGAATACATCAGGTCCTGGTCTTTTTTGTTGTTGTTTTTGGGAAACTCGAATTATTATTTAAATCTTGTTTCTCATTATTGGTCTATTCAGGGTTTCTATTTCTTTCTTAATCAAGGTTGGAGGGGGAGTTGTATGTATCCAGTAATGCATCTATTTCCTTTAGATTGTCTAGTTTGTTTGCATAGAGGTGTTCATAATAGTCTTGAATGATCTTTTGAATTTCCATCACATCAGTTGTAATGTCTCTTTTTTCATTTCTGATTGAGCTAATTTAAGTTTTCCTTTTGTATCTTAATCTATCTAGTGGCCTATAAACCGTGTTTATTTTTTCAAATAATCCACTTTTTGCTTTATTGATCCATTGTAACTTTTTAAAATGTTATTTAGTTCTGCTCTGATCTTCTTTCTTTTTTTCTGCTAGATTTTGGTTTGGTTTGCTCATGTTTTCCTAGTTCTCTGAGGTATGATGGTAGGTTGTTGATATATGATTAGTTAGTCCTGTTATTGTAGACCTTAAACACAATAATTTTTCTTCTGAGCATAGCTTTTGCTGTGTACAAGAGATTTTCATAACTTGTTTCTTTGTGGTCATTTGTTTCAAGTAATTTTTTAATTTTCATCTTAATTTCATTGATGAACCAAAGATCATTCAGAAGTAAAGTGTTTAACTTCCATGTCTTTGTTTGGTTTTGTGAGTTCTTCCTGTAATTGATTTTTAGTTTTATTCTACTGTTGTCTGAGAAGGAACTTGATATAATTTTTTTTTAGTTTATTGAGACTTGATTTGCAGCCTATCATATGTTCTATCTTTCAGAGTGTTCCATGTGCTGATGAGAAAAATGTATAATCCGTAGTTTGGCAATGAGATGTTCTGTATATGTTTATTAGTTCCATTTCCTCCAGAGTCCAGTTTAACACCAATGTCTCTTTGTTGACTTTCTGTCTATTGCTGTCAGTGGAGTGTCAAAGTCTTCCACTATTATTGTATTACTATGACTTTTTGTAGGTCTAGTAGAATTTGTTTTATAAAGCTGGAGGCTTGGGAATTAGGTAGATATATATTTAAAATTATTATGTCTTCTCATGTATTGATCCCTTTGTCATTATATTATATTATAACCATCTTTTTTTTTTTACTTTTGTTAATTTAAAGTCTGTTTAATCTGATATGAGAATGGTTGCTCCTATTCAATTGGTTTTCATTTGCATGGAATATTTTTCCCCACATCTTTACCATGAGTCTATGAGTTTTTGTGAATTAGGTGGGTCTCTTGAAGTCAGTAAATATTTAGGTTTTTTTTTTTTATTATTCCTTCTTCCACTCTACATCTTTTTAGTGGGGGAATTGAGATCATTTACATTCAAAGTCAATAATGATATGTAAGGTATTATTCTATTCATTACACTGGTTTTTATCTGGTTGCCTTATTTATTTACATTTTCTATTGTGTTGGTGTTCCATAAAACCTGTTAACTTTATGATTTCCAGCATTTTTCTACTCATGCATTTTGACCTTTTGTTTCAGTTTTTAGAACTCCTTTGCATATTGTTTGTAGAGTTGGTCTAGTGGTGGCAAATTTGTTCATCATTTGCTTGTCTGTGGAGGGTTTTATTTCTCCTTCACTTTTAAGACTTACTTTCATGGAATACAAAATCCTTGGCTGACAATTATTCTGTTTGAGGTTATTGAAGATAGGGCACCACTGCCTTCTAGCCTTAGGGTTTCCTCTGAGAACTCTATTGTTAGCCTGATAAATTTGCTTTTGTAAGTTATTGGATGCTTTTGTCACACTTCTCTTAAAATTTTGTCCTTCATATTAACTTTGCTTAGTCAGAAGATTATATGACTTGGTGTTGACCTTTTGGCAATGTCTCTTCTAGGGGTTTTTTGGTCTTCCTTTATCTGAATGCTTAGATCTCTGATAAAGCCAGGGAAGTTTTCCTTCATTATTTCCTCAAATAGGTTTTACAAACCTGTTGCTTTCTCTTCTTCCTCAGGAGCACCTATGATTCTTAGGTTTGGACATTCTACATAATCCTGTATTTAATGAGATTTTATTTCATTTTCTTAATTTTTAAAAAAACATTTTTGTGTGATCGGGCTAATTCAAAAACCTTGTCTTCAAGTTCTGAGATCCTTTCTTTTGCTTGTTCTAGTCTACTGTTAAAATATTCCATTGCATTTTACACTTTCCTAAATGCTTCTATCATTTCCGGAATGCCAGATTTTTTTTTTTTTTAAGGTGTCTACCTCTTTGGTTTTAATTTTTTATGTTGGTTTCCAATTTTTTCCTGAAGTTCATTGACCAAATTTATCATCAACCTTCTGAATTCTATATCTGGAATTTTAAATACTTTATTTTGGTTATGGCTCATTGCTGAAGAGTTGGTGTGGTCCTTTGGGGGTGTTGGAAATTTCTGTTTTTTCATATTGTAAGAATTGTTTTTCTAGTTCCTTCTCATTCAGACAGACTATTTATTCTTATTTGAGTTTGGCAGGGGGCTGATGTAGGCAGTTTAGGGTTCCCTTGGTTTTATATTCCCTTGGTGTGATGAGTTTCTCCATTGTCAGATATGGCAGCCCTGCGCTGCATACCTGAACTAGCTCATGTTATCCTGAGCAGCTAGAGTGACTTGGAAAATATTGTTAGCTGGTGTTTGGGATTAGATATTCCCCAAAGGTGAGGTATTATATCCAATGTTGTTTGAGGTACTGTTGACCTCCAGCCAGGAGGAGGTGCTTATGGGAGAAAGTTAGCTATGATGGTGGTTGTAGTTTCTCTTTGCTGAGTGTTGCTCCCAGGAAATGACCATCTAGCCTAGGAAAAGGCTGAAGCTCTGGGGATTTCCCAAGTTTTCTATCTGTTTTGATCCTTCTGTGCTCATAAAAGGGAAAGAAGCTGAAGTACTCCACAAGGGTGCACTCTCAGCTGCCCAATAATACTGTTGTGCAGGACAGGCACAGAAGAGTTCACACAGGTGAGAGGTCCCACTCAACTCCTGCCTTGGCCTCAGGCAATCCATGATCTGATTGTCAAGGTGTTGCTGGCCTCAGGGTCTGAGGTATTCTCAGGCAGCCCATTCAGTCAAGAACTGTCTGCAGGTTTAGAGATTGCCCTTGGGGCCTGTTTCCTTTCTAGCTAGTTGGATAGCAATCCACTACACTCTTTAAGGATTGAGTACCTGGGAAATTGTGGCTGGAGCTGCTCAAGGCTTTTTTTCTTGCACCATTCTACAACATGCATGGGTCTGGGGAAGGCAATTTCCAGTGAGAGGCTGGGGTCCCACAAGGTTCAGAGCAATGAGAGTTCATGCAGTAGCACAGAAATTTTGAATTCTCATCATTCACCTTTCCAACTTTGTCCAGAGGGTGTGATGAACTGTGGTATTAGAAGTAAGGGTCCAGCCAGTTTCAGTCATGGTCAGTGGATTTTTTTTTTCTTCTTTTCTTTAAGTTATTATTATCACTCCTTTGGAGATTCATGGGGCATGCTGCTGAATCCATTCCTCTCTAAGTATTGAGAAAACTCTCTTCAACTTGTCTTACTCTGTAGGAGGAACTCACTGTAGCTTCCTCCTGTCAGCCTTCTTAATCCCAGGGACTGTTATTCTTATTTCATCTTGATTTGTACATCTATGTTCACACTTGTAGGAAAGTCAAGATAACAAAGTGGTTGAGAACAAGATATTTGAGCCAGATTGCTGAATTTGAATCTTATATTCTCAACTTATTAATTTGTGATATTGAACTGCTATTCATTCCCCTGTGTCTAAGTTTCCTCACCTAGCAGTAGTGACAGTAACTATCTCAAGGGTTCTTATGAGTATTGCATAGATCAATTCATGTATAATAGCTAGCAAAGGATTCAAATGTCATATAAACACAATACATGCCTACAGTGATTATTTATGTGAAATCTAGTTTACTTTCATTTTCTTCTCTCCTATATTTTTGTTTATCTATTGGTGTTTAGTTACCACAAATGTTCACAGTTTACATTCATAAAGTGTCCTGATGTCCTTTAGTGTGAGCTCTGTTTATTTCATAAAATGGTTATTTGCATATTCAGGTTTTCTAAATATTCTTGAGAAAAAAAATTTTAATTACATTTTTAGGAAATATTTATTTGATCAAGTTGTTAATATATAGGTACAAAGTTATTTAACACAACCACAAATATCTGTATGTGTTGACCTTCATCTAAAAGGAGGCAATTTCCAAATGCTCCCATGGAAACTGTTAGAGTATAGGATAAGGTTTATGAGAAATACAATAATAAATAATCTCAGATTGCAAGAGTCTCAATAAGATAAGGAGAGAGAGAGCAAGAAAGAGAATAAATGACCACTTTGACGCTATGGTGGAAAAGCTCGTGTAGTATACTTCAGAATGTCTATGGTGCACATGCTGGTCACATTCAGTAAAGCAAGGACCAAAATTTATTAATATGGTGATAGTGAAAGATTTTAAGATTGCTGGTGTAGGTTAACACTTAAAGAACCTCATAAGAAGCTAAACCAAAATCAGATAATGATAGAAGCAATTTACAAGAACTATTTTGGAAAAATCCATTAAGTATCATCAATCAGTCTTCCAAATATATTTTCCTGTCTAAAAGAAGCTGTTGTGCTGGGTGACACTCTTACCATACCATCTAGGATACACAAGACTTGTCACAGTTATTCATTTTATTTCAACTAAATTAAACTTGATTATGCCTCTGTCTAATTAAAGTATATAAAGATGAATAATTAATCCTTATTGAGGCCATTTTACTTGCCCAGTATCCGTAATATATACTTGTGGCATGAAGCAGAGAAACAAAAGTAAAATATACTTCACAATACACATACACTTTCTTTTCATTATAGTTTTCACTAGATGTCCACTGACCCAATGACCAAAGTACCATTGCTTTATAAAGGCCTGTTACTTTGCAGGATATGCTGGTGAAACCCTACATCTGAAGTTACTGCATCCCATGATGTTCCTTCCCAGAGTCTCACTTTAATCAATGTTTCCAGACTCAAGGTCTCACCTCTTGGGTACTGTTGTCTATGGTTAGAGACCTTGTCACTTCTTTGAGGTGTTATTATGGAGTGAGGTTGCAAAATCCTATTTCTAATGGTATATCAGATTTCTCTGCCCTTAGTTTTAGAGTGTTTCTTTTCTTATTTTGATTTTTCTGATTTACATCTGTGCATTCTTATGAAGTAATTCCAACAAGGGATGAAGTTTTCTTTTACTCCATAAAATTGAGAAAGAAAAAAAAACTTTTATAACAGAACTTTTGCTTTGAACTTGTTACTTAACTACCTTTAAAGCAGCAGTCCACAACTATTTTGGCATCAGGGAATAGTTTTGAGGAAGACAATCATTTCATGGATCAAGGTGGGGCAATGATTTTAGGATGATTCAAGTGTGTTTGATAGGTGGGGCAATGATTTTAGGATGATTCAAGTACGTTCATTACATATTACAATGTAATAGTAATAGAAATAAAGAGCACAATAAATGAAGTATTCATTATGAATATTATATTCATAATATATAATGAAAAACAATGTAAATAAATATAAGGTAGATATAAGGTAAATATGCATTGATATAATGAAATATAATGTATTATATAAGAAATAATTAGACATAATTGTGCAATATAAATAGTTATATATTTTGAAAAATTGTACAATAATTATGACACTAGATGCAGCTGTACAATTAAAGAACATCATCTCATTTGCCACTCACTGATAGGGTTTTAATATGAGTCTGCAAGCAATTGATTTATTAGGTCTCTGTGCAGTCAAAACTCACTGCTAATGTTAATCTGTATTTGCAGCCAGTCCCCAGTTCTAGCAACACTGCCTTAGCTCCACTTCAGATCAGCAGTCATTAGAGTCTCATAAGGAGCTTGCAACCTAGATCCCTTGCATGATCAGTTCACAACAGGTCCTTTGAGACTCTAATGCCACTGATCTGACAGAAGATAGAGCTCAAGCAGTAATGCAAGTGATGGGGAGTGACAGTAAATACAGATAAAGCTTTGCTTGTTTACCTGCTGCTCCCCTCCCGCTGTGTGGTCCAGTT
The DNA here is from genome assembly GCA_027257055.1 of Cephalopachus bancanus. Classification (NCBI taxonomy): domain Eukaryota; kingdom Metazoa; phylum Chordata; class Mammalia; order Primates; family Tarsiidae; genus Cephalopachus; species Cephalopachus bancanus. The sequence continues at coordinate 2,412,442 of JAPVLO010000173.1, read as the reverse complement.
CTAATAGGCTTGTACTGGTCTGTGGCCCAGGGTTGGGGACCCCTGCTCTGAAGTACAGAAGTATAAAGAGTCTGGAAATGTCTTTGAAGTACTAATATGTCACCAGGCTGGGTGACTCAGCCTGTAATCTCAGTACATTGGAAGTCTTAGGTGAGTGGATTGCTTAAGTCTGTAGGGTTCAAGATTAGTCAGAGGCACTTGGCGAGACCTCATCTCTACAATAAATCAAAAATTAGCAAGTGTGGTAGCGTGCACCTGTAGTTTCGGCTACTTGGAAGGCTGAGGCAGAAGGATCGCTGGAGCCCAGCAGGTTGACGTTGGGGTGGCCATGAGTGTGCCACTGCACTCCAGCCTCGTCAACAGAGTGAGACTCCAACTCAAAAAAAAAAAAAAGGAAAAGAAAGAAAAAGAAATAGTAGCAGGGCAGGAAAATAAAATGACAAGAAGCTGCATTTCAAAATTAGGAAGCTGCTATCCATCTTAAAATTTAAGAAATGGTACAATGAACACAATGTTTAGACTTCAGATCAGTGGAAATACAGAGAAAACTGAAATACTACATGAGATGAGATGAAATCCTAAGGCCACTATATCTGATTATAAATGAATGCCAAAGAAAACGGTTACTAATGAAATAAGCAAAATTTTCACTTGAGCCCCCTGTTACAAAATATTCTCAATTTTAAATAATAGAGGGCACATTAAATGAGATGACAGAGATTCTAGGAAGTAGAAATTGATTTTGGTTTATTAATTGGATTTATTTTCACCACCAAAATTGGCACACAAATATGTGATGAAGACAAAAATGTCCCCAAATGCCCTTTCCTTAGACAATTCACAAAATGGTCATAATTGCTGGAACAAAACCATAGTATGTGAGTGAGTATCTCCAGATCTTTTCTATGTTTAGTTTCCACTGCAGTTAGTTCTGACTAATGGAGTATGATTTCTTAGTATGCTGGAGATTTGAGAAACTGTAATTGGTGAATATTCTTGATAGGATGTATTTAGTTCTTAGTATAATTTTAGCATATCCAAGAAAAGATAATCAATTTCCTCCTGCTGATTCTTTGGCCAGGCAGCTGTAGAATAATAGTTTTCTTTTCTTTATGTTCCACACTTCATTTAGAACTAGAAATATTTTTTCTAATAGCTTGAAGAAATTAAAGATTCCCATCTTACATCTTTGTTTATTTTTGTTTTATTTGTCTGAACACTTGAAGATTGAGTTGTTCATCCAGTAAAACAGACAATATTCTAGACCCTTAGCATTGTAAATTTATGGTCACTATCATCCAGTAATGATATTGCAAAGGTATAAAAGCCCAATCTTAAGATATGTTATAAATATTCAAGAAATTTCTGTTAATAGATATAGATATAAGAGATAATGGAATCAAGAAAGACATTAAAAGTTGTTGAAATATTTTCAAGGATAAAAAAAAGTATATAATGAAGTGAGAAATGGGAATGTAAAAAGAAACCAATTGGAACTTCTAGAAGTGAAATATCTAAAATGAAAAATTACTTAAATAGGATTAAAACAAAAATGAGCTATAAATAAAACAATAAATATTCAAAATGAATCAGAATAAAAAATAGTGAAAAATTTACAGAGACTTATTGACCTTTTGAACCATTTTATATTGAAAATTCAGAATATCTCTAACAAGATTTAAGTAAGAAAAAGTGAAAAAGAAAAAGAAAAAAGGAAGAAAGGAGAGAAAGAGAGAAAAAATAAAAATAAATAAAAAACTATACAATGGCACATCATAACTAAACTTCTGGAAACTGAAGGTTTAAAAAACAATTCTAGAAAGAGAGGTCTGTGCCTGTGTGTGTGTGTGTGTGTGTGTGTGTGTGTGTGTGTGTGTGTGAAAGCATGTACAGAAAAAATGAGAAGCAAATGACAGTGAAATCACATTTTTAAAAACTCTGACAGAAAAAACATTCTCAGCCTAGAACTGCATATATAGCAAAAATTTCCTTAAAAATAATTCAAGATAAGAACAACTTAAGAAAAACTACAAGATAAAGTAAATAAAAATTTTTATTATTAAGATACTTGCATTAAGAAAAATGTTGAAGAAAAGTCTTAAATATGGAAAAAGTAATACCAGATAAAAAATATAAATTTATATAATCAATTTAAGAGCTTTGAAATTATATATATATATATGGCTAAATGTAAAAGTGCAATTTAAAAAATTCAAATTTACTTAATAAGTAAAATAACTGTTAAATTGAAATTATTAAAATATAGCATGGGGCTTATAACTAATGTAGGAGTGAAAGGTTTGATAATAATTGCCTAAAACCTAGATTTGGAGATATGAAAATAAAACATCATAATGTTATTGTGCCATATATGAAATAATAGCGTATCATTTGAAGGAGGATTGTAATAAATTAGCAAAATATGTTGCAAACTCTAGAAAAAATAGATTAGTTATTGAGAAACTCAGTAAAAGAGATGATATATGCAAATCTATGTGTACAAAAATATACACTTAAAGTATAATGATCCAAGTATTTTAATAGTAAAATGTTGTGAAAATATTTACCATGTAAACATTATTCAAAATAAATCTGAAAGTGGTAGGACAATGGGAAAGGTAGCGAGTAACTTTCCATGGATTATCTCTATTGTAAAACAACCAGTAATCTAGTGAAAATTATGAAAAATAACCATTAAAAGAAATAAGATATAGGCATGCAACAAATAAAAAAGGCATTAGTTCAATAAATTCTATGCAAATCTAGAACAAATAGAATATGTGGTATTTAAGTCACAAACTGCTTTCACTCTCAAACAATCCTTCCTGCTAATTATTGCGAAATACTTAATAAAAGTAGGCACTGTCAGGAAAACTGAAAGCTTCTCTGAGTATTAGTCCAGCCTCCATTCCTAGGAAAAAGGTTCTATCCTGTGTGAGACTGGTAGGCCATGAGTGGCAGGCTGAAAACCCATGAACTCTCATTACCTCACCATTTTCTCGGCTGTCACTTGTACAAAGAAGATTTCAAGCTTGAAAGTCAAGTAGATAATCTCATTGCTGAGACTCCACATCTTGCCTTCCACAAAGGATAGAGGAATAACGCTAGAAGAATAAGACCAACTTGTCCACGCCATTCAGGTCCAGCTTTGTAGTACAGAGGTTCGACTCAGGGAGAAGAGTCAAGACATGAGTAATGCCAGCTCTTTTCTCCTCAGGTTGGGTGATTTAAATTATCCTATCTTCAAGTTTGCCGATTTTTATGTCAGTTCAGACGTGCTGTTGAAACCCTCTAGTAGATTTGTTATTTCAGTTATTGCACTTTTGAGTTTCAGAATTTATGGTTTCCTCCTTACAATTTATATTTCTTTATCAAAATTCCCATTTTGTTTTTACATAATTTTTCTGCTCTTACTTGCCATTGTTCAAATTATAATTTAGTTACTTGAGCATATTTAACAGTTATTTTTAAGTATTTGCCTAGTAAACCCAATGTCTGGACTTCCTCAGAGATAGTTCCTATTTATTTTTATGTCTTGTGATTTTGTTCTTTTTGTTGTTGAAACTAGACATTTGAATGCCTTAATGTGGCAACTGGAAAAAAGTGTTTCTCCATTGTGGGGCTTAGGTTTGCTTCTTATTTTATTTGTTTAAAAAAGTGATGCAGACAATAGTGATCTATTTTGTGATTTTTAGCAACTATTTTTTTCAGAGAGTATATTCCTTGTAATGGATGGTAACTGAAGTGCTTGCTTCTTAACTAGTGTTCAGCTTTGATTCTGTAAACTGTCTATTTCTTTATTGGTATTTTCAATTTGCTGAGAAAAGTTTGCACCTTTTTTTTTTTCTTCTTTCAGTGTAGTTATCATCTCCCAGAGTGACTTCTTCATTCTTCATGCAAAACTATGGCAAAGTTCAGAAATTTTAAAAAGGAGTGAAGAAAAGTGAACAAAGTTTAATAAATTTGTTGGACACCATAAAGTGGAGAAACATTGTGCCTAATAGGAATTTACAGAAGAAGAAAGAAATGGGGAAAAAATAATAGCTGAAAGCTTCCCAAATTTTATGTAAAATACGGATGCAACCATATAACAATCTCAATGCGTTTTAAATAAAATAAATGCAGAGACATAAAAGTCTAGGCACATTATAATCAAATTTTGAAATGCAAAGGCAGAGAGAACCTTGAATGCAGGTAGAGAGTAATGATTTGTTATATATGATGATTCACATAAGATTAACAGTGGATTTCTCATAAAAAATCATACTTTTAGAAATAATGATTGTAAAATAAAAAACAAAACATGATTCACTAATATTATAAATGACAGATGAAATTTTACTATAGATCTTACTAGTAATAATTTAGATAAAATAAACATATTTTGGAAAAACCTGAATCACAAAAACTGACACCAGAATATATAAAAATATGAAGACTTCCCTATCTACAAAGAAATTAATTTACAGTTAAGGATCTTCCCCATGCCCTACTCCACCACAAAAGTCCAAGTCTAATTGGTATCACTAATGGTTTTTTTCAAATACTTAATAAAGAAATAATGCAACTCTGACAGAAATTATTTTTTTTAAATAGTGAAAAAGCAAATACTACCCAACTCACTTTTTGAGGATAATGTTATATTACTCTAATAATAAATCCAGAGAATGATATCACAAGCAAAGGAAACTATAGGCTAATATTCTTTTATTAATATCAAAAAATTATTTATATTCATTAGCAAATTAAACTCACCAATAAATAACTTAAATACTACTTTTCCACAAAGTTCCACTTATATCCTGAGAGTAAAGATAGTTTAATATTAGAAAATCAATACATGTATTTCACCTTGCACACAGAATAAGGAAGAAAAATAACATAAGTTCAAAAGACAGTGAAATTATTTTATAACATTCAGAACATATTAATAACAAAAATTACTATCTAACTATGAATGCAAACATTCCTTAAAATTAAATATAACATTTAGAAAAAACATCTAGTAAACATTATATTTGATGGGGAAAGTCTAAATCTCATATCAAGAAGGTAAAACTGTTTGCTCTGACCATGTCTTCCCATGTTTCATCTAGCCAATGTAATAAGGCATCCAGAGCACAGAAGTCATAGAAATAAGAACAGTAAAGGATGCTTTTTTCATAGATAACATAATGTATATAGAGGGTTGTATAGAATCTACTAAGAGAACTAAGTGGGAGAAAAAAGGTTGCAAGATAAAAGATTGATGTACCAAAATTAATGTTGTTTCTAAACCACAGGAATGAACAAATGGAAAATGAATATATTGAAACAGAATTTTACAATGGCAAAAAAATTAAAAAATAACTAGTCATAAATAAAGGAAATATATATAAGATATATACATAGAAACCTATAAGACAAGCTGGAAGTGATGGCTCACACTTGTAATCCCAGCACTTTGGGAGGCGGAGGTGAGAGCATTGCCTGAGCTCAGGGGTTTGAGAGTAGCCTGAGCAAAATGGTGAGACCTCATCTCTATAATAAATAAAAAAATTAGTCAGGCATGGTGGTGCATGCCTGTGATTCCAGCTACTTGGCAGACTGAGGTGGAAGGATCACCTCTGCCCAACAGATCAAGGCTATGGTGGCCATGAGCGTGCCACTGCACTTCAGCCTGGGTGACAGAGTGAGACTCCAACTCAAAAAAAATAAAAATAAAAAAAAAATAAAGAAATCTACAAAACATAGAAAACCTAAGAAAATGAAGAGATTTGATGATACTTCTCTTCAGACTGTCTTACGACAGAGGGCAGAAGAGTTAACATAATCCTTGGGCAGAGCTGAAAGGACTATCATCTGTTCCCCATGAATGCGAACTGTAAAAAAGAACGGGTTGATCCAATCGATGGGGGCACGCCATGTGCCTCAGCCCTTATCTGCTCGTGTTGACCCAACACCCGACCCAATTGCAACTGAGATTCCTTGACTGACAATCATGCTCCTGGATTCACCTGGATTCTGCAAAGGTGAGGCAGGCAAATTAAATGGAGCTGTGATAGGGACCACCTTCCTGGCATCTTTTAGATTTCCCAGGGTAGCACTAAAACAGGAAGGATGTTTTTATCAAATTGTATTTGTCAGTATCATTTAGGCTACAGAAAGAGAATTCCATTTACTGCTCTTAAGAGTGTAAACTTCTAGGAACTTTGGCTGGTAACTTGGTGATATCAAACAAAAAAAACTTGTGTGTATCCTTGGATGCCTAACTTCAATACGTATTGGAAGAATATGGCCTAAAGAAAAAAAGTACAGAAGCATGCAGAGATGTAGTTAACAAAAAATATAATCATTACAAGGTAGAATCTAGAAATTTAGCCAGATTTTTAAATCACCTAAAAAAAAAGAGTCAAAATAGATATAAGGTCTCAATAAAGTCCTCACCCTGCACGAGGATTATGTTGAGTTAAAAGACAGTGTGAAGTGCATTCTGCTTTGTTAGTCACCAGGAGTTGCACAGTTTTGGGAAAATGTTTCAGTGCACAAAAGTAGAACCACCTGTATGCAGTCATTTTAAAAATACAAAATAAAAAGTAGTCCTACAGTGAAAAAAAAAAAAAAAGAAAATGAAGAGATATATTTATGTATTGGAAAACAATATTTTTTAAGTTAATTTTCTCAAATGGAATTAATTGTAGGCAAGTCAAGAAGGTTTTACTTTCAAAACTGATAAGCTAATTCTGAAATACATAGAAATGTTCAAAAACTTAGGTGAGTTAAAAAGCTTTTAATAAAGATGAATACATTTGAATGAACTTGGATGGCCTTATTTGGATATTTTTACATTTTTACAATAATGAAGACAGTATAAAAGTGGTATAAGTATTGACATATAGATAAATATAATAAAATATAGAGTTCAAGTTAGATACATACGTATATGATTATCTAGTTTTTTATAAGATGACAACATAATTCTAAAGAGAAAAGATGTGTTCTCAAAAAATGTTATGCAACATTTGTATTTATATATAAGAAAATAAACCCCAGTTGTCACCATAGACAAAAATTATCTATAAATGGGTCAGAGATCAAAATGTAAAAGCTAATACTACAGAATTTCTGTAAGAAAATTCACAAAAATATTTGTGATCTTCTGGTAGAAAAAGTTTTCTTAAGATGTAAAAGCATTAAGCACAAAAGATAAACATAATTGAGTCTTTAACAATAAACTAATCTTATTGCCAAACAATTACCTTACAAAATGAAAAAGATAAACTATGGAAAACGTACTTTCAACACATTTATGTGATAAAGTCCTGGTACACAAAATATATAGCGAGCACTTAATAACTCAATAAGGAGACAAAGAAGACCTTTTTAAAATGGCAATATTTGTTGAGATACTTCACAAAATTATATATACAAATGGTCAATAAGCATAGACATTAAAAAATATGCAATTTATCAAAAAACATATTAAATCACAAAAAGATTCTTCTTATGTAATCACTAGACTAACTAAAACTAAAGACTTTTGATACTAATTATTAAATACGTCATTGAAGCAACTAGAGCTTAAATTGCTGCTGGGAATATGAGATGGTACAACACACACTGAAAAGTAATTAGGAAATTTCTTATAAAATTAAACATGTACATATTATATTATATAATCCTGCCATTCCACTTTTAAGTATTTTCATAGCAGCCTTATTCACAATATAAGTAACTGGAACAAATATAAATACCCATCAAAAAGTGAATGGTTAAACAATTCTGGCATATTCATACAATACTACTCAAAAATAGAAATAAATTATTGCTAAAATCATGAATGAATCTTAAAAATATTAGACTGAGCAACAGTATCAATGACTCAAAACATATCAGGTAAAAGACAATGTTAATTTCTGTAATAGGTAAAACTAATCTATAGTGATAGAATTCAAGTCATTTGTAGGTACAAAGTATTACATGATAACATTTTCAGGGTGATTAAATTTTTAGTATTGTTACTGGGGTTATGTTAATACGAGTATCTACATTTGTCAAAACTCATCAAACTATACTTATAATGGATGTACTTTATTGAATGCAGGTTACACACTGACTAATTTTTAAAATTAGGTAGTGTAATATATTTTTCCTTATTTTTATGTAAAATGAAATCTACTCTGTCATCTACAAAGATAAATAGGCAACAGATAATTAATAATATCTTGGTTAACAATAGTTCTCTAATTTGCTTGCAAATTGGAATTATCTGTTTCTCTTTTAAAACAATAAGGATCCAGAGTCCACCAATTATTCTGTTTAATTAGTCTGAGTTGCAAGTTTTACTTTTCTTCAGGTGATTCTAACGTGATGACTGCTTTTGGAATACTAAGACAATTAAAAACAGCCACATTTAGCTGTGAATAGAATTAAAGACTGTGCTTATATAATTTTATAAGTATAAATTTAAAATATGTATTTTCATTAAAAATAAAATAGATATAAACTAGATTGAAAAGAAAAAATTAATTACGAACAAGGACTTTGACAATTATGTACGAGAGTATAATATTAATTATGAACCAAAGTATAACATAATTTTTAGAGCTTAAATTGTTGTTTCTAAATTGTTTGTATGTTTTCCTACGACTCCATAAAAAAATAACTTCAATTCTTTTTCTATTTGATTCAATCTGAAAACTTTTCTCATGTCTTTTTTTCTTTAATGGGTTGTTTTGGGGAGCATGTGAAGTTAACTTTCTTTTTCTTCTGGATTTCTTTGAAGGGTTGTTAGTATAATGTTTGCCTCAGTTATTATCGTAGTAATAGAGGGATGCTCTGAAAAAGGAGTCGTCAGTTCTTTTATAACAACCCCCTTCAAAGTTGTTTTATAACAACTCCCTTCAAAGCTGTTAAAGTTTTTCTTTAAGGAACAGAAATAAAAATATCTTAGATAGACAGATGATAGATGGATAGACATAGATGAAGATAGATAGATCTAATCAATTGAGGAATTATTTAAAACTTACTATTATAAATATTTTATCTTAAAATACAAACCATTTTTTAAAGCACAAATATCTGCTCCAGAACAAACCATTATAAAATTCAGAAGCATATTGTTTTAGAAACTTATTAAATCAGTTTCGCCAGAGGTTGTGACTGCTGATTTTAGAGTCACTGTCTTAAAAATAGAGCTTCTTTTCACGATGTGCAATATTCCTTCTGTTGCAAGTTATCACGTATATTTGGCAAGATGCTATCACAAACACAGACTTAACATACCACTTTAAATTTCTTGGATGTCCAAGACTAAAGGGCAGAAAGAACATGGAGTAAAGAAGCAGAATGAAGAACACATGGAAAATGTGATGTAGGAGGCTTAAAATTGTATGATTAATGTCTAAGCATATATAAGATATTCTGTAGCCTTATTTTCATAATGTAGCATTTCTGATGTAAATAGTTTACCATAATAAATGTCAGATAACATCGGGTCTGTGTGGGATGGAGTTACACTTGGGTCTAAAATGAGGTATGTCTCTTATAATGAGGGACAGTGAGAAATACCGTATGTTCCTTGCTTTCAAATTAGTAGTTCCATCTGCTTAACTAGTTGTCAATTTTATACAAAGATGCACGATGATTTGTGAGGATACTGAAATGTGATAAACATCTTCCTTCTAGTATATTATAGCTTCCAAGCCACTGAATCCACAAAATTGTTCATTCAACATGATTATTAGGACACAAGTAGAATATATGAGAAGTCACAGAACTTGGGTCTAATTTCTGAGTTACTAAGTTACACATCAGTAATTTGACCAAATATTTATTGTACTCAGATCTGGCTCCTTATGCAGGACCAGTGCAAAATAAAAATAAAGAGCCCCTTGATTAAAAAAAAAATACTAAGAAGAATTTTAAGATGGCAACACCAGCATGTTAAATCAAGTGTGCCTTTCTATGCATGGTGTCTTGTGCTCATATTTCACGTCCAGGAAGCTGACCCTAACTGTAGTTCTGTACTTCAGATATGCTGTTAAATCCAAGCTGTGTCACACAGATGTCACTCCTAACTAAGATGCACATCAAATTTAAAATAGCTTTAAACAGGTAAAAATAAAAAGCAAAATAAATATTTTAAACTCTCAATGTTAGTTATAATTATTTTTTTTCTGCAGCTCTTCAGGTTGACAATTTCTGCAGCTCTTTGTGTCGAGGTGCTAGTCTTGTGCTCAGGAAGAATGAGAGAACAAACAGCTGGAAAGTGAGAAAACAGGATTTATTGAGAGGACAGAAAAGCTCTCACAGTGGGAGGGGACCCAAAGGGGTTGCCCAGTTATAAAATTTAAATAAAAGAACCCAAGTTATAAAAAGATCAGATAGAATTATGCAAAATACATGTTATAATTAATTAAATATGATGTTTAACATAATGTGATCTGTGAAATGTACACATTAAACCTATCTATATTAAGTAATACTTCCCATCACCCCTCATTTTGGTTCTTTCTAATTTACATTCTTTGTTTTGTAAGCTTGATAAAGGTCACATATCTATTTGCAGAAGGGTATATCCTTGCATATCTTTAAATGGTAAAGACCTCATTGGTGGGAATATTCAAAATACCAGAGGAAAAAACACTGGGTTTTCTCAGTACTTCGTGTAGTTGGCAAGGCTCAGACCTTCCATTAATTGTTACACCAAGTCAAGTATATTTTGGAAAATGGAGAGAAACTTTAAGTTGCTTAGGTCCAAATCCTAATACAGTCAATATCTCTCTGTCTTTGGACAAATTACTTGCTAACTTTTTCTAATTCTTCATCTATAAATTAAATGTGTCTTATTATAACATTTGTTGGGTTAAGTATAAATGATAGATACCATTTTACTTACCCTATAGTGTTATGAAAATTAGTTGAAATTATCTAAAGCTATCAATATAGTTTTAATATAATATTTATAGAATAAAGTTTACCTGTTACTGTGGACACATTCTTTTGTGTTCCTTATGTGTTACCTATAGGTTATAAGGTATGTTCCCTTCCACTATATAAGGAATAATTATAGAGGCCTATAGCAGGAGACATGTAAGTGATGGAGAATGTAAAAAAGAGAGATTATCAGTAATTTTTTTCAAGAAATAGCATGGGTTTGAGGAATTATCAAACTAAATATAGTTGCTTGTAGTTCTATTTGGAGATACTCTGAATAAGCCTGATAATTCTATCTGACTACAGTATACTTAGAAGAATGATGAGTTTGAGTCTATTATAAATTTTCTTCCAAAGTATAAGGCAGAGAGACCTAAAAATAACCAAGAAGGGTTTAGGAGTTACAAGAGTAACCTGCATGAAATATCTTATATTTTTCTCATGTGAGGAATGTCTTCCATATTAAACCTTGATTTCTCCCAAGTCCTTCTTCAGGATTAAGACTTTCTGTACTGCTCTATTTCCCCAAATAAGCTGCTTTTATTTCTACCAATTTTCTACCAATTTCTACCGATTTTCATCCTGAAATAACAGTCAATATCTTCCCAAAAGAGACTTTTCCTCTTGGTGAATGAGGTTAGAAACAATTAATTAGCTTTATTGGCTAGTTCCTGAAATTCCAGTTTTTAGCCACCTATTTCGCCTACCCATATTTTATTATTACATATCTTAAGTTGGTCTCAACTGAACTGGTTTCTCCTCTTAGTTATGGACTCCATTTTTAGTTGCTATCTTTGACTTTTGTTGTTCCTGAAGCAATATTTTTAACCTTTTAAACTATAATTTTCAGTGAGTTGGGTGTTACAAGAGCAACCTGTATGCAGTGTCTTACATATTTTTCTTGTCTAGTTTTGCCCTCAGGGTGAAAATGTCAACCTATTGGGATCAAGATCCATGGTTCTTGCACTACTGCATGAGTCACACATGCATGAGTCAGATTGAATTTAGTTTATCTAAGTTTCAGGGAATTGTCGAACATAAAAAAGCCCTTGTTTTAGTTACCTAGCACTAAATAACAAACCCTGTGAAAACTTCGTATCTTAAAATAATACTAATTATTGTCTCTCTTTTATCTTTGGATTGACAGGGGACTGAAATAGTTGTCTCCTAGTGTTTCACATGCAACCGCAGTCAGATAATACCAGGAGCAGCAGATTTGAAGTTGCTATTGGATTGACTATTTATTATAGAAATTTTCACTCATGTGATTGGTGGCTTCACACACCTTTACCTCTCAACATTTGGTATTTTATTCCTCAAGGCTCTTACAGCTTGGTGGTCTCAGGAAACTCACATTTCTTACATGGTGACCAGCTTCCAAAGGAAAGCATTCCAAGAGATGCCAGTCCTCTCAATAGTTAGGCCTGAAAATGGCAGGGCCGTTTCTACCATAGTTGATATTTCAGAGAAGAAACATGATAGGTCAGATCAAGGGAGTAGACAAACAAATGTCCTCATTTGAAGA